>CM064534.1:17429915-17992415 GCA_032716605.1 Paralithodes platypus
TACCGGGAAGTTCAGATTGTATTCATATTTAAAGCTAAGCGAGTTTCAACCTACAGGGAAGTTCAGACTGTATTCATATTTAAAGCTAAGCGAGTTTCAACCTACAAGGAAGTTCAGATTGTATTCATATTTAAAGCTAAGCGAGTTTCAACCTACAGGGAAGTTCAGATTGTATTCATATTTAAAGCTAAGCGAGTTTCAACATACAGGGAAGTTCAGACTGTATTCAAATTTAAAGCTAAGCGAGTTCCAACCTACAGGGAAGTTCAGACTGTATTCATATTTAAAGCTAAGCGAGTTTCAACCTACAGGGAAGTTCAGATTGTATTCATATTTAAAGCTAAGCGAGTTTCAACCTACAGGGAAGTTCAGATTGTATTCATATTTAAAGCTAAGCGAGTTTCAACCTACAGGAAGTTCAGATTGTATTCATAATTAAAGCTAAGCGAGGTTCAACATACAGGGAAGTTCAGACTGTATTCATATTTAAAGGGACTATGTTTTTTGTTTTTTTAATCTACAGTATTTATTTAAATATTCATTTATATTTTTGGTTTCCTTGCTACACCTTCATCAAGCTTTAAAAACACTCCATTCTAGATAAATCTGTACATTTTTCGGTAGACAAATTTCCCGGCCAAAGGCCAGTTCTTCCAAAATTACCGGCTCACTATCGTGGAGCAAAAGGTTTTAAAATGGACAAACTAATCGGGCAAACGTCTTATAATCTCAAAACGAATGGGGCTGAACCTGAGGAAGGAGGACCAGCAAAACGACCCACCCCCCCTTACCTGACACTCAAGACAAACAATTATGGTATATAACACAATTGTCCGCATAAGTTATGTTCCTCATCCTGATCTTATGTATCAAAGTAAAATAATATCAATGAATTGTGGCTGTGGTTTCTTTAAGGGGAGATGGGCTGGTTTTTCTGGCCCCCTTCTTCCTCGTGTTAATAGCATTGTTTTTAAGACGTTCGACTCATTAGTTTTGCGATTTTATGACTTTACAGTGTTTACACACCATTTTGTTCTCAATATTAAGACCTTTCGTGCCATTTAGGTGTCGATTTTTTTTCCTGGCGAGCGATAGCGAGACTGAAAATTTAAGGGTAACCGGCCTTCGGCCGGTTACAGGTTGATGGAAGTCTGGGGAGGAAACTACAAAATTATGAAACGATAAAACAATAAACAAATAAATACGCTCATCTCCCCTTATATTTTCATTTGACTAATCAGATGAGTTAACCATTGCATAGGAAACTACATTCGTAATTCAATCATGCGCATTATAACTTTATGTATAAGATCACGGAGAGGAACAGACCTTGTGTGGACAACTGTACATATTGATACTTACCAACGTTCAAGGCAAACAATACATATAGTAGAGCTTACCCCACATAATACATATAGTAGAGCTTACCCCACATAATACATATATTAGAGCTTACCCCACATAATACATATAGTAGAGCTTACCCCACATAATACATATAGTAGAGCTTACCCCACATAATACATATAGTAGAGCTTACCCCACATAATACATATAGTAGAGCTTACCCCACATAATACATATAGTAGAGCTTAACCCACATAATACATATAGTAGAGCTTACCCCACATAATACATATAGTAGAGCTTACCCCACATAATACATATAGTAGAGCTTACCCCACATAATACATATAGTAGAGCTTACCCCACATAATACATATAGTAGAGCTTACCCCACATAATACATATAGTAGAGCTTACCCCACATAATACATATAGTAGAGCTTACCCCACATAATACATATAGTAGAGCTTACCCCACATAATACATATAGTAGAGCTTACCCCACATAATACATATAGTAGAGCTTACCCCACATAATACATATAGTAGAGCTTACCCCACATAATACATATAGTAGAGCTTACCCCACATAATACATATAGTAGAGCTTACCCCACATAATACATATAGTAGAGCTTACCCCACATAATACATATAGTAGAGCTTACCCCACATAATACATATAGTAGAGCTTAACCCACATAATCCGTTCCTCAATTATCCAGTATAATCAAATAAAAAGCCTATTCCCCTGAGATAGCCGTATAATACGATCAAAGTATATTAGAATTACCCGAATCATACGAATATGTATCAAGTTGAAAGCACGAAACAAAGTAAGTGCGTGTATGGAATGCAATCTGCGAACTTATGAAACCTGGATGACCTCTCTCTCTCTCTCTCTCTCTCTCTCTCTCTCTCTCTCTCTCTCAGGTTATGCGGTAATGAGCTGAACAATAAGAAGCCTTAAATCTTGGCGGTCAGAGCTATATTGTTTAACTTATTCCCGGCTCATAATGTTAGCTGCGAGACTGTTGGGCTCTGTCTGGTTTTGGCGGAAGTACTGAGGAGAGGGGGAGGGGGGGGGGGAGAAGAAGAAGAAGACACAGACAATATGAAGAAAGGAGAATAGGCAATGGAAGAGTAATATAAGATGCTGCGAATGTGAATATGTGATGCTGTGAATAAATTATCTTGATGGTGTAATAGCTTCAGTGTTTACGATCTGTATGTGGTAACCTACTGTAGGTTCGAATCCCGGGTGGATCACATGCTTTCATTAATTTCATTGGAAGGTGTTTAGTGATGGGAGTGAAATAAATAAATTAGATTAATGCTGTAAATGTAATCGTTTTGGTGTATGTATTATGGTCAAGTGTTTGCAGTGGTTCCATGTCATCTCAACCAGTAGCTCTCAACCAGCGCCAAATTAACCCAGACCAACCAAACCAGTGCCAAAATATAGTACTAACCTAACCTAACCTAACCTAACCTAACCGTATTGGTTGATTTGGTACTGGTTGAGAGCTACTGGTTGAAATGGTCTACTGGTAGAGTTGACCGGTCACCGTTTGCAGTCACCAAATATCGAAGACTACATGCAGTGTTTCACAAACAAACACATAAATCAACAATATTATAGACGAATACCGAATCACTTAAAATTACTAACGATCATATAAATACTCAGGTCAGTATATCCTCATGCATCTATTAAAGAAGATCAAACCACAAAACAGGCAAATTCTCTAGCTAGGTATTAGGAGATATTTTCATTGGAGCATCAATCAGCTCTAGGTAAATATTGGTATTACTGAAGATTAGGCCATCCAATTCTGCAAACATAGTATCGTTATTATTACTCGATGTATCGTAGAAAAAAGAATTTCACGCAAGATAAGTGCAAGGAAGTCTCGTTAGAGGCAGGTGCTTTGTTAAACGATTATTACCATGGTTATTGGGTATCGGTGTGAGGGTAAGGTGTGTGTGTGTGTGTGTGTGTGTGTGTGTGTGTGTGTGTGTGTGTGTGTGCGTGTTAGGTGTGGGGGGGGGTTGGCGGTGTTGTTCTAGTAGTGTGTGTGCGATGTTATGGTATTCTATAGTATGTATGTATGCACAATATATACTCAGGCACATACCCCATAGCTGGAGGTGGCCGACTGGAGACAGAGCCCGAACAGAGCCAAAACAAAAACAAATCACACGCATGTAGAACGCCCAGGAGAAGACCCAGAAACCCATGCCCATTTGGGGTCCCCAGCAAAAGATTCCCAGGTCCCAGATGGTAGTATGGTAAATTTTGTTTTTTGTGCAGGTGTTAGTATGGAAATGTTGATAATTGGGATGGTGTTACTGTGTTGATTAATTATGATAGTTATGGGGTGTGGTTGTGAAGGCAATATGGTGGTTGTGGTAGGGAGGAAAGGGTGGTGTGTGTGTGTGTGTGTGTGTGTGTGTGTGTGTGTGTGTGTGTGTCTGATGGTAGTGTGGCCAGTGTTGTTTTGTGGTGGTGTTAGTGTGGTAAGGGTGATATTGGTGGTTGTTTTAGAGTGTATATTTATTACGATAGTTAGGGGTTGTGGTTGTGAGGGTAATGTGGTGGTTGTGGTAGGGAGGATATAGCTGTGTTGTTGAGGGTAGTGTGGTTGATGTTGTTTGGTAGTGGTGATAGTGTGGTAAGGGTGATAATTGGGGTTGTGTTAGAGTGTATATTATATAAGATGGTTATGGGTTGTGGTTGTGAGGGTAATGTGGTGGTTGTGGTAGGGAGGATATAGCTGTGTTGTTGATGTTGTTTGGTAGTGGTGATAGTGTGGTAGTGGTGATAATTGGGGTTGTGTTAGAGTGTATATTATATAAGATGGTTATGGGTTGTGGTTGTGAGGGTAATGTGGTGGTTGTGGTAGGGAGGATATAGCTGTGTTGTTGATGTTGTTTGGTAGTGGTGATAGTGTGGTAGTGGTGATAATTGGGGTTGTGTTAGAGTGTATATTATATAAGATGGTTATGGGTTGTGGTTGTGAGGGTAATGTGGTGGTTGTGGTAGGGAGGATATAGCTGTGTTGTTGATGTTGTTTGGTAGTGGTGATAGTGTGGTAGTGGTGATAATTGGGGTTGTGTTAGAGTGTATATTATATAAGATGGTTATGGGTTGTGGTTGTGAGGGTAATGTGGTGGTTGTGGTAGGGAGGATATAGCTGTGTTGTTGATGTTGTTTGGTAGTGGTGATAGTGTGGTAGTGGTGATAATTGGGGTTGTGTTAGAGTGTATATTATATAAGATGGTTATGGGTTGTGGTTGTGAGGGTAATGTGGTGGTTGTGGTAGGGAGGATATAGCTGTGTTGTTGATGTTGTTTGGTAGTGGTTATAGTGTGGTAGTGGTGATAATTGGGGTTGTGTTAGAGTGTATATTATGTAAGATGGTTATGGGTTGTGGTTGTGAGGGTAATGTGGTGGTTGTGGTAGGGAGGATATAGCTGTGTTGTTGATGTTGTTTGGTAGTGGTGATAGTGTGGTAAGGGTGATAATTGGGGTTGTGTTAGAGTGTATATTATATAAGATGGTTATGGGTTGTGGTTGTGAGGGTAATGTGGTGGTTGTGGTAGGGAGGATATAGCTGTGTTGTTGATGTTGTTTGGTAGTGGTGATAGTGTGGTAAGGGTGATAATTGGGGTTGTGTTAGAGTGTATATTATATAAGATGGTTATGGGTTGTGGTTGTGAGGGTAATGTGGTGGTTGTGGTAGGGAGGATATAGCTGTGTTGTTGATGTTGTTTGGTAGTGGTGATAGTATGAAAGGGTGATCATTGGGGTTGTGTTACTGTGTATATTTAAGGGGGATTTGATTGCTTTTTCTCGTTCATGCTTAGTCCCAATAGCTTTGAGATTTTAAGACATTTGTTTCGTTAGTTTGACGATTTTAAGACTGTTTGCCCCATTTGGTTCAATAATAACACCTTTCGCGCCATTTTGGTTTCGATTTTTCCTGGCGAGCGATATCGAGCTTGTAATTGTAGAAGGAATTGGCCTTCGGTCGAGAAATTTTCTATGGACAAATGGATATATTTTTCTTGAAGAGGGTTCTAGGGGGTATTTTTTATTTGTTGTATTGATGGAGGTCTAGCTAGGAAACTATAACGTACATGAATAAATAAATATATAAATAAATCGACCAAGAATAACCACTACCCCCTTAAGACGATGGTTATGGGGTATGGTTGTGAAGGTAATGTGTGAGTGTGTGTGGGGGGGGGGGGGGGAGGTGATGGTAGTGTGTTTGATGTTGCTTTGTGCTGGTGGTGTTCGTTTGGAAATGGAGGATAATTGCCGATGGTATAAGTGTGTACATTTGTTAATGATGGTTGCTTCCAAATATTTCACTTAACCCTATTTACTGCCACAGATCTTTCGTAAGCTGCACATAAAGTGCTCTAAAAATAAATAAAATTTAATTGAGATGGAGAGACTGTGTAGGAGAATCTTTGGAAGATAGAGGAATGACTATAGACCAGGCTAGGGAAGTGGTAATAAACAGGAATGAATGGAGAATGCTTGTGAATAGATGAGTGAAAATTAGGTAATTTGGGAGAAGGGGTCGGGTGCCAGTTGGACTAGAGAATAATCCTGTTGGACTAGAGAATAATCCATCAGGTGCCTGGCCCTGGGAGCCGATATTATTAAGGGTATGCCTGGAAGTGTGGTGGGCGGGCTTCTGGTGGTAGAGCTTCGCTGCAGGTCTGCCTGCTGAGACCGGAACTTCTCCGGGTGGTCGGGGGTGTGCTGGAGTGACCTTGGTGATCCCTGGTCTCTGGATCTTTTCCTGGGTGACCTAGATGTGTGTGAATTTGTGTTTTTGATTTTGTGTGTTCATTGTATTTTTTTCTCTATTCGGGCTCTGTCTCAAGTCAGGCAACCCCGTACAAAAAAATAAAAAATAAAAATGGTGAATGGGCCTGAGTAAATAGATAGTTAGCAAGACGTTTATAGTACATAAAGGGTTAAAATATGTTAAAAAAGTGCCTTGGCCACGACCGGATTACTCTATAAAGCTACACTACATCGTAATATATTCATGAGCAGGATACGCTTGCCATTACACAGCATGCATGATAGTCAGGCAGTAAACCTGAATAATGTATGTATGACGGAAGTAGCAACGTGCGAAGAATATAAATAAGTAAACATAAAAATAATGTATCTATCTATCTATCTATCTGTATGTCTGTCTGTCTGTTTTACACTATCTATATATCTATCTGTCTGTCTGTATGTCTGTCTAGTATATATGAAAACAAAACAATAACTACTGTCAGTAAATAGGAATAGCAGAAAGTGGACAGGCAAGAGTAGTAGAAGGACGCATTGAAGGGGGAGGTAGTTGCTTTGTCTGGACCCACTTATCCCTCATGTTTAGCACCATTGGTTTTGAGATTCTATGACGTTCGGGGCGAATTAGTGTATCGATTTTAAGATTTTTTTGCCCTATTTCTTTGTCAATATTAATACTTTTCGTGCCATTTAGGTGTCGATTATTTCCTGTCGAGCGATAGCAAGCCTGAAGTTCTAGGACATTTTTATACCGAAACATTTACAATTTAATCTAGAAGTGGGGTCTTGGGTTTTTTTTTTTTTTTTCTAACTGCATAAATGTCTAGCGAGGAAACTAAATAATAAATTAATAAATATATTAATAGACCTAAATTTAACACGACAAATGAGTCCCCCTCTCCTTCATCATTGAAAATATCACAAGGAGGAAAAACGTGAGGTAGGCTCTAATGTTTAAATGTTTCTCTGCGAAACATTTTCTCCATTATAATGTAACTATAGGTAGCGCCAACGAACTTGACAACAATCTTGATCCTTGACCTCTCTGTAACTCAAAATTGCCTAGAACAAACTGGCTGTAAATATCCTTCCCAAATAATAGAAACATCAGCCCGATTGCTTTCATTCATATCGAGTTATAAGAAGTTAAGGGGTCCAGATTATTGTAAAGTTCGCTATCACTACCTATAATATTGGTACATTTGATATAGTTTTGGAAAGCCCCATGAGAGCCAAGAATATTATTGATTAGATTAATTATTTTGAGTTATTGCTAAGCTGATTAAAGTTATATAAATTATGCCACAACAATATGATATAATGTCGGACCCATGAGAGCCAAAACGATGATTGATAATAGTGATTATTCGGAGTTCTTCTTAACCCCTTCCTTACCGGTGCCGTCCTTTTAACTCTATTCTGGCTACTATTAGACGATTGTATTGTTTAACGCCTTACGAACGGGCCCGTCAGTAACTTCTACTACCTGACTAGCGGGTGGTTTTACCCTAAACGAGCTTATTTCCGTGCTTTTTTTCATGCATAAACAAGAGGCAGAGCGTAATACAATTATGTATCCCTGAAAGGGCATAAATTGAGCTTTCCAATGACACCAGAACCATCCTTCTACGACCATGCGTTCTCTTGCAACTATCGTGCAAGACAAAGGAAAAATCCATAAAATACGGTAATTTCCTTACATAATTCCCTGTGTAGCGAAGTAGTGAGTGTGGATGTGTGTGGAGGGGACGTCAGTTGCCGCGCGGGACCCGTGCCGAACGGTCAGAGCCGACCTACGCTCCTCCCACCGCTCGTCTCTCTCTCAGAGCCAATTCTTGCCCAAAATTGCACACCCCCTTAAGTCGGTCCCCGCCACATAGTCCTTTCTTCTCTAGACCGACTAAAGTCCAGTCCCGCCAATTAAGGGTTAAAAAAGAGCCTCCGACAATTAGCAGGCTTCCAACTATCTCACTTAACCCATTCTACTATAACAGATCCTTCTTACACTTCACAAAAACGTGTAAATTTAGCTAGAATATAACTAATATACGTCGCCGGTAAGGAAGGGGTTAAGTGAATAAAGTCCTAAAACTTCTGCCTCAACAACATGGAATATTGAAATGGTACTGAAAACACTAAGACTATTCGCCTCACTGTTTACCAAGCTCATTCCCCTCGCCTGGGCAGACCCCAAAACCCGATATTCTCAAGATGTTTCCCTTGAACTCTCGCGGTATTGTTTGGCATTCTGATTGGCTCAGTAATTAAAGGGAGGCAGACCGTTTTTCTGGACCCCTTTCTCCATAATGTTTAGCCCCACTAGTTTTGAGATTATAAGATGTTCGGCCCATTAGCTTGGTGATTTTAACTCCTTTCGCCCCATTTCGTTGTCTTTTGTGCCATTTAGGTGTCGAATATTTCCTGGCGAGCGATAGCGAACATGCAATTTTAAGAGGAACCGGCCTTTGGCGGGGACATTTTTCTACCGAAAAATGTACAAATTTATGTTGAACGGGGGTCTAGAGGATGTTTTTCTAAGATTGATGGAGGTCTAGGGAAGAAACTAAAAAAATATATGAATAAATGAATTAACCCTTCTTTGGCGGGGGCGGACTTAAGTCCGCCTCTATAAATCTGGACTCTGTGGCGGGGGCGGACTTTAGTCTGTGTGCAATTTTGGCGCAATATTGGCTCTGAGAGAGAGCCGAGCGGTGGGAGGAGCGTAGGTTACCTCATGACCATAGCTCGCCATGGTGGCCGTGGAGCTACTGAGATGTACTCCCCATACATCCACCCTCTCTCCCACCCTACACACGTAATTATGTAGCGAAATGACCGTATTTTATCGATTTTGCCCTTCGCTTGCACGATCGTTGCAAGACAACCAGCCATCATAGAAGGATGGTTCGGCTGTCATTGGAAAGCTCAATTTACGCCCTTTCAGGGATAGATAATTGTATTACGCTCTGGCTCTTGTTTATGCATGAAAAAGAGCACGGAAACAAGGCCATTTATGGTATAAACCCCCCGCTGGGCGGTACTGTCCAATATACTCCACCACCCGCTCTTTGTGTGTTAATAGACCAAACAAATGTAAGGAAAAGATTTCAAGTAAATAGATAAATATTGGTATTAAAGAAGAACATTTAAAGTAGATTGTGAAAGGCCAAGGGAAAATATAGTTTATCGTTCGGATAAAAAAAAAAAGAAAGACAAAAAAATGATACATAGGCCTATACAGTAGTATATATATATATATATATATATATATATATATATATATATATATATATATATATATATATATATATATATCAGTATATGATATATATATATTTTTTTTTCTATGTGATTGAGGGAGGCAAAAGGCATAACTGCCTATAGCGAGTGCCCCCCCATAGTTGAAAGAGTGACAGGGCCAAAATCAAGGGACGTTCGAGCCAAAATGCCTGGACACACGGAGTTTGAAGCAATTTAAGTCATAGGAAGAGGGAAAGACTGATTCTGGGAGAGAGTTCCAGAGCTCAGCTGTTGAGTAGAAGAAAGATTGAGAGTAACGTTTCACTCTTGGGTTGGAGAGTTGCACAGAGTGGGGGTGGGATTGAGTTGCAAGACGGGTACCACGTGCCGTATATATATATATATATATATATATATATATATATATATATATATATATATATATATATATATATATATATATATATATATATACATATATATATATATATATATATATATGTATATATATATATATATATATATATATATATATATATATATATATATATATATATATATATATATATATATATATATATATATATATACTGTATATATATACACACAAGTATAAATATATATATATATATATATATATATATATACGGTTTATTCATACATGTATATTCATGCATATATATGAACTTCAAAGTGTCTCCTATGTTCGTCAGAATTGAATAATGACATTTATGGGTTCTTCTGACTAATCTTATACCCTCCCTATTCTTGTATTATATTATTCCCTCCTATATTATCCCCTCAACATATTGTCATAGTAACCTTTCCGTGTCACTGCTCTGAGGCACGTCTATCTTGTATGCTTTTCTGTTCACCCATCTCTCTCTCTCTCTCCCTCCCCCTCTCTCTCTCTCTCTCTCTCTCTCTCTCTCTCTCTCTCTCTCTCTCTCTCTCTCTCTCTCTCTCTCTCTCTCTCTCTCTCTCTCTCTCTCTCTCTCTCTCTCTCTCTCTCATATACCTGGTTGATCTGGTAATTATATTAACTCACGTGAGTCTAAGAATGTCTTCTTCGGTCGCGTTTTGAACTTGTGGAATGGGCTTACTCCAGATGTTATATACTGCAGCACAGTTGATTCTTTTAATCATCGCCTAGACAAACACCTTGCCTCAAACCCGCGCCTGATTGCATTTGTAAATTAATATTCTTTTTGTCTTTTCTTTTCTCTCAGATACATCGAGCATCACTACATGTATATATCTATAACAAGATGTTACTCACTTTTCCTCAGATACATCGAGGATCACTACATGTATATATCTATAACAAGATGTTACTCACTTTTCCTCAGATACATGAAGGATCACTACATGTATATATCTATAACAAGATGTTCCTCACTTTTCCTCAGATACATCGAGGATCACTACATGTATATATTATAACAAGATGTTACTCACTTTTCCTCAGATACATGAAGGATCACTACATGTATATATCTATAACAAGATGTTACACACTTTTCCTCAGATACATGAAGGATCACTACATGTATATATCTATAAAAAGATGTTACTCACTTTTCCTCAGATACATGAAGGATCACTACATGTATATATCTATAACAAGATGTTACTCACTTTTCCTCAGATACATGAATGATCACTACATGTATATATCTATAACAAGATGTTACTCACTTTTCCTCAGATACATGAAGGATCACTACATGTATATATCTATAACAAGATGTTACTCACTTTTCCTCAGATACATTAAGTATCACTACATGTATTGTATATATCTATAACAAGATGTTACTCACTTTTCCTCAGATACATGAAGGATCACTACATGTATATATCTATAACAAAATGTTACTCACTTTACCTCAGAGACATGAAGGATCACTACATGTATATATCTATAACAAGATGTTACTCACTTTTCCTCAGATACATGAAGGATCACTACGTGTATATTATATCTATAACAAGATGTTACTCACTTTTTCTCAGATACATGAAGGATCACTACATGTATATATCTATAACAAGATGTTACTCACTTTTCCTCATATACATGAAGGATCACTACATGTATATATCTATAACAAGATGTTACTCACTATTCCTCAGATACATGAAGGATCACTACATGTATATATCTATAACAAGATGTTACTCACTTTTCCTCAGATACATGAAGGATCACTACATGTATATATCTATAACAAGATATTACTCACTTTTCCTCAGATACATGAAGGATCTCTACATGTATTTATCTATAACAAGATGTTACTCACTTTTCCTCAGATACATCGAGGATCACTACATGTATATATCTATAACAAGATGTTACTCACTTTTCCTCAGATACATGAAGGATCACTACATGTATATATCTATAACAAGATGTTACTCACTTTTCCTCAGATACATGAAGGATCACTACATGTATATATCTATAACAAGATGTTACTCACTTTTCCTCAGATACATGAAGGATCACTACATGTATATATCTATAACAAGATGTTACTCACTTTTCCTCAGATACATGAAGGATCACTACATGTATATATCTATAACAAGATGTTACTCACTTTTCCTCTGATACATGAAGAATCACTACATGTATATATCTATAACAAGATTTTACTCACTTTTCCTCAGATACATGAAAGATCACTACATGTATATATCTATAACAAGATGTTACTAACTTTTTCTGAGATACATGAAGGATCACTACATGTATATATCTATAACAAGATGTTACTCACTTTTCCTCAGATACATGAATGATCACTACATGTATATATCTATAACAAGATGTTACTCACTTTTCCTCAGATATATGAAGGATCACTACATGTATATATCTATAACAAGATGTTACTCACTTTTCCTCAGATACATGAATGATCACTACATGTATATATCTATAACAAGATGTTACTCAGTTTTCCTCAGATACATGAAGGATCACTACATGTATATATCTATAACAAGATGTTACTCACTTTTCCTCAGATACATGAAGGATCACTACATGTATATATCTATAACAAGATGTTACTCACTTTTCCTCAGATACATGAAGGATCACTTCATGTATATATCTATAACAAGATGTTACTCACTTTTCCTCAGATACATGAAGGATCACTACATGTATATATCTATAACAAGATGTTACTCACTTTTCCTCAGATACATGAAGAATCACTACATGTATATATCTATAACAAGATGTTACTCACTTTTCCTCAGATACATGAAGGATCACTACATGTATATATCTATAACAAGATGTTACTCACTGTTCCTCAGATACATGAAGGATCACTACATGTATATATCTATAACAAGATGTTACTCACTTTTCCTCAGATACATGAAGGATCACTACATGTATATATCTATAACAAGATGTTACTCACTGTTCCTCAGATACATGAAGGATCACTACATGTATATATCTATAACAAGATGTTACTCACTTTTCCTCAGATACATGAAGGATCTCTACATGTATATATCTATAACAAGATGTTACTCACTTTTCCTCAGATACATCGAGGATCACTAGATGTATATATCTATACCAAGATGTTACTCACTTTTCCTCAGATATATGAAGGATCAGTACATGTATATATCTATAACAAGATGTTACTCACTTTTCGGATACATCAAGGATCACTACATGTATATATATAAATAACCAAGATGTTACTCACTTTTCGGATACATCAAGGATCACTACATGTATATATCTATAACAAGATGTTACTCACTTTTCCTCAGATACATGAAGGATCACTACATGTATATATATCTATCAAGGGGAAGTGTGGTGGAGTGGTCATGCCACTGGATTGGTAATCCAATGGACCCGGGTTCAAATCCCAATATGTCAATGGGAAGATATTATTGGGATTGAATTTGTGCTGCACCTAGTATCAGTGCATTACCACAAAGCCCACCGAAATGCCAATATAATACCCTCATTGTTCCCTGATTAAATAACACTGTATGAATATTCCCATATTCAAAATATGTTACAGGGGGACAATGCCTAGTGAGTTCACTGCTCAATAGGTGGCGTTCTGAGAGTGAGGGTCTGAATCTGGAGGGTGAGACAGTGAAGCACTTGAACGAAGCAACCAGCCGCTTCAGAGATGGAGCTGCTTCGAGCCATGATGGATGTTTCACATGTCTCACTCCCCAGACTGGAACAAGACCTCACGGGCTTCACCGTGTTGAGCGGTGGAATGTACAGGCTCTCAGCCTATGCCCGAGAGGGAGTAGATGGAATATAGAAAAAAAAAATAAAATAAAATGTTACTCACTTTTCCTCAGATACTTCGAGGATCACTACATGTATATATCTATAACAGGATGTTACTCACTTTTCCTCAGATACACGAAGGATCACTACATGTATATATCTATAACAAGATGTTACTCACTTTTCCTCAGATACTTCGAGGATCACTACATGTATATATCTATCGTATAAATACGATAGACTATGACTCTTTTGTGATCTTGTATGTCTCTGTGACGTCACGATCTCTCCTACAGCACGATGTAGGACGAGTAGATCGTATATTATAAGATTGTAAATAAGTTAAGTTATAAAAGGCCTAATATGCTATTAAGCAATATTGCCATGGTCTTATGTAGTATATATGAATTTATCGTATATATTAATATAATTTATCGTATAGAGCAACCTAAATGCGGTACGATAATTTGGGCTCCTGGCGGTTTGCCAAGGCAGCAAGGTGTGCTTTTGAGGTACGTCAGAGCCTTCACGAACACCAACCAGTTAACATCTAATTTTCCGCCCTCAGTTGATCGTGCTTTTGTGCCTCTAATCACAATACACATACAGCAATACACACAGCTACACCATCACGACGCTCTCATCGACATCATGACTGACTGATAGATAAGCATAATATTCATGTCCATTCCCATGTAATCATTTATTCTTTCTTTAACTTGACTCGTGTCTCGGGACCGAAGTCTCGTTCCCCATTGTCCACCACCATATTGGGTAAAACGTTCTCCCTTGCCTCATTGCCACGTGGAACTATTGGTGAGTTAATTCCTGGCTAATATTAACCCTTATAACCTTACCCTATAATTATATACATTTATTATGTGAGACCTTTGGATATAAATTAGCTTGTTTCAGATTTAATTCAATTTAGATATAGAGTATTCATTTAGATTGATTTTATTTAATTCATTATAGCTTAGTAATATTTAACTTCCATTGATAGTTTACCACATTGGTGCCCAGACCCGGGAATTAGCTACCAGTAAGGGATTTTAAGGCAATGAACAAGGGGACATATAACAGGATGCAGGAACAACTCTATGATAAACTGGCAAGGCTAGCCAAGCGATGGTTAGAGCCGGAATGCAGGGTCACATCATTGCACCTGCCCAAGTCCTGCTTCCCCCCCATCGTCTTTCCCCAGTAATGTTCTTTTCTGTTTCAGACTTCCTGTGACATATGACCTGACCTAACATTTTTTCTTGTTCAATATGATCCATTAGTAGGTATTGCTATATAGTGTACTATTTTTTCTCCATAACATAGAAGTCCGCCGGTTGGCGTCTCTTAAGTAGCCTGTTATACATAGCCTATAGGCTCGCAAGCAAAATGGATAAAAACGGTAAAGAGACACCGTCTAGTGGGGTGCTGAACAAAGCCCCTAAAAATCAAAGGGCGGGACTTCGGGGAGTAATGAATAGGCTAATAGTGGACGTCAACACTTTCATCACTACTGCTGAACTAGAGGAATTGGAGGCTAGATTAGAAAACGTCCAGGTTACCCACGGTCGTATTACGGCTCTGAGTGTGGTGATTGTGGCTGCCATGACAGAGGAGGAAGAGATTGTTACAGAGTGTGATAATCGCGCCCTCTATGACGAACCTGTCTTTAGAGCGAAGTACCTATTACAGCGTGCAATCGCGAGTAAGAAGGGAGGCGATAATGAGGCCCATAGAAGGGCTGACCCAAAACATACTGTACACCTCCCAAAGCTCAATCTTCCTACATTTGGGGGCAAGTTGACCGAGTGGTTAGCTTTCTGGGACGTATTTCGATCTACGGTTCATGAATCCTCTTTGGATAATGTCCGCAAGTTTCACTATCTGAAGGGACAAATGGAAGGAGAGGCCTTACATTTAATAGAGGGTTTTGCAGTAGTAGGTGGTAGTTATCTTGAAGCGGTACACTTATTAGAGTCCACATACGGGGATAGAGAGCAGTTGAAGATGGCCCATGTCGTTGCCTTGTTGGGGCTCGCAGAACCACAGTATAAGGTTGATGAGTTGACAAACTTCAGGGCAAATATGGAGTGCCATACTCGATCGCTAGATACCCTAGGGCTTACCACGCAGGAAATGATAGTCATTATCTTGCGTCAGAAGCTTCCTATGGCAATACTTGATAAGGTAAGATCATTTGAGCTGGGGGAATTCAAAACTCAGTTCAGTAAGGAGATCAATAATCTACAGTTGAACAAAGGGAGAATGTATGTGTCGGGAGGGAGTGAGAATGTGGAGAAGAGGGGAACAGTAAGCATGACAGTGGGGACTAAAGTAAAGAAAGAGGGTGTGTATAAGAAACCTGCTCAGATTCTATGTAAGCTATGTAACAACAAACATAAATGGAGTTTCTGTGTAAAATACCCGACAAATGAGACAAAACTAGCACAGGCGAGAAGATTGAAGCTATGTGTAGGTTGTCTAAGTGGGGAACATGGTAAGCAGGGACAATGTACTGCTACATACTTAAGGCCCTGTCGGCACTGCAAAGGACATCACTTTGATAAGTTGTGTCCTACTGCAGATAAAGTCAAAGACGTCAAAAATGAGGGTACTACAACTGTGGCACTAGGTAGCACGCAAGACACCACTATATTGCCCACAATACAGATTCCCATGGAAGGTAATGACATTAACAAAGTTTGTCGGGTACTTCTAGATCAAGGATCTCAACGTTCCTTTATAAAGAGGTCCGTACTAGTGGGATTGAAGCACCGAATCGTAGGGGCTGAGACTCTTCGATTACAGGGCTTCACAGGGGTTACTGATAAACAAGACTACGAGATAGCGGAGATTTCATATTTCTATCGTAAAAACCGGTACTTTATGACTTGTATCGTAGTAGACACCCTACCAGAATATGTATCTGTGGGTGTGAAGAAGGTGGAACACGCATTACGTAGCAAAGGGGTTAACTTGTCAGATCCCATGGGAAATCAGAGTGAGGTGCATGTTCTACTTGGTGTGGATCATTATTATGAAGTAGTATACCCTGGATTTAAAAAGATGTGTGGTGTAATTTTAATCCCCACTAAATTTGGATACTGCATGAGCGGAAAGGTGCATACTACACAGTCAAAGGTCCTGGTCGACACGGTCTCGATATATAGAGTCAATGTAACCGCGGCAGAGGAGTTGGGAAGGGAGGATTCCCAACCTAGTGACCCTAAGATGGCTGCCGAGTTCGACCTGGAACGACTGTGGAGATTGGATCACATAGGCATTAATCCTATGGAGACTGATTATGACTCGGAAGTTGCGCTACAAAGGTTTGACGAGTCTGTGTGCTACTGTGCCTCAGACAAGCAATATAAAGTTAGTTTACCTTGGAAGAACAGTGAGATAAGCCTACCTACCAACTATGGTTTGGCATTAGGTCGCTTGCGCGCATTGCAGCGGAAATTGTCTAACGAACCGAGCACGCGCCAGGCGTATGACGATGTATTTCGGAGTTATGAGGATAGGGGTTTTATTGAGAGAGTCGATGTCAAGGAACCGTGTAAGAAGGGTAGGGTTCACTATCTGGCCCATCATGGGGTAAAGAAAGACAGCATCACCACACCAATACGGGTGGTGTATGACTGTTCTGCCCACCAAGGTCAACAACCCAGTCTGAATGACTGCCTGTTGACAGGTCCGTCCATGGTGTCGGACCTGTCCCAACATCTATTGCGGTTTAGGCTGGGAAAGTACGCCTATACCAGTGACATCGAGAAAGCATTCTTGATGGTCAAGCTAAAGGAGGAAGATAGAGATGTTACCCGCTTTCTTTGGTTCAGCGACATTAGCGACTCTGAAAGTCCCATCATAATATACCGTTTTCGGGTTGTACTCTTTGGGGCCACTTGCTCGCAGTTTTTGTTAAATGCCACAATCAGAAAACATCTAGCTGACACTCATGAGGACACAAGTAAACTATCTCGCGGATTATACATTGACAATTTGCAGGGTACTAGCGATAGTCAAGATGATTTGTTGTATGCATACTGGCAAGCACGCAGATTGTTTGCGGATGCACATCTATTTCTCCGCGAGTGGGTTACTAATAGTGAAGATCTTCAGAGTTTAATACAGGTGGATGGTACGGCATCTCTTAACCAGGAAAAGTCCAGAAATTTGGGGATGATCTGGCAACCTAAACATGACATACTAACTTTTCAAACAAGGTCTTTTGCTCAGCAGACAGGAGCGCACACAAAAAGAAGTCTGTTGAGCAAAGTTGCGCAATTTTTTGATCCTTTGGGTCTAGCATTACCTGTTACCATAAGAGCTAGGATTCTAATGCAGGAAGTTTGGAGACGTAAAATAGGATGGGATGACAGTTTGCCCGAGGACCTGAATGACCAAGGGACATTGTTGTTGAATGAATATGCCATCCTATGTACTAAACCTATACCTCGTAAAGTGGCGGCGTTCGGTGACGTTACGTTACACACGTTTTGCGATGCTAGCGCCACGGCATACGGGGTAGCCATATATGTTGTTACTTCATTTGGGGCACATTTAGTTACAGCCCGGGCCAAAGTAGCCCCGGTTAAAAAGGTAACTATCTCTAAAATGGAATTGACTGCCATGCTGCTATTAGCACGTCTGGTGCAACATGTACGCGCAGCATACGAGAGCGAATTAAATATTGAAATCGTTCACGTATGGTGCGATAGTCAGGTCGCACTCAACTGGATACATAGCAAGAAGTCTCTGCCAGTTTATGTGCGGAATAGGGTAGATGAGATTAGAGCCCTTTTGCCAGACGTTGCTTATCATTATGTAAATACAAAGGAAAACCCTAGTGATCTCATAACTAGGGGTATAACGGCTAGCCAGTTAATGAAGTCCGAATTGTGGTGGCATGGTCCAAAGTGGCTGCTCCATGAAAGTGAATGGACGATATGGCATGCTGTTGGTGAGGGACTTCTGCCACTGGAAACAGTGGCAGTTACAGCCCAACCAAATGAGCCACCGGGTCCTATCATAAAGTGGGCAAGATTCGGTGACTATAATAAACTAGTCAGAGTTGTAGCTTGGGTGTTGCGATATGTATCCAATCTTAAGCTTAAAGTAACGGGCCAACTCTGCAACAGGGGTCACAACATTGATGCTCGTGAATTTAAAGCAGCTGAAGTAACTTTGATCAAATGGGTTCAAGTAGAAACCTTTTCCAATGAATTAGAATCCTTGAAAGGCTCGAATAAGACATTAATGCCTAATATAGTGCGTCAACTAAGGTTGCACCTAGACAATGGCCTCATCAGGTGTGAGGGTCGCCTGAAGTGGTCGGGTGTACCAGACGGCACAAACCGACCTATACTTATGCCAACAAGACATCACGTTACTGATCTATTGATCATACGTGCACATAGGGAAGTAAAACACTACGGGGTATGTCATATTATATCAAATTTACGTCTCATATGGTGGATACCCAGAGTTCGACAAGTAGCTCGACGCGTAGTGAAAAAGTGTGTAATATGCCAGAGACTAAAGGGTAAACCATATGCAACTGGACCAGCTCCACCCCTACCTGAATGCCGTGTAAAGCACGTAGAACCTTTCCAAGCGGTAGGATTAGATTACACAGGGGCATTGAAGACGAGGGAGCATGAGAAAGTTTATATATTATTGTTTACCTGTGCGACGTCTCGAGCGGTACACCTAGAACTATGTGATAATATGTCTAGCGAGGAATTTATGCTGGCGTTCAGACGGTTTTGTGCCCGTCGTTCATTCCCTCAACTCATTCTTAGCGACAATGCTCCCACTTATGTCCAAGCATCAAAATATCTAAAGGATATGAGTAGTGATCCTACTATCATCACTTTTTTGGGAGAGAAGAAGTGCGAATGGAGGTTCATTCCAGTTAAGGCACCTTGGTTTGGTGGAATGTGGGAACGGTGTGTCGGCATAGTAAAGTCAGGACTAAGAGCGGTTGTAGGACGTGCTCTATTAAAGAAGAGTGAGTTGACGACAGTCCTCACAGAGATAGAGGCAGTCGTGAATGATCGCCCGCTTACATATGTGTACACCGACCTGCAAGAACCACTACCATTAACGCCAGCTCACTTGCTATATGGAAAACCATTGACTGCGTTTCCATCTGATTTTCAGTCCATAGTAGAGTTAGAGGATCCCTCGTTGTACTCTGCGGTAGCGGTGTCTAAGAGATACCAGTATATATCCAGGATAATCGAGGATTTTAGGAAGCGGTGGATTAGTGAATATCTGCTAGCATTGAGGGAAAGGAGTGTTACTCCCTCTGGTAGACCAACGGCCCCTACAGTTGGTGACGTTGTTTTAATTAAAGAAGATAGTCCTCGTTTATACTGGAAATTAGGCCGCGTATTGGAGGTATACAAGGGGGCAGACTCTGTAGAGCGGGTGGCGCTATTAAAGACAGCCACTGGAACTACTGTTCGTCCTATCGCACGTTTGTACGCTTTGGAGCTAGATTCCGCATTGCAATCTGAGGCTCCACCTGTTATTGCTGGGTCCGAGAATTCTCGAAGGAACGACTCACCTCATACTGATGGTGATCATTCTCGGACCGGGACGCGTCCCAGACGCGCTGCTGCTGGCGCTGTCGACTTGTGGCGTCAGAAGATAGCCTCTGGGCAACTTTAGGTTTAAGGTGGGGTTCAGGTCTTTTTTGTGGGGGGAGTGTATCGTATAAATACGATAGACTATGACTCTTTTGTGATCTTGTATGTCTCTGTGACGTCACGATCTCTCCTACAGCACGATGTAGGACGAGTAGATCGTATATTATAAGATTGTAAATAAGTTAAGTTATAAAAGGCCTAATTTGCTATTAAGCAATATTGCCATGGTCTTATGTAGTATATATGAATTTATCGTATATATTAATATAATTTATCGTATAGAGCAACCTAAATGCGGTACGATAATTTGGGCTCCTGGCGGTTTGCCAAGGCAGCAAGGTGTGCTTTTGAGGTACGTCAGAGCCTTCACGAACACCAACCAGTTAACATCTAATTTTCCGCCCTCAGTTGATCGTGCTTTTGTGCCTCTAATCACAATACACATACAGCAATACACACAGCTACACCATCACGACGCTCTCATCGACATCATGACTGACTGATAGATAAGCATAATATTCATGTCCATTCCCATGTAATCATTTATTCTTTCTTTAACTTGACTCGTGTCTCGGGACCGAAGTCTCGTTCCCCATTGTCCACCACCATATTGGGTAAAACGTTCTCCCTTGCCTCATTGCCACGTGGAACTATTGGTGAGTTAATTCCTGGCTAATATTAACCCTTATAACCTTACCCTATAATTATATACATTTATTATGTGAGACCTTTGGATATAAATTAGCTTGTTTCAGATTTAATTCAATTTAGATATAGAGTATTCATTTAGATTGATTTTATTTGATTCATTATAGCTTAGTAATATTTAACTTCCATTGATAGTTTACCACAATATCTATAACAAGATGTTACTCACTTTTCCTCAGATACACGAAGGATCACTACATGTATATATCTATAACAAGATGTTACTCACTTTTCCTCAGATACATAAAGGATCACTACATGTATATATCTATAACAAGATGTTACTCAATTTTCCTCAGATACATGAAGGATCACTACATGTATATATCTATAACAAGATGTTACTCACTTTTCCTCAGATACATGAAGGATCACTACATGTATATATCTATAACAAGATGTTAATCACTTTTCCTTAGATACATGAAGGATCACTACATGTATATATCTATCACAAGATGTTACTCACTTTTCCTCAGATACATGAAGGATCACTACATGTATATCATTATCTATAACAAGATGTTACTCACTTTTCCTCAGATACATGAAGGATCACAACATGTATATATCTATAACAAGATATTTCTCACTTTTCCTCAGATACATCGAGGATCACTACATGTATAATATCTATAACAAGGTGTTACTCACTTTTCCTCAGATAAATCGAGGATCACTACATGTATATATCTATAACAAGATGTTACTCACTTTTCCTCAGATACATGAATGATCACTACATGTATATATCTATAACAAGATGTTACTCACTTTTCCTCAGATACATGAAGGATCACTACATGTATATATCTATAACAAGATGTTACTCACTTTTCCTCAGATACGTGAATGATCACTACATGTATATATCTATAACAAGATGTTACTCACTTTTCCTCAGATACATGAAGGATCACTACATGTATATATCTATAACAAGATGTTACTCACTTTTCCTCAGATACATGAATGATCACTACATGTATATATCTATAACAAGATGTTACTCACTATTCCCCGGATACATGAAGGATCACTACATGTATATATCTATAACAAGATGTTACTCACTTTTCCTCAGATACATGAAGGATCACTACATGTACTGTATATATCTATAACAAGATGTTACTCACTTTTCCTCAGATACATGAAGGATCACTACATGTATATATCTATAACAAGATGTTACTCACTTTTCCTCAGATACATGAAGGATCTCTTCATGTATATATCTATAACAAGATGTTACTCACTTTTCCTCAGATACTTCAAGGATCACTAGATGTATATATCTATACCAAGATGTTACTCACTTTTCCTCAGATACATGAAGGATCACTACATGTATATATCTATAACAAGATGTTACTCACTTTTCCTTAGATACATGAAGGATCACTACATGTATATATCTATAACAAGATGTTACACACTTTTCCGCAGATACATCGAGGATCACTACATGTATATATCTATAACAAGATGTTACTCACTTTTCCTCAGATACATGAAGGATCACTACATGTATATATCTATAACAAGATGTTACTCACTTTTCCTCAGATACATGAAGGATCACTACATGTATATATCTATAACAAGATGTTACTCACTTTTCCTCAGATTCATGAAGGATCACTACATGTATATATCTATAACAAGATGTTACTCACTTTTCCTCAGATACATCGAGGATCAATACATGTATATATCTATAACAAGATGTTACTCACTTTTCCTCAGATACATGAAGGATCACTACATGTATATATCTATAACAAAATATTACTCACTTTTCCTCAGATACATGAAGGATCACTACATGTATATATCTATAACAAGATGTTACTCACTTTTCCTCAGATACACGAAGGATCACTACATGTATATATCTATAACAAGATGTTACTCACTTTTCCTCAGATACACGAAGGATCACTACATGTATATATCTATAACAAGATGTTACTCACTTTTCCTCAGATACACGAAGTATCACTACATGTATATATCTATAACAAGATGTTACTCACTTTTCCTCAGATACATGAAGGATCACTACATGTATATATCTATAACAAGATGTTACTCACTTTTCCTCAGATACATGAAGGATTACTACATGTATATATCTAAAACAAGATGTTACTCACTTTTCCTCAGATACATGAAGGATCACTACATGTATATATAAATAAGATGTTATTCACTATTCCTCAGATACATGAAGGATCACTACATGTATATATCTATAACAAGATGTTACTCACTTTTCTTCAGATACATCGAGGATCTCTACATGTATATATCTATAACAAGATGTTACTCACTTTTCCTCAGATACATGAAGGATCACTACATGTATATATCTATAACAAGATGTTACCCACTTTTCCTCAGATACATGAAGGATCACTACATGTATATATCTATAACAAGATGTTACTCACTTTTCCTCAGATACACGAAGGATCACTACATGTATATCTATAACAAGATGTTACTCACTTTTCCTCAGATACACGAAGGATCACTACATGTATATATCTATAACAAGATGTTACTCACTTTTCCTCAGATACACGAAGGATCACTACATGTATATATCTATAACAAGATGTTACTCACTTTTCCTCAGATACACGAAGTATCACTACATGTATATCTATAACAAGATGTTACTCACTTTTCCTCAGATACATGAAGGATCACTACATGTATATATCTATAACAAGATGTTACTCACTTTTCCTCAGATACATGAAGGATTACTACATGTATATATCTAAAACAAGATGTTACTCACTTTTCCTCAGATACATGAAGGATCACTACATGTATATATCTATAACAAGATGTTACTCACTTTTCCTCAGATACATGAAGGATCACTACATGTATATATCTATAACAAGATGTTACTCACTTTTCTTCAGATACATCGAGGATCTCTACATGTATATATCTATAACAAGATGTTACTCACTTTTCCTCAGATACATGAAGGATCACTACATGTATATATCTATAACAAGATGTTACCCACTTTTCCTCAGATACATGAAGGATCACTACATGTATATCTATAACAAGATGTTACTCACTTTTCCTCAGATACACGAAGGATCACTACATGTATATATCTATAACAAGATGTTACTCACTTTTCCTCAGATACACGAAGGATCACTACATGTATATATCTATAACAAGATTACTTTTCCTCAGATACACGAAGGATCACTACATGTATATATCTATAACAATGTTACTCACTTTTCCTCAGATACACGAAGATCACTACATTTTTTGTGTATATATCTATAACGATGTTGCGCTTTTCCTCAGATACATGCGCACTACATGTATATTTTAACAAGATGTTACTCACTTTTCCTCAGATACATCGAGGATCACTACATGTATATATCTATACAAGATGTTATCACTTTTCCTCAGATGAAGGATCACTACATGTATATATCTATAACAAGATGTCTTTTCTCAGATACATCGAGGATCTCTACATGTATATCTATAACAGATTGTTACACTCAGATACATGTACATGAATAATAACATTTCCTCAGATAACAGAGGATGTTACTCACTTTCCTCCTTGCAGGTTGCCATGTATATATATACACAGATGTTACTTTTTTTTTTTTTTTTTTTTTTTTTTTTTTTTTTAAGAGACAGAAGGAAAAACAGAAATAAAACAAAAAGGTCCATGTGCCTAAAGGCATCCTCCATTCATAAAATGTTTGTAACAACTGGATTTAAACATTTGTAGATTGTAAGTTTGTGGAAAGCAATTCGAGGGAAGTGAATTCCAAAGAGTAGTAGTTCTAGGGATAAATTAATTTTGATAAGCAGAAGTTCTGCATTGTGGAGAAGAAAGTGTAAATTCATGGGTGCTCTCAGCTGCCCTAGTTCTACGGGGAAAGATGTGGAGAGGCGGCACAATTGAAGCAAGTTCCTCGGAACAATTGCTGTGAAAATATCTGTAGAATAATGCAAGGGATGCAACGTTTCTTCGTATGGATAATGTAGGAAGGTCCTGTGTGATTGCAGGGTTATTGATTAATCTAATAGCTTTATTTTGAATGTTGTCCAACTGCCTCAATGCAACCACTCCACTTCCACTCCACAGAGGTGAACAGTAATCCATCTGAGAACGCACATGACTTTTATATATTACGGCCAACTGCTCGTCAGTGAAGAATTCTCGAACTCTGTACAGGAGTCCCAGTTTTTTAGAGTCATTCTTAGCAATGCTTCTAACATAATGTGTCCAGCTCAAGTTAGTAGTTAATGTTACACCGAGAATGTCAATACTAGGGGAAGTGGGAATATTTACATCATTATAAAATATATGGGAGTCAGTGAGATTCTGTCGGTTAGAAAATTGAATGTACTTGGTTTTCTGTGCATTAAAGGAAACTAGATTCTTTTGTCCCCATTCTTCAATTCTAGAAAGGTCCTGGTTCAGAGAAATTGCAGTGCTTATTTTTGAATTTATAAGATCGGGTTGGGTGAAAGAATTGGTAAATGTGAAGGAACTGTGGAGTGTTGAGTCATCTGCATAGGAATGTATTGGATTATGAGTGGTAGATATGAGATCATTGATATGAATGAGGAACAGAGTTGGGGCCAAAACTGATCCCTGGGGAACACCAGCATTAATTGAGTGAAATTGAGAATAAAGGCCATCTACCATTACACGTATTTTTCTGTTATGAAGATAAGAAGAAATTAGTGGAACTAATGATGCAAGGCCGTAGTGTGACATCTTCGACAATAAGGATTGATGCCAGACTCTATCAAATGCCTTTGATATATCCAGTGCTATTGTATGTGTTTCACCATGTTGGTCTGTAGCTTGGTTGATTTGATGCGTAAGAAGGCAAAGAATGTCTGCAGTTGATCGAAAATCGTCTAAAACCATATTGCCTATCACTGATTAATTTATTATTCTCAAGATGCTTAATTATGTGATTATTTAATATAATTTCAAAGACTTTACCAAGAGTGGAAGTTATAGCTATTGGTCTGTAGTTTGATGGATCTGAAGAGGCACCATTTTTAGGAACTGGATGGATGTTTGCTTCTTTCCAGGGAACTGGGAAGCATGAGGTATGAATACATAGACGGAAATGTTTTGCCAATACAGGAGCCAGCACCAAGGAGCAATTCTTAAGTACTATTGGAGGAATTTCATCTGGACCAGGAGCCTTATCTACTGAGAGATTCTGCAAAATAGTTTTGACATGTCTGGTGTGGATCTTAAGTGAGGGAATTTCAGGCGAATTAAAATTAAGTACAGGGACATCTTGATTTATTTCATCTAAGGTTGAGTTGTTGGAGAAAATATCCGCAAGAAGGTTAGCTTTACCTCGTGGGTCACTTACAAGATTGCCAGTCGGAGATTTTAATGGTGAAATGGATGAAGCAGTTGTGAAGTTGGATTTGAATGAGTTAAGAGTAGACCAAAATATTTTGTTATCATTTGGATTATTTAGAAGTTTATTTGCCTGCTTGTGGAGAAAGTTTGATTTAGTTAGGTTTAATACAGTTTTGGCATGATATCTGATGTTTCTAAAGTAATTAAAGGCTTCACGTGTTTTTTATCTTGTGTATGCATTGTAGGCTATAGTTTTTTGTTCAGTTACTCTAGGACAATTATGGTCAAACCATTTAGGTGAATTAGATCTTTTAATGTACTTTTGATGAGGAATAAAAGTTTCCATTCCAATTTTTACAAAATCTTGTATGTGGCTCAAGGTGGAGTGTGCATCATAGAAAAGAAAGAGGTCCAGGGAATATCAATAAAGAAACCTTGAAGACCCTCCCAGTCTGCCCTATCGTAATGCCATTTAGTCACCAAAACAGGTTCAGAGTGGGAAGGTGTGGTAGGTGATAGACAGGTGGCCTGTATCAGACAGTGATCAGAAGATCCAAGCGGGGACCTCACTGTAACATCATAATTTTATGAATTGGTTGTTAAAAATAAGTCCAGTAGGTGGGCATATATATCTATAACAAGATGTTACTCACTTTTCCTCAGATACATGAAGGATCACTACATGTATATATCTATAACAAGATGTTACTCACTTTTCCTCAGATATATGAAGGATCACTACATGTATATATCTATAACAAGATGTTACTCACTTTTCCTCAGATACATGAAGGATCACTACATGTATATATCTATAACAAGATGTTACTCACTTTTCCTCAGATACATGAAGGATCACTACATGTATATATCTATAACAAGATGTTACTCACTTTTCCTCAGATATATGAAGGATCACTACATGTATATATCTATAACAAGATGTTACTCACTTTTCCTCAGATACATGAAGGATCACTACATGTATATATCTATAACAAGATGTTACTCACTTTTCCTCAGATATATGAAGGATCACTACATGTATATATCTATAACAAGATGTTACTCACTTTTCCTCAGATATATGAAGGATCACTACATGTATATATCTATAACAAGATGTTACTCACTTTTCCTCAGATACACGAAGGATCACTACATGTATATATCTATAACAAGATGTTACTCACTTTTCCTCAGATACATGAAGGATCACTACATGTATATATCTATAACAAGATGTTACTCACTTTTCCTCAGATACATGAAGGATCACTACATGTATATCTTGTTACTCACTTTTTCAGATATATGAAGGACTACATGTATATATCTATAACAAGATGTTACTCACTTTTCCTCAGATACTGAAGGATCACTACATGTATATATCTATAACAAGATGTTACTCACTTTTCCTCAGATATGAAGGATCACTACATGTATATATCTATAACAAGATGTTACTCACTTTTCCTCAGATACATGAAGGATCACTACATGTATATATCTATAACAAGATGTTACTCACTTTTCCTCAGATACATGAAGGATCACTACATGTATATATCTATAACAAGATGTTACTCACTTTTCCTCAGATACATGAAGGATCACTACATGTATATATCTATAACAAGATGTTACTCACTTTTCCTCAGATATATGAAGGATCACTACATGTATATATCTATAACAAGGTGTTACTCACTTTTCCTCAGATACATGAAGGATCACTACATGTATATATCTATAACAAAATGTTACTCACTTTTCCTCAGATACATGAAGGATCACTACATGTATATATCTATAACAAAATGTTACTCACTTTTCCTCAGATACATGAAGGATCACTAGATGTATATATCTATAACAAGATGTTACTCACTTTTCCTCAGATACATGAAGGATCCACTACCTCGCTACCGCCAGACGCTGCAGACGCTCTGTCAACGCTCTCACGATATCGATCATAATTTGAGTATTAACTACTCATCCTCTTCATTCTTGTGCATGAAAGGTGGTTAAGAGCACGTTTAACCATCCTGTAGTTTAGTAAGTAACACTGCACGATATTTCGCTGTGTATTGACTGATAAACTTTGTGTTTATCACAAGACTCCTGCTCGGGCAGGGCGCCTCTAGCGCCATCTGTTGTTTTTGTTTTTTTGTAAACAAACGCTCTCTTCTTAGTTGATATAAAATCGTAGCCCCTAATTTTACCCATTACCTACTGTAGTAAGTATCAATTTAACTGCCTTGTATGTAAGTATAGCTTTGCATATTAATTTGCTAACAAACAATATTGTGTACTAACTAACCTGCCTACAGGAACGAACGCCGACGCCATTTTGTAAACAAACTTTTTTTGGGGATTATACATATTAAATTCCAGCCAATTTTGTAGTAAATTTAAGTGCATTCATTTATCTTTTCCCCCTAGATATATTCTTAACTTTTTCTCCTCAGTGATTTTACTTTAAGCTAAGGGTGGTATTTGTACAAACTAACCTAGCCTAACCCAACCTGCCAAGCTTTTAACCTAATCCAAACCTAGCCTAGCCTATAGCCAGCCAATCTGTTGTTCTTATTAACTCTAGTAGATATTGTATTTAGTATCCTACTGTAGCTATATACTGTATATCTATAATTTTAGTTGTTGCTTGCACGATCTTGTAGTAACCTTTGACTGATACATTTTGTTTTGTTTTATCTAAAAAGAGTAGGCTACTGCTTTACTAGGCTACAGTGACACCAGGGCCATCTGTTGATACAGTATATTAACCCCTTGTGTGCGGTCACACTTTATTTTTATATAATCTCTATTTGGTGAATTGTATATTTAGTTACATATTCTGTTATATATATATATATATTTGTTTAAGGTTAGGTTATCACACCTGGTAGCCTATTTCTGCGTATTTCAATTTTATTATTTTCGGTTAGGCTATTCAACGCTGGTAGCCTATTGGTGCGTATTTAAATTTTGTTAAAACTTTTGGTTAGGCTATCGCCCCTGGAAGCCTAATTCTGCGTATCTCAAAATTTTTGTTTTCGGTTAGGCTATCACCCCTGATAACCTATTGTTGTGTATTTCAACATTGTTTTCGGTTGAAGTGATTGAAGTGTTTCTAAAGTGAGTGAAGTGTTTTAAAGTGAGTTAAGTGTTTTAAATTGAGTTAAGTGTTTTAATGTGAGTGAAGTGATCTGAAGAAACTGACTGTTACCATGCCTCGCACCTGTACGAACTGCGCCAGTAGGTTTGGTGAGTCCATGTTTGTTACTGTCGATCTTCAAGTCTGCCGTCTCTGCCAGCAACAAGAGAATTTGACAGTGAAATTAGATGAAGCCTACAACAAGATCAACGTCTCACCATGAAGCTGGAATCACTCCAAGAGTTTGTAACACTCAACGTTGGAGTACCACAAACTTCAATTGTCACCGCAACTCCAGCAGCCACCAACGCCCCAACGTCAACTGCCAACAATTCAACGCCTGCAGTAGCCATTTCATCTGATGGTTCCGATACTCAAGAAACAAATAGTAACTCTCTTTCCCCTCAAGACAACTTCTGTGTTGTGAGGAACAACGTTTGCCCCAAGACCAGGAAACCCATACCGATTACCGAGTGTCAAAACCGCTTCCAGATACTCGCAGACTCAGATGACGAAGCGGAAATAGAAGAAGTCCGGCTCGTGGGAGACTCGATGACACGTGGTCAGCTCACAGAGTTTTGCGCCAGAGCACCTAAGACCAGGAAGCGTTTTTGTATCCCTGGTGGTGGTGTGGACGATGTAGTTGCTGCAGTTGACGAAGTATCTAAGCTGGCCCCTGCTAATACAATGTACGTCATCCACGTTGGATCCAACGATGTACAGCGAACCCGGTCGGAAGATTTGCTTTTAAAGTACCAGCAGCTGATCAAGTCGTTTAAGGAGAAGTCATCAAGGATCATTGTCTCAGGAATCATCCCCCGGCTTGGTGTAGAGAGCCGATTTTACAACATAGCCAGCAGCACAAATCGTTGTCTAGCAAACCTCTGCAGGAAGGAAAACGTGGGATTCGTCGACACCTGGGACAATTTCTACTACGATGACTATTTGTTTTTGGACGATGGAGTTCATCTGAACCAGGTGGGAGCAGCACGTTTTGGGCATCTTCTCAACGATGCGGTGAAGGATTTTCGGAGAAGAAATCGACTGAGCACAGGACAACCAGGAAGGAGGACCGAAGACAGCGAGGGCGGCAACCTGGGAAGGAATTAAATACTAATCTGTCAAGAACCGCGAATTTGGATAAAGCTCCACCAACACGACCCAAATTCAAAACCGCCAGGGATAACGAACGAGGACCGATGTCAGCCATGAATGTAAATGTAGATCCGATCAGAACCAAAAATTGGATTAAAGAACGTTCTGCGAGTTCTAAAACCGCAACTTTAAAGGTTTTCTATGCAAACGCTCGTAGCATACGCAATAAATTTTCAGATTTAGAGGAACTAGTGTTTACTGAAAATTATGATGTGATTGGTATAACAGAATCTTGGCTCAATACAGTAGATAGAGACTTTTTAGCAGAGTATTCACTTCCCGGTTATGTAATGTTTGAGAAAAGCCGAATTAATAAAAATGGAGGTGGCGTTTTATTTTATATCAAAGAAAGTCTTAACCCGACCCTCTTGTCAAAACCTCAAATTGTGAACGTCGACACATCTTTTGTGCTAATAAAGAATAATAAAGGTACAAAAATAATACGTGCATTAATATACAGACCTCCAGCTCAATCAGTGCAAACTGACCGAGAAATTTATGAACATATTGCAGATGTAAGTAACTCACAAGATACCGTATTTTTTGGCGACTTTAATTTACCTGTGACCAAGTGGGGCGATACTCTTACTTCACACTCCGGACATGACTTGTATACGAACTTGCAAGAGAGTTCGCTTTATCAATTTGTTCGAACACCGACCCGTGGTAATAACATTCTTGACATTGTACTTGCAACAAAAGAAGAATTAATAGAGAATTTGAATGTTGGTGATGAATTCAGTAACAGCGACCATCGTACAATAACTTTCACTTTAAACTTTACTAGTAACGAACTAAATAGTAGCATCGAAAAAGTCCCTAATTTCAAGAAAGCAAACTTTCATAAACTTAGAGCTATGTTTAAAGAAACTGACTGGAGCTTTTTAATTAACAATAACGACATAAATACATCTTGGAAGTCATTCAAAACCACTTACCTAAAAGCAGTGCAAGACTGCATACCATTGAAAATACGGAGTCCAGGCCATAATAATAAGCCCAAATGGTGGAATAAAGATATTTCAAACTGCCTGCTTGCTAAAAAATGTGCTAACGATAGATTAAAATCCTCACAAAATGACGAAGAACGGGTGAAATTTGTAGAGCTACGACGCAAAGCCAAACAGTTAATTAAGCAAAGTAAAAAGACCCTAGAGTTACATATTGCGAATCAAAGTAAAACAAACCCGAAAGAATTCTATAGTTATATCAGAAAGAAAAAAAGTAGTTACTTCAACTGTTGGACCGTTAGTCGATGAAAATGGAGAATACACCAAAGACGAAGTACAAATGAGTAATGCCCTCAATACCTTCTTTGCATCAGTTTTTACAACAGAAGACCTCAGTGATATCCCTACACCATCGCCGATTCAGATTGATAATTCAGATGTTCTAAGCAATATCACCGTTACAGAGAGAGAAGTATTGAATTGTTTAGATAAACTCAAGGTAAATAAAACGCCTGGACCTGATACAATCTCGCCTAGAGTTCTAAAGGAAGCTAAGGATGAGCTCTTCAAACCACTGACATTACTATTCAATAAATCCTTGCAGTCTGGAACTATGCCTGATCAGTGGAAGATAGCCAACGTAACACCGATATTCAAAAAAGGCAGCAAATCCCTACCCAGTAACTATCGTCCAATTAGCTTAACCTCAGTTGTATGTAAAATGCTAGAAACGGTCATAAGAGACAGACTCGTAAATCACTTAGAGGAAAATAACATACTTAAAGATACTCAACACGGCTTTCGTAAAAAACGTTCCTGTTTAACAAACCTCTTAGACTTCTTCCACGATATCCTCAACCTCTACGATGAGAGTAAAGCTGTAGATATTATATACCTTGATTTTCAAAAGGCCTTTGACAAAGTTCCCCACAAACGTTTACTGCTAAAACTAAAAGCGCATGGAATACAAGACGGTATGTTAAAATGGATAGAAAATTGGCTCAGCGACAGAAAGCAAAGAGTAGTCATAAACGGTAAGGCATCTAAATGGACCAATGTAAGTAGCGGGGTACCCCAGGGATCGGTACTAGGACCAATTCTCTTTCTAATTTACATCAACGACATAGATGAGGGTCTCACCTGTACAATCTCAAAATTTGCTGACGATACAAAAATTGCAAATAGCGTACTCTCAAAAGATCAAGTTGACGGTATGCAACACAATCTAGATAAATTGTTAAATTGGGCCCAAATTTGGCAAATGAGTTTCAATGCGGATAAATGTAAAGTACTACATATTGGATACCTAAATGAGAAAGCAAACTATTCGATGAATGGCACTCAGCTTAAGAATGTAAACAGAGAAACCGATCTGGGAGTAACAATATCGAGTAACCTAAAACCGAGTCAACAATGTTCAGAAGTTGTTAAGAAGGCAAACAAAATAATTGGCTTTATAGGCAGATCATTTGAGCATAAATCCAAAGACGTAATCCTAACCCTTTACAATTCCTTAGTCCGCCCTCTTCTGGAATACTGCGTTCAATGCTGGTGCCCTTATTACCAAAAAGACATAAACAAGCTAGAACGAGTTCAACGTAGAGTTACCAAAATGATACCTAGCCTAAAGAACAAACCATACGAAGAGCGTCTTAGAGAATTAAATCTATTTCCTTTAACCCAGCGCAGATTAAGAGGTGACTTAATTCAAGTGTTCAAAATCATCAAAGGCATCGACAATATGAACTGTAGTAAGTACTTCACTATCAACCAATCTAATTACACGCGGGGAAACGGTTGCAAAATTATTGGTAAATCTTTTAACTCACACGAATCTAAGAATTTCTTCTTCAATCGAGTTGTCAACTTGTGGAAAGGGCTTCCCCGAGACGTTATAGACTGCAGCACCGTTGATTCCTTTAAAATCCGCTTAGACAAATATCTCGCATCAAACCCGCGACTGACTGCGTTTGTAAATGAATAACTTTATTTTATCCTCCCCTCAGTTACTAACCCTTTCCAATGTTCCCTTACCCATTCTAAACCACTGTTTGGACACTTGATCCTCAGTGTTTTGGAGGACAAGCAGCCTAGAAGGGTCACTAGAACTGTTGTTGCTTGATTTCCTTTGTACTCCTTTGTACTCCTTTGTACATGTATATATCTATAACAAGATGTTACTAACTTTTCCTCAGATACATGAATGATCACTACATGTATATATCTATAACAAGATGTTACTCACTTTTCCTCAGATACATGAAGGATCACTACATGTATAATTATTATATCTATAACAAGATGTGTGACGCCTCCCGGCGCTAGCAAAATGGTTGCGTGGGGCATTGCAGCTCGCTAGCGCTCGCCAGGATGGGGGGATGGGCTGCAGTTGTCCTGGAATGATCTGCTTTATGTTATTAGTGTCGTGTTGCTACAGACAGTCTAGAAATGGTCTTTGTTTTGGTCTGTGACCGTGCCTTGTATTTTATATTCGCTATAATATAAATGTTGCTTGTGTGAGAGGCGAGCGAGAGAGGGTGACGGGGTACACCTGGCAGTGGGGCGAGCTATCACGCGGCCGCTTGGGCGCTGACGGCGTTGGCGGCCGGGTGGTCAACTAGTCCCTGCTCATCGCGGCCTCGTGTTTTTTACCAGCTCAGAGCTGGCCTGACACGCGTATCATCTACATTCTTTACAATTCTGTCCCCCTTACTCGCCACTTTGCATACTATTTATCTCTCTCGACTTCTCCTTTCTCATTCTCTAATCTTTATTAAACTCAACATCCCTTCTGGTTTCAGCATAGACGTTCACCGTCGGCCAGTCGTATTGTACGCGAAGCTCTCAGATATTTCTATGTATTAGGCTTTAATGAGGTTTGGAGAGACGGACTTTTCCGTATGTGTCCTCTCTCGGGAAGGTTGTAGACCGGTATATGTCTCCCTGGCAGGGTGTTGAGTGATTCTGCTTAGTTATTTAAAGCTAGACTAGGGGTAAGGTTACTGTGTCGTTGTCTCCGATGTGTGCAGTGTTAGCTAAGCCCTGCACGACATCGACAGGTACTGTGGGAGCCTAGGTTGTCTTCGGGTGGGTTTACTTTGCGAGCACAGCACTGTGGTGTGAGAGGGCCATAGCCTATCCCTCACAACATAGTGCTGCCTCTTTGTGTTGACTTCTGAGGGATCGCCAGGATAGAACTAGGTACTAGAGACCTAGATTTATCAAGAGAGCATCCCCGTCATATAACGTAATCTTCATTATACCACCTTCGGACGACGTTAGGCTACGAGCCGCATGCTCGCCCATTGTTGCCCTGCCTTGATACCCAAGCTAGACTTTATTAACCGAGCAGACACTGGTTAGAGATAAGCTCTATTATTATATGTATGCCACATTATTATTCACTGCACTTTTGAGCCGAGGTTGTTGTTGAGTTGCACAACCCTAGTAGGCTGTTGCGTTGTGTCACGAAGCAGTTCTTTAGTTGTCGAGCATTACTACCTTTGCGCAGTCTTTATTATTCGCCTGCCTATTATTACTATATGTCCTAGTATTTATTGTGACCCGTATTCTGCATTATAATTGTTCAAGATTCTTTACGAACATCTTCCCAGCATCAGACTTATTTCAGAAGTTTCCAGTTGATGTTGCAGGACTAGCATTGCACTTTCTTTAATACAGGAGTTCCAGTTATTTGAGTATCTACCGTAACGTTAATTAATCACGTTAACTATCTTTTCTTTGTGTAACCTAATCGAGTAATCTTTTACTGTTTGAGAATAGGCTGTTTCATCGAGCGTCAGCCTAGTGTGTGTGCACCAGTTACTGAGTCATAGGATACCTCGTTGTCCAGGCACGACTCAGGGCGGTAATGGTGTTTTGTTTTCCAGTGTTTAAGGCAGGGGTTGGATCTAGTGTTACGGTTGTTGCATTTTTGCCATTATCTAGTCCAATGCCGAAGAGCCCTGTGTCTTTGAGAACCTGGATCGTAACAAATGGCAACCTAGCTCAGGATCTTGTGAACTAAGAGATAATTGCAGTATTGTTGTGGTCATTTGTTTTATTGAGGAATATAGTGGGCACGTTAATTTTTTTTTTGGCAAAGTAGTATAGCACTTGAGAGTCTTCAGACATTTTTGGCAAGTGAATAGTGCTACATAAGAGTTTGGGGTACTTCTTTTCTGAATATTGTGGTGAGAAATTTTTGTGAGCATCATGTCTTATACCGGGTCAGAGGAGAATAGAGACACAGTACGTAATGTCGAAACTGAGGAACAGCAGCATGATGAAAGGGTTAATCGGGTGAACTGTGAGGAGGATGCTAGGATATTTTTGCAATGGCCTGTTACTGCCGAGCGGTTGGAGGGTATGGATCGGTACGGTCTTCAATGCCTGGCCACAGCTATCGGTCATGCGGTAACTAGAAGCATGACCAAGGATAACTTGATAACGTGTGTACTGGGCAGGGTGACTGGTGAGCGAGATGGGTTGAGTGCTCAGAGCCCTTCGGCCATGCTTCCCCTACACTCGACTCCCAGCCATCCCAGTAGTTTGCCGACCCCGGGTACGCTTCCGCAGTTGGGTGGTGACTGGCAGGGTGGGTTGCCCCTGGGGGGACCACCGGTAATTTCAAACATTGTAGCACCTTCACCTCCTCAAGGGTTATCTCCAGAATTATTGCTTCAGCTCGAATTAGCTAAGATCGAAGAGAGAAAGGCTATCAGGGCGGGTGAGCAGCAATTAGAATTAGCCAAGATAGAAGAGAGAATAACTATCAGTCAGCAGCACATAGAGCTAGCAAAAATCCAAGCTGATTAAGAGTCGACTAGGTACTGTGCCGACATGGACGTAGAGAAGTCGCGAGTAGAGACAACGGGACAGCGACTTGGGGCTGGTAACCGTTTTCATGAGCAGTCTCTCTCGCACTTATTGAAACTGGTTCCGGTGTTTGATGAGAGTGGTGTTACAGAATTTTTCGCACGCTTTGAGAAGAAGTGCCAGGAACACCAGTGGCCAGAGAATAAATGGGCAGCACTTGTATCCTCTAGATTAATAGGCAAGGGTCTTAAAGCCTACGATGCGTTGCCTATAGAGTCGTGTATTATCTATGAGAAACTCAAGGAGGCTGTCCTGAGAGCATACGAACTACAACCAGAGACGTACAGGTTGAAGTTCCGGGGTGTTACCAAGGGTCGGGAGAGCACCTTTTTTTGGAGCATGCCCGGGAGCTGTCCGATGCTTTTGGGAATTGGCTGAGGTCGGAGAGAGCTACTACGTTTGACGACATTAAACAGTTGGTGCTTTTAGAGCAGTTTTTCAAATGCACGGGCGGCGACCTGACGTTAAACCTTAAAGAAAAGCAACCAAAAACTCTACAGGAGGCAGCTGAGATGGCTGACCTCCGGCTATCACTAATTCGTGGGTGCGGGTTTGCCCAGCATAGTGAGGCAGGTAACAAGGGGCGTGACGCCCCACCCCCCCGAGTTAGTGATATACCTTATGCAAACAAGTACAAGAGCCATGATACCAAGACTGACCACAAGACTAGCACCGTCCCATTTAAGAAGGGGCCGGGCCCTTCCCAGTACCAAGGGAAGCCCAAAGGGGAGTTGGAGTGTTATCATTGTCATGAAAAGGGGCACTTTGCAAGAGTCTGTCCTAGCAAACCACCTACAGCAGCTGTGTCTTTGGCCTGCAACATTGGTGTGTCTCCGAAGTCATCTGAATTTGGCCGGGGCAGTTCGTCAGAGGCTGAGGCACAGCCAATGCAGAAGCACCTGGGAGGCTCGAACCCTGCTCAGGATGTTTTTTGCGACCATAGAGGGCGAGGTTGCGTGATGTGGGCGGGGCGCAAGCATGGAGTAGAGGTCTTGCGTGATACAGGTGCTTCCCAGACTCTGATGAAAAACTTGACTGGCTACCCTATAAACGCAGCTCGGGTGGTGGTGGTGCAGGGTATTAATGCAACTCGGTCATACCCGCTGGTGCGGTTGGAGTTGGAGGTGGATGGTGTGGCACGTGAATTGGATGTCGGGATTGTGGAGAAACTGCCAGTGGAGGGCGTCGACCTTATTCTCGGCAACGACTTTGCAATGCCCGCTTCTGAGGTTCTACCCTTAGTCGTTGCCGAGAGGCCGGCCGACGTGAGTAGGGAAGAGCAAGAGTGGGTCGAGCGGTGCCAGACACAACCCATGGCGTGTGCTGTCACCCGAGCTCGGGCAGCTAAAGTGTCACAGCCTAGTCCTCCGTCTTCAGACCAGCGGAGGAACGATCAACAGGAGGAGGCTAAAGCTGGAGTTGGTTTTAAGAGTTTTGACTCGGCGGCTCTCCTGGGTGATTCAGTATTAGCACCATTACTTAATTCTGGAGTAGTCCCTGGGCCTGTCATCGAGAGTGACGAGGCTGGGCATGACGAGTCTCCACGACAGCAACGTTATGTACATCGAGAGAGACAGAGGGAGCAGCCCAGTATCGGGGAAGGTCATGCATTGCTCCGGGATCAGTTAGATCGCTTGGCACCCTCAGATATACGTCGGTTGCAACTAGAGGACCCTGAGCTCCAAACGTGTGCTAATGGAGCTGTAGAGCTCGACGAGGACGGCGATGCACAGCCAGGAGATTTCTTTTATTTAGAAGGCATCCTCTATAGGCGTTTTCAAGACCCTAAACGTAGTTGGCAAGAGGGGTCCGGAGTTGTGGACCAGTTGGTGGTGCCACGGGAGTGCAGGGATAGCCTACTGAGGCTGGCGCATGACATACCACTGGCAGGACATCTAGGGGTGAGAAAAACGGTGGCGGCTTTAAAAAAATTGTTTTGGTGGCCGGGGTTGAAGGGGCAGGTGGTAACCTGGATAGCAAGGTGTCATACGTGCCAGAGGGTTTGAAAACCTAACCAAACAATTCCGAGAGCCCCGTTGCACCCCATTCCTGTCAGTGGACCGCCCTTCAGTAAGGTCATCATTGATATGGTCGGACCTCTACCCCCTACTAGTGCCGGTAATAAATTTCTAGTAACTATCATGGATGTGGCCACTCGTTATCCTGATGCATATCCAATGAGAAATGGCACGGCGAAAACTGGTGTCCGGAACCTGCTCTGGTATTGCTCGCGGTATGGTTACCCGCAAGAGGTGCAATCGGACCAAGGTTCTAGTTTTACATCTAATCTGTTCAAACAAACTATGATTCAGCATGGCATCAGCACTGTCGTCTCTTCTGCGTATCACCCGGAGAGTCAAGGGGTGTTGAAGAGGTGGCACGCCACGCTGAAAAGCATGCTTCGATGTTATTGCGCAGAGAACGGAAAGGATTGGGACCTTGGTCTGCCGTATGTTTTGTTCGCGGCTAGAGAAGTACCTGGAGAGAGTCTCGGTTTCAGTCCGAATGAGCTTGTTTTCGGGCATCAGGTGAGGGGTCCTCTCCACATGGTGAAGGAAATGTGGGAGGGCACTAGGCATGTTGTTCTGCGAGATGAGTTGCGGCCTCTTGTTCCTGAGCGACGGGAGGAGTTGTTTGCTAGGCTGTGGCAGTCCGTCCGCATGTTTGTTGCTTCTCCAGGCCTGATGTACGGGGTAGAATCCGACATGGAGGCTGGAGACAGTGCAAGGCTCGAGTTGGTTCCCTACCGTGTGAATCCTGCTCGACAGCCTGTTGTGAAGGCGGAGCTGGACAGCGTGTGGAGAGAGGGTCTGATGGATGAGGGATATCGTGAGTGGTCGTTGCCAGTGGCTTTGCAACCTGAGTTTGGTGGCAGAGTCCGTGTGTATGTTGATTGCAAGAGTGTGGAAGCATTATCCCTGACAGATGCCTATCCATTACCCAGAGTTGACGACACCATAGACCGCTTCGGGGCTGCCTCGCTCATCACGAAGGTAGAACTAGTGAAGGGTTATTGGCAGGCCCCGTTGCCAGGAAGAGCGAAGAGAAGTGCCAGTTTTGCAATGAGCTGGGCAGTTTGTCAGTGCCAGGTGTTGTTGTGCTGCCGGAACACAAGTTGAATGTGTGGCATGCTGGGGGCACTGATAATGTTTTGGCTTTGTTTGCAGGAGAACCCTCGCTGTTCAGTCAGTGTCTGTCGTGGGTGGAGGATCCGGGGTAGGCTACCACAGTATGTTGGTATAGCCTCCTGTCTTGGCTCGCGGTGTATTTTTGCGCTGGTGCTTGTTGGCTCGCGTGTGTAGCATCAGCGTAGGGTCACAGGGCAGGAGTTGTTGGCTTTGATTAGACGAAAATTAGGCTACATCTATAGTAGCTGCCAAAAACAACATTAAAATAAAATATGAAAAATTAAATAAAAACTCTTTCTTTTTAATAATTAATTTTAAGATAATATTGTAGCTGAGTACTGAGTGCAGATGATTTTCTCTCAGTAGGCTGTGCTTCTTAAAGCTCGCTCTGGGAGCACAATGTTATGAATTAATGTATTGTTTGGGAAGGGTGATAAGATTTGTTTATATATAAAATGTTGTTGTATTTGTTTTTGAGGAGACTGAGCTTGCATTCCATGAGTGGCAGAGTGGCTAGGAGTGGCAGATTCTAGCGACATTCTGCCTGTTCAGATATGGGCTCATGGTTGAGTGTCCCATATCTTGGGGGGGGGTGTGACGCCTCCCGGCGCGAGCAGAATGGTTGCGTGGGGCATTGCAGCTCGCTAGCGCTCGCCAGGATGGGGGGATGGGCTGCAGTTGTCCTGGAATGATCTGCTTTATGTTATTAGTGTCGTGTTGCCACAGACAGTCTAGAAATGGTCTTTGTTTTGGTCTGTGACCGCACCTTGTATTTTATATTCGCTATAATATAAATGTTGCTTGTGTGAGAGGCGAGCGAGAGAGGGTGACGGAGTACACCTGGCAGTGGGGCGAGCTATCACGCGGCCGCTTGGGCGCTGACGGCGTTGGCGGCCGGGTGGTCAACTAGTCCCTGCTCATCGCGGCCTCGTGTTTTTTACCAGCTCAGAGCTGGCCTGACACGCGTATCGTCTACATCCTTTACAATTCTGTCCCCCTTACTTGCCACTTTGCATACTATTTCTCTCTCTCGACTTCTCCTTTCTCATTCTCTAATCTTTATTAAACTCAACATCCCTTCTGGTTTCAGCATAGACGTTCACCGTCGGCCAGTCGTATTGTACGCGAAGCTCTCAGATATTTCTATGTATTAGGCTTTAATGAGGTTTGGAGAGACGGACTTTTCCGTGTGTGTCCTCTCTCGGGAAGGTTGTAGACCGGTATATGTCTCCCTGGCAGGGTGTTGAGTGATTCTGCTTAGTTATTTAAAGCTAGACTAGGGGTAAGGTTACTGTGTCGTTGTCTCCGATGTGTGCAGTGTTAGCTAAGCCCTGCACGACATCGACAGATACTGTGGGAGCCTAGGTTGTCTTCGGGTGGGTTTACTTTGCGAGCACAGCACTGTGGTGTGAGAGGGCCATAGCCTATCCCTCACAACATAGTGCTGCCTCTTTGTGTTGACTTCTGAGGGATCGCCAGGATAGAACTAGGTACTAGAGACCTAGATTTATCAAGAGAGCATCCCCGTCATATAACGTAATCTTCATTATACCACCTTCGGACAACGTTAGGCTACGAGCCGCATGCTCGCCCATTGTTGCCCTGCCTTGATACCCCAGCTAGACTTTATTAACCGAGCAGACACTGGTTAGAGATAAGCTCCATTATTATATGTATGCCACATTATTATTCACTGCACTTTGAGCCGAGGTTGTTGTTGAGTTGCACAACCCTAGTAGGCTGTTGCGTTGTGTCACGAAGCAGTTCTTTAGTTGTCGAGCATTACTACCTTTGCGCAGTCTTTATTATTCGCCTGCCTATTATTACTATATGTCCTAGTATTTATTGTGACCCGTATTCTGCATTATAATTGTTCAAGATTCTTTACGAACATCTTCCCAGCATCAGACTTATTTCAGAAGTTTCCAGTTGATGTTGCAGGACTAGCATTGCACTTTCTTTAATACAAGGAGTGCCAGTTATTTGAGTATCTACCGTAACGCTAATTAATCACGTTAACTATCTTTTCTTTGTGTAACCTAATCGAGTAATCTTTTACTGTTTGAGAATAGGCTGTTTCATCGAGCGTCAGCCTAGTGTGTGTGCACCAGTTACCGAGTCATAGGATACCTCGTTGTCCAGGCACGACTCAGGGCGGTAATGGTGTTTTGTTTTCCAGTGTTTAAGGCAGGGGTTGGATCTAGTGTTACCGTTGTTGCATTTTTGACATTATCTAGTCCAATGTCGAAGAGCCCTGTGTCTTTGAGAACCTGGATCGTAACAGATGTTAATCACTTTTCCTCAGATACATGAAGGATCACTACATGTATATATCTATAACAAGATGTTACTCACTTTTCCTCAGATACATAAAGGATCACTACATGTATATACCTATAACAAGATGTTACTCACTTTTCCTCAGATACATGAAGGATCACTACATGTATATATCTATAACAAGATGTTACTTACTTTTCCTCAGATACATGAAGGATCACTACATGTATATATCTATAACAAGATGTTACTCACTTTTCCTCAGATACATGAAGGATCACTTATAGCTGCGTTATGTTATTATACCAAATTGTCTCCTACTAACTCTGTCATGGACAATAGTCCCAGGGCAGTATTTTCCTTTACAACTGTCCCTTACCCACTGTAAACCACTGTTAGACACTTTGAACAACAGTGATTTAGAGTGCAAGCAACCTTGAAGGGCTATTCTACCTGTTGTTGCTTGACTTCCTTTGTACTCCCTTGTAAATTGACACACGCACACACAGACACACACACACACACACACACTACACTGAATCATAATTGGCTATATTCACAGTTATTTCCTTTGGTGTCATAAACGATTACCATTTTAAATAAAAATGTCACGCCCAAATACAAATTATGATTTATTTACACCGATGTGTTAACGATTCATTGATATATTGACGTTATCATATTTTCAATCTAATCATAATTTCCTCTGACGCTGTGCTACCTACCACCACCACTACCCCCACCACCACCACCACCACCACCAAGGGAGCTTCTGCCACCACCGGGGGTTCTCCAACTGCAGCTGCTGGATCCTCCCGAGGGAAAGGTAAGTCTGTGTCCCGAGAAGGTAAGTCTGTGTCGATTGTGGGCGACTCCATGGTAAGCCATTTAGTTAGGGCTACCCGCACTAAACTTAGGAAGGTTGTGTGTCTGCCTGGCCATGGAGTTGGGAGGGTTTTAGAGAAGATGGACCACATCTTGGAAGATAGTGGAGATAACCCCATTATCTGTCTCAGTGCCGGGAGTAACGATGTTGGTAAGGGTAGAAGTGAGGAACTGCTGCAGCAGTATCGGGATGTGTTAGATAAAGTTAGGATGAAGGGAGGGATCCCTGTAGTACATTGTATCCTACCCAGAAGAGGAGTTCCCAAGGAATGGACATCCAGGGCGATTGGTGTCAATTGCCGTTTGGAGAAATATTGCAAAGAAAAAGCAATACCATTCATTGATAACTGGGATAGTTTCTATGGGAGAGATGGGATGTACGCAAGGGATGGGGTTCATCTTTCACGGTTAGGGGTTTCTACATTAGCTAGTTCTTTAGATAGGGTGGTTGTGGGGTTTTGAACAGAAATATTGAGAGTGTAAATGAGAGGTTAAATGGAACAATTTTAGCGTCAGGCGAAAGCGATAAGGATATTCAGTCTCATGCTAAAAATGATGACTATAATGCAAATGATAGTAGTGATGGTGCAACGGAAGATGGAAATGTCGTTAGAAACAAAGGTAAATTAGGTATAAAGAAAAGAAGTAAATTGAGAGTATATTACACAAACTGTAGGAGTCTATGTAACAAAATGAACGAACTTAGAGCCCTTGTTAGCAAAGAAAATATAGACATAATAGCGCTAACTGAAACATGGATTAATACAGAAACCAGGCATTTTTTAGCAGAATTTGATATACCAGGATATAGTTTGTTTAAATATGACCGAACAAGTAAGAGGGGTGGCGGTATAGCAGTGTTTGCCAGGAGTACATTAAAAAGCTGTATTAAATCAGGTATTAGACTAAATAACGATAATGAAAGTGTTTGGGTAGAGGTTAACGAAGGTAGTGAGACCATAGTTATTGGAGTTATGTATAGACCGCCAAATATGAGTAGAAATGACGGAACGTCATTATGGGAGGAAATTAAAATGGCATCAAGGTTTAGCAATGTGTGCATTATGGGGGATTTTAATTTTCCGAATATAGATTGGCAGCATCAAATAGGAGACTCTGATTCTGAGGAGTTTATAGAGGTAGTACAAGATAGTTTTTTATTTCAATTCATAGATACGCCGACTAGAGGTAATTATATTCTCGATTTAGTTTTCAGTAATAATGAACATATGGTAAATAATGTAGAGATAGGGGACCACCTAGGAAATAGTGACCACAATTCTGTGTATTTTAATATACAATGGAAAGGTAATACCAGAGAGAATACAACATTAATACCTGACTTTAGAAAAGCCAATTATGGTGGGTTAAGAAGAGCCCTATTAGACCCTTGGTCAAAAAATTAAGTCGATCCAGGTGTCCAAATGAGTGTACCCCTTCTCAGGCACCTGTCATCTTAAGTCAGGAAGAGACGTCAACCTTGGTAGATACATACGATCATTTTATCAAGTCAGTATTCAATGCACAAAATAAATACATCCCCAAAAGAAAATTTAGATCAACACAGAACCAACCCAAATGGATGAATAATAGACTATTAGATCTTCTAGGACAAAAGAGAGGAATATATAGAAAAATTAGAAAAGGCGAAATTCACCTACTTGCTTACTATCAGAATCTATCAAGACAGGTAAAAAAGGATATTAGGAAAGAAAAAAGAAATTATGAAATTAAGGTTGCCAATGACTCAAAAAATAATCCTAAAGCTTTTTACCAACTATATAAATCCAAGGTTAGAGATGTAATTGGTCCCCTTAAAACTTCGATAGGAGAAATGACAGAAAATGATTTAGAAATGTGCAGTACATTAAATAGTCAATTTCTTTCCGTTTTCACTAATGAAAATTTGGCACAGTTTCCAGAAGTCCGTAAGGTATATAGCGATAGTATAGAAAATAGGTTAAGTACGGTTACTATAAGTAGAAATGATGTGCTTAAGGAAATTGACAAACTGAAACCTCATAAATCGCCTGGTCCTGATGAGGTATATGCTAGAGTATTAAAAGAATGTAGGGATGAGTTAAGTTACCCATTAACATTTTTATTTAACAAGTCATTGGAGACAGGTATAGTTCCAGAAGCTTGGAAGCTTGCAACCGTAGTTCCGATCTTCAAAAAAGGTGACAAATCAATAGCATCCAATTACCGTCCCATTAGTCTTACATCAATCATAGGAAAGCTACTAGAGTCAATTATTGCTAGTAAAATTAGAAACCACTTAGATACATTTAATTTAATAAATTCTTCTCAGCATGGATTCACTCAGGGACGTTCTTGCCTTACTAATTTGCTTAGTTTTTTCTCAGAGGTATATGAAGCAGCAGATAATGACAAGTCATATGATATAATATATTTAGATTTCAGTAAAGCTTTCGACAGAGTCCCCCATGAGAGATTGATGAGAAAGGTTGAGGCGCATGGAATAGGTGGGGCGTTGTTGGGATGGATTAGGTCATGGCTAATTGGTAGGAAGCAGAGAGTCAGCATAAATGGTACGAAGTCAGAATGGGGAGCAGTCAAAAGTGGTGTCCCCCAGGGATCTGTATTAGGTCCTCTGTTGTTTGTTATATACATAAATGACCTTGATTTAGGTATAACTAGTAGGATAAGTAAATTTGCAGACGATACCAAAATGGGGAGAACAATTGATTCAGATAGAGATATAGAGTGCCTCCAAAGGGATCTAGATACCTTACACGAATGGTCAGTAAATTGGCAGATGAAGTTTAACATTGACAAATGCAAGGTATTAAAGATAGGGAAGATGCATACAAATGTTAAATATAAACTAGCTAATGTGGAATTAGAAAACTCGAATTGTGAGAAAGATCTAGGTGTGTTTGTTAGCAATGATTTGAAGCCTAGACAACAGTGTATAAGCGTTCGAAACAAGGCAAACAGGATTCTCGGGTTCATCTCAAGGAGTGTGAGTAACAGAACTGCTGATGTTATCTTAAAACTTTACTTGTCATTAGTGAGACCCCATATGGATTATGCTGTTCAATTTTGGTGTCCTTATTACAGAATGGACATAGATTCATTGGAGAGAGTACAATGTAGAATGACATAAATGATCCATAATATTAGAAATCTTCCGTATAAAGAAAGGTTGAAGAAATTAGGCTTACATTCGTTAGAGAGACGCAGAGTTAGAGGGGATATGATAGGGGTGTTCAAGTGGGTTAGTGGGATTAACAAAGGGGACATGACAAATGTACTAAAGCTCAGTGATAGCGAAAGAACTCGTACCAATGGTTTCAAATTAGATAAATTTCGTTTCAGAAAAGATATAGGCAAATATTGGTTTGGTAACAGAGTTGTAGATGGGTGGAATGGACTACCAAGTGCTATAGTGGGATTAAAAACGATAGGGAGCTTTAAGATAAAATTGGATAAGCATATGGACGAGAAGGGTTGGGTGTGAAGGGGGTATCAGCAGGGATGGGCCAATCAGCGCTCTGCAGACCCCCGTAATCCTGCGTTAATCTCTAACCGTTTTGGTAAGATGATCCTCAGGGTATTAGAGTGTTGAGCCTATAATTGGGCTTTGTAATTGGGGTTGTGTGGGACAGGGATCTGCCTTGCTTAGGCCAATCGGCTTTCTGCAGACTCCCATTTTCTTATGTTCTTATGTTCTTATAATATTGATGTTGGATTTTGATAATATAAACATTTTAAACAATATATAAATCTTTGAGGATCATGACGTGTTTTGGCAGTATATTTTGGCTACCATCAAACGATTTTATTTAGATTTGGGTGAACTTGTGGGAGCTAAAGAGCTAATTGTGATAGAATTTACCCCTTTGATTCCTAGATAGATACCCTTTCTAAATTGCACAAAATTGCCTAAAAATAACCAATACAAAATGTAAAAGAGTTGAAAGAGTGACAAGGCCATAATGAAGGAATGTAAGAGCCATCATGCCTGGACACACAGAGTTTGATCAACACTACCAAGGAAAACTTTAAGGGGAGATGGGCAGTTTTGTTTGGTCTATTATTTAATTTAATCCTTTATTTCATAGTTTCTTCGCTAGACCTCTATCAAGCTTAGAAACACACCCCATAGACCCCCCTTCAAAATAAATTTGTAAATTTTTCGGTAGAAAATGTTCCGGCCGAGGGCCGGTTCCTATTAAAATTTCAGGCTCGCCAGGAAAATATCTACACCTAAATGACACGAAAAATCTTAATATTGACAACATAATAGGGCGAACGGTCTTATAATCGTCAAACTAATAGGTCGGACGTCTTAATATGAAAACTACTGGGGCTTAACATGAGGAAGAATGAGGACAAGAAAAACGACCCATCTCCCCATAAAATGCGTGATCATTTTAGTTGTAAAGTATGATGTAAGTACCTTGTCTATAACAGTCCTTAAACGGAAGGTAGTCTCTTTGTATGGATCCCCTTCTCTCTCATGTTTAGCATAATAGTTTTGAAATTTTAAGACGTTCTTTCCATTAGTTTGGCAATTTTTAGACCTTTCGCCCCATTTTGGGGACCTTTTGTACCTTTTGTGCCATTTAGGTGACGATTGTTTCCTGACGAGCGATAGCGACCCTGTATTTATGGAAGGACCAACCTTCGGCCGGAACATTTTTCTACTGAAAAATGTACAAATTTATCTTGCAATGGGTTTTTGGGGTGTATTTTTTAAGTTTGATGGAGGTATAGTGAGGAAACTCAAAAGTAATTTAATATATAAATACATAGACCAAAAAACCAGCACTATCCTCTTAAGGGCACCTGAAATGGCATCTCTGTCCCTTGTTATATAATACAGGCACCACTCTAACCTAAGCCAGATTATTCAGTCACCTTTAACGGGGGTTGGGCTCATTGATTTGATTATAGATTTATCTCTTCATATTTAACCCTTAAAAAGCGGCCCACCACTTAAGTCGAGTTAAATAAAGCTGGACTATGTGGCGGCGCTCGACATAACTCGAGTGGCAATTTCAGCACGTAATGTGGCTGAGAGAGAGAGACAAGTGGTGGCAGGAGACTAGCGAGCATATGACTGCTCCAGACCACCGCGGCGAACCTACTGACACAAATCTCAGCTCCCTCCTCCCTCTCTCACTCGCTACATACTCAATTATGTACCGAAAGTACCGAATTACCTGCTTTTTGCACTCGCGTTGCACGGTTATTGCAAGAAAACTATCCATCATACAAGGATCGTTATGGTGTCATTCGAAAGCTCTGTTTATGCCCTTTCAGGGATAGGTACTTGTTTTACGTTCTGGGTCTTATTTAGGCATGAAAATGATCACGTAAACAGCCCTATTTTGGCTAAAAACACCCCGCTGGGCGGTACACATAAATTAACCGCATAGGCCGCTCGTAAGGTGTTAAAAAGATAAAAATAAATTAAAAAAACAAAGTAAAAGTGGGGATTGGGCCTGAGTATATAGATAGATAGATAGATAGATATAAATATTTTTTAGTTAGCTCCCTAGACCTCCATCAAACTTTAAAAAAACACCCCCTAGACCCCCTTCAAGATAAAGTTGTACATTCTTTGATAGAAAAATATCCCAGCCGAAAGCTGGTTTCTCTTAAAATTAGAGGCTAGCTATCGCTCGCCAGGAAAATATCGACACCTAAATGGCACGAAAGGTCTTGATATCGATAAAGAAATGGGACGAAAGGTATTAAAATCGACAAACTAATGGGTCGAACGTCTTAAAATCTGAAAATTCGAACGTCTTAAAATCTGAAAATTAATGGAGCTTAACACGAGGGAGAAGGGGACCAAAAAAACGACCCATCTCCCCATAAGGGGGGTCACCGTTTTTTGTCATCTCTCTTTCCTTGGCTTGTATCCATTCGGCCCCATTCAGCCAACTGTTTTAAGACGTATATATGACACCATCCAACTGTTGGAAAAGAAACATCCACAATCTAGCATCCACGAGAGTCGGAGGCTCGAGGGGGATAATATACCACCGAACCCCGTCATTTACGAACAAATCACAGGCGATATGATTTGGAAAAAGGCTCTCAGGACACAAGGCAGTGCAGGCCCATCAGGGCTGGATGCAAATGGCTGGAGAACAATCCTGAGTAGCGCAGTCCTCGGACCTGTAGCAACAGACTTATGTAGGGCTCTGGCAGCTTTTGCAAGAAAGATGGCCACCCAAAATGTTCAACATTTGGAGGCTTTCCCAGCTTGTCGCCTAATACCATTGGACCAGAATCCAGGGTGCAGACCAGTGGGAGTTGGCGAAGTGCTGAGAAGAATTATCGGAAAATGCATAATGGATGTGGTGAAGGACGATGTGCGGTCAGCGGCCAGAAATCTCCAAGTGTGAGCCGGCCACCAAGCAGGGGGAAAGGCAGCAATTAATGCTATAAGACAAATATATGAGCGAGTGGACTGTGAAGCTGTGCTGTTAGTGGATGCAACAAATGCCTTTAACACCATCAACAGAAAGACAGCAATACATAACATCAAGGTAAAATGCCCCAGCTTTGCCACCTATGTAGAGAACACCTATAAACAGCCTGTCAACCTCTGCATAGTAAACAACGAGAACACACAACGTGGATCAGCTCTGAAATCAATGGAAGGAACCACACAAGGTGACCCCGTAGCAATGGCAATGTATGCATTAGGTCTCTCAGTGTTGCTATCCTTAACAAGCCATGAGGTGATGCAAGTTAAGCAGGTGGCCTATGCAGACGATCTCACTGGAGTGGGAAAAGTCAACGATCTCAAGAACTGGTAGGAGCAAATATCAAGGGTAGGCCCAGAAATAGGGTACCAACCAAATGCCAACAAGTCAATACTAATAGTAAAACAAGAACATTATGAAAGTGCTGTAGAAGCTTTCAGCGGTAGTGAAGTGGTCGTAACAAAGGACGGACAGCGTCACCTAGGGGCGGTGATCGGCACGGAAGAGTTCAAGAACCAATATATAGAGGAGAAGGTCAGGGAGTGGGTAAAAGTAATTGAAAAACTAGCCAATATTGCAAAGACGGAACCACAGGCTGCGTATTCGGCAATCACATATGGGGTCAAACATTGCTGTACCTTCTTGATGCGAACCGTTCCAAACGTGAGTGCATTACTTCAACCGCTGGAAGATGCCATCAGAGACAAACTCATCCCAGCGTGGGTACAGTCGCACACCCCGATTGATACAGAGAGGGAGTTGCTCGCACTGCCTTCTAGGTTGGGAGGGCTGGGAATCATCAACCCGGTGAGGAGGGCGCCAACGAAATACCGGAACTCGGTAAAGATAACAGGATCTCTCACTGACCGTATCGTAGCACAAGATTCTGACGGTGAAGTGAACAAGGTGGACATCTACAACATCAGAAAGACCATCACGTCAGAGAGGCAAAACTCACAGAAAAATGACCTGGCACAATTGATTGGACAACTTTCTCGGAAAAAACAAAAACAATAAAACAAAATAGCACAAGAACCGGGTGCTTCAAATTGGCTGACAACACTACCAATCAAGGCAAAAGACTTCAATCTCAACAAACAAGAATTTAATGATGCTATTGCACTGAGGTATGGTCGGCCGATTAAAGGACTGCCCGATCGATGCGTTTGTGGAATCAACAGCGATGTAGACCACTGCATGATATGTAAGAAGGGAGGATTCATCAGCATCAGGCACGATGAAGTAATAGATGTAACGGAAAACATCCTCAGGGAGGTGTGTCAATATTTGGTGCGTGAACCATCACTCATTCCCTTGGATGGAGAGATCTTGCAGCACAGGACGGCCAACACATCCAATGAAGCACGAGTGGACGTTAGTGCAAGAAGTTTTTGGACAAGTGCACAGTGAGCGTTCTTTGACATAAGAATATTTGACCCAATGGCCCATAGCTACAGCGAGCTGTCTCTGGATGCTGCACACAAGAGGAACGAACAAGAGAAGGTCAGGGCATATAGGGAAAGGATCTTAAATATCGAACAAGGCAGCTTTACCCCACTAGTCTTCACAACATCTGGAGGGATGGGAGCCAGGGCCCAGTGCTTCTATTCAAGGCTTGCAGAGATCATCGCAGAGAAGAAGCAACAGCCCAGGATCCACGTTGTAGCCTGGATGAGGTGCCGTCTGTCTTTCTCATTGCTCAGATTAGCACTACTATGCCTGCGGGGAACAAGACTGTCTGCACCACAACCAGCGACGGTGGCAGACATGGACTACGAGGCAGTAGTGGCAGAGGGTTGCATAGGGAGGCGACTGGATTGAAGTTGCATGGTGTAGAGTAGTAATATAGTAGAATAGTAGGAATAGAGTAATATCTGATGTTTGTAAAATATAATGTATGTACAATAATAATAACAGTACTAGTAGTAGTAGTAATAGTAGTAGTAGTCCAGACTTGGCAGAGGAAGGACGTGTGTTGGTGACCTCCCGCAAGGATTATAGTCAACAGTAGTGAAGGAGTGGAAGGGGAGAGGTGGGAAGATAATCAACAGAAAGGCGAAGACCAGGACATTCGACATTGATAACAGGAAAGTGATTCTATAAATATATAATAGAATGCTCAGCAAAATTCAACTCTAAATTTATCAGTGAGCCTGCTTTGAAAGGGAAGCGCGCCCTTGGTCAAGCCCTGGCATCCGAGGGGAACCGTTAAGGGTAGTGACCACAACCATAAAACAAAACGGTCACCAACCACCCAATACACCCTCCTCCCCTCACTTCACCCCACCCCTCCCCTCCCTTCCCCTACCCTGCCTTCCCAACTCCACCGCCCACCACCTACCTCCCACCGCCGACAGCCCAGCTCCACCATCGCTTCTCCACATTCGTTCCACATCGCCAGACAACCTTCACGCCACTCAAGAGACGGAATAAGAGCCAGTGAGTGATATAGAGAATACGGTAAAGGATAGTAAATATGCGGAAATCATATCCCGCCAACGAAATTTGTGAAAAACTATTATAGAAAGGGACCGGTGAGTGTATCCTGAGTGTGTGGTGATACCATGGGAAAATAGAAAGATTTTCTTTACTACGTACTGCATATTAGTAACTTCCCCTAACCTCATCTCCCCTAATGGTTTCTTTATAGCTATTGTCCATCCATCCATCCATCCATCCATCCATCCATCCATCCATCCATCCATCCATCCATCCATCCATCCATCCATCCATCCATCCATCCATCCATCCATCCATCCATCCATCCATCCATCCATCCATCCATCCATCCATCCCCTATCCCTCCCCTATCCCATCTCAATACCTCTTATCCTCCACCCCCACCTCTCCCCGTTCCCCCACGTGTACCACCCCCTCTCGCTCCCCCTTCATCCCCTCCCCCCTCCCCCACACCCAATCCACCCCTCCCATAAAACTGGAGGGAACACTTGACACCTCTCTCTCTCTCTCTCTCTCTCTCTCTCTCTCTCTCTCTCTCTCTCTCTCTCTCTCTCTCTCTCTCTCTCTCTCAATATCGGAAGGCAATCATGCATCAGATACGTTTCTCTCACAATTAATCAATATAGATACTCATATATAAACCTATCTTCTCGTTCTCGCTATCGTTCACTCTCCCTAAAATTAACATTACAATAAGTAAAAATAAGAGCACACCTGTCACACCTAATATCTCTCTCTCTCTTTCTCTCTCTTTCTCTCTCTCTCTAGGTCATAAAATAAAGGAGAGTGAATCTATGAGTCATAGTAGGGTACGGAAACAACAAGAAAACAGTGACCGCAAGGGGATAATCCTACAGTCGAAAACTTCTGAGATATACAGGCTGGATAGGTAGGCTAAATAGGACTCTCTCTCTCTCTCCCTCTATTCTTTTGGATTAAGACAGCCTAAGCAGCGCTTATCTCTCTCTCTCTCTCTCTCTAGCTCTCTCTTTAGCTCTTTCTCGCTACCTATCTATCTATTCTTTCGCAGTAATCTCATTCTTAACTAATTCAATCTCCACAATACCTAATATCCTATCTTCTCATTAACCAAGGTCTAATCCTTATTGATAATACAACTTCTACAACTACCGCTGCTATTAGTACTGCTAACATTACGGTTTATAAAGGAAATAACGAACATCTTTATTAAAGCCAAAACCTGCCTAGTTGTCCTATCTAGCCGCTTACTCAGTGTGTTTATGTCACGTAATAACACCAAATTGTTCACATACAACACAACCTAATATATACATCCCACCAGCCAGCCAGGGGGAATATCAAATATGGCATACAACAACACCGATAGGGAATACACACTCTAGTACAAAATAATCTAGGCACACATACCGAAAAATATTTGCTTGTTTTTACGGAAGTTACGGGCCGGTACTGTAAATAAGATAAATTAAGTTTTGGAAAAAAAAGAAAAACGGAAGCTAAATAGCCTTAGTGTAAAGCGTAAAAGACATTGCAAGAGAACAGATGGAAGTGTTATAAGGGTATAATGGAGGATGATGGAAGTTTAGATGAAACCCTATCACAAAGGTCAAAGACTAACAAGTGTTGCATCTGTACAAAGAATGAGCATACATGTACAAGATGCAAATGCGTGCTAAAAAAAAAAAGGATGCATAAACTGTAATAAAGGTTCCCGGTGTCGCAACCCTTATAATAGTGTAATAACCGAGGGAGGGGCGGCAGCCAGTGCCCAGAGAGTGCGAAGGGATGAAGCTGACGGGACACAACACGGCGATGGGCAACAACCCGACAGAGCATGTGGAGGTGCGGGACCCTCAGGGGGCCCGAGAGAAGGGCGGCAACCACATGACATGGTGGGTGACGGTGAGCCCAGCGGAGTCCAAAGACCCGGAGACGAGCACCGAGATGCTGGAGAGGAGGGTGGTGTGCAAACAAGTCCAAATATAGCTGGTAGAAACGACGATATGCCACGCAACGAAGAGCCCCGAGAAGCACACAGGGAGGTGGGACCACAGAGGGAAGCAGCCCTGGAGAGACCCGCAGAAGTTGATGGCAGAGGAGGACCCCTTCAATGGAAAGGACTACGGGGAGAGGAGGTAAAAATGTGGACAGAGGCAGCTTACTCAGAAATTGTAGATTGGTCTGCACACAGTTTATTCAACCCACCTAAATGTGACGCCACCACCAAACTGTTGACAGGGATGAAAAAGCTCATTTATAACTATGTCTATGACAGACCTTTAGCCCCGTATGCTGTCAAGTTATTTTTCAGCATTCCACATCTCTTCTTGCAAAAAACTCACCGCAATTCTAGACAAGCGGAAAATGTAACAGCGCTAACAAATAGAGTGAAACTGTGGAATGATAACAAGATGGATGACTTACTCAGTGAAGCCAGAGCATTACAAGAAAGACAAGGCAGACGGCAACACAAAAGAGAAAACACTGAGGACAAGGCCAGGAGATTCGGCGACCAGATGAGACAAGGTAAAGTGGCACCTGCAATACGATCGCTGACAAAGGAGGCAGCTAGTGGGCTGTTGCCTATCACAAGAGATACCATCAAGCTGCTGGAAGAGAAACATCCGCAACTTAGTATATCCGAGAGTCAGAAGCTAGAGGGGGCTTATATACCACCGAACCCCGTCATCTACGAACAAATCACAGGCGAGAAGATTTGGAAAAAGGCTCTAGGGACACAAGGCAGTGCAGGACCCTCAGGGATGGATGCAAACGGTTGGGGAACAATCCTGAGCAGCACACTTTTCGGAGTTGCAGCGACCGACTTACGCAGGGCGCTGGCAGATCTTGCAAGAAAAATGGCCACTCAAGATTGTCAACACTTGGAGGCCTACACAGCTTGTCGTCTAATACCATTGGACAAGAATCCAGGGTGCAGACCTGTAGGGGTGGGTGAAGTGTTGAGAAGAATCATCGGAAAATGCATAATGGAGGTGGTGAAGGACGATGTGCGGTCAGCGGGTGGAAATCTCCAAGTGTGTGCTGGCCACCAAGCAGGGGGAGAGGCAGCAATTCATGCAATAAGAGAAATATATGAGCAAGAAGAATGTGAAGCCGTGCTGTTAGTGGATGCATCAAATGCCTTTAACCCTTTACGAGCGGCCTATGCGGTTTATTTATATGTACCGCCCAGCGGGGTGTTTTTAGCCAAAATAGGGCTGTTTACGTGATCATTTTCATGCATAAATAAGACCCAGAACGTAAAACAAGTATCTATCCCTGAAAGGGCATAAACAGAGCTTTCGAATGACACCATAACGATCCTTTTATGATGGCTAGTTTTCTTGCAATAACCGTGCAACGCGAGTGCAAAAAGCATGTAATTAGCCACTTTCCCGATACAATTCCGTATATAGCGAGTGAGAGAGGTAGGAGGGAGGTGAGATTCATGTCAGTAGGTTCGCCGCGGTGGTCTGGAGCAGTCATACACTCGCTACTCTCCTGCCACCACTTGTCTCTCTCTCTCAGCAACATTACGTGCTGAAATTGCCACTCGAGTTATGTCGAGCGCCGCCACATAGTCCAGCTTTATTTAACTCGACTTAAGTTGCGCGCCGACTTTTAGGGGTTAACACCATCAACAGAAAGACAGCAATTCACAACATCAAGGTAAAATGCCCCAGCTTAGCCACCTATGTAGAGAATACCTATAAACAGCCTGCAGACCTCTTCATAGTAAACAACCAAAACTCACGACGTGGAACGGCACTGAAATCAATGGAAGGAACCACACAAGGGGACCCAGTAGCAATGGCGATGTACGCATTAGGTCTCTCGGTGTTGCTATCATTAACAAGACATGAGACGACACATGTTAAGCAGGCGGCCTATGCAGATGATCTCACTGGAGCAGGGAAAGTCAATGATCTCAAGAGCAGGTGGGAGCAAGTATCACAAGTGGGACCAGAAATAGGATACTTTCCAAATGCTAGTAAGTCTATACTGATAGTAAAAGCAGAACATTACGAAAATGCCTTAGAAGCTTTCAACGGTAGTGAAGTGGTCGTAACAAAGGACGGACAGCGTCATCTAGGGGCAGTGATTGGCACAGAAGAATTCAAGAAGCAATACATGGAAGAGAAGGTCAGAGAGTGGGTAAACGAAATAGAAATACTAGCCAAAATTGCAAAGACGGAACCACAGGCTGCATATTCGGCATTCACATATGGGGTCAAACACCGCTGGACCTACTTGATGCGTACCATTCCAAACGTGGGTCCACAACTTCAACCGCTAGAAGATGCCCAACTCATCCCAGCTTGGATGAAGTCCCACACCCCAAATGCTACAGAGAGGGAGTTGCTCGCACTTCCTCCTAGGTTAGGAGGGCTTGGAATCATCAATCCGGTGAGGAGGGCGACAACGGAACACGAGAACTCAGTAAAGATAACAGAATCTCTCACTGAACGCATCGTAGCGCAAGATCCTGACGGCGAAGTGGACCAGGCAGACATCTACAACATCAGAAAGACCATCACGTCAGAGAGGCAAAGCTCACAGAAAAATGACCTGGCACGATTGATGCGACAACTTTCCCCGAAACTAACAAGAAAAGTACAAATAGCACAAGAAACGGGTGCTTCAAATTGGCTGACAACACTACCAATCAAGGCAAAAGGCTTCAATCTAAACAAACAAGAATTTAATGATGCTATTGCACTGAGGTATGATTGGCCGATTGAAGGACTGCCCGATCGATGCGTTTGTGGAATCAACAACGATGCAGACCACAGCATGATATGTAAGAAGGGAGGATTCATCAGCATCAGGCACGATGAAGTAAGAGATGTAACGGCGAACATGCTCAGGGAGGTGTGTCGAGATGTGGTGCGCGAACCATCACTCATTCCCTTGGAGGGAGAGATCTTGCAGCACAGGACGGCCAACACATCCAACGAAGCACGAGTGGACGTTAGTGCAAGAAGTTTTTGGACAAGAGCACAGCGAGCATTCTTTGACGTAAGAATATTCGACCCAATGGCCCATAGCTACAGCGGGCTGTCTCTGGAGGCTGCACACAAGAGGAATGAACAAGAGAAGGTCAGGGCATATGGGGAAAGGATCTTAAATATCGAACATGGCAGCTTTACCCCACTAGTCTTCACCACATCTGGAGGGATGGGACCTAGGGCCCAGTGCTTCTATTCAAGGCTTGCAGAGATCATCGCAGAGAAGAAGAAACAGCCCAGGAGCCACGTTGTAGCCTGGATGAGGTGCCGTCTATCTTTCTCGTTGCTCAGATCAGCACTACTATGCCTGCGGGGAACAAGACTGTCTGCACCACAACCAGCGACGGTGGCAGAAGTAGACTACGAGGCAGCAGTGGCAGAGGGTCGCATAGGAAGGAGACTGGATTGAAGTTGCATTGTGTTGAATAGTAATATCTGATGCTTGTAAAATAAAATGTATGAACAATATTAAATAAAAAACAATGTAGTAGTAGTAATCCACGATGATGAGTCTGAGTGCTGACCCCGGAATAGTAAGTAGCTGAATGACTACCAAGTCGGACGCTTTGATGACTGTTCTGACCTGGTTTAGGGTCCAAAGAGGGGATGCACAGACTGAGTGGTTTAAAGTAATAGTAGTAGTAGTAGTAGTAGTAGTAGTAGTAGTAGTAGTAGTAGTAGTAGATAATTTTCAGCATTCCACATCTCTTCTTGCAAAAAACTCACCACAAATCTAATCAAGGTGAAAATGTGACTGCGCTAACAAGAAGAATGAAATTATGGAATGATAACAAGATGAATGACTTACTCAATGAAGCCAAAGCATTACAAGGGAGACAAGGCAGGCGGCGGCAAAAAAGGGAAAACAATGAAGACGAGGCCAGGAGATTCGGCAACCAGATGAGACAAGGAAAAGTGGCACCTGTAATACAGTCCCAGACAAGGGAGGCAGCTGGTGGGTTGCTGCCTATCACAAAAGACACCATCCAATGGCTGAAAGAGAAACATCCACGACCTAGTATCCACGAGAGTCAGAGGCTGGAGGGGGATTATATACCACCGAACACTGTCATATACGAACAAATCACAGGCGAAATGATTTGGAAAAAGGCTCTAGGGACACAAGGCAGCGCAGGCCCATCAGGGCTGGATGCAAACGGCTGGATGACAATCCTGAGTAGAGCAATCTTCGGACTAGCAGCAACAGACTTATGTAGGGCTCTGGCAGCTCTTGCAAGAAAGATGGCCACCCAAAATTGTCAACATTTGGAGGCTTACACAGCTTGTCGCCTAATACCATTAGACAAGAATCCAGGGTGCAGACCAGTAGGAGTGGTTGAAGTGCTGAGAAGAATCATCGGAAAATGCATAATGGAAGTGGTGAAAGACGATGTGCGGTCAGCGGCCGGTAATCTCCAAGTGTGTGCCGTCCACCAAGCAGCAGGGCCAGGGAGAGGGGGGGGGAAAAGCCGGTACCAAAAAACCGGGGCCCGGGTGGAAGGGGGGCCCGGTACTACGAAGGAAAAATATAGACGATTCATTCGTGATCATCTGGCTCTCTCTTACTCTGCTCTCTGTGCGTTCCCCAACCAATGAGAACTCACTGTTTAGGGTGCTACACACTCCTATCATATAATCATTTGCTGATTGGGTCATAATATTGCGAATTTCCATAACCCAACATCTGTTAATCCTGGTCTCTCACTCTGTGTGTGTAGCTTGCGAGCCGGCCAATGAGAATTCGAGTATTACCCTGCCACACTCTCATTGGCTGTCTGGCCTACGTGTGCAAGAAATGTCTTATCAAAACAATGAATTGAATAGATGCCATCAGCCACCAGTCGTTATTATATAGTAGGCAAACTCCCGTGAATTTACCCAATTCTTTCCCCGATGCTTGGCGTGTTAAACTGTTTATTGTGAATATTCTACTATTGATAATCGGGTCAGTTATATATCTAACGTTCGGTTAAAGCTTTGTAGTAATGAAAAACAGTGATTCAGCTTATGACAGTCTTGAACCAGGACGTGGCGAGGATTATTTGAATGATACACCTCCAGCGTCCCTCCTAAATTTATATTTCATGGCTACCCGGCGAGGCAGTGACATCTGTAGCCTGTATTTTAATTTTGGATTTTTAGTGACCGGTAAACTGTGCAGGACAGGACTCAGTAACTCCGAAGATTTAAAAAAAGAACAGGATTTTTATTAACACCTTTAAGTTCATGGTACATTATGGATTTCTGACTAGTGAGTAGTGACTATTAACTCGTTATAATTAGCCTAGACGAGTTTATGCATGCAGAGGAAGGTTAGCCTAATTGGCCAATTTGGTCAGTTCTTTAACCCTTTTTAGTTCCCCCAGGTGAGCCCATTCAAGTTCCAGGTGAGCTTTTGCCATTCATTTTGGTTATAATTTAATTAAAAGATTGTATTATACAGTTAACCCTTCCAAGTTTATAATGCACTTCAAGGTTATATTTTGGCTGTGATATTATGATTTTATATACGTTAGGAAGGGTATATGGAACCCCACTGGGTTGATTCAGGCTCCGATCAGAGACCTTCATCACTTTTTTAACATACAAATCTTTCATAAACTGTATAAAATCGTCAAATTATTGTTCAAAGAGAGTGTCAACATGCATGGTGAACTTGAAAAGGATAAGAAAGGTGTATACTGTTACCGCCTGTTTAGTTACAAGAGTTAATTGTTTGCCTACATGAAGGAAACAAAATTATCAATTTGGTTGCAGTTTTCTTCAGTCATTTGGGGTTCCAGTGTATAGACTACTAAGTACCGGTATAACAAATTTCACATTCTACTGACATGCATTTAACTTTTATCTAAAACCTTAGTTAAAGTTTGTTTGGTTAACATTGATGAATATCTTGTTAAGTTTATTTTTCCATACAAATGTAACAAATACCCAGTAACATGAAAATTATCCATTATGGATTTTTTTTTTTTTTTTTAAAGAGACAATGAACGGAGGAAGGAAAAACACAGATAACACAAAAAGGTCCATGTGCCTAAAGGCATCCTCCATTCATAAAATGTTTGTAACAACTGGATTTAAACATTTGTAGATTGTAAGTTTGTGGAAAGCAATTCGAGGGAAATTAATTCCAAAGTGTAGTAGCTCTGGGGATAAATGAATTCTTATAAGCAGAAGTTATGCATTGTGGAGGAGAAAGTGTAAATTCATGGGTGCTCTCAGCTGCCCTAGTTCTACGGGGAAAAATGTGGAGAGGCGGCACAATTGAAGAAAGTTCCTCGGAACAATTGCTGTGAAAATATCTGTCGAATAATGCAAGGGATGCAACGTTTCTTCGTATGGATAATGTAGGAAGGTCCTGTGTGATTGCAGGGTTATTGATTAATCTAATAGCTTTATTTTGAATTTTGTCCAACTGCCTCAATGCAACCACTCCACTTCCACCCCACAGAGGTGAACAGTAATCCAGGCTAACTAGGCTAACTAAAGCTATCAGTCTTAGGCTATGTATCCAATTTATTTATGATGTTCATGCTGAAACATTAATGATGAGTTTAATATATTTTCCTATTTTACTGAGTGAGGAGTGCTTTTATAAAACAAATATTCTTAACTTTATGAATTTGTTCTTACTCAATATGTTTTTAAATTTGTAAGGTATAATTAGTTGGATAAATTCACATAAAAAACAATAATCACTTCTATTTGCTTCATGTTTACAACTTTTGAAACTAAGATATCATTACCATGAGTTAATTGGTAAATAGAGGTATTATTTAAAATACAAAATAGGCAATTATAATGTTATTGTCCTTGAAAATGAAGAAAATTCCAACATCTAGCATTGGCCTCAGATTACATCTAAAGTGGCAATATATCATGGGTGGCTTAATGGGTAATTGGCTTTATTGAGCTTATGCAATAGATGCCCTCGTACACATAAATCGAATTCTGTCCATGGGAGGGGGGCCCCATATTATGCCAAGCACCGGGGCCCCACGCTGCCTCTCCCTGGCCCTGCCAAGCAGGGGGAGATGCAGCAATTCATGTGCTGCCTGTGCAATTCATGTGCTTTTCATATTCATGAAAAATATATGAGCAAGTGGACTGTGAAGCTGTGCTGCTAGTGGATGCAACAAACGCCTTTAACACCATCAACAGAAAGACGGCAATACATAACATCAAAGTAAAATGCCCCAGCTTTGCCACCTATGTAGAGAACACCTATAAACGGCCTGCAGACCTCTTCATAGTAAACAACCAGAACACACGACGTTGATCAACTCTGAAATTAATGGAAGGAACCACACAAGGTGACCCAGTAGCAATGGCAATGTATGTTTTAGGTCTCTCAAGCCATGAGGTGACGCAAGTCAAGCAGGTGGCCTATGCAGATGATCTCACTGGAGCGGGAAAAGTCAACGATCTCAAGCACTGGTGGGAGCAAATATCAAATGTAGACCCAGAAATAGGGTACCATCCAAATGCCAGAAAGTCAATACTAATAGTAAAACCAGAACATTATGAAAATGCGTTAGAAGCTTTCAGAGGTAGTGAAGTGGTAGTAACATAGGACGGACAGCGTCACCTTGGGGCAGTGATAGGCTAGGCACAGAAGAGTTCAAGAACAAATACATAGAGGAGAAGGTCAGAGAATGGGTAAAAGAAATTGTAAAACTGGCCAATATTCCAAAGACGGAACCACAGGCTGCGTATTCGGCATTCACATATGGGGTCAAATATCGCTGGACCTACTTGATGCGAACTGTTCCAAATGTGAGCGCATTACTTCAACCGCTGGAAGATGCCATCAGGGACAAACTCATCCCAGCGTGGGTAAAGTCGCACACCCCGAATGATACAGAGAGGGAGCTGCTTGCACTGCCTTCTGGGTTGGGAGGGCTGGGAATCATCAACCCAGTGAGGAGGGCGACAACGGAATACCTGAACTCGGTAAAGATAACAGGATCTCTCACTGGCCGTATCGTAGCACAAGATTCTGACGGTGAAGTGGACCAGGCGGACATCTACAACATCAGAAAGACCATCACGTCAGAGAGGCAAAACTCACAGAAAAATGACCTGGCACAATTGATGGGACAACTTTCCCCGAGACAAACAAGAAAACTACAAATAGCACAAGAAACGGGCACTTCAAATTGGCTGACAACACTACCAATCAAGGCAAAAGGCTTCAATCTCAACAAACAAGAATTTAATGATGCTATTGCACTGAGGTATGATTGGCCGATTGAAGGACTGCCCGATCGATGCGTTTGTGGAACCAACAACGATGCAGACCAGTCAATGATATGTAAGAAAGGAGGATTCATCAGCATCAGGCACGATGAAGTAAGAGATGTAATGGCGAACATGCTCAGGGAGGTGTGTAGAGATGTGGTGCGCGAACCATCACTCATTTCCTTAGGTGGAGAGATCATGCAGCACAGGACGGCCAACACATCCAATGAAGCAAGATTGGACGTTAGTGCAAGAGGCTTTTGGACAAATGCACAGCGAGCGTTCTTCGACATAAGAGTATTTGACACAATGGCCCATAGCTACAGCGAGCTGTCTCTGGATGCTGCACACAAGAGGAACGAACAAGAGAAGGTCAGGGCATATGGGGAAAGGATCTTAATTGTCGAACATGGCACCAGGGCCCAGTGCTTCTATTCAAGGCTTGTAGAGATCATCGCAGAGAAGAAGGAACAGCCCAGGAGCCACGTCGTAGCCTGGATGAGGTGCCGTCTATTTTCTCATTGCTCAGATCATCACTACTATGCCTGCGGGGAACAAGACAGTCTGCACCACAACCAGTGACGGTGGCAGAAGTGGACTACGAGGCAACAGTGGCAAAGGGTCGCATAGGAAGGAGACTGGATTGAAGTTGCATGGTGTAGAATAGTAATATCTGATGCTTGTAAAATAAAATGTATGAACAATATTAAATCAAAATCAATGTAGTAGTAGTAAAAAAAAAAAAAAAAAAACAGACAAACACAAAAAGTAGTAGTAGTAGTAGTCAATTCAATTCAATTGTCTTTTTTTCATAATATATACAACATTTACATTCATGTACATATTACATATCCATTAAAATAATTTAGAAAAGTAAAATAGCTGAAAAGGTATACACATGAATTCCTACAAATCTTGTTTATTTACGGTATAGCCTATAATCAAATATATATTTTATTATATCATCTTTAGCAACCGCATTTAATTATGAATAATGATATGACATCCTAGATAGACTGAGGAAGCATCACCTTGTATTTGGATCATAAGACACGGGAGACCGTCGTTCTTCGTGTCGCTGAACCCATAGGATTCTAGAGTAGATTGTGTTAAGATCATACTTCCATACATCAATATTATATGTCTTATGAAATAGATTTTCAACATTGTTTATAAAAGTCCAGATTGCAAGTATTGCCAATTAGTATTAATTATAAGATTATTAGACTTGGCTATTCTGTGAAAATATCTTGCCTGAATAAGAGCAACGTGATGCTTTGGCAGTAATTGTACACATGACTCTGCCACCTCATGGTTACTTGTATAGAAAGTTACACCAAGGATCCGCTTCATTGACTTGTTGATAGCTAAGGCAAAAGTTTTGAAGATACCTGTAGAAAAAGTCTTACAATTGTTCCAGAGTGGAAGTCCAAAGTCTGGCTTACAATACGCATTGTATAACAATAAAAGTGTTTTCTTATCAACATATGAAAAATTTATAATTACTGTATTAAAACTTGAAAAAAAAAATTTCAACCTTAAATCAACATCATCATTGTCATGTAGAGAAGAAGAGATCACATGGCCCAGATATTTAAACGATTTTACTAGGTCTAGTTCATCATGATGTAATTTTATAGTATTACCCGAAGATTGGTTTCCTTTCCTTTTGAATTTCATGCACTACTAGTAGTAGTAGTAGTAGTAGTAGTAGTAGTAGTAGTAATAGTAAAAGTAGTGGTAGTAGTAATATTAGTAGTAGTAGTAGTAATGTATATTTTAATTTATTTGTATATTTATTTATTTATTTTTTGTCTATACCAAAATGGCGTATCCCCAGCACAAAGTCATTACAAACCATCAAGACAAAAACAAAAACAAAAATCCCCCGCCCCCTTGATCTCTGGCCAGAACTTTACTACCTCGTTTGGGTAAAGAATTCCTTGGACGACCCGCGGGAATTTACCAAGTATCGAGTTGGGGAAAAACGTAGTGCGTGGGAGATGGAGATGTGGGCCAATCGCGTCCCACGGTCCGCCATTTTGTAAACCCTGCTTTGTACGGCACGGTAACACTCGCACTTAGGGGGTAATATTTTTCATTGGTCTATTTATTTAATATTTTACTTAATTTAATTTGTGTTAGTTTCCTTGCTAGACCTCCATCAAACTTAAAAAAACACCCCCTTAGACGTCCCTTCGAGATTATTTTGTACGTTTTTCGGTAGAAAAATGTCCCTGCCGAAGGCCGATTCCTCCTATAATTACAGGCTCGCTATCGCTCGCCAGGAATACATCGACACCTAAATGGCATGAAAGGTCCTGATAAAGAATTGGGTGATAGGTCGTAAAATCACCAAACCAATGACACAAACGTCTTCAAATCTCTAATCTAATGGGGCTAAACATGAGAGAGAAGGGAGTCAAATAAATAGACAGACCTCCCTTTAACCCTTTGAAGATTATGACGCATTATGACAGGATATTCTGGCTATCATTAGACGATTTCATACAGTTTAGGAAGGATCTCTGGGAATTGTAGGGGTAAAGACTCAAATAACCCTCTGCATATACCCTTCCTAATCTGAATAAAATCGTCGAATAATAGCCAGAAACCGGAACAGATATGCGTAACTAGATCTTGAAAGGGTTAAGGGGAGATGGGTCGTTTTTCTGGTCCCCTCTCTCCCTCGTGTTAGGCCTCATTTGTTTTCAGATTATAAGACGTTCGGCCCATTAATTTGGCGATTTTAACACTTTTCGGCCCATTTCGTTGTCAATTTGATAAGACCTCTCGTGCCATTTAGGTGTTGATTTTTTTCCCTGGCGAGCGATAGCGAGCCTGTATTTTTAAGAGGAAGCAGCCTTCGACCGGAACATTTTTCTACCGAAAAATGTAAAAAAATATTTTCAAGAAGTGTCTAGGGGGTGTTTCTCTAAGCTTGCTGGAGGTCTAGCGAGGAAACTAATTAATAAAGGAATACATTATCCTATACAAGAATAATAACGGCCCATCTCCCCTTAACTAATAAATTAATAAAGGATACATTAATCTATAGAAGAATAATAACGGCCCATCTCCCCTTAACTAATAAATTAATAAAGGGAACATTAATCTATAGAAGAATAATAACGGCCCATCTCCCCTTAACTAAATAAATTTAATAAAGGGAATTAATAAAGGATACATTAATCTATAGAAGAATAATAACGGCCCATCTCCCCTTAACTTATTCTTATGATATGTGTTCTCTCTTATAGTGTGTAGTTGGGGGACGGTGGCGACATTTACAAGCTAATAACACACATAACAAAGCCACTCCAACAGCTTCCTCTCCCTCCAACACCCCTTATATAGACTTATAACACACATAACAAAGCCACTCCAACAGCTTCCTCTCCCTCCAACACCCCTTATCTAGACTAATAACACACATAACAAAACCACTCCAACAGCTTCCTCTCCCTCCAACACCCCTTATACAGACTAATAACACACATAACAAAGCCACTCCAACAGCTTCCTCTCCCTCCAACACCCCTTATATAGACTAATAACACACATAACAAAGCCACTCCAACAACTTCCTCTCCCACCAACACCCCTTATGTAGACTAATAACACACATAACAAAGCCACTCCAACAACTTCCTCTCTCTCCAACACCCCTTCTCCCCTCTCTACACTCTTCGGAAAATAGAAAAAGTAGAAAGTAGCTAGGAGGTGCCGTTGTAAAGGCTTATCGCTCAATACCTTCACCTGACCTGACCTGGGGAGGCAAGGAAATAGTTGGAAGAGTTGCACACACTTCGCGATTTGTTATATATGGAGAGGAAAGTAGTATGGCTGGATTAAGGGGGGGGGGGGGGCTGGGGTTGACCTGCTTTTTTTCTTCTCTCTCTGGGTTGCTTCCATTCGGCCCCATTCAGCCTACTGTTCTAAGACGTTTTTTCCCATCCAGGTGTCGATTTTTACCTGGCAAGCGAAAGCGAGCCACCATATTTTGGATAATGAGATAGATAGCTGGCTAAATCTGTAAATTTTTCGATCAAAAAATGTCTGCGGCGAACCCGGATTTCTCCATAAAATCGACACTTGGATGGGGATAAAAGTCTTAAAGCAGTAGGTTGAATGGGGCCGAATGGATACAACCAAGGAAGAGAAAACCCAGGTCACCACCCTTATGGGCGTAGCTTGCTATGTAGTAATTTATCCATATATACATATATATAATATATATATGTATATTGTATATTGTCTATATATTATATAGACAATATACATATACTGTATATATGTCTATCTATCTATCTATCTATCTATCTATATGCTCAGGCCCAATCCCTATTTTGGGGGTAGCCGACTCAAGACAGATTAAGAACAGGGAAAACACAAAAACAACATAAAACAAAAAATAAACACAGATAAAAAACACAAACTCACACACATCCAGGTCACCCAGGAGAAGACCCAGAGACCAGGGTTACCAAGGTCGCTCCAGCACTCCCCCGGCCCCTTGACCACCCGGAGAGGTTCCGATCTCGGCAGGCAGACATGCAGCGGAACCAAAGCCACAAGCCCTCCCACCACACTTCCAGGCACACCCTTCATATTAATCGTCTCCCCGGGCCAGGCGCCTGATGGACTATTATCTAGTCGAACTTGCGCTCGACCCCTTTCTCCAAATGACCACGTGTTCACTCAACTATTCACAAGCATTCTCCATTCACTTCTGTCCACCACCACTTCCCCTGCCTGATCTATAGTCATTCCTCTATCATCCAAAGCCTTTCTTACACAGTCTCTCCATCTCAATGGGGGTCTTCCTGCCCTTCTATCTCCCCTTGTACCTGACTCACATATTCTCTTTGTAAGCCTTTCATCTCCCATTCGTTCAACATGACCATACCAGCTCAGCACCCTTCTGTCCACTCTGGCTGACAAATGTTCCTGCTGCCCCACTCTCCTACGTATCTCTTCATTCCTCAATCTGTCTACGAGTAACTCCACACATACTCCTCAAGCAGCTCATCTCCTTCACATCCAGCCCTCTTTTCTCCTTTTTCTTCATAGCCCATGTCTCAGCCCCATACATCACTGTTGGCACAACAATTCCTTGATACAGTGCACTTTTTACTTTCACTCCGAGATTTCTCGTCTTCCACATACTTCCCATTGCATATGGGAACATGCATACAGTATATATATTATACATGCATAATTATATATGCATACAGTATATATATACATATACTGTATACATATATATATATATATATATATATATATATATATATATATATATATATATATATATATATATATATATATATTATATATATATATATATATATATATATATATATATATATATATATATATATATATATATATATATATATATATGTATATACAGTATATATATATATATATATATATGAGTAGGAACAGAAGAGAAATAACTCCATAAAACCCAATCTTTATTCACAAATTTTCGGTTTGCACTAGCGACCATCTCCAGGCGAACATCATGATCCTAAAAATAAATTAAATTAGCTGTACAAATTAAATCATCTAATGGATCCAATATTTAAAATAATGAAATGAACATTAACTTATTTTGTAAATAAATAACAAATAGCGAAATCAAAAGAATTACGCACACCAAGAACCTAAGTATCTAAAACCCAAATTAAAAATAGAAATTATCAACACTGCAAAATATATAAAGAACAAAAAATAAGCACGTTTAAGTAATAAAGACATAGCTAAGCACACCGACCTACAGTAACACAGTTAAACTAAAGGTATACGACATATTTCGCTATTAGTTACATATTTACACAATAAGTTAATGTTAACCCGTACAGCCCCAGCGACGCGTCTGACGCATCGGCGATGTATGTAACGCACAGCCCCAGAGACGCGCCTGGCGCGTCACCCTAATTGCGCCGACCGTAACCTCAGGTGTAGCCACTCAAGAGGGCTCAGATTTGTATGGGAACTGTGTACGTATCCCACGCAACTGTGCCGATGGTTGAAAACTCTCAAAGTCCACGTGCGTGTGCGTGAGCGCGCAATAACCTGTTTTTTTGGGGTAATTGCCTTCAATTTTTTACTACTGTAAAATACGTTTTCGGGGGCTCTGTAGGACCATTCTTTAAGCTTTTTGAGCAGTTTTTCGTGGTTTTTCCTTCATTCTTAACCCATTCACTATTGTTTCTGGAATAAAACCATTTTTTGAAAACCGGCCGGGTTCTGGTGAACAAACATTACAAAACTAGCCGGGGCTCCACGGGTTAATTTCATTATTTTAAATATTGGATCCATTAGATGATTTAATTTGTACAGCTATTTTCATTATTTTTTAGGATCATGATGTTCGCCTGAAGATGGTCGCTAGTGCAGACCGAAAATTTGTGAAAAAAGATGGGGTTTTATGGAGTTATTTCTCTTCTGTTCCTACTCATATATATATATATATATATATAATACTGTATATATACAAATATAATTTGTGAATAAAGATGGGGCTTTATGGAGTTATTTCTCTTCTGTTCCTACTCATATGGAAGCTACGGTGTCCTAGCCCACTTACTGATGTCCTGATATATATATATATATATATATCTATCTATCTATCTATCTATTGCCTGATGCCGTGATCCCCGAAGGGGTGGCCACGAACGAACCGCCCCCATGCACCTCTGTCCCCAGTCAGTCGACGCCCCTCCCCCCAACCAGCACCGCCTTCGTTCATGTAGTTCCTCACTCCATCCTTCCACCTCATATTCGGTCTACCTCTACCCCTCTGTCCCTCCACCTCGCTCTCGTACACCCTCTTAGTCATTCTCTCGCTTTCCATACGTTCCATATGGCCGAACCATCTCAAGTTGTTCCTTTTCACACTTTCCAGCACATCTACCTCCACACCACACCTCCTTCTTACTTCCTCATTAGTCTGTCTATCCCTCCATGTAACTCCGCACGCACTCCTTAAGTAATTCATTTCCACTGCTCTCACTCTTGGTCTGAGTCTCTCAACCAACGTCCATGCTTCGCTTCCGTAAGTCAGTGTCGGGATTACCACACTGTCATGCAAGGACTTCTTCACTTCCATACTGACCACCCTATTTCTTGTTACTGCTTTTAGCGTTCCTACAACCCTCTTCCCCTGTTGTACCCTCTCCCGCACCTCTTCATCCATAGTCCCATCTTTACTCAACACACTGCCCAGATACTTAAAAGAGTTGACGATCTCCATAGCCTGACCGTTCAGCTTCACCTCACACTCTGTGACTTCACCCCTTTCGAAGACCATAACCTTGCTCTTCCCCGTATTTACCTTCAAATTCCGTTTTTCGCACACTGTTCCAAACTCATTTACCAGACCCTGCAACTCCCATTCATTATCACTCATCAGAACTGTATCATCCGCAAACAGCAGTATAGGTAGCTTCCACTCAATTCCCTCCCTTTTCAGCGATACACCAACATCCACTGCTCTTGATAGTATTTCTTTCATAACTCCATCCATATATACAGTAAACAACCACGGGGACATCACACACCCCTGTTTCAAACCAACATTCAGGTCAAAGAACTCGCTCTGCTCACTCTCCACACGTACTGCCGCCTTTGCACCCTCATACATGCTCTTCACTGCTTTCAGCAACTTGCCCTCTACTCCGTATATTCTAAGTACTTTCCACAAACCTTCTCTATCCACTCTGTCATAGGCCTTCTCCAAGTCCATAAAGGCCACATACACCTTTTGTTTCTTCTTCAGATACTTCTCCACAACACAATTCAGGGTAAAAATCTGATCTACACATCCTCTTCCCTTCCTAAAGCCTCCCTGCTCGTCGCCTATCCATTTCTCCGTTCTCACTCTCACTCTCTCAATCACTACCCTACTGTATACCTTCCCTACTACGCTTAGAAGACATATTCCTCGGTGGTTACCACACACTCCTCTTTCCCCTTTGTCCTTATATTGGGGGACTATTATGCCAGTCTTCCTGTCATCGGGTGCACTCCCCTTCTCCCATGCTAGTTTGCACATTTTCCATACCCATTCTATCACTATCTCACCACCATACCTCAACATTTCCCCACACACTCCATCTGTTCCTGGTGCTTTCCCTAACTTCTCTCTTTTCATGGCTTCCCACACTTCTGACCTCCTGATCCCCACCTCCTCCTCCACTACTTCTCTTCTTCTCCCTCCCATACCATATCCAGCTATGTTTGCTGGCTCTTCATTCCTTTCATTTAGCAACTCACTGAAGTACTCCCTCCATCTTTCGACTCTCTCTTGCTTCTCGGCTAGCATTCTCCCATTCTTATCTTTCACACCCTTACTGTTTCCCTTGCTACCTTCCCTAACTTTCTTGACTTCTTTCCAGAACAGTTTCTTACTCTCCCTCCATTTTACACTCAGATTCCTTCCAAATTCCTCATCTACTCTTCTCTTACTTTCCTTCACTACTCTCTTCACCATCCTCTTACTCTCCACGTACCTCGCTCGTTTCTGTCTCTCGGAATCTTCATTCCCTCTACTACCCATCCACTCTCTATATGCTTTCTTCTTTTCTTCCACAGCTATTCTTACCTCTTCTGTCCACCATGCTGTACCTTTCACTCCCCTCCCTCTTCTCCTCACTCCACACACCTCCTCACATGCTGCACAGATCTCATCCTTAAACACCTTGCTCATCTCCTCCACTTCCTCCATAACTTCCAGGTCGAACCCACCTAGTCGTCTTTCCACTGCTCTCCTGTACTCCTCCCTGACTTCCTCCTCCTGCAACCTCTCCACCCTCCTCACCATTCCACCCTCCTCTCGCCTCCCTCCCGCTCTCCTCACCCACTTCTTTTGTATCCTAACCTTAGCTACCACTACATAATGATCAGACAGACCCCCTCCAATACCCCTATACACCCTAGCATCCATCACAGATTTCTTCATTCGTTCATCCACACATACATAATCAATCAATGACTTTCGTTCCACCACTGTCTTATCCTTCATCGTCAACATCCGTTTCCACGTGTACCTGTGGATCATTCTGTGTCGGAAGAAGGTGTTGGCTATCCACAGCCTCCTCTCCACACATACGTCCACAAGTGCACTACCATTCCCATTCACCTCTGATGGTACCCCCCACCCTCCCACCACTCCCTCAACTTTCCTATCACCCACCTTACCATTCATATCCCCAATCAGAAATATTCTTTCGTTCTTGTCAAACTTCTCCAGGCACGCCTCCACATTCATGTATGTATATATATATAATTATATATATACTGTATATATACTGTATATATATATATATATATATATATATATATATATATATATATATATATATAATACAGTATATATATATATATATATATATATATTATATAATATATATATATATATATATTATATAATATATATATATCTATATCTATATATATAATATATATATATATATATATATATATTATATATATATATATACATATATATATATATATAATATATATATATATATATATATATATATATTAGATATTTATATACATATATATATATATAAATATATATATATATATATATATATATATATATATATATATATTATATACATATAAATATATATATATATATATATATTATATATATATATATATATATATATATATATATATGTATATATATATATATATATATATATATATATATATATATATATATATATATATATATATATATATATATATATATATATATATATATATATATATATATACATATATATATATATATATATAATTATACATATATATTTTTTTTTTCTTTAATACATACGAGGTTGAAAGAAATGGCAATTTCTGCATTGGAAATTTTATTATTCAAGGTTTCCAGGTCTCTGATGAGTTTTCGCTGGGTGGCAGGAAGTAGATGAATGAGGTTAGCAAAATTCATGGTGGTACAGGGTTACATTAAAGTACATGATGATACAGGATATACGACGCGTTTCACTGGACAACCAGCATTATCAAGTAAGGATAGAATGATATAAAAGGTAAACAGGAAGGGTATATATAGAGGGTGGAGGATCAGAGGAGGCGAAAATCAGGGCGCAAAAGTCTGCTATTGGTGGAGGGGTATTCTAGGAGTGTTAGAGAGAGATCCGCGTCATGCAGGCGCACTGGATGCGGGAAGGTGGTGGTCGGTTGGCGGGGTCGAAGCTGATTGGCTGCGTGTCGAGGGGCGTGGCCTAAGTTGCGTAGTATGTGTGGCGCCGGCAGAAGACGAAGCTGAAGGAGGTAGCGCGGGGGGCTGCATCAAGGGCACCGGGGGGCGAGGGGGGGCGTTAGGTCCTGTAGGATAGTGCCTTTTGGCAGAAGGAAGGATCTGAAGGTCCAGAGTTTGGTTGTTGATGTTAGGATGTAAGGCTTGGATATATAACGCTTCGAGTATTGGTAATCTCCTTGGGAGATATATATATATATATATATATATAAATATATATATATTATATATATATATAATATATATATAGATATATATATATATATATATATAAATATATATATATATAATATATATATATATATATATATATAATTATATATATATGACCATTGGCAAAGAGTCAGCAAAGAAACTAGTGTGCAAAGCTACAGCCCATTTGCTCTATCCCTTTTTGAGTTACAGAGGTTAGAGTACAAGATTTTTTATCCTACCTACTTGAAATAGGTGAGTGAGGGAGACAAAAGACAGAAGTGCCCATAGCGAGTGCCTCCCTCAGAGTTGAAAAAGTGTCAGGGCCAAAATCAAGGGACGTTCGTTCCAAAATGCCTGGACACACGGTGTTTGAAGCAATTAAAGTCATAGGAAGAGGGAAAGACTGATTATGGGAGAGAGTTCCAGAGCTCAGCAGTTGAATAGAAGAAAGTCTGAGAATAACGTTTCGCTCTGGGGTTGGATGCTTGCACAGAGTATGGGTGGGATTGTGTTGCAAGACGGGTATTACATACCCTACGTAGAGAAGGTGGTATATACTGGGAAAGCTCTGAGAACATTGATTATTATAGTAGCGATAGAATAGTGAGAGATATGCAACATTGCGGTGCAGAGAGAGAGATTGCAGAGAGTTGGTGAGTGGGCGCGAGTTAATGATATGAATGGCTTTCCTTTCTTCTTTGTCTAGGAGTGCAGTGTGAGAGGAGCCTCCCCACATAAGTGAACAGTACTCAATACAAGGATGCACTGTGCCCCTGTACAGAGCAAGAAGCTGTGCAGGGGTGAAGAACCCCTTGAAGCAGTTGAGCACACTCATAGTAGGTTGTAGTTAGATCAGAAGATAAGTGTTGCATGGCTTCATTACGTTTGTCTTTGAGGGATTGCTGGCTGGGGCGTTCAGGAAAACTAATGAGTAGTGTAAAGTAGAATCATCTGCGTATGAATGGATGGGACTGGAGGTACAGTTGAGAAGATAATTTATGAAAATTAGAAGAGAATGGGAGATAGGACAGAGCCCTGAGGAACACCGGAGTTGATAGGATGAGGAAGTGAGTGATGGCCGTCCACAACCGCAGCTATATATATGGAACGGCCGGAAAGGAAATTAGAGGCAAAGGCACAGATGGAGGGATAGGAACCGAAGGAGGGTAGTTTAGAAATTAAAGATTTGTGCCAGACTCTATCGAAGGCCTTCGATATGTCTAGTGCAATAGAAAAGGTTTCACCGAAGTCCCGAAAGGAGGATAACCAAGAGTAGTAAGATATGAAAGAAGATCACCAGTAGAGCGATCAATGCAATATGGCTCAGTGACAAAAATATAATGCCCCCACACTCCCTATCGACGGCCTTCTCAGGGGTAATATGCTGGGAAATAAGAGAGGCGAAGGGGAAATTGGATCTGGTAAGGGATGATTAACTTTAATAGAAATACATGCATCGACAAATAAATCAAACCTACATTGCAGATGGTAGGAGATAAAGCGGTCGTTGAAGGGGCAAGGGTATATTTATTGGTCGATATGTTTACTTTCTTAATATTTGTTTTTTTAGTTTCTTCCCTTGGCCTTCATCAAGGTTATAAAAACACCCCCCAAGATCCCCTTTCTAGATAAGTTTGTACATTATTCAGTACAAAAATGTGCCGGACTAAGGCCGATTTCCTCCTAAATAACCGGCTCGCTATCACTCGCTAGGAAAACAATTGACACCTATAAGGCAATAAAGGTCTTAATATTGACAAAGAAATGGGGTGAAAGATCTTAAAATCGCCAAATAAATGGGCCGAACGTCTTAAGATCTAAAAACTAATGAGACTAAACATGAGGGAGAAGGTGAGCCAGAAAAAACAACCAATCCCCCTCAAAGTGAAAGTAATGTTATATAGTCAATGATAATACTGTGTGAATTAATGGAGCCAATCTTATTAACTCTTTCAAGATCCGATTACGCATTTGTTTTCTGTTTTCTGGCTATTATTTGACGAATTTATTCAAAGTTGGCACATTTTCTCAGTCTTTCCTCTATTCAACTAATGAACTCTGGAACTCTCCCTCAATCAATCTTTCCTTCATCCTATGACTAAAACTGCTTTAAGCTTCGTGTGTCCAGGCATTTTGACCACAACGTCCCTTAAATTCGGCCCTCTGTCACTATTTTGGCTTTGGGGAACTCGTTACAGGCAACCTATATTTGTCTCCTTCATACATATAGGACAAAAATAAAGGTGATGAATACATGGAAGTTAGAGGGTTAATATAGATTGTTTTTCCTTATAACTCCCACAGATAATTCCTAAACTATATAAAATCCATCCACCTCATATATACTTTCACAAATTGCATTGGTAAGACATTTTTTGAATATTCATTAATAGCAAGGCCATCTGAATATTTACTATATATCACATTAGAATTCTGCTTAATATTCGATTTAACCCTTACAGTACCGGCGACGTCTTCTTTGTTTAGTTTCAGCTGCTATCTATCTATCTATCTATCTATCTATATGCTCAGGCCCAATCCCCATTTTGGGGGTAGCCGACTCAAGACAGAGCAAGAACAGGGAAAACACAAAAACAACATAAAACAAAAAATAAACACAGATCAAAAACACAAACTCTCACACATCCAGGTCACCCAGGAGAAGACCCAGAGACCTGGGTTACCAAGGTCGCTCCAGCACTCCCCCGGCCCCTGACCACCCGGAGAGGTTCCGATCTCGGCAGGCAGACATGCAGCGGAGCCAAAGCCACAAGCCCTCCCACCACACTTCCAGGCACACCCTTCATATTAATCGTCTCCCGGGCCAGGCGCCTGATGGACTATTATCTAGTCCAACTTGCGCCCGACCCCTTACTCCAAATGACCACGTGTTCACTCAACTATTCACAAGCATTCTCCATTCACTCCTGTCCACCACCACTTCCCCTGCCTGATCTATAGTCATTCCTCTATCATCCAAAGCCTTTCTTACACAGTCTCTCCATCTCAATGGGGGTCTTCCTGCCCTTCTATCTCCCCTTGTACCTGACTCACATATTCTCTTTGGAAGCCTTTCATCTCCCATTCGTTCAACATGACCATACCAGCTCAGCACCCTTCTGTCCACTCTGGCTGACACATGTTCTTGCTGCCCCACTCTCCTACGTATCTCTTCATTCCTCAATCTGTCTCTACGAGTAACTCCACACATACTCCTCAAGCAGCTCATCTCCATCACATCCAGCCCTCTTTTCTCCTTTTTCTTCAGAGCCCATGTCTCAGCCCCATACATCACTGTTGGCACAACAATTCCTTGATACAGTGCACTTTTTACTTTCACTCCGAGATTTCTCGTCTTCCACATACTTCCCATTGCTCCGAAAACCTTCCTTCCTTCACACACTCTCTGTTTTACCTCCACTTCCATACCTCCACTCCTGAGTTTCAGCTGCACTTACACGAATTGATTAAGCTTAAGAAGGATATATGGTACCTAAAACGATTAATTGCGATAGTCTGTACGCTTCTAAGAGGTAGACATCTTTCCTAAGCTGAATTAAATTGTATAATAGTTGCCAGAATATAATGACAAAGATGGCTCCGGTACTGCATGGGTTGAATTATTTTGGGTAAGATGTATCCTCTCCAGGATTCGAACCTACTCACTCCAGGTATATTTGGAAGAGTCGGGCACCGTAACCACTCGGCCATGAGCGGATATAAGGAAAGCAACCATAGTTCTTATTTGAAGAACCAGGTTTTTAGTCTCGTGGAGGACTATGCCTTCGAACAAGTGGTGAGTTTATTAGACTTCGACCATGACTATTTTTACCCCCCCCCCCCCCCCCCCCCGCCAACTTGGCGGGGGGGAAGCACAAGAATTGTCAGGGTCGAAGTCTAATAAACTCATAGTTGGCGGGGGGGGGGGGGGGGGGGGAAGCGTAAAAATAGCCATGGTCGAAGTCTAATAAACTCACCACGTGTTCGAAGGCATAGTCCTCCACGAGACTAAAAACCTAGTTCTTCAAATAAGAACTAAGGTTGCTTTCCTTTTATCCGCTCATGGCCGAGTGGTTACGGTGCCCGACTCTCCCAAATATACCTTGAGTAAGTGGGTTAGAATCCTGGTGAGGATACCTCTTACCCAACCTGTCGTACTTAATCGTACATAATTGATAATTGAATGATTTTGTTTTGTTTTCATCCAGTTCACTTTGATCATTGTCCAGCTGCCTTCATGTTTGCGTAACCTTTTAAGGGGTAAACATCCTTCTTAAGCTGAATAAATAGGTCTAATAATTGCCAGAATATAATGAAAAGGATGACTCCGGTAGTAGGGTACATGGGTTGAAATAGCGTCCTCTTTTTTTATCTTTCTTTTTTTCATCCAGTTCACTTTGATCAGTGCCCGTCTGCCTTCATGTTTGTGTAATGTCATCAACAGGTGACTCGCCAAGGCACAAACATGCATAGGCCTATACAAGCACTTCCACACACTAAAGCTGAAAGTCCAAAACATACACACATAAGTACAGTTGGCTACATAGTTATGTTCCTCTGAGTGATTTTATATACACCAAGACACAGACATGAAGATACAAAAACCTCCACACACTAAAGCTGATATTATATAGTCCCAAAGATGGATGTATGTATGTATGTATGTATGTGTTTTTTTCATATGTGGGTGAGGGAGACAAAAGGCAAAAACTTCCTGTGACGAGTGCCTCCCCCAGAGTTAAAGGAGTGACACGGCCAAAATCAAGGAACTTTCGAGCCAAAATGTCTGGACACTTGGAGTTTGAACAATTTAAGTCATAGGATGAGGGAAAGATGGATTCAGGGAGAGAGCTCCAGAGCTCAGCTGTTGAATAGAAGAAAGATTGGGAGTAAAGTTTCACTCTTGAGTTGGAGAGTTGTACAGAGTAGGAGTGGGATTGTGTTGCAAGACAGGTACTACGTACCCTACGTAGAGGAGGTGGTATACACTGGGAAAGCTCTGAGGAACACTGATTATTGTAGTAGCGATAGAATAGCGAGAGAGATGCAACATTGCGGCGAAGAGAGATAGATTGCAGAGAGTAGGTGGGTGGATGGGTGATAACCCGACAAAGTCTAGACTATGGTATTTGAAACGTTACGCAAGGCGAAGATATTTTGATACATTTCCGACGAAAATAGTAATTTTAAAATAAATATCGTTATTACTCATTTATATGCGCCTATTTTACGTTAAGTATGAAGATATTAACATATAACAGCAATAAAACAAGTGGGAATAGTATTTGGGGTGTGAAAAATATGTATTATTGCCGACCGATCGTATAAGGAGGTGAGAGCCGGCGTGACCTATATTCTCTTTCTTCCACTTCCCGATCGATACTGAAGCCTTGCAAGTTAACCCGTACAGCCTCATCGACGCGTCTGACGCGTCGGCGATGTATGTAACGCACAGCCCCAGAGACGCGTCTGACGCATCACCCTAATTGCGCCGACCGTAACCTCAGGTGTAGCCACTCAAGAGGGCTCAGATTTGTATGGGAACTGTGTACGTATCCCACGCAACCGTGCCGATGGTTGAAAACTCTCAAAGTCTACGTGCGTGCGCTTGAGCGCGCAATAACCTGTTTTTTTTGGGTAATTGCCTTCAATTTTTTACTCCTGTAAAATACGTTTTCGGGGGCTCTGTAGGACCATTCTTTAAGCTTTTTGAGCGGTTTTTCGTGGTTTTTCCTTCATTCCTAACCCATTCGCTATTGTTTCTGGAATAAAACCATTTTTTGAAAACCGGCCGGGTTCTGGTGAACAAACATTACAAAACTAGCCGGGGCTCCACGGGTTAAGTCTCTCTGTTGCTAGCATCTCTAACTGCCTCTACAGTGACCCTGAAACGTGGGCAGGAAATTCGCGCCGAAAATTACGTGATAAAAGGGGGAATAAGAGGAAAAATAGGTGATAATTGAGTGGGGAGGGAAGGGGGGGGGGGATTTGGACACATGTGGAGGAGTGATAGGAGGTATGGAGGGGTATTATCTCACTTAATCACATATTGGTTTGTTTTAAGTGCCAGTGGGATGTTATGAAAGGCTTTTTTAGGCCTTGGCTCATATGAGGATGCTTGCATTCACTCACTGCAGATTCATATGAGAACGCTTGCCTTTCTTGGGATAACGATACGAAAGGCTTTCCTTTCTACTTTGTCTAGGAGTGCGGTGTGAGAGGATCCTCCCCACACATGTGAACAATACTCAATACAAGGACGCACTGTACCCCTGTACAAAGCAAGAAGCTGAGATGGGGTAAAGAACCCCTTGAGGCAGTTGAGCACACCCAGCTTCTGGGAGGCCGCCTTAGCAAGACTGGTAATATGGTCCTTCCAAAAGAGAGCAGAAGAAAAAGAGACACCGAGAATACTGAGAGAAGATGAAGGAATTATTTTTGTATTGTTGAAGAATAAGGGATAGTCCTCTGGGAGTTCACGGTGGGTAGATGCATGGAGAAATTGGGTTTTGGAAGCATTAAAGGTAACAAGATTTTCTCTGCCTAATTGGAAATGGTAGTTAGATCAGAAGATAAGTGTTGTTTGGCTTCAATACATTTGTTTTTTGAGGGATTGCTGGCTGGGGCGTTCTGGGAAACTAATTGATTAGTGTAAGGTAGAGTCGTCTGCATATGAATGGATAGGCCTAGACGTACAGTTGAGAAGATCATTTATGAAAATTAGATAGAGAATAGGAGACAAGACAGAGCCTTGAGGAACACCGGAGTTGATAGGATGAGGAAGTGAACGATGGCCGTTCACAACCGCAGCTATGGAACGGCCAGAGAGGAAATTAGAGACAAAGGCACAGATGGAGGGATAAAACCGAAGGAGGGTAGTTTAGAAATTAGAGATTTGTGCCAGGCTCTATCAAAGGCCTTCGATATGTCTAGCGCAATAGAAAAGGTCTCACCTAAGTCGCGAAAGGAGGATGACCAAGAGTTAGTAAGATATGAAAGAAGATCACCAATAGAGCAACCCTTAACCCTGCTCAGGCATATTTGTTCCATATGGGGTCCGCGCGCTTGCGTAAAACACGTTTTTCGCTAATATTTCACAGCCGGAGGCCGATGGCAAGAAGTTACGACGACGAGCAGTCAGTCTGTATCGTCCTACGACTGGGAGAGGGTGTGAGCCGCCGCTCTCTCTCCTCCCCTTTCCTGTACCAACCTGTCCGGTCACCATATGGGTTCCGTAATCCCAAATGTGTACTACAAATTTCCCCTTCGTATCGATTTTTTTTTTAGCCCCAGAGTTCTGCCTTGTTGTCACCCAAGACCCTCAGCCATCCCCTCCACAGCCCTGCAACCAAATTAATCCAGCTTATGTAATGTATGAGATATGCCTCACTTGTTTTGACCCTTTTTTTCACTACTTTTTTTTTTTTTTTTCAAAGACTTAATATTTACAGTAGTGTAATTTGCTCTTAACATAATATTAAGTATTAATTGTAGTTTCTATTGGTAACAAGAAATTTAAAATCCATCAATTAGTTTTCGGGTGAGAGCCATTTAAAATGCTGGTAACCATATGGGGCCACATTGCTAATTTCGCCACACTCCTGGGAAATTACCTGAGCAGGGTTAAGGAAGCCATACAAGCGATCTGAGAGTTGATTATGAAAAGATAAATGTTTAAGAAATTTGGAAGTAAGAAAAGTTTCAAAAACTTTAGAGATACAAGAGATGAGAGCAATTGGAAAATAGTTGGAGGGTTGAGAGTGGTCACCCTTCTTTGGGACAGGTTGAATGAGAGAAAGCTTCCAGCAAGAAGGGAAAATGTTAGAGGAGAGACAGAGACGAAAGAGTTTGCCTAGGCAGGGAGTCAGCTGGAAGCACAGTTTTTTAGTACAACAGGAGGAACACCATCCGGACTGTATGCCTTCTTAGTATCAAATCCAGAGAAGGTAGAAAGTCTTTAGAAGAGATTAGGATATTAGGCATAAGTCGGAGAGAGGGGGGTGGAGAGGGAGGAATAGCATCGGAATCATCCAAGGTGGAGTTTCTAGCAAAAGTTTGATCGAAGAGTTCAGCTTTATCAGAGGAAGAAGTGATGGTTGTGCCATCAGAGTGTAAAAGGGGAGGGAAAGACAAGGAAGAAAAATTGTTGGAGAGGTTTTTGGCTAGATGCCAGAAATCTTGGCAAGAGCTAGCGTTAATAGTTCAGTGCATTTACTATTAATGAAAGAATGTTTGGCAAGTCGAAGAACAGATTTGGCTTGATTCCGGGCAGAAACATAGGAAGAATGAGATTCTTGAGTTTTAAGGCGTCAGTTTGAATGCTTCCTCCTTATTGCGGACTGCAGTAGAACAAGCGTGAGTAAACCAAGATGTTTTTGCATTAATCTGAGACAAAGAAGATGGAATGATATGCTTCCATGCCCTATAAGATTACCTCGGTAATGCGTTCAGCACTCTCCGAGGGTCCCCGGCCACGGAAGCAAAAATCATTTCATGGGAAATCAAAGAATTACTGCCGGAGAGCCTCCCAGTCGGCAGCGCCAAAGTGCCACAAGTGCCGCCAGCTGAGAGAATCGGGTGGCCATGCTGGAGAGATAGGACAGGTGACAGAGATAAGTTTATGGTCGCAGGAGCCCAAAGGAGAGAAAAGATCGACAGTATAAGAGCAAGGGTTTGAAGTTAGAAACAAGTCAAGAATGTTGGGCCGATCTCCGAAGCGATCCGGAATACGGGTGGGTTGCTGAACCAACTGATCTAGGTCATTTAGGATAGAAAAGACGTATGGTTAATCACCAGGTTGGTCAGTAGTGTGAGAAGAGAACCATTGGTGTTGGTGAACTTTGAAATCTCCTAAGATGGAGATTTTTGAGAAAGGAGAAATGGATAGAATGCGTTCCACTTTAGAGTTTAGACAGTCAAAGAATTTGGGAAAGTCGGTAGAGTTAGGGGAACGATAGACAGCACAAAAATATTTAGTATGAGACTGACAGTATAGTTTGAGCCATAAAATTGATAATTCAGAAGAGTCGAAATTAGGAACATGAGAGCAAGTGAGTTTGTTGTGCACAACATCCGCCTTTGGCTTTGGAACTAAAGAAAGTAGGAGGATACAGAGAAGGGGAATGCTGGCAGTTGCTTCAGACACCTGCATTTCAGTGAGGAAAAGAAGATCAGGTTTGTAGGAGGAGAGATGGTGTTGAACAGAGGGACAATTAGAGGAAAGGCCGCGAATGTTGCAAAAGTCGATAGTAACAGTAACAGGCCGAGATCCAGACAAATTTTGAGGGATCGTCAGGTGAATGTCGTGCAGGTGTGGGGGCATTTATGCCCCCCCCCCCCCCCCTGGGGACTCAGAGGCTGGGCTATGGTTCATAATGTTATATTTTAAATTTTGATTTGGAAGAAGGAAGTGTGGTGTGCATGATTATTGTATTGAAGTGGATAGTAGGAGGAGGTGTTTGTGAGAGCTAGCTGGATTACTCTCAGTGTATGTGAGGCCCAAAGGAAATCAGTAAGAGAGGGCAAACAAATGAAACAGGAGTTCCAGTGACTACTTAGCAAATGCCTATAAACTCTCATGGGTCTAGCCCTGCTCGATTGGTGCCTACAATCTCCCTCACACAAATGTGTGTATGTATGTATGTAATCGGGGTGGTGTGGTGGAGTGGTATTGCCACTGGATTGGTAATCCAATGAACCCAGGTTCGAATCCCGATATGTCAATGGGAAGATATTATTGGGATGGAATTTGTACTTTACCGAGTATCAGTGCATTACCACAATGCCCACCGAAACACCAAATAAATACCCTCATTGTTCCCTGATTAAATAGCACTGTATGCATATACCCATATTCAAAATATGCTTTATGCTATGTTTAATATGTTTATGGATGGTGTGGTGAGGGAGGTGAAAAGGAGAACTATGGGAAGACGATTGGGTTTAGTAGGAAAGAATGGTAGAGATTGGGAGTTGAATCAGTTGCTGTTCGCTGATGACACAGCATTGCTGGCGGATTCTGAGGAGAAACTGCAGCGGGTAGTTAAAGAGTTTGGTGTTGTTTGTGGAAGGAGGAAACTGAAGGTGAACGTCAATACAAGTAAAGTAATGGCGTGTAATAGGGGATATCATAGGGTGAATCTAGATGGGATGCTGGATGGGGAAATATTGGAACAAGTAGAGTGTTTTCAATATCTAGGAGGAACGATAAGCAGGAGTGGAGGTAAGGAAATGGAGGTAAAACAGAGAGTGTGTGAAGGAAGGAATATTTTCGGAGTAATGGGAAGTATGTGGAAGACGAGAAATCTCGGAATGAAAGTAAAAAAGTCCACTGTATCTAGGAATTGTTGTGCCAACAGTGATGTATGGGGCTGAGACATGGGCTCTGAAGAATAAGGAGAAAAGAAAGCTGGATGTGATGGAGATGAGCTGCTTGAGGAGTATGTGTGGAATTACTCGTAGAGACGGATTGAGGAATGAAGAGATACATAGGAGAGTGGGACAGCAGGAATATTTGTCAGCCAGAGTGGACAGAAGGGTGCTGAGCTGGTATGGTCATGTTGAACGAATGGGAGATGAAAGGCTTACAAAGAGAATATGTGAGTCAGATACAAGGGGAGATAGAAGGGCAGGAAGACCCCCATTGAGATGGAGAGACTGTGTAAGAAAAGCTTTGGATGATAGAGGAATGACTATAGATCAGGCAGGGGAAGTGGTGGTGGACAGGAATGAATGGAGAATGCTTGTGAATAGTTGAGTGAACATGTGGACATTTGGGGGAAGGGATCGGGCCAAAGTTGGACTAGATAATGGTCCATCAGGCGCCTGGCCCGGGGAGACGATTAATATGAAGGGTGCACCTGGAAGTGTGGTGGGCGGGCTTGTGGCTTCGGCTCTGCTGCATATATGCCTGCCGAGATCGGAACCTCTCTGGGTGGTCGGGGGCCGGGGGAGTGCTGGAGTGACCTTGGTGACCCTGGTCTCTGATCTTCTCCTGGGTGACCTGGATGTGTGTGAATTTGTGTTTTTATATGTGTTTGTTCGTTGTTTTATGTTGTTTGTGTGTTCTCCCTGTTCTTGCTCTGTCTTGAGTCGGCCACCCCCAAGAAAAGAGAAAAGAAACAAATAATAAAATAGAATTCAATAGAAAATAAAAATAAATATAGAAAAAATGGGGATTGGGCCTGAGCATATAGATAGATAGATAGATAAAATATGCTATAGGGTGGCAATGCCTAGTGAGTTTCATTGCTCAATAGGTGGCGTTCTGAGAGTGAGGGTCCGAGTCTAGGAGATGAGACAGTGCAGCATTGGAGCGAGGCAGCTTCGGAAATGAGGCTGCTTCGAGCCATGAGTGAGCAACTAAGCCCCATGACAGGGGCTGGTTGCAGCTAAAAGTGCTTCACACGTCTCACACCCTATACTGGAACGAGACCGCACGGGCTTCACCATTCAGTATAAAACGATTGAATATACAAGCTCGAATATATATGCCCGAGAGCGAGTAGGCTAGTTGGAATATAAAAAAAAAAAAAAGAAAAAAAAAAAAAAAAAAAAAAAATGGCTGGGGGTAGCCAACTCGAGATAGAACTTGACCAGAAACAACATTTAAAGTTCCAATGTTTAGGATCCGAGACCACTTTCGCGTTCCCTCACCCCTTTCTCTGTTTCGTCTAGTAAGTTAATTTTACAAGGGAAGGGTTCCTAGCCTCCTGCCCCCAGAAAGAAAAGTAGGACAGTACAAGAGACAGAGAGAAACGGCTAAGGTTGGGTAGAGGGTGCCAAACCTCACTCTGGATAGGACCAGCTCTCACCCTTAAGAATCACTCATATATACAGTTGTCCACATGAGTTCTGTTCCTCTCCGGGATCAGATAGACGACAAGGCATATACATGAAGATACAAGCGTCACCACATACTAAAGCTGAAAGTCCAAAACACACACACATAAGTACAGTTGGCCACATAAGTTCTGTTCCTCTCTGTGATCATATACACAACAAGGCATATACATGAATATACAAGCATCATGTCTATTAAATCATGTCTCAGCTGTCATAACATTTGGCTCACTCTGTGCTGTATGAATGTCTGTCAGATGTTGAATAGAGTGGGTAATATAAGTATAGGAACATGTTTATGAATCTCACTCAAAATTAATATATCAAGTTTAGATATTGCTGATACCAATTATTGATCATAATATACTTGGTGCCGAGACATCATTTATTTGGCTGATTGTACACTCGGATGCCATAGTCTGTCGCAGGGTTAAGGGGGGATGGGCCGCTTTTCTGGACCACTTTCCCCCTCATGTTTAGCCCCATTAGTTTTCAGATGTTAAGATGTTTGCCCCATTAGTTAGTCGATATTAAGACCTTTCGCCCAATTTCGTCGTCAATATTTAGACCTTTCGTGATATTTATGTGTCGATTTTTTCCCCGGCGAACGACAGTGAGCCTGTAATGTTGGAAGATCCGGCCTTCGGCAGGGAAATTTGTCTACCGAAAAATGTACAAATTAATCTAGAAGGGGGATCTAATGGATGTTTTTGTTTAATTTGATGGAGGTCTAGGGAGGAAACTAGAAAAATAATGAATACATGCAAAAATCGCCCCAAAAGTGTATATTCGCTTGACCTTGATCTCGAGCCCACTCATAAGAATTCGCGTACTTCAACTATTTATAATTATGGAAGTATATCTCTGGAAACGAATTTATGAATGTAATGTTCTATAAGTCAACTACAAAACTATGTATACTATTTATTGACAAGGAACTTCCATCCAAAATGCAATCCAGATAACTATAATTACACAAAGAAAAACATAGGGGGTCCACGAATGATTATGAGTGGGCTAGAAACTATGGCATTCCAGTGTACAAACAGTATATATTATGAGTGGGCTAGAAACTATGGCATTCCAGTGTATAAACAGTATATATTATGAGTGGGCTAGAAACTATGGCACCATGTATATTATGAGTGGGCTAGAAACTATGGCATTCCAGTGTATAAACAGTATATATTATGAGTGGGCTAGAAACTATGGCATTCCAGTGTATAAACAGTATATATTATGAGTGGGCTAGAAACTATGGCATTCCAGTGTACAAACAGTATATATTATGAGTGGGCTAGAAACTATGGCATTCCAGTGTATAAACAGTATATATTATGAGTGGGCTAGAAACTATGGCATTCCTGTGTATAAACAGTATATATTATGAGTGGGCTAGAAACTATGGCATTCCAGTGTATAAACAGTATAATATTTCAACAAAAAATATGATACACGAAATAAATAACTATTCACCATGTTTCTCTGGTGAAGAAATTTTTTAGTGAATAATCCCAAATTCCAGGGCCAAGCCTCAATAATTTCTGAAATGTATTTTTGGAAATCAACCAACCTAGCTACTGACTCACTCATAACCTCGGGAAAGGAAGATTTGCTAGAGAGAGAGAAAGAGAGATAATTTGTGTGAGAGAGAAAATGAGGTAGTGAGAGGCAAAAAGTGTTTGTGTGTGAGAGAGAGAGAGAGAGGTGTGTGTGAGAGAGTGTGAGTGAGTGAGTGAGTGTGAGAGAGTATATTAAGAGGATATATTTTGTGTTGGTCAGTTTGTTGATTTAGTTATTGTTTATTGTTTTATTGTTTTTTGTTTTATTGTTTTTTTTTTTTTTTTTTTTTTTTTTTTTTTTTTTTTTTTTTTTTTTCCCCTCGCTAGACCTCCATTAAGCTTAAGAACCACCCTATCTGAGATCTGTTTCCTACAGCCCCCTTCAAGATAAATTGGTACATTATTCGGTAGCAAAATGTCCCGGTCGAAGACCGATTCCTCCGAAATTTACAGGCTCGCTATCGCTCGCCAGGAAAAAATTGATACCTAAATGGCACGAAAAGTTCTAATATTGATAAAGAAATGGGTTGGAAGGTCTTAAAATTACCAACCTAATTGGCTGAATGTCTTAAATCTGAAAAGATCTTCCTTAGGGCTAAGTGCCCCATTAATTACTATTTCCATTCACATATATGCATAGCCTCCGATAGCACAGTTGGAATGGTTGTACATGCTAAGATTGGTATGCAGGCTCCGAAACTGCTTAATAAATTGTAGGCTTTTGCAACATTCTTTAACTGTCTTCGTGGTGCAATGCATAAGTGTGTTGATTTTCGGTGTGAGCGTCCTGGGTTCGAATCTCCGGACTGCCACATGTGTTTGTTAATTTCATTAATCGAGTTTAGGAGTAAAGTTGGTTGGTGGAGAGAACATAATAACTAATGGGGCTAAACATAAGGAGGAAAGGGGGCCAGAAAACGACCAATCTCCACCTAACCCATGCAGTACCGGCGACGCCTTTTATAAATGATGTCATGTACATTTAGACGATTATATGAAGCTTAGGAAGGATGTATGATAGCTAAAACTATTGAGTGGGATAGTTTTAGCCTCTTAATTGGTAAACGTCTTTCCAAAGCTCAATAAAACCGTCTAATAGTGGCCAGAATATAATGAAAAGTACGTCGCCGGCACTGAAGGGGTTAATTTTTCTATCGTGAATAAATGATGAGGATATGTGGATGAGTTTTTGCCTGCAGTGCTCAAAATGGGGCGACTGGGGTTTAAACATATATTGATTATCTTGATGGTGTATTTGATATTAATCGTGATCGTGTATTCAACCTTTAACTGTGTTGGTGGTGTAATGGTTTAGATGCTTATGTTATGGGTGTGGTGTCCCGAGTTCGAATCCCGGGAGGACCATATGCTTTAATTAGTTTATTTAAGTCATTGTTCCCTGATTAAATATCTCTGTATGAATATTCCCATATTGAAAATATGTTACAAGGGGACAATGCCTAGTGAGTTCACTGCTCAATATGTGGCGTTCTGAGAGTGAGGGTCTTGGTCTGGAGGGTGAGACGGTGAAGCACTTGAGCGAAACAACCAGCCGCTTCAGAGATGGAGCTGCTTCGAGCCATGATGGATGCTTCACATGTCTCACTCCTCAGACTGGAACATGACCTCACGGGCTTCACCGTGTTGAGCGGTGGAATGTACAGGCTCTTAGCCTATGCCCGAGAGGGAGTAGTTGGAATATAGAAAAACAAAACAAAATGATGATTAATGTTAAGAGCGGCGTGTTACTTATATCTGGGTTCGAATCCTGGGAGAATCTCATGCCTTCATTAATTTCATTTGGGGTGTTGTTGGTTTTAAGAACGGTGTTAAACATATATTTAGAAAGTACCTATTGGGTTTTTAAACACATATATTTTGTAACCACATAATGTTTTTAAAAAATACCGCGAAAACGCCCGCAAGAGACATCGCCCATACCTCAGAAGAAGGCGAAGGCGAATACTCGAAGCCGACAAGTCGCGGCGCTGGATCAAGTCACACCGGACCAAGGACGAAAGAACTCACCAACGAGTCAACGCCCCAACACACCAGGCCAGAACATCAAACCTAATACCCCCACAAAGAGGAGCGTATTATTTAGCCAGCCATTCTGAAGCCAGTTGTACTCACTTCCTTGCAATTGTATTTTATTTTAAGTAATGTTATCATAACCCTGTATACAAAAAAAAAAAAAAACGTTATGATCATCCATGTATTCTGTGTTTTCTGTTCTCCCCAACTCACAATATAATCAGGGGAGAATTGAGATATAGTAATTAAGAGAAAACGCGTATCTTCACTACAGAAGAAATCAATGCCAGATGAAACCATTATATGCCTGTATGAAAACTATGTTATGCAATGAGATGTGAACCTATACTTCAATAGATCCTGGAACCTTGTTTTTCCACACATATATACACATGCCTTTTTTTTACACTATTACTAGTTTACTAGTTACACAAACCTCACATGCTTCTTTCTATATAAGAATCCCCTGTAAATCTTCGTCCCCAAGTAAAATAACGCGGGAGATCCACACCATCACCTCCTCCACCACCATTATCACCACCATCATCACCACCTCCACCTCCACCACCATTATCACCATCATCACCATCACCTACACCATTACCTCCTCCACCACCATTATCACCATCACCTACACCATCACCTCCTCCACCACCATTATCACCATCATCACCATCACCTACACCATTACCTCCTCCACCACCATTATCACCATCATCACCATCACCTACACCATTACCTCCTCCACCACCATTATCACCATCATCACCATCACCTACACCATCACCTCCTCCACCAACATTATCACCATCATCACCTACACCATCACCTCCTCCACCACCATCACCATCACCTACACCACCATTATCACCATCACCTACACCATTACCTCCTCCACCACCATTATCATCACCATCATCATCACCTCCTCCACCATCATTATCACCACCATCATCACCACCACCTACACCATCACCTCCTCCACCACCATTATCATCACCATCATCTTCACCTAAACCATCACCTCCTCCACCACCATCATCACCATCACCTTCACCATCACCACCTCCACCACCATTATCACCATCATCACCACCACCTACACCATCACCTCCTCCACCATCATCATCATCACCTAAACCATCACCTCCTCCACCACCATCACCTTCACCATCATCACCACCACCTACACCATCACCTCCTCCACCATCATCACCACCACCTACACCATCACCTCCTCCACCACCATGACCTACACCATCACCTCCACCACCATTATCACCACCATCACCATCACCTCCTCCACCACCATTATCACAATCATCACCATCACCTCCTCCACCACCATTATCATCATCATCATCACCACCCACACCATCACCTCCTCCACCACCATTATCATCATCACTTACACAATCACCTCCTCCACCACCATCATCACCATCACCACCCACACCATCACCTCCTCCACCACCATTATCACCATCATCACTTCCACCACCCCCAATATCACCACCATCCACACCATCACCTCCTCCACCACCCCCATTATGACCATCATCACCACCACCTCCACCACCATTATCACCACCATCATCACCACCTACACCATCACCTCCTCTGCCACCATTATCACCATCATCATCACCACCTACACCATCACCTCCTCCACCATTCCTGCTATCACCTCTGCCACCACCATTATCACCATCATCACCACCACCTACACCATCACCTCCTCCACCACCATTATCACCACCATCATCACCACCTACACCATCACCTCCTCCACCACCACTATCACCATCATCATCACCACCTAAACCATCACCTCCTCCACCACCATTATCACCACCTACACCATCACCTCCTCCACCACCACTATCACCATCATCATCACCACCTACACCATCACCTCCTTCACCCCCATTATCACTAATATACCAACTTCTATTAGAGATAGTTGTATTCACGGGTCCTAAAGTGCCGAGGGGGATGTGTTGAAAGGATACAAGAGCCAGGTGTACAAGTGTTATTATTTATAGGTTAGGTTGATATGCATATTAGTTATGATTTATAAATACACTAGCAATGCATAAAGGTCGTTGCACACTGACACGACAGCCCCTTCAAGACTGGCACGAACACCCACGACACGTACAAATCCTGTGTGTTGCCGAAATTTATTAGAGATCGCAGCAAAAATGGCTGGCATCGTTAGAGTCGTATCTCTACCGTATCTCTTCCCCACGACTTGATAAGACTCTAGCAATGCGGTGGAGAAACGAATGTTATGAAGAAGATAGGAAAAGTCGTGCGAAGGGTACACGACTAGTCCACGGAAAAGATACGACCCAATAGACTGCGATACAACTCAGAAGAATCGTATCGACGCCGTGAGACGTGCAACCGGATTGAGGCTAGACGCACGGTTGCCAACTCGACCGTTGCCAATTTTCCGCACGGAAGAGATACGGTCCGCACGGCAGGCTTACGCACCAGACGACTTTAATACGGGCCATACGGCTTTGATACGGACCATACATCTTCGATACGGACCACACGATTGTGATACGGCGAGTTCGTGATGGAGACCAGACTCAGACGATTTTTTACAGTTGCCGGGGGATTCCCACAAACTTTTGAACATCTCAAAATCTCGTATCGACCCCCGATATGTCGCATGGACCGTGAGAGTCACCCACGGCTAATTCCCGATAACCACGATTATGTTGCCGATTCGCCGTATCAGGCTGAAATTTCGAGTCGGGAACTCGCCTGGAGGGGCTTTCGTGTCAGTGAGCAATGACCTTTAATAAAGATCAATATAAATCTTAAATGGTAAAATGCAAGTATAAGTATCAATAGGACACACAAGGATATACAGTATATATATATTATATATATATATTATATATATTATTATATATATATTATTATATATATTATATATATAATTATATATATATATATACAGTATCCAGTATATACATAATTAGCGCATACTCTGAGAGGCGTAATAAATGAACAATGAACTCCAAGTTAGACTCAATTATGTGGGGGAATTCATAGCCAACGGGAAAGCCAAGGTCTTGTCTGTTACCAAGCTTCTCTTAAATCGTAGTAATAGCTTATATTAACAAGCTACCAATAAGCCGGGAAGCATTCGAGGCTCTAGAGCTGGGAAGCATCTAGGTCTGTACTTGATCGGGATTTGCCGTTTTCATGTAGCTAGGTCGGGCCAGGGAGCACCTTTAGAGCCAGGAAGCATCCACATCTCAGGAGGGGAGGTTGAGATAACTTCCCCTACCTGGCCTGGATAACTATATACATCCTTTGTTTTGACAGCAAGCTAAATTTGTACATTTTTCGATAGAAAAATGTCTCCGGCGAAGCCGGATTTCTCCATACAATGCTGGCTCGCTATCGCTCGCCAGGAAGATATCGACACCAGGATAGGGATAAACGTCTTAAGAAAGTTGGCTGAATGGGGCTGAATGAATACAAGCCAGAAAAAGAGAGAAAAGGAGAGAAAGACAAAAAATCCGGGAACACCCCTTAAACAAAGGAGGGATCTACGTGAATCAAAAGCTTAATAGGTGCTCCTTGTCCTAGAAGAGGCACAGGGAAGAGGAACACGTCGATATACTGGTTCTAGATGATGGTTGTGTCGTTCTGGTATCGGCGATGGGGGTAGGGGGGAGAGCAATGGAAGGGCCCTCCTGATTTGCCTCAGGATGCCCTCCAGACATTTTGGCTTGAACATTCCTTGATATTGGCCCTGCCACTCTTTCAACTCTGGGGGAGGCACTCGTCACAGTCAGTTTTGCCTGTTGTCTCCCTCATACACATAGACAAAACAAAGGCACTTGAAGTCTAGTGTGAGTGAATAAAAAGTTCATTATATATATATATATATATATATATATATATATATATATATATATATACAGAAAATTATTTGAATATATTTTGTCAATTTTTTTTAGTAGAAATTGGTTTCAACGATTAATATATTGGATTTGATTGAATGTTCAAATGTCCACTGGTGAATGTGGAGTTCAGAAATAATTTAATTTAGATATTTTTGGGTGCGAATTTAAATATAACAAATTAATGATCTATGATATTGACCGTTGATATCAGTAGAAGTGATTATGAGTAAATGTGATGAAATTGAATGAATGTTGTAAAAAACGTTAAATTGTATTCAAGCTAACCTGACAGAGATTGGTAACACTCCATTTATATATAGCCTATTTACAGAGCCAATATTGTATTGGCCTTTTCTATGCCTTATTTAACCCCTTGAAGATTATGACGCGTTTTGACACTTTATTCTGGCTGTTACTAGACTATTGTTTAAGGGAGCCCACCTCGCTTTTGTTCTCTTTTTCTCCCTCTCTCTTTGGCTTGTATCCATTCGGCCCCATTCAGCCTAAGACGTTTACCCCTTCCAGGTGTCAATATTTTCCTGGCGAGCGGTAGCGAGCCAGCATATATACATTTTTGTTTTGACAGCAAGCTAAATTTGTACATTTTTCAATAGAAAAATTTCTCCGGCGAAGCCGGGTTTCTCCATACAATGCTGGCTCGCTGTCGCTCGCCAGGAAGATATCGACACCTGGATGGGGATAAACGTCTTTAAAAAGTTGGCTGAAAGGGGCCGAATGGATAAAAGCTAGGGAAAGAGAGAAAAGGAGAGAAATATAAAACAAAACTGTGACCCCCCTTAAGTAAAGGAGGGATCTGCGTGAATAAAAAGCTTAATTGAGATCGACTTTACCCCTTCGTTTGCTGGAGGTTTTTCCTAAGCTGTATGAAATCGTCTAATAATAGCCAGAAGAAACTGCTAAAACGGGTCATGATCCTTAAAGTGTTAAACCTATAATCATTTATATTAATAGTGTATACGTAGTTATAATGTTGACTATATATTTATTTTATTTTCATATCTTCATCTGTGTGTGAATGTGTGTGAATGCGTGTGGATGTGTGTGAATGTGTGTGGATGCGTAGCCTATACGGCCTAAACTAAATTCGAAGTGATTCAAATAGTAGAAGCCAAGTTTATCCCAAAGCTCACAACAATTAAGTTTGAATAGCCTACGATGTTTTGGAGGACAAGCAGCCTAGAGGGCTCACTAGACCTGTTGTTGCTTGATTTCCTTTGTACTCCTACAATGTTGTTCAACGAGAATAACATTATTGTCTCTTAACCCTTTCAAGATTCTATTACGCTCTTCTTTTCCGTATTCCGTCTATCATTAGACGATTTTCTTCAGGTTTGGAAGGGTATATGGAAGTCAGAGGCTTAAGGGGGATGGTTCACTTTTTGGGCGATTTTTGCATGTATTCATTATGTTTCTGGTTTCTCCCTAGACCTCCATCAAATTAAAAAAAACAAAAAAAACATTAGTTCCCCCTTCTAGATTAATTTGTACATTTTTCGGTAGAAAAATGTCCTGGCCGAAGGCCGGTTCTTCCAACATTACAGGCTCACTGTCGTTCGCCAGGGAAAAAAACGACACCTAAATAGCACGAAAGGTCGAATGGACGACGAAATGGGCCGAAAAGTCTTAAAGTCGACTACCTAATGAGGCAAACATCTTAACATCTCAAAACTAATGGGGCTAAACATGAGTGAGAAAGTGGTCCAGAAAACCGGCCCATCCCCCCTTAATTGAGATAGTCTTCACCCTACTACTGTACTTCCCACAGATCCTTCCTAGATCGTATAAAATCACCTAATGAGAGCCAAACTAAACTGTCAAAATGTGTCATAATCTTCCATAAATCACCTAATGAGAGCCAAACTAAACTGTCAAAATGTGTCATAATCTTCCATAAATCACCTAATGAGAGCCAAACTAAACTGTCAAAATGTGTCATAATCTTCCATAAATCACCTAATGAGAGCCAAACTAAACTGTCAAAATGTGTCATAATCTTCCATAAATCACCTAATGAGAGCCAAACTAAACTGTCAAAATGTGTCATAATCTTCCATAAATCACCTAATGAGAGCCAAACTAAACTGTCAAAATGTGTCATAATCTTCCATAAATCACCTAATGAGAGCCAAACTAAACTGTCAAAATGTGTCATAATCTTCCATAGGTAAAACAAAATAAAAAATCTAATATTCGCAAACCACCGTCGTACAATATTTCGCTGCAAATACCGTAAGTGAAAGGAATTGCGAGTCAACGACGTTATTATGCAAACTCATGTGCGGGAACGAGTGCATGCAATTGACCACTTGCGAGTTATAGGCTATAAGGAAGTTGGAGCCGTAGATATCGATATTAAACTGAAATGCAAGAATAATGTAAGTTTCTGATGGATAAATGGTATGATGAATTGGGATCTATGTATTTATAAATTAACTACTAACCGTATTTTAGCTGTAAATTCGGCTAAATATCGATGTCAACAACTAAAACCTCCTTATAGACCGAAACTCGCACGTGGTCAATTTCGCTGCTTTCCCGCTATTTCTAGAGGTATAGAATCCGATCTAAAGACAAGTTCTTACATCTAGCAACATGAATCCGATCTAAAGACAAGTTCTCACATCAGACATGAATCCGATCTAAAGACAAGTTCTCACATCTAGCGACATGAATCCGATCTAAAGACAAGTTTTTTACATCTAGCGACATGAATTCTAGCGATACTCTTCAGATTTAAAGACAAGGTCTTACATCTAGCGACATGAATCCGATCTAAATACAAGTTCTTACATCTAGCGACATGAATTCTAGTGATACTCTTAAGATTTAAAGACAAGTTCTTACATCTAGCGACATGAATCCGATCTAAAGACAAGTTTTTACATCTAGCGACATGAATCCGATCTAAAGACAAGTTCTTACATCTAGCGACATGAATCCGATCTAAAGACAAGTTTTTACATCTAGCGACATGAATCCGATCTAAAGACAAGTTCTTACATCTAGCGACATGAATCAGATCTAAAGACAAGTTTTTTACATCTAGCGACATGAATCCGATCTAAAGACAAGTTCTTACATCTAGCGACATGAATTCTAGCAATACTCTTCAGATTTAAAGACAAGTTCTTACATCTAGCGACATGAATTCTAGCGATACTCTTCAGATTTTAGCCATTTTAGAGTGATATTGTAGAGATTGTGGCATTGGTAAGGAGTTGCTGGAACTCCTGATTCATTGACCTGGCTTCTCTCACTGTTTCTATTTGTGCCTCACCTACACAGAGATTAGTCCAGCTAACTCCATCGCCTATCACTTTTGTAGCGCAGATAGCTCCTGGAGGTTGGGACTGGGAATCCCACCTCCAGAATTTACTCCCACTAAGGGAGCAACAAACCTTTTCTTGCTGATCCTTCCTACCCCTTTAAGGGAGTGAGGGTTTGGCTAATGACTGACTGACTTAAGGGAGCCCACCTCGCCTTTTGTTCTCTTTCTCTCCCTTACTCTTTGGCTTGTATCCATTCGGCCCCATTAAGGCTACGGTTTTAAGACGTTTACCCCCATTCAGGTGTCAATATTTTCCTGGCGAGCGTTACATTAAAATCTCAAAACTAATGGGGCTAAACATGAGGGAAAAGGGGGACCAGAAGACCGACATACCTCCCCTTAATTACCTCACCCCAGCCTAATAATGACTGCCGTGATGAGAACCAACCACTTGCGAGTTATAGCCAATAAGGAAGTTGGAGCCATAAACATCGATAAACATAAATACAATAACAAAGCAGCAATCTTATACTTAGTAACTATAGTGAATTTGATTGTATGTAAATTTATAGATGCACTACAACCGTAATTAAGCTAGTAATTCTGTTAAATATCGATTCCTATGGCTCCAACTTCCTTATAGCCTGAAACTCGCAAGTGGTCAACTGACACACCAGAAGCTGTGGGTCATTGTCGGGTTGTTTGCAGAAATGTTCAGTAAATAGTGCTATCTTCAGTAGTTAAGGGGACATGGGCCGGTTTTCTGGACCTCTTTCCTCCTCATGCTTAGCCCCATTAGTTTTCAGATGTTAAGATATTTGCCCCATTAGTAAGTCAATTTTAAGACCTTTCACTCCATTGCTTCGTCAATATTTAGACCTTTCGTGCTATTTAGGTGTCGATTTCTTCCCTGGCGAACGATAGTGAGCCTGTAATGTAGGAAGAACCGTCCTTCGGCCGGGAAATTTTTCTACCGAAAAATGTCCAGATGAATCTAGAAGGGGGATCTGATGTTTGTTTTGTTTTTATATTAATGGAGGTTTAGGGAGGAAACTAGACAAATAATGAATACATGCAAAAACCGACAAAAAAGTGAACCATCCGCCCTTAAGTTGTTGTTCGACGCGCACTTTGATATTTTCCGAATGGTCGCTCCGGAATCCCAGACACGTTGGAAACCTTTAAGGGGATAGTGGCTGTATTTTTAGTCTATTTGTTCAGTTATTCATATATGTTTTTAGTTTCCTCGCTAGACCTCCATCAAGCTTAAGAAAACATACACCCTAGACCCCCCTTCATGATAAATTTGTACATTTTTCGGTAGAAGAATTTACCCGGCCGAAGGCCGGTTCCTCTAAAAATTACAGGCTCGCTTTCGCTAGGCAAGAAACAATCGACACCTAAATCGCACGAAAGGTGTTAAAATTGACAACGAAATGGGGCGAAAGGTGTTAAAATCGTCAAACTAATGGGCCGAACGTCTTAAAATCTCAAAACTAATGAGGCTAAACTCCAGGGGAAAAGTGGTCCGGAAAACTGGCCCATCTCCCCTTAAGGGGGGAGGTAGTTGTTTCTTCTGGATCCCCCCTTTTCTTTCATGTTCGGCCCATTACTTTGGCGATTTTAATTCCTTTCACCCCATTTCCTTTTCAATATTAAGATCTTTCATGCAATTTGGATGTCGATTTGTTTCCAGGCGAGCTATACCGACCATGTAATATAGTAGTAACCTTCCTCCGGCCTGGACATTTGTTTCCAGGCGAGCTATACCGACCATGTAATATAGTAGTAACCTTCCTCCGGCCTTGACATTTGTTTCCAGGCGAGCTATACCGACCATGTAATATAGTAGTAACCTTCCTCCGGCCTGGACATTTGTTTCCAGGCGAGCTATACCGACCATGTAATATAGTAGTAACCTTCCTCCGGCCTTGACATTTGTTTCCAGGCGAGCTATACCGACCATGTAATATAGTAGTAACCTTCCTCCGGCCTGGACATTTGTTTCCAGGCGAGCCATACCGACCATGTAATATAGTAGTAACCTTCCTCCGGCCTGGACATTTGTTTCCAGGCGAGCCATACCGACCATGTAATATAGTAGTAACCTTCCTCCGGCCGGGAAATTTTTCTATCGCAAAATGTACACATTTATCTTGGGGGCGTATTTTTAAGGGGAGATGGTTCACTTTTTGGGCGATTTTTGCATGTATTCATTATTTTTCTAGTTTCCTCCCTAGACCTCCATCAAATTAAAAAAAACATCCATTAGATCCCCCTTCTAGATTAATTTGTACATTTTTCTGTAGAAAAATGTTCCGGCCGAAGGCCGCTTCTTCCAAAATTACAGGCTCACTATCGTTCGCCAGGGAAAAAATCGACACCTAAATAGCACGACAGGTCTAAATATTGACGAAGAAATGGGGCGAAAGGTCTTAAAATCCACTAACCAATAGGGCAAACATCTTAACATCTAATGGGGCTAAAACAAACTAATGGGGCTAAACATGAGGGAGAAAGTGGTCCAGAAAACCTGCCCAGCTTGATGGAGGTCTAGGGAGGAAACTAAAAACAAATTAAAAGATAAATAAATAACCAATTATATACGCCCATTCCTCCTTTAAGGGGAGATGGGCTATTTTTCTGGCCCCCTTTCTCCCTCACGTTTAGCCCCATTAGTTTTCAGATTTTAAGACGCTTGCCCCATTATTTTGTCGATTTAATAACTTTCGCCCCATTTCTTTGTCAACATTAAGATCTTTCGTGTTATTTAGGTGTCGATTTTGTTTCCTGGAGAACAATAGTGAGCCAGTAATTTAGGAAGAACCGGCCTTCGGCCGGGAAATTTTTCTTCCGAAAAATGTTCAAATTAATCTACAAGTGGGATCTAATGGATGTTTTTTAAGTTTGATGGAGGAGGTCCAGGGAGGAAACTAGAACATAATGAATACATGAAGATATCGATCAAAAAGTAAACCACCCCCCCTTAACTCAGTAAGGGAAAGTCAGGCACAGGAGGCACGTTGCTCCGCTTTCATGTAAGTTTTCGTTGATATTCTAGTTGATGTCTTTCTCGCCTGATTGGCTTCATTTCAAAGGACTGGAGTTCTCGATAAGGGTCATGACTTTAGCCGGTATCACACGAGAGCTTTTATAGTCAACATTTTTCTGGCAACATTTCTGGAATATTTTGCACTGGTATCAGAAACTAGACTGTTGATAGATAAATTTAGGTGACCGAAATATCTTAAATGTTTACCTCATAAGCTGCCAGATCAGTGTTAAGGATAATGTTGAGGGAAAAAGCTTTCGTGTGATACCTGCTTTACAGTGTGCTGGCTTGATAATCCAGGATGGTTGATAGCCTCTGAAGTCCTATTTTAAATATCTAAGTTTCAATTCATTTATTGTACTGCTATGCTCACCTTAAGGGGGGTCACCGTTTTTTTTATTTTTCTCTCTTTCCCTGGCTTGTATGCATTCGGCCCCATTCAGCCAACTGTATTTAGACGTTTATCCCCATCCAAGTGTCGATTTCTTCCTGGCGAGCGCTAGAGAGCCAGCATTGTATGGAGAAATCCGGCTTTGCCGGAGAAATTTTTCTATCGAAAAATGTACAAATTTAGCTTGCTGTCAAAACACAATTATACTGTACTGTATATAAGGTGGCTCGCTACCGCTTGCCAGGAAATATTGACACCTGGATGGGGGTAAACGTCTTAAAATAGTAGGCTGAATGGGGCCGAATGGATACAAGCCAAAGAGAGAGGGAGAGAGAGAGAAAAAAATGTGAGGTGGGTTCCCTTAAAGTTTGCTCCTTTCATCCGTTTAATGTGCCCTATTCAATGCTTCTTCGTATTTGCTTACCCCCTATTTTATACCCTGTTCCAAATAAGTAGGCCAACATTCCTGAACATTAACCTCTATAACTCACAAACAAGGTGATGGGCTGGTCTATCAGAATGAGAGCTGATCAGCGATCTCTGCCGTACCCATAGCTTACTCTGACTGTTCCTTTTACTTATATATTTTCTAGCTCTCAAGTGACGGCGTCTTTTCCGGTGATTGACCTCCCTAGATTGGGAGCCAAAGCGTCACATTTTTCCTTTGCCGCTCAACTTTCCTTTCATAATTGCTGAGGGACACAGGGCCTTGAGTGGGGCTTTGGTTTCTCGGGCGTTTCTGCACCCTCCTCAGCTCGCTGCCTTGGAGTGGCTTCAGTCCCCCAGGCTTTATTAGTGGTAAGCAGGGAGGGTTTTGTGGGGGCGCTCGTTTATGGCCTTGGCCTTGCTTCGGACCTTGGGGCTGTTCGGCCAGACAGCCTGGGGAACAACAACTCAGAAACGACTAAAGTAATCGAGCTTATATTTCTACCATTTTGGGAGGTCATCCAGGGAATAGGTGTGGAGATATACAGCTCATTTGCTCCAGACCCTTTTTGAGTTACAAAGGTTAGAGTTCACGATGTCTGGTCTACCAACTTTGAACAGGGTCATATGCTTTCATTAGTTTATTCAAGTACATTGGGGTTTGTAATGGATGATTATTGTTAAGAATGGGGTGTTACTTATTTGTTGTTCCTCATTCTTCATTGCTCCCTTTTTCTCTCTCAGTTCTTTTTCAGATTCCCCTTAAGCCGGTATCACATGAAATATTTTATAGTCAACATTCGATAATCAACATTTTCTGGCAACATTTCTGGAATATTTTGCACTGGTATCGGAAACAAGACTGAAGGTAGATGAATTTACGTAACCGAAATAGTTCAAATATTGACCTCATAAACTGCCAGACCAGTGTTGCTCATAAATGTTGAGGGAAAGGGAAAAAGCGCTCGTGTGATACTGGCTTATGGGGAGGAAGACCGTTTTTCTGGACCCCCTTCTCCCTAATGTTTAGCCCCACTAGTTTTGAGATTATAAGACGCTCGGCCCAATAGTCCCATTAGTCCCATTAGTCCCATTAGTCCCATTAGTCCCATTAGTCCCATTAGTTTTGAGATTTTAGGACGTGATCGGTCAATTAGTTTGGCGATTTTAACACCTTTCGCCCCATTTCATTTCTAAAAAACTTTCGTGCTACTTAGGTGTCGATTTTTTCCTGACGATCGATAACGAGCCTGTTATTTTAAGAGTAATCGGCCTTCGGCCGGGACATTTTTCTACCTAAAAATGTACACGTTTATATTGGGGGGGGGGGGGGGGTCTAGGGGGCGTTGGTCTAAGCTTGATGGAGGTCTAGCGAGGAAACTAAGAAATATATGAATACATGAATTCTTAGACCAAAAAAACAGCCACTGTCCCCTTATTTTTTTTTTTTTTTTTTTTTTTTTTCGATGTTTAATTTATTTTTTATTTTTTCTGACTCTTAAGAGTCTTCCCGCAGTCCGCCGGGGTAACTCTTAAGAGTCTTCCCGTAGTTCCCGGGTTAACCCATTCACTACCGGTGCCAACCTTATAACTTTATTCTGGCTACTATTAGACGATTCTATTCTATTTAATGGGGGCCTACAGCAATTAACAGGCTTCCAACTATCTCACTTAACCCTTTTAACTACCGCAGATCCTTCTTAACCCCTTCTGTACCGGCGACTTCTTTGTAAATGTTTACTAGCTATATTTAGACAATTTTGTGCAGCTTAAGAAGGATCTTTGGTAGTAAAATGGTTAAGTGAGATAGTTTGAAGGCTGTTCATTGCTGGAGGCCATTTTTAAACTGAATACAATCGTCTAATAGTAGCCAGAATTGAGTACACAAGACGTCGCCGGTACAGAAGGGGTTAATGTGCAAGGATAAAGGAAGTTTGGAAGGGAGTGAAAGTTAAGGGAGAGGTGAGTTATTTGTTTATATTGTGTTTATCCCCTTCTCCCTCATGTTTAACCCCATTAGTTTTGAGATTTTAAGACGTTTGGCCCATTAGTTTGGTGATTTTAACACCTTTCGCCTAATGTTTTAGTCAATATTTATACTTTTGTCATTTAGGTGCCGATATTTTCCTGGCGAGCGATAGCGTGCCTATGTTTTAAGAGAAACCGGCCTTTGGCCGGGTACATTTTTCTATCGAAAAATGTACAAATTTATCTTGAAGGAGGGTCTCGGGTGGGTATTTTTTAAGCTTGATGGAGGTCTAGGGAGGAAACAAATAAAATAATAGAACTATACATACACGAGCAAATAAATGAGCCCATCTCCTCTTAATTTAATAACATAATGGTAACTATAACAATATGAAGATAGGCATCATCATACAATTTGAAAGGGGGAGGGCCGGGTCTCTGGACTCCCTTCTCCCTCATGTTAAGCCCAATTAGTATTGAGATTTTAAGGCATTAAGCCCATTAGTTTGGCGATTTTAAGACCTTTCGTGTCATTTAGGTGTTGATTTTTTCCTGGCGAGCGATAGCAAGCCTGTAATATAGAACGAAAAAGCACAACTTATCTCGAAGGGGGGTGTTTATGGTATTATTTTAGGTTTGATGAAGGTCTAATGAGGATACGAAAACAATATATAAAAAAGTAAATATATATACAAACAAATATATATATATATATATATATATATATATATATATATATATATATATATATATATATATATCCATTCCTTAAGATTAAGCCTCTCCACAATAAATATATACCTACCGCCTATGGTTCGTTTCATCTTCAACACTTCCCCTTGAACAAATATTATTGTTTACAACCAAATTTAAGGGGAGATGGGCCGTTTTTCTAGATCCCCTTCTCCCTCATGTTTAGCCCCGTTAGTTTTCAGATTTTAAGATGTTTGTTCCTTTAGTTTGTAATTTTTAAGACCTTCCGCCCCGTTTTCTTGTCAATATTAAGACCTGTCGTGCTATATATGAGGAAATTATAAACATTATTAATATATGCAAAAATCGATTTTGTTCATTTATAAAAAAAAAAAATCTATAACAGTGTTATCGCCATTCTGTGTTCTATTCTTTCTCATTTCACTCCTCGTTTGCGCCTCACTTTCGCCCTCCCTGCTCATATAAATACCCTCACACCTCGCACAGCTCACAAACTATTCTCATATCATTAGTTCTCTCCATTTGTCCCACTCCTCGTTCTCTGTTATCTGTTGGTGGTGTAATGGTTTAGATGCTTATGTTCTGGCTGTGGGGTCCCAAGTTCGAATCCCGGGAGGACCATATGCTTTCATTAGTTTATTCAAGTGTATTGGTGGTTTGTAATGGATGATTAATGTTAAGAAAGGAGTGTTACTTAAAAATCCTCTCTCTCTCCGCACACAACCAGCATACTATTTCTACTCCATCATTTAAGGGGTAGTACTTGCTTTTTCTGGACCCCCTTCTCCCTCATGTTTAGCATATTAGTTTTGAGGTTTTTAGACGGTCGTTCCGATAATTTGGAGATTTTGAGACTTTTCGCCTTATTGGTTTTGTCAATATTAAGACCTTTCCTGCCCTTTAGGAGTCGATTTTTTTCATGGCGAGCGATAGCGAGCCTCTAATTTTAAAAGAAACTGGCCTTCGGCCGGGACATTTGTCTACCGAAAAATGTACACATTTATCTTGAAAGGGGATCTATGGGGTGTTTTTCTTAGCTTGCTGGAGGTCTAACAAAGAAACTCAATTATATATATAAATAAATAAATATATTGACCGAAAACCAAGCACTACCCCCTTAACCCTTCCAGTACCGGTGCCGCCCTATTAACTTTATTCTGACTAGTATTAGACAATTTTACTCAGTTTAAAAAAGGCCTCCGGCAATCAGCACGCTTCAAACTGTCTCACTTAATCCTTTTCACTATCACAGATCCTTCTTAAGCTGCACACAATCATCTGAATATAGTAAGAAAAAAATCATTATATAAAGCAAAATCAAATATAAACAAGCCAAGCAGATGTCAGAATTCGTCCCCGCCGTGTTGTCGGAAACTGTCCACCATGTTTGGGGCTGTTTAACATTCACCAAGTCTATTCACAACAATCAATTTACAACTATAGTCTGTTCATTCAAGGTTAGGCAGAAATCGTAACCTCTAACCTCTGTAACTCAAAACGGGCTAGAGTAATCGAGCTAATTTTTCTACCAAATAGGAAGACTTGGCTAGGGAATATGTGTATAAATTGACAACTCATTTGCTCTAGCCCTTTTTGAATTACAGAGGTTAGAGGTTACAATTTCTGCCCAACCTAGAATGAATTAACGGAGTATGGTCAGTGGCTGAATAAACCTCTTCCAGGAATCCTCTTGAAAATCAGTCTCAGATTCAAATATTAAGAATTGTATGCATGTATATAGTATATACTCAGGCACAATACCCCATAGGTGAGGGTAGCCGTCTCGAGACAGAGGCGGACCATATACAGTATACAGTATACACAGTATATATATATATATAAAATGATCGCGTTACAGTTACTTTCCGGGAACATAGTCAGAATAAAAAACATACTGGCTGAAAATATCGATCATTTAAGGGGAGGTTTTGGTTTTTGTTATGGAACCCCTTCTCCCTCACGTTTAGCCCAATCAGTTTTGATATAGCGAACAATTTGCCCTATTATTTTGGCGGTTTTAAAACATTTCCACCTATGTTCTTATCAATACAATACAATAGCTAAATGAGTGGGTATGGAACTAACGACTACAATATTCTTCATAATACAATAAATTAACTCTTTCTTAATCAATATTTCCCTTTGACTTAGACTGTTTTAAACTTTGTGTGTCTAGGCATTTTGACCCCAAAGTCCCTTGAATTTGGGTCTCTGTCACTCTATTGGCCTTGGGGGAGACACTTGTTACAGGCAGCCTGCCTTTTGTCTCCTTCATACACATAGAAATAATACAATTACAAAGACATTCATGAGCACACACCTTAACCCCTTATGTACCGGTGACGTCTTTTGTATATTATTCTGGCTATACTTAGACGATTTTGTGCAGCTTCAGAAGGATCTGTGGTAGTACAAAGGGTTAAGCGAGATAGTTCGAAGCCTGTTAATTGTTGGAGGCCCTGTTTAAACTGATATAATCGTCTAATAGCAGCCAGAATAAAGTTAAAAAGACGTCACCGGTACAGAAGGGGTTAAATAATATATAAGAATTTGAATAGATAACATAGATGTCCGCGCCAGTAAATAGAGGGATCAAATTAAATATACTGCAGAGATAGATAAGTAGATAGATACAAGCAAGAGCCCTGTAATATTAGCAATTGATCTCCAAAGTTTGTCGAAGCTCTTTGGGAAGGAGTTCAAGAATTTGCATCCATAATGAAAACTTCGCGCGGGTTGATGCTGCGGAAGGAATAAAGCCGGAGTCACACGAGCCTTTTTCCAGCAATTTGTACGGGCAACTGTGGTCAGGAAGCTTTAAAAATGTCACTTTATCAGAATTCAGCCGCCTAACATAATCTACCTTCAATCTAGTTACCGATACCAGTGCGAAAAAGTCCTGAAATAATACGAGAACAAACTTGCTCATGGAAAATTGAAGGAAAAAACGCTCGTGTGACAGCGGCATAAGCGAAAAAAACCGAGCAGGACAATTTGGAGTAGTTCTAACTGAAAAAAAACCCATATATATATTAACCCTTTCAGTACCTGTGACGTATGTTTTAAGGGGGGATGGTCGTATTTTTTTCTCATTTAAGTATCTTTTTATTATTTCTTTTAGTTTCCTCTCTAGACCTCCATCAAGCTTAAAAAAAAACACCCGCCCAAGACTATCCTTTAAGATCAATTTGTAAATTTTTCGATAGAAAAATGTCATAGTCGAAGACCGGTTCCTCTTAAATTTCAGGATCGCTATCGCTCGCCAGGAAAAATCGACACCAAAATGACACGAAAAGTCTTAAAGAAATGGGGCGAAAAGTCTTAATATCGCCAAACTAATGAACCGAATGTCTTATAATCTGAAAACAAATGGGGCTAAACATTAAGAAGAAGGAGGACCAGAAAAACGACCCATCTCCCCTTACTTAATGTCAGCTACGAAAAAAACAAAAACAGCGCATTTTAGTTTTGAGTAGTTCTAGCTGGAAAATACTCATATTAACCCTTTCACTACCGGTGAAGTCTGTGTTATTTAATGTCAGCTACGTTTAGGCGATTTTATGAAGCTGAGGAAGGATATATGGTAGCTAAAAGGATGAAATAAGACAGTCTGTACCTTTTCAATGGGTAGGCATCTTTCCTAAGCTAAATAAATTAGTCTGACAGGTGCCATAATACAATATAAAGGATGTCACCGGTACTGAAGTGGTTAATTAGAAAGCGAAAACGAATTGGAAAACAAAACTGAAAATATAAATTAATAATACAATAAGTGAATATAATCATAGGTATTACTAGCTGACACATTACATACACTATAGTCTATTACTAATACAATAAGTGAATATAATCATAGGTATTACTAGCTGACACATTACATACACTATAGTCTATTACTAATACAATAAGTGAATATAATCATAGGTATTACTAGCTGACACATTACATACACTATAGTCTATTACTAATACAATAAGTGAATATAATCATAGGTATTACTAGCTGACACATTACACACACTATAGTCTATTACTAATACAATAAGTGAATATAATCATAGGTATTACTAGCTGACACATTACATACACTATAGTCTATTACTAATACAATAAGTGAATATAATCATAGGTATTACTAGCTGACACATTACATACACTATAGTCTATTACTAATACAATAAGTGAATATAATCATAGGTATTACTAGCTGACACATTACATACACTATAGTCTATTACTAATACAATAAGTGAATATAATCATAGGTATTACTAGCTGACACATTACATACACTATAGTCTATTACTAATACAATAAGTGAATATAATCATAGGTATTACTAGCTGACACATTACATACACTATAGTCTATTACTAATACAATAAGTGAATATAATCATAGGTATTACTAGCTGACACATTACATACACTATAGTCTATTACTAATACAATAAGTGAATATAATCATAGGTATTACTAGCTGACACATTACATACACTATAGTCTATTACTAATACAATAAGTTAATATAATCATAGGTATTACTAGCTGACACATTACATACACTATAGTCTATTACTAATACAATAAGTGAATATAATCATAGGTATTACTAGCTGACACATTACACACACTATAGTCTATTACTAATACAATAAGTGAATATAATCATAGGTATTACTAGCTGACACATTACATACACTATAGTCTATTACTAATACAATAAGTTAATATAATCATAGGTATTACTAGCTGACACATTACACACACTATAGTCTATTACTAATACAATAAGTGAATATAATCATAGGTATTACTAGCTGACACATTACATACACTATAGTCTATTACTAATACAATAAGTGAATATAATCATAGGTATTACTAGCTGACACATTACATACACTATAGTCTATTACTAATACAATAAGTGAATATAATCATAGGTATTACTAGCTGACACATTACATACACTATAGTCTATTACTAATACAATAAGTGAATATAATCATAGGTATTACTAGCTGACACATTACATACACTATAGTCTATTACTAATACAATAAGTGAATATAATCATAGGTATTACTAGCTGACACATTACATACACTATAGTCTATTACTAATACAATAAGTGAATATAATCATAGGTATTACTAGCTGACACATTACATACACTATAGTCTATTACTAATACAATAAGTGAATATAATCATAGGTATTACTAGCTGACACATTACACACACTATAGGCCATTACTAATACAATAAGTGAATATAATCATAGGTATTACTAGCTGACACATTACATACACTATAGTCTATTCGCTGTAAGTATGCGAGAAATCATGACCTCTAACCTCTGTAACTCAAAAACGGCTAGAGTAATCGAGCTAATATTCTTACCATTTGGGAAGAGTCAGTCAAGGAAGCGATGTGGAAATTTACAGCCAATTTGTTCGAGCCCTTTTTGAGTTACAGAGGATAGGGTTCATGATTTATCGCCTACTTACAGCTAATAGACTATAGCTGACACATTACATACACTAGCATTAAGTGATTTCAGTCAGCTTAGGAAGTATATAAATTTGGGATGGCTGATGCTGAGGAACGAATAAGCGAAAGAAACAGAATAGTAAAGCTTTGAGTAGTGGTAGGAAGAAAATCTTATAGTAACCCCTTGAAACTTAAGGGAAAATCGTATAGTAACCCCTTGAAATTTAAGGGAAAATCGTATAGTAACCAACTTAAGGGAAAATCGTATAGTAACCCCTTGAAACTTAAGGGAAAATCGTATAGTAACCCCTTGAAACTTAAGGGAAAATCGTATAGTAACCCCTTGAAACTTAAGGGAAAATCATATAGTAACCCCTTGAAACTTAAGGGAAAATCGTATAGTAACCCCTTGAAACTTAAGGGAAAATTGTATAGTAACCCCTTGACACTTAAGGGGAAATCGTATAGTAACCCCTTGAAACTTAAGGGAAAATCGTATAGTAACCCCTTGAAACTTAAGGGAAAATTGTATAGTAACCCCTTGACACTTAGGGGGAAATCGTATAGTAACCCCTTGAAACTTAAGGGAAAATCGTATAGTAACCCCTTGAAACTTACGGGACAATCGTATAGTAACCCCTTGAAACTTAAGGGAAAATCGTATTTACCCCTCGAAACTTAAGGGGAGGCAGACCGTTTTTCTGGACCCCCTTCTCCCTAATGTTTAGCCTCAATAGTTTTGAGATTAAAAGACGTTCGGCCTATTAGTTTGGCGATTTTAACACCTTTCGCCCCATTTTGTTGTCAATTTTAAGACCTTTGGTGCCATTTAGGTGTCGATTATTTCCTGGCAAGCGATAGCGAGCCTGCAATTTTAAGAGGAACCGGCCTTCGGCCGAGAAATGTTTCTGCCGAAAAAATGTACAAATTCATCTACAGTAGGGGGTGTTTTTGTAAGCTTGATGGAGGTCTAGGGAGGAAACTAAAAAAATGTATGAATAAATGAATTAATAGACCAAACAAACGGCCACTGTCCCCTTAAGACGCATTACGACAATATATTCTGGCTATCATTAGACAAGAGTATACAGCTTAGGAAGGATCTGTGGACATTTAGCGGGTAAAAACCATCTCTATTTTTCTATGTGTATGAAGGAGACAAAAGGCAGGATGCCTGAAACGAGCGTCTACCCCAAAGCCAAAAAGAGTGACAGAGCCAAATTCAAGGGACGTTGGAGTCAAAATGCCTGGACACATGAATTTAAAGCATTCTAAGTCATAGGATGAAGGACAAATTGATTGAGGGAGAGAGTTCCAGAGTTCACTTGTTGTGTAGAAGAAAGGCTTGGGTCATTTACACGCCAAGTCATAGGTGAACGCCCATTGGGGTTTATTTTATCATAATATGGTAATTGCCAACCGGTAGTGTATTTAATTTGACAAAGAAACTGAATTTAGGGGGAAATAGTTTAACTCCATTAGTTTTGGAAATTGAAGATGTTTGCCCCATCACTTTGTCGATTGTTAGACCTTTCGCCCCATTTCATTATCAATATCAAGACCTTTCGTGCCTTTTAAGTGTCGATGTTTTGTTCATGACGAGCGATACCAAGGCTATCCTGTAATTTGGAAGAGCCGACTTTTGGCCGGGCATATATCTTAAAGGGAGATCTTGAGGATAATGTATTAAGCTTGATTAAGGAAGTTTAATGTAATATGTGACACTCTTTTGTTCAATTGGTTTGGGTTAGATTGAAACCTTTCATTTAGAAAATTGGAGATAGTATTTTAACTTATTCTGGAAGATATTTGTGAGGAATAATATTTCCTGATCAAATTTGAACAAGGAGGAGGATAGGTTGAACCATCTGTTTAAGGGGATTTTTTTTTTTTTTTTTTTTTTTTTTTTTTTAAGGGGGGTCTATTTATGTATATATTCATTTATTTTTTAGTTTCCTCCCTAGACCTCCATCAAACTTAAACAAAACATCCATTAGCTCCCCCTTCCAGATTAATTTGTAATTTTTTCGGTAGAAAAATGTCACAGCCAAAGGCTGGTTCCTTCACAACTACAGGCTCGCTATCGCTCGTCAGGAAAGAAATTGACACCTAAAGGCTACGAAAGGTCTGAATATTGACAAATAAATGGGGCGAAAGGACTTAAAATCGACAAACTAACGGGGAAAACATCTTAAGGTCTAGGGAGGTAACTATAACAACATTAAATACATATATATATAACTAATATGTAAACCGTACCCCCTTAAATTTGGAATGAAATGTACCCTGGTGTGAATCATTGAAGGAAACTACTAAGTGCTTAGTTTGCAATGTGTGCATGATTTACTGGTGTGTGGCAGAGTGATATTATTCATTCAGTGAGAGCTGGCCATGCGTGTGTAGGATGAACAGAGCGAGTGTTTAAATATTTAGATGTTAGGTTAAACCATGGGTGTGATGTCTCTATGGTTGTTCAGTAAACTTATATACAGTAATGATGGGGTCATGAACATCGGGAACACTTTAAGCAATAGCAAGTAGGACATCCCTCCACTTTTCACTCTTCTAATTTACTCATTGTTTCCTCCTTCTCTTCTCTCTTCATTCTTAGAGACCTCTCACCTCTCCAACCTGTCTATCCCACTCAACGTAAACTCAACTTAAGGGGAGACTGACCGTTTGTTTGGTCTATTAATTAATGTATTTATATATTTTTTTAGTTTCCTTCCTAGTCCTCCATCAAGCTTAGAAAAACACCCCCAAGACCCCCTTCAAGATAAATTGTACATTTGTCGGTAGAGAAATGTCCCGGCCGAAAGCCGGTTCCGCTTAAAATTGAAGGCTCGCTATTGCTCGCCATGAAATAATAGACACCTAAATGGTACGAAAGGTCTTAAAATTGACAACGAAATGAGGGGAAAGATGTTAAAATCGCCAAACTAATGGGCCGAACGTCTTATAATCTCAAAACTAGTGGGGCTAAACATTAGGGAGCAGAGGGTCCAAAAAAACGGTCTGCCTCCCCTTAACTTAGTAAAACATGAGGTACAATACAGCAGTGGATGTTGGCGTGGTAAGGGAAGCGATTGGAAATTGTCAGTGCTAATAAAACACTTGAAACACTTTATTATTGTCATAGCTCATTTAAAAGAAGAGCAGATCAATAACAGATAATAACACATTAAGGGGAGACTGACTGTTTGTTTGGTCTATTAATTAATTCAATTATTCATATATTTTTTTTAGTTTCCTCCCTAGACCTCCATCAAGCTTAGAAAAACACCCCCTAGACCCCCCTTCAAGATAAATTTGTACATTTTTCGGTAGAAAAATGTCCCGGCCGAAGGCCGATTCCTCTTACAATTGCAGGCTCGCTATCGCTCGCCAGGAAATATTCGACACCTAAATGGCACGAAAGGTCTTAAAATTGACAACGAAATGGGGCGAAAGGTGGTAAAATCGCCAAACTAATGGGCCAAACATCTTATAATCTCAAAACTAGTGGGCTAAACATTAGAGAGAATTGAGTCCAGAAAAACGGTCTGCCTCCCCTTAATGTACGTACAGACAGCCTGTGTATAAACGGTCTGCCTCCCCTTAATGTACGTACAGACAGCCTGTGTATAAACGGTCTGCCTGCCCTTAATGTACGTACAGACAGCCTGTGTATAAACGGTCTGCCTCCCCTTAATGTACGTACAGACAGCCTGTGTATAAACGGTCTGCCTGCCCTTAATGTACGTACAGACAGCCTGTGTATAAACGGTCTGCCTGCCCTTAATGTACGTACAGACAGCCTGTGTATAAACGGTCTGCCTGCCCTTAATGTACGTACAGACAGCCTGTGTATAAAACGGTCTGTCTGCCCTTAATGTACGTACAGACAGCCTGTGTATAAACGGTCTGCCTGCCCTTAATGTACGTACAGACAGCCTGTGTATAAACGGTCTGCCTGCCCTTAATGTACGTACAGACAGCCTGTGCATAAACGGTCTGCCTGCCCTTAATGTACGTACAGACAGCCTGTGTATAAACGGTCTGCCTACCCTTAATGTACGTACAGACAGCCTGTGTATAAACCAGTATAGGCAACCTGCCCTTAATGTACGTACAGACAGCCTGTGTATAAACGGTCTGCCTGCCCTTAATGTACGTACAGACAGCCTGTGTATAAACGGTCTGCCTGCCCTTAATGTACGTACAGACAGCCTGTGTATAAACGGTCTGCCTACCCTTAATGTACGTACAGACAGCCTGTGTATAAACCAGTATAGGCAACCTGCCCTTAATGTACGTACAGACAGCCTGTGTATAAACGGTCTGCCTGCCCTTAATGTACGTACAGACAGCCTGTGTATAAACGGTCTGCCTTCCCTTAATTTACGAACAGACAGCCTGTGTATAAACCAGTATAGGCAACCTGCCCTTAATGTACGTACAGACAGCCTGTGTATAAACGGTCTGCCTGCCCTTAATGTACGTACAGACAGCCTGTGCATAAACGGTCTGCCTGCCCTTAATGTACGTACAGACAGCCTGTGTATAAACGGTCTGCCTGCCCTTAATGTACGTACAGACAGCCTGTGTATAAACCAGTATAGGCAACCTGCCCTTAATGTACGTACAGACAGCCTGTGTATAAACGGTCTGCCTGCCCTTAATGTACGTACAGACAGCCTGTGTATAAAACGGTCTGCCTGCCCTTAATGTACGTACAGACAGCCTGTGTATAAACGGTCTGCCTGCCCTTAATGTACGTACAGACAGCCTGTGTATAAACGGTCTGCCTACCCTTAATGTACGTACAGACAGCCTGTGTATAAACCAGTATAGGCAACCTGCCCTTAATGGACGTACAGACAGCCTGTGTATAAACGGTCTGCCTGTGTATAAACGGTCTGCCTACCCTTAATGTACGTACAGACAGCCTGTGTATAAACGGTCTGCCTACCCTTAATGTACGTACAGACAGCCTGTGTATAAACCAGTATAGGCAACCTGCCCTTAATGTACGTACAGACAGCCTGTGTATAAAATTGTCTGCCTGCCCTTAATGTACGTACAAACAGCCTGTGTATAAATGGTCTGCCTGCCCTTAATGTACGTACAGACAGCCTGTGTATATACGGTCTGCCTACCCTTAATGTACGTACAGACAGCCTGTGTATAAACCAGTATAGGCAACCTGCCCTTAATGTACGTACAGACAGCCTGTGTATAAAACGGTCTGCCTGCCCTTAATGTACGTACAGACAGCCTGTGTATAAACGGTCTGCCTGCCCTTAATGTACGTACAGACAGCCTGTGTATAAACGGTCTGCCTACCCTTAATGTACGTACAGACAGCCTGTGTATAAACGGTCTGCCTGCCCTTAATGTACGTACAGACAGCCTGTGTATAAAACGGTCTGCCTGCCCTTAATGTACGTACAGACAGCCTGTGTATAAACGGTCTGCCTGCCCTTAATGTATGTACAGACAGCCTGTGTATAAACGGCCTGCCTACCCTTAATGTACGTACAGACAGCCTGTGTATAAACGGTCTGCCTGCCCTTAATGTACGTACAGATAGCCTGTGTATAAACGGTCTGCCTACCCTTAATGTACGTACAGACAGCCTGTGTATAAACCAGTATAGGCAACCTCGGGACTGTAAGCTGTTCATGGTAGCCTGTATCTCTTGTGAAGCCCCGAGGTTATCAATTGAAGCTTTGAGATGTTGGGTGCTTCACATGTCTCTCTATATGGTCTCACGGTCTGTACCGGCGACGTCTGTTGTATTATATTCTAGCTATATTTAAACGTTTTTGTGCAGTTTATGAAGGCTCTGTTATAGTAAAATGGGTTAAGCGAGATGGTTCGAAGACTGTTAATTACTGGAGGCCCTTTTTAAGCTGAATGAAATCGTCTAACAGTAGCCAGAATAAGGTTAAAAAGCCGTTGTCGGTATAGAAGGGGTTAAGGTGTTGCTTGCTTCCTTTCTGCCACACTAGATGACGACACCTTATCATTTATACACGTCACTTGATTGGAAAGAGCAGCTATACGGTCCTCGATGTAAAGACAAATTAAACAAAAAATAATAATAATAATAATAATAGTAATAAAACAAAATATATATATATACTGTATAGGCCAGTCACAAAGGTCACACCGGACAGTGACATTGGGCGTAGGGGGGATAAAGATTTTTTTTTTAAAGGGGGGTCACCGGCTTTTTTTATCTTTATCTCCTTTTCTCTTTTTCCCTGGCTAGTATCCATTCGGCCCCATTCAGCCAACTGATTTAAGACGTTTATCCCCATCCAGGTGTCGATTTTTTCATGGCGAGCGATAGCGAGCCAGCATTGTATGGAGAAATCCGGCTTCGCCGGAAACATTTTTCTATCGAAAAATGTACAAATTTAACTTGCTGTCAAAACAAAAATATATATATATGCTGGCTCGCTACCGCTCACTATGAAAATGTTGACACATGGATGGGGGTAAACGTCTTAAAACACTAGGGTGAAAGGGGCCGAATGGATACAAGCCAAAGAGAGAGGGAAAGAAAGAGAAAAAGAGCGAGGTGGGCTTCCTTAACAGGTTTGAATGGAAAGTAATATTTGTGTGTGAGGCTTCTTGGATACTAGGCCGGAAGGTGAGGTGGGGTGTGTGTGCCGTGCCAGTGTCAGTGTCAGCCGGATCCAGTGTGTTGTTGAAATACATTTGAAAAGTTGACAGAATGAATATGAACACCACATTAGGAGGAACACTTTATTGCCAATATGAACACCACATTAGGAGGAACACTTTATTAACAATATAATGAATATGAACACCACATGAGGAGGAACACTTTATTGCCAATATGAACACCACATGAGGAGGAACACTTTATTGCCAATATGAACACCACATGAGGAGGAACACTTTATTGCCAATATGAACACCACATGAGGAGGAACACTTTATTGACAATATGAACACCACATTAGGAGGAACACTTTATTGACAATATGAACACCACATGAGGAGGAACACTTTATTGACAATATGAACACCACATGAGGAGGAACACTTTATTGACAATATGAACACCACATGAGGAGGAACACTTTATTGACAATATGAACACCACATGAGGAGGAACACTTTATTGCCAATATGAACACCACATGAGGAGGAACACTTTATTGACAATATGAACACCACATGAGGAGGAACACTTTATTGCCAATATGAACACCACATGAGGAGGAACACTTTATTGACAATATGAACACCACATTAGGAGGAACACTTTATTGACAATATGAACACCACATGACGAGGAACACTTTATTGACAATATGAACACCACATTAGGAGGAACACTTTATTGACAATATGAACACCACATGAGGAGGAACACTTTATTGACAATATGAACACCACATGAAGAGGAACACTGTATTGACAATATAATGAATATGAACACCACATGAGGAGGAACACTTTATTGACAATATGAACACCACATGAGGAGGAACACTTTATTGACAATATGAACACCACATTAGGAGGAACACTTTATTGACAATATAATGAATATGAACACCACATGAGGAGGAACACTTTATTGACAATATGAACACCACATGAAGAGGAACAATTTATTGACAATATGAACACCACATGAGGAGGAACACTTTATTGACAATATAATTCGCAAATAGCTTCTTCAGGTCACTATAGGTAGCGCCAACGAACTTGACAATAATCTGGACCCCTTAACTTCATATAACTCAAAATGAATGAAAGCAATCGGGCTGACATTTCTATAATTTGGGAAGAGTCCACCAGGAAAGAGGGGTGGAAATTTACAGCCAGTTTGCTCATGGTCCTTTTGAGTTACGAAGAGGTCAGGGATCGAGATAATTGTCAAGTTCGTTGGCGCTACCTATAATGACCTTAAGAAGCTATCTGCGAAACATGTTGTCAATAAAGTGCTCCTCCTCATATGGTGTTTATTGTCATCCAGTTTGCTGCCCTGTTTTGCTGATGATACAGTTATGTTGAGTGATGATGAATGGGAGGTGGAGGGATTAGTAAATGTGATTGATGCTGGGTGTGAGAAACGGAATCTGAAGGCCAGTGTGATAGCTATAATTCTACTGAGCTAACCTGGTGGTGACGCCCCTCCCCCATTCCTATCCTCGCAAGGAATATATTATGCAACCCAAACCAATGATTGGCTGCCCCTCAGCCAATCATTCGTTTGTATGTGTGTGTATCCGGTGTGTATGAGTAAACAGTAATTAGAAACGCTACCTGTTTTGTCTTGATGGTGTAATGGTTAGAGTGTTTAAGATCTGTATGTGGTAATTTCATTGGGATATTTGGTGGCGAGACTGAATTTTATAAATTAGTTTATCGATATTTTTGTTTAGCAAACAATATCATCACACATTGCTTTGTGTAATCTAATAGCCCATTAAACTTAGAATAAGTAGTAGAAACTACTGGTGAGTTTAAAGTTACAATACAAATAAACATATATGAATAATGATGAGTATAAGACGAAATACGCAAAATCATTGTTTAATCACAATTTATATTAGGTGGTTTCTCGATTATTTTCCACATTTCTTTAGAATTAGAAACACTTGCATGTTGTAGCCATTCTATTCGAAGACGTGAATGAATGTGAACAAATATATATACAAAAAAATACAAGTTAAATTAACACGAAATAGCCTTGTTTGGGGGGCATTTTATCACTTCCAAACACATTATATGCATAAATAAATATGTAACCCCTTAAGGGGAGATGGGCCACTTTTCTGGACCACTTTCTCCCTCATGTTTAGCCCCATTAGTTTTCAGATGTTAAGATGTTTGCCCCATTAGTTAGTCGATTTTAAGACCTTTCGCCCCATTTCTTCGTCAATATTTAGACCTTTCGTGATATTTAGGTGTCGATTTTTTCCCTGGCGAACCATAGTGAGCCTGTAATGTTGGAAGAACCGGCCTTCCGCCAGGACATTTTTCTACCGAAAAATGTACAAATTAATCGAGAAAGAGGATCTGATGAGTGTTTTTTTTTTTTTTAAATTTGATGGAGGTCTAGGGAGGAAACTAGAAAAATAATGAATACATGCACAAATCACCAAAAAAAGTTAACCATCCCCCCTTAACCCTTAATTAGCGGCGCGCAACATAAGTCGAGTATAATAAATCTGGACTATCTGGCTGCGCTCGAAATAGGTCGTGTGGCAATTTCAGCACGTAATGTTGCTGAGAGAGAGAGACAAGTGGTGGCAGGAGAGTAGCGAGCGTATGACTGCTCCAAACCACCGCGGCGAACCTACTGACACGAATCCCACCTCCTCCCTCCCTCTCTCACTCGCTATATACGGAATTGTATGGGGAAAGTGCCGAATTACATGCTTTTTGCACTCGCGTTGCACGGTTGTTGCAAGAAAACTAGCCATCATAAAAGGATTGTTATGGTGTCATTGGAAAGCTCTGTTTATGCCCTTTCAGGGATAGATACTTGTTTTACGCTCTGGGTCTTATTTAGGCATGAAAATGATCACGTAGACAGCCCTATTTTGGGTAAAATCACCCCGCTGGGCGGTACATATAAATAAACCGCATAGGCCGCTCGTAAGGTGTTAAACAGGATGACTCCTCTTTACCCTTTCAGTACCGGTGTCGTTCTTTTAACTACAGTATATTTTAACTACGAGTAGACGATTGTATTCAGTATAAAAAGGGCCTCCAATATTTAACATGGCTTCGAAATATCTCACTTTAACCTTTTTACCACCCCAGATCCTTCTTTATCTAAATATAGCTAGACAAAGTGAAAAAGACGTCGCCGGTACAGAAGGTTAACCCCTTCTGTACCGGCGACGTCTTTGTAATATTATTCTAGCTATATTCAGACGATTTTATGAAACTTAGGAAGGATATAAGGTTGCTAAAATTATTAATTGATATTGTCTGCTGTAGCCTGTTAATGGGTAAACGTCCTTCCTAAGCTGAATATAATCGTATACTCATTGCCAGAATATAATGAAAAGTACGTCTCCGTTACTAAAAGAGTTAACCCCTTCCGTAACGGTGACATTCTTTTCATTATAATATTATTCTGGCAACTATTAGACGATTTTTTTTTTTCAAGGGCCTTCAAAAATTAACAGGTTTCGGACTATCTCACTTAACCCTTTGTACTACCACAAACCATTCTTAAGGGGAGGCAGACCGTTTTTCTGGACCACCTTCTCCCTAATGTTTAGCCCCACTAGTTTTGATATTATAAGACGTTCGGCCCATTAGTTTGGCGATTTTAAGACTTTTCGTCCCATTTCGTTGTAAATTTTAAGACCTTTCGTGCCATTTAGGTGTCGATTATTTCAAGGCGAGCGATAGCGAGCCTGCAATTTTAAGAGGAACCGGCCTTTGGCCGGGAATTTTTTCTACCGAAAAATTTACAAATTTATCTTGAAGGGGGGTCTAGGGGGTGTTTTTCTAAGCTTGATGGAGGTCTAGGGAGGAAACTTAAAAAATATATGAATAAATGAATTAATAGATCAAACAAACGGTCTGCCTCCCCTTAAGCTGCACACAATCGAGTAAATAGAGCAAGACACAATTTAATATGACGTCGCCGGTATAGAAGGGGTTATCCCCTTCTATACCAGCGACGGCTTTGTAATCTTATTCTAGCTACATTCAGACAATTTTATGAAGCTTAGGAAGGATATATGGTAGCTAAAAGGATAAATTGAGATTGTCTGTAGCCTGTCCCTCCTAAGCTGAATATAATCCTTTAATCATTGCCAGAATATAATGAAAAGTATGTCTCCAGTACTGAAATAGTTAAAAATAAAAAACACTAATCTAGGACCTTAACCCAGGGACTGCGACGATCCTTCAGGAAGCACAGTATATAAATATGTGCAAATATAACCCTTCAAGTACCATGCCAGTGCTGGGAAATGTTTCAAAATTGGGTGACACATAGAAAGTAGTGGCATCTCTCCATACCACATCCTCCACTTCTTCCCCCCTTAACCTATCCACGGCGAGACTCTGATTCGTTAAACGTTGTGTGGGGCGAAGCTATTGCATTAATTTCTGACAAAAATCGTCATTATCCGATAAATATCGTTATTATTTATTCATATGCGCCTATTTTATGTTTAATATGAAGATAGTTACATGTTACAACAATAAAACAAGTGGGAATAGTATTTGGGGGGTGACAAACAAGAAACATTGCCGAGCGGTTCATTCATGGAGTTGACAGAGAGCAAAACTGCACCCTCCCTTCACGAGCTCTCGAGCGAGACTGGAGGCAGTGCGGTATAGTCTCTCTCTCTCTCCTCCCTCCACACCCCTCCCTTTCGACCTTGAAACCGGGTAGGGAGCTTTGGCGCCATAAATAAAACGATAATCACAGGAATAAGAGAATAATTGGTGATAATTGAGGGGGGGGGGGGAAAGAGGGGAAGGGGGGGAATTTGGACACATGTGGAGGAGTGATAGGATGTATGGAGAGGAATTATCTCACATATTTTCACATTCTTTTGTTTTGAGTGACGGTGGGATGTTTGAAAAGGCTTTTTTTAGGTCATGGCTCATATGAGGACGCTCGCCCTCCAAGGGTTCAGACTCATATGAGGAGCCTCGCCGTTCCTGGGTTAATACCCCACCCCTCCCCTCCCTCCCTCAACTTGACTTTATATTTTGCACAGGTTCTAGCAGTTCACGGGTTAATCTTCTCAAACGATTCGGGTCCCGTAATTCGATACTTGGCCGTTATAAAGGTCAAATAGTGTTGCCGGGAAGCATCAAGCGAATCACAAATAAGACCAACAGCCGCGGGCACGAGAGGTATCCCAGCCAGTCTCGATATGTGGTTGATGTAGCCGTACAGTTCCTTGATATCCTGGTGATGGAAGTATTTGTCTGCTTGACCGCGACTCAGGTGGGTTCGCCAGGCGCGCTCTTGTTCCTCAGCGATCTGGTCTTTGCTGGGAAGGGTTATCTTTCCTAGGAGGGCCTTCAGGAAATATTGAACCTGTTTACAAGATAAATATAGATATTGATAAAACAAGCAAACAAACACCTATTTATATATATATATATATATATATATATATATATATATATATATATATATATATATATATATATATATATATATATATATATATATATATATATATATATATACCTGTATATATATATATATATATATATATATATATATATATTCTTTAATACATACGAGGTTGAAAGAAATGGCAATTTCTGCGTTGGAAATTTTATTATTCAAAGTTTCCAGGTTTCTGATGAGTTTTCGCTGGGTGGCAGGAAGTAGATGAATGAGATGAGCAAAATTCATGGTGGTACAGGGTTACATTAATGTACATGATGATACAGGAGTACAGGAGAGCAGTGGAAAGACGACTAGGGGGGTTCGACCTGGAGGTTATGGAGGAAGTCGAGGAGATGAGCATGGTGTTTAAGGATGAGATCTGTGCAGCATGTGAGGAGGTGTGTGGAGTGAGGAGAAGAGGGAGGGGAGTGAAAGGTACAGCATGGTGGACAGAAGAGGTAAGAATAGCTGTGGAAGAAAAGAAGAAAGCATATAGAGAGTGGTTGGGTAGTAGAGGGAATGAAGATTCCGAGAGACAGAAATGAGCGAGGTACGTGGAGAGTAAGAGGGTGGTGAAGAGAGTAGTGAAGGAAAGTAAGAGAAGAGTAGATGAGGAATTTGGAAGGAATCTGAGTGAAAAATGGAGGAAGAGTAAGAAACTGTTCTGGAAATAAGTCAAGAAAGTTAGGGAAGGTAGCAAGGGAAACAGTAAGGGTGTGAAAGATAAGAATGGGAGAATGCTAGCCGAGAAGCAAGAGAGAGTCGAAAGATGGAGGGAGTACTTCAGTGAGTTGCTAAATGTAAGGAATAAAGAGCCAGCAAACATAGCTGGATATGGTATGGGAGGGAGAAGAAGAGAAGTAGTGGAGGAGGAGGTGGGGATCAGGAGGTCAGAAGTGTGGGACGCCATGAAAAGAGTGAAGTTGGGGAAAGCACCAGGAACAGATGGAGTGTGTGGGGAAATGTTGAGGTATGGTGGTGAGATAGTGATAGAATGGGTATGGAAAATGTGCAAACTAGCATGGGAGAAGGGGGGTGCACCCAATGACTGGAAGACTGGCATAATAGTCCCCCTATATAAGGGCAAAGGGGAAAGAGGAGTGTGTGGTAACCACCGAGGAATATGTCTTCTAAGCGTAGTAGGGAAGGTATACAGTAGGGTAGTGATTGAGAGAGTGAGAGTGAGAATGGAGAAATGGATAGGCGACAAGCAGGGAGGTTTTAGGAAGGGAAGAGGATGTGTAGATCAGATTTTTACCCTGAAGTGTGTTGTGGAGAAGTATCTGGAGAAGAAACAAAAGGTGTATGTTGCCTTTATGGACTCGGAGAAGGCCTATGACAGAGTGGATAGAGAAGGTTTGTGGAAAGTACTTAGAATATATGGAGTAGAGGGCAAGTTGCTGAAAGCAGTGAAGAGCATGTATGAGGGTGCTAAGGCGGTAGTACGTGTGGAGAGTGAGCAGAGTGAGTTCTTTGATCTGAATGTTGGTTTGAAACAGGGGTGTGTGATGTTCCCGTGGTTGTTTACTGTATATATGGATGGAGTCATGAAAAAAATACTATCAAGAGCAGTGGATGTTGGTGTATCGCTGAAAAGGGAGGGAATTGAGTGGAAGCTACCTATACTGCTGTTTGCGGATGATACAGTTCTGATGAGTGATAATGAATGGGAGATGCAGGGTCTGGTAAATGAGTTTGGAACAGTGTGCGAAAAACGGAATTTGAAGGTAAATATGGGGAAGAGCAAGGTTATGGTCTTCGAAAGGGGTGAAGTCACAGAGTGTGAGGTGAAGTTGAACGGTCAGGCTATGGAGATCGTCAACTCTTTTAAGTATCTGGGCAGTGTGTTGAGTAAAGATGGGACTATGGTTGAAGAGGTGCGGGAGAGGGTACAACAGGGGAAGAGGGTTGTAGGAACGCTAAAAGCAGTAACAAGAAATAGGGTGGTCAGTATGGAAGTGAAGAAGTCCTTGCATGACAGTGTGGTAATCCCGATACTGACTTATGGAAGCAAAGCATGGACGTTGGTTGAGAGACTCAGACCAAGAGTGAGAGCAGTGGAAATGAATTACTTAAGGAGTGCGTGCGGAGTTACATGGAGGGATAGACAGACTAATGAGGAAGTAAGAAGGAGGTGTGGTGTGGAGGTAGATGTGCTGGAAAGTGTGAAAAGGAACAACTTGAGATGGTTCGGCCATATGGAACGTATGGAAAGCGAGAGAATGACTAAGAGGGTGTACGAGAGCGAGGTGGAGGGACAGAGGGGGAGAGGTAGACCGAATATGAGGTGGAAGGATGGAGTGAGGAACTACATGAACGAAGGCGGTGCTGGTTGGGGGGAGGGGCGTCGACTGACTGGGGACAGAGGTGCATGGGGGCGGTTCGTTCGTGGCCACCCCTTCGGGGATCACGGCGTCAGGCAGTAGATACATAGATAGATGATACAGGATATACGACACCTTTCAATGGACAACCAGCATTATCAAGTAAGGATAGAATGATATAAAAGGTAAACAGGAAGGGTATATATAGAGGGTGGAGGATCAGAGGAGGCGAAAATCAGGGGGCAAAAGTCTGCTATTGGTGGAGGGGTATGCTAGGATTGCACAAGAAAGAACTGCTTCACGCAGGCGCGCTGGATGCGGGAAGGTGGTGGTCGGTTGGCGGGGTCAAAGCTGATTGGCTGCGTGTCGAGGGGCGTGGCCTAAGTTGCGTAGTACGTGTGGCGCCGGCAGAAGACGAAGCTGAAGGAGGTAGCGCGGGGGGCTGCGTCAAGGGCACCGGGGGGCGAGGGGGGGCGTTAGGTCCTGTAGGATAGTGCCTTTTGGCAGAAGGAAGGATCTGAAGGTCCAGAGTTTGGTTGTTGATGTTAGGATGTAAGGCTTGGATATATAACGCTTCGAGTATAGGTAATCTCCTTGGAGAGATCTTATCAGAGACCTGGAAACTTTGAATAATAACATTTCCAACGCAGAAATTGCCATTTCTTTCAACCTCGTATGTATTAAAGAAAATTTATTACCTGGCTTTACTAACATATATATATATATATATATATATATATATATATATATATATATATATATATATATATATATATATATATATATGTATAATTATATATATATATATATATATATATATATATATATAAGTAATGAGAGAGAGAAAGAGAGAGAGAGAGAGAGACAGAGAGAGATTCATAAATGTATGTATTAAATTAACTTTGAAAAGTTGACAGAATGAATAATTATATACACCATTTGAGGAGCAATTAATTAATTACAAACGAATCGCAGACAGCGTTTTCAGTTCGTGGCTTCAGTGACCCGAAGAAGCTATCTGAAAAATGTTATCAATAAAGTGTTCCTCCTCATATGATGTTAATATTTAATACATTAATACATAAGTATATACATAAATGCATAAAGTAGGCCTAGCTATAATAAAACAAAGATGTTGAAGGGGTTAAAGCTACATAAAACTATAATATAGTAAATTACAGAAGGGGTTAACACCTTATGTACCGGCAACGTCTTTAAAATTATAGTCTGGCTATATTTAGACGATTTTGTGCTTCTTAAGAAATATCTGTGGTAGTGAAAAGGGTTCGAAGGCTGTTAGTTTTTTTTAAACTAAATAAAATCATCTAATAGTAGCCAGAATAAAATTAAAAGGATGGCACCAGTACAGTACGGGTAAGTGTACATTAGAGTATACAAAATAAAGATATTGAAGGGGTTAAGGAGGTAGGGTTAATATGTGGTTTATTTATTTATCTATTAATTCATAAATGTTTAGTTTCCTCGTTAGACCTCCATCAAGCTTGAAAAAAACACCCCATACACCTGGAAGAAATCGGCACCTAAAGGGCACAAAAGGTCTTAAAAGCTCAAAACTAATGGAGCTAAACATGAGGGAGAAGGTGGTCCAGACAAACAAGCCTCCCCGCAACAGTAGGTCTAACTATAATAAAGTAAATATATCTACGGGATTAAGTCTATGGATCCAAAACCTGCCAATAGGGTTAAGTCTAAGGATCCAAAACCCTCACCTAACAATGGTGTTAAGTCTATAGATCCGAAACCATCACCTAACAATGGTGTTAAGTCTATGGATCCGAAACCATCACCGAACAATGATGATAAGTCTATAGATCCAAAACCCTCACCTAACAATGGTGTTAAGTCAATAGATCCAAAACCATTACCTAACAATGGTGTTAAGTCTATAGATCCAAAACCATCACCTAACAATGGTGTTAAGTCTATGGATCCAAAACCATCACCTAACAATGGTGTTAAGTCTATGGATCCAAAACCCTCACCTAACAATGGTGTTAAGTCTATAGATCCAAAACCCTCACCTAACAATGGTGTTAAGTCAATAGATCCAAAACCATTACCTAACAATGGTGTTAAGTCTATAGATCCAAAACCATCACCTAACAATGGTGTTAAGTCTATGGATCCAAAACCATCACCTAACAATGGTGTTAAGTCTATGGATCCAAAACCCTCACCTAACAATGGTGTTAAGTCTATAGATCCAAAACCATCACCTAACAATGGTGTTAAGTCTATGGATCCAAAACCCTCACCTAACAATGGTGTTAAGTCTATGGATCCAAAACCATCACCTAACAATGGTGTTAAGTCTATGGATCCAAAACCCTCACCTAACAATGGTGTTAAGTCTATGGATCCAAAACCATCACCTAACAATGGTGTTAAGTCTATGGATCCAAAACCCTCACCTATCAATGGTGTTAAGTCTATGGATCCAAAACCATCACCTAACAATGGTGTTAAGTCTATGGATCCAAAACCATCACCTAACAATGGTGTTAAGTCTAAAGATCCAAAACCATCACCTAACAATGGTGTTAAGTCTATGGATCCAAAACCATCACCTAACAATGGTGTTAAGTCTATGGATCCAAAACCATCACCTAACAATGGTGTTAAGTCTATGGATCCAAAACCATCACCTAACAATGGTGTTAAGTCTATGGATCCGAAACCCTCACCTAACAATGGTGTTAAGTCTATGAATCCAAAACCATCACCTAACAATGGTGTTAAGTCTATGGATCCGAAACCATCACCTAACAATGGTGTTAAGTCTATGGATCCGAAACCATCACCTTAAAATGGTGTTAAGTCTATGGATCCAAAACCATCACCTAACAATGGTGTTAAGTCTATGGATCACAAAACCATCACCTAACAATGGGGTTAACCCAAGAATGGCAGAGTGTCCTCAATTGAGTCTGTAGTGAGCGAAGGCGAGCGTCCACATATGAAACAAGGCCTAAAAAAAAAGCCTTTCAAAACATACAACTGGCACTTCAAACAAAGCAATATGTGATTAAGTGAGATAATACCCCTCCATACATCCTATCACTCCTCCATAAGTGTCCAAACCACCCACCCCCATCCCCCCTTTCCACCCCCTCAATTATCACCTATTTTTCCTCTTATTCCCCCTTTTATCGGGTAATTTTTGGCGCGAATTTCCAGACCGTTGTTTCAGGGTCACTCGGGAGGAAGTTCGAGATCCTAGCAACAGCTAGAGAGACTTAACTTGCAAGACGGCAGTATCGATTCCAGGTTAAGTATATGGATCCTAAACTCTCACCTGACAATCAAATATGGGGAAGGTGGGGCAGTAGGGCGTGATGATCCCGAGGAAGGCCATGGTAGGGTGGGCGGCGTTGATGGTGTGGTTGTACAAGGGCTTTACCGCGTAGTCCATCACCGTGATCCCGCACGACTCGCTCAGGAACGGGTAGTTGTACAAGTAACCTGATAAATGTGAAACAAGTCACTTTTAGTTATCCCTCTTAGTACCGGTGACGTCTTGTTAAGGTTATTATCCTATGTAAACACTATATTTAGACGATCTTGTGCAGCCTAAGAAGGAGCTGTCATAGGGTTAAGTGAGATAGTTCCACACCTATTACCTGGCTGACCCTTCCTATCTATCTATCTATTTATCTATCTATTGCCTGGCGCCGTGATCCCTAAAGGGGTGGCCATGAACGAACCGCCCCCATGCACCTTTGTCCCCAGTCAGTCGACGCCCATCCTCCCAGCCAGCACCACCTTCATCCATATACTTCCTCACTCCGTCCTTCCACCTCTCCTTCGGTGCACCTCTCCCTCTCTGTCCTTCCACCTCGCTCTCGTACACCACTCCTATCCCCAGTGAGAAGGACAACCCGTGCCAGTTTACTGAAGGATTTACCGGATTGACCACTTAACTTAGGGTCCATCTGACTCAAAGGCCTTCTATGCATCTTTTTAACACTATTTTGTCTACAGTGGTGTGTGGCTAGTCCACCCACTACCTTGCTTCTACCATAGGTAAGCAGTGCAGATTTGTATAAGGCGTACTCCCCTAAACAGGTTGCCGACCAAGGCTGACTAGTCACATCCACCCGGATATTTATAGGTTGTCTCCCCTAAATGGGATGCTGGCCAAAGCTAACGATTCCCATCCACCCAGACATAAAAGTCAAAGCACAACAAAAGGACAGGGAGCTAGGAATCCTCCTCCCCTTGTCAAATTCTCCTACTCATCGAGACAGAGCAAGGGGCGAGGTAAAAGTGGTACCGGACCCTAAGAATTGGAACCCTTAAATGTTGTTTATGTTCGGGCTCTGTCTCTAGTCGGCCACCCCCAGCAATGAGGTATGTGCCTGAGTATACTTTAGACATACATACATACATACATACATACAACACATTAAATATATCCTTAATTTAAATTTTGGTACATGCATGGACCATATGTGTTAGTCCCAGTGTGGGGGGAGTACTGAAGGCTCCCCCCACTTGGGTGTTCTGCTCCCACACCACCGGGCAGAGCTCCGGGTTGGCCAGGACCCGCCGCGCAGCACACAGGCCAGCCGGACCACCACCAATCACACCAACTTGACGCACCATTTGAAAACAATAATTGCAATATATTATTTAAGGGGGGATCGTTAACTTTTTGGGCAATTTTTGCTTGTATTCATTATTTTTCTAGTTTCCTCCCTAGACTTACACCAAATTAAAAAAAAACGTCCATTAGGTCCCCCTTCTACATTAATTTGTACATTTTTCGGTAGAAAAATTTCCAGGCCAAAGGCCAGTTCTTCCATCATTACAGGCTCACAATTGTTCGCCAGGGAAAAAATTGACACCTAAATAGCACGAAAGGTCTAAATATTGACGAAGAAAAGGGGCGAAGGGTCTTAAAATCGACTAACTAATGGAGCAAACATCTTAACATCTGAACACTAATGGGGCTAAACATGAGGGAGAAAGTGGTCCAGAAAACCGGCCGATCCCTCCTTAAGTGGGGTCACCTGCTTTGTTTATCTTTCTATATTGTTCTCCCTTACTCTGGTGGATCACATACTGTAGCCTATATGCTTTCATTAATTTCAATGGAGGTGTTTGGTGTTGTGGTGAAATTAATACAAATATAGATTGTATCCATTCGGCCCCATTTAGCCAACTGTTTGAAGACGTTTATCCTCATTCAGGTGTCAATTTCTTCCTGGCGAGCGAAAGTGAGCCAGCAATGTATGGAGAAATCCGGCTTCATTTTTCTATTGAAAAATGTACAAATTTAGCTTGCTGTACAAACAAAATATATATTTGCTGGCTAGCTACCGCTCGCCAGGAAAATATTGACACCTGGATGGGGGTAAACGTCTTAAAACAGTAGGCTGAATGGGGCCGAATGGATACAAGCCAAAGAGAGAGGGAGAGAAAGAGAAAAAAAAAACGAGGTGGGCCCCCTTAAAGAAGTTGACAGAATGAACAGAAATACCATATGAAGAGGAGGAATTTATAGACAACGTTTCGCAGATAGTTTCTTCAGGTGATCTGCAAAAGCTGTCTGCGAAACGTTGTCAATAAAGTGCTCCTCCTCATATGGTGTTTATATCGATTTGTATAAATATATTGTTTATAGTGTACAGTCGCGCTAATAAGTGATGTCTCGGCACCAAGTATGTTTTGATCAATAATTATTAGTATCAGCAATATCTAAGCTTCATTTCTTCATATCGAGTGAAATATACAAACATGTTCCTACACTTACCCCCCCTATTCAACATCTGACAGACATTAATACAGCACAGAGCAAGCCAAACGGATCAGCTGGATCATGACTTATTAGCGCGACTGTACATACTCAGTTCTCCTTTCTTCCAATCTACATATATGCCATAGTTTAATTTATATGGGCAATATAGTGTATACAGTAGCTGCAGTAATGATAATGTATATGGACAATATAGTGTATACAGTAGCTGCAGTAATGGTAATGTATATGGACAATATAGTGTATACAGTAGCTGCAGTAATGGTAATGTATATGGACAATATAGTGTATACAGTAGCTGCAGTAATGGTAATGTATATGGGCAATATAGTGTATACAGTAGCTGCAGTAATGGTAATGTATATGGGCAATATAGTGTATACAGTAGCTGCAGTAATGATAATGTATATGGACAATATAGTGTATACAGTAGCTGCAGTAATGATAATGTATATGGACAATATAGTGTATACAGTAGCTGCAGTAATGGTAATTTATATGGGCAATATAGTGTATACAGTAGCTGCAGTAATGATAATGTATATGGGCAATATAGTGTATACAGTAGCTGCAGTAATGGTAATGTATATGGGCAATATAGTGTATACAGTAGCTGCAGTAATGATAATGTATATGGACAATATAGTGTATACAGTAGCTGCAGTAATGGTAATTTATATGGGCAATATAGTGTATACAGTAGCTGCAGTAATGGTAATGTATATGGACAATATAGTGTATACAGTAGCTGCAGTAATGATAATGTATATGGACAATATAGTGTATACAGTAGCTGCAGTAATGGTAATTTATATGGGCAATATAGTGTATACAGTAGCTGCAGTAATGATAATTTCAACAATGAATTATATTAACCCATCCAGTACCAGGGACGTCCATTTTCATCATATTCTGGCAACTAATAGACGATATTATTCAGCTTAGGAAGGACCTGTACCAATAAAAAAGTGTCAGACTATCTTAACCAAACCTAATAACTACCACAGATCCTTCCTAAGCTACATAATATCGTCTAATTATTGGTAGAATGAAGTATAACACACGTCGCTGGTGCTCAAAGGGTTAATGTACGAATACGGTTTATAATCAGTGTTAATCTCCTTACCTCATCTTATAGTTACCCCAGAAGGATATACAGGTTAGGAAGGACGTCTACCCCTTAAGGGGAGATGGTTCACCTTTTGGGCGATTTTTGCATGTATTTATTATTTTTCTAGTTTCCTCCCTAGACCTCCATCAAATTAAAACAAACACATCCATTAGATCCCCCTTCTAGATTAATTTGTACATTTTCCGGTAGAAAAATGTTCGGGCCGAAGGCCGGTTCTTCCAACATTTCAGGCTCACTCACTATCGTTCGCCAGGGAAAAATTCGACACCTAAATAGCACGAAAGGTCTACATATTGACGAAGAAATGGGGCGAAAGGTCTTAAAATCGATTAACTAATGGGGCAAACATCTTAACATCTGAAAAGTAATGGGGCTAAACATGAGGGAGAAAGTGGTCCAGAAAACCGGCCCATCCCCCCTTAAAATGTTACAGACTAGTTCAATAAATCCCTTTAGTTACCATATTTCCTTCCTAAGCTTAATTAAATCGTCTAAATATAGCTGAATTCCAATAAAAGAGACGTCACCGGTACAGTCGGGCTAATAAGTTATGTCTCGGCACCACTTATGTTTTGATCAATAATTGGTGTCAGCAATATTTACACATTATTTCTTCTTTTTGAATGAATTATACTAACATGTTCCTACACTTACCCACCTTATTCAACATCTGACAGACATTAATACAGCATAGAGCGAACCAAACGTGATGACAGCTGGGACATAACTTATTAGCGCGACCGTACAGAAAGGTTTAATTTTCCAACCTGATCTTATAGTTAGCCCAGAACCCTCAAACAACCACGAGAGTCAGTGTTGCTCAGTGTGGGAGCCTCGAAGTACTGAACAACAATGATTGGAGACACTGATTAACATGTGAACTGATCATCTCATTAAGGGGAGAAAGTCCGTTTTTCTGCTCCTCCTTCTCCCTAATGTTTAGTCTCATTAGTTTTGACATTTTAAGACGTTGGTTCCATTAGTTTGGGGATTTTATGACATTTCACCCCATTTCTTTGTCAATATTAGGACCCTTCGTACCATTTAGGTGTCGATTTTTTCCTGGCGAGCGATAGCGAGCCTATAATTTTAGGAGGAATCGGCCTTTGTCCGGGACATTTCTCTACCGAAAAATGTACAGATATATCTTGAAGGGGGGTCTAGGGGGTGTTTTTCTAAGCTTTATGGAGGTCTAGGAAGGAAACTAAAAACCTGATACACCTGCCTGCCAGAGAATCGCGGATTGTGTTGGTAACATTCTGCCCCCCCGGCCCCCCACTCCATCCCCACCCTTACAATCACTCTCAAACAAGCCCCTCCTTCCCTCTTTCTTGCTTCACGTCTATAAGATCCTCCCCCTGGTTTGGATTCCAGCAATAACTTCTCTCTTCCTTCTGTCTCTCTATTTTCCGTCTCTCATCGAGCCATTGCATATTATGCATGTTTTCAAAGCTTCTTCCTATAATTAAGTACCATATCGTTAAATTAGCATTAGATTACGTAGTTCATGTTCACATTAGCCATTATATAACAAACATAGCATAATATAAACATTTAGGATACATTCGAAGGTGGAAGTAAATTACCATACTGTATATGTCAGATACATTTGAGACAAATGTACTGTTACATTTTCAATTCGCAATTCAGCTATAATTAACTAAACCCATATATCCCAATGTCTTGAGTATGCATGCATTTCACAGTTAAAGTTTATATAGTAATAAGATATATAATTGACAAACATAAAATGTGTTCCTTGATTCAATTCATTGAATATTAAAAGTTAAACATATATGGTTACGTGTGTATTCTCAATATTAACCTAGTAACCCACCTCCCTCTTAACTTCGGTATACCCACACTTTACTATTCACGTTTCGTAACTAGTTGACTCAAACACAGGGCCACAGACATTAAATGTGTCTCACATTACACATACTTGCATGTTATTTTCTTACTGGTGGAGATTTGGCGGTTTTCATCTGCCCCAGCGAGTGTTGCTCCCCCAGGGTTCCGTACCAGGGTTGGGTTTAATTTTAGTTTAGCTATATCTAGACAATTTCATGCAGCTAAGAACAAATCTGTGGTATTTAGAAGAATTAATTGAGCTTGCATGCAGCCTTTCAATTGTTACACTTCCTTTCCTAACTGAATACTATCGTATACAGTATATACAGTATAGCAATACTCCAATCACTAGAACTATGGATCTGGCTCCTGACTGGTGTTTGTATTGACGCTCTTGATTCACCATCTTATCAATACCGGTACCCTAGCTCATTAGCCAAGTAGAGTAGCAGAGCTGACAATTTTGTTATTAATATCTGTATTGTTCCATTATACTATATACGTTTTAGGAATTGAATTGATTACTAAATAGTCTAAAGTGCTATCCGAATCTTAAGACCCATATAATATCAAATGAAACACATTAATAACGTATATATCACAAAATAAATACAAGCGAGATAATGAACAAATATATCCGAGAAGTTATAGTAATTTTACTTCATCTTCTCTTAATATTATCATTGTCTCTTTTTCTTCTCTCTCTCTCTTGGAAAGATTATTTTACTACTCTTGCTAAAACAGCTTCCCAGAAGCTGAGTGTGCTCAACCGCCTCCGGGGGCTCCTCACCCCTGCGCAGCTTCTTGCTCTGTACAGGGTCACAGTGCGTCCATGTATAGGGTTTTGTTCACACGTGTGGGGAGGATCCTCTCACACAGCACTTATAGACAAAGTAGAAAGGAAAGCCTTCCTTCCATCTCATTAACTCATGTCCACTCTCCAATTACCTGCAATATCTCTCTCTTTGCTGCAATGTTGCATCTTTTTCACTATTCTGCCGCTATTACAATAATCAATGTTCCTCGGAGCTCTTTAAGTGTATACCACCCCCTCTTCGTAGAGCACGTAGCACCCGTCTTGCAACACAATCCCACCCCTACTCTATGCAACTCTCCAACCCAAGAGTGAAACGTTATTCTCAACCTTTCTTCTATTCAACAGCTGAGCTCTAGAACTCTCTCCCAGAATCAGTCTTTCCCTCTTCCTATGACTTAAATTGCTTCAAACTCTGTGTGTCCAGGTATTTTGGCTCGAACATCCCTTGATTTTGGCCCGGTCAGTCTCAACTTTAGGGGAGGCACTAGTCACAGGCAGTTCTGCCTTTTGTCTCCCTCACTCACACAGAACAAAACAGGTGTTATATTAAGGTGCACGTTCATAATTTGTAATAAAAAAGGACCTTTGACTCAAAATAATACCTGCTCTGCATCATATTATTATGATAATAAGTTGTAAAGCAAACTACCTGGGCAATATAGCATATGGTGAAACCACAACAAACTCCTTGGCTGTGGAATCTCTAAAATTATAATTATTATTAAAGAACAGGGTATTATGTAATATGTAACCAACTTTAACATTTAGCATTCACAGCATAAATTGATAAATATTGGATTAAGAATAATATTCAGCAAATTAATGTAAGGTGTGTACAGCTAGTATAGCTACAACACATTAATGTAAGGTGTGTACAGCTAGTATAGCTACAACAAATGAATGTAAGGTGTGTACAGCTAGTATAGCTACAACAAATTAATGTAAGGTGTGTACAGCTAGTATAGCTACAACAAATTAATGTAAGGTGTGTACAGCTAGTATAGCTACAACAAATTAATGTAAGGTGTGTACAGCTAGTATAGCTACAACAAATTAATGTAAGGTGTGTACAGCTAGTATAGCTACAACAAATTAATGTAAGGTGTGTACAGCTAGTATAGCTACAACAAATTAATGTAAGGTGTGTACAGCTAGTATAGCTACAACAAATTAATGTAAGGTGTGTACAGCTAGTATAGCTACAACAAATTTAACGATGTTTAGGAACCAAATATCTTTTCACTAATATATGCTACCGTGTATACATAGGGTTATATATAAAGTGCCCTTAGTTTAATGACGTGTTGCATGGAAAACCAAAACATTTACCGGTACTCTCATTGTTAGACAAGACAATAATCGAACCCGAAACATTTCCGCTGCATGTTTAACAATACCTCTACCAGTCCAGTGAAAATCTAATCTCTTTGGAGGACAGCCTAATTTAAGTATTAGTATTACTATAAAGAATAATTTGGATTTTTATCTTATGATTTAGTTGGCCCAATATCAATTACGTTGAAACACTCATATACTAACTGGACGTTAATTCTTAAAAGTAATTAAGGCCAATAATCATAATTTTTAAATTAGGTGAATTATCATATATTAATAATTATATACAAGATTTCTTAACCATTACATCTATATCCTATGTCATGGTCCTTAAGGTTGTTGGTTTCTTGAATATTCTTCTTGGTTGATGTATATTTAAATGGTGTGGGCATTTTTTTTTCTTAATTGTTTTTTGTCTATGTGAATGAAGGAGACATAAGACAAAGCCGCCTGCAACAAGTGTCCCCCCGAAGGTTGAAAGATTGACAGACAGCAAAATTCAAGGTAATTTAGGTTGTTGAATAGAAGTGTGATGTGGTTGCTAAGTGTAGTGAAAGGAATAGGAGGAGGAGGTGTTTGTGGGAATCAGCTGAATTAGTCTGTGCAAGTGAGGCACACATAGAAACAGTGGGGGATGCCAGCCAAATTAAGCCGGGGTTCCAGCATCTCCTTATGAATATCTTCATCCAAATAACGCTACGATCATGAGGTTTAAATCATTCAGTACTGGTCATATCCTTTGCATCATATGCTGGCAAATAGTAGACGATATTATTAACCCCTTCTGTACCGGCGATGTCTCTATATTTTCATTATTGCAACTATACGGCAATTTTAGTCAGTTTAACACCTTACGAGCGGCCTATGCGGTTTATTATATGTACCGCACAGCGGGGTGTTTTTAGCCAAAATAGGGCTGTTTACGTGATCATTTTCATGCCTAAATAAGACCCAGAACGTAAAACAAGTACCTATCCCTGAAAGGGCATAAACAGAGCTTTCGAATGACACCATAACGATCCTTGTATGATGGATAGTTTTCTTGCAATAACCGTGCAACGCGAGTGCAAAAAGCAGGTAATTCGGTAGTTTCGGTACATAATTGAGTATGTAGCGAGTGAGAGAGGGAGGAGGGAGCTGAGATTTGTGTCAGTAGGTTCGCCGCGGTGGTCTGGAGCAGTCATACGCTCGCTAGTCTCCTGCCACCACTTGTCTCTCTCTCTCAGCCACATTACGTGCTGAAATTGCCACTCGACCTATGTCGAGCGCCGCCACATAGTCCAGCTTTTTTTAACTCGACTTATGTTGCTCGCCGCTAATTAAGGGTTAAAAAGGTCCTCCAGCAACTAACAGGCTCCGGACTACCTCACTTAACCTTATTTACTACCATAGATCCTTCTTAAACTTCACAATTTCGTCTACATGTAGCTAGAATACAATTAGAAAGACGTCGCCGGTACAGTAGGGACTAAGCTAAAGAAGGGTGTCTAATATATGAAATGCTACAGACTATCGCAAACAACACCTTAACTATCACAGACATTTCCTAATCTACATAAAATAGTCTGATTATAGCTGTAGTGAATTTCATTAGATGTCCCCGGTACTGAATGGGTAAATAAAACGTTTCCAGACATGCATGGCCTAGCTAAGGTTCACCCAGGTCCTCTGCTCTATGATATAGAAATTCACCTGCTACGCAACGACATCCCTTAAGCTACTTCACTCATCATTAATATAAATACAGACATTTAATTTCTATAATTTTGACATAGTTCTAGCATTATATTTTTACAAATTCCCACCGCCTTATTTATTCGTGTCAACTGCCTTATTGAATATACTCAAATGTCATACCATATTGGCATATTATTTTGCTCCATCGTTATGATGCAACAGGCCCGAAATGATTATGGTGCATGTATTATATACATGCAATCCAATATATATTTAATTGAACTGTACTTATATACTAGTTTATGTTAATCGAATTAACAAGAAGAACTAGACCCACCCTTTGCGGGCCCATCTAACCACTCGGAAGGAGGGAGAAGCGAAGCACTCTTTTCACCACTTACAGATGGCCTCACCCAACACTTTAATCTTATCCTCTCCAGTGAATGGAGTATAGGTATATTAAGTTAAGAAGGAAGTGTAACAGTAAAATGGCTTACTACAAGCTCAATTACCCATTCTAAATACCAAAGATCCTTCCTTTCCTTGGCTGCATGGAATTGTTTAGATATAGCTAAACTAAAACTAAACCCAACCCTGGTACGGAAGGGGTTAATCTCGGGGGGAGCAGCACTCGCTGGGGCAGATGAAAACCGCCAAATCTCTTCCAGTAAGAAAATAACATGCAAGTATGTGTAATGTGAGACACATTTAATGTCTGTGGCCCTGTGTTTGAGTCAACTAGTTACGAAACGTGAATAGTAAAGTGTGGGTATACCGAAGTTAAGAGGGAGGTGGGTTGATAGGTTAATATTGAGATTATACACGTAACCATATATGTTTAACTTTTAATATTCAATGAATTGAATCAAGGAACATATTTTATGTTTGTCAGTTATATATCTTAATACTATATAAACTTTAACAGTGAAATTCATGCATACTCAAGACATTGGGATATCATATTATGAGCATAGATAATTATAGCTGAATTGAGAAATGAGAGTGCAAAAGTAAATTCGTCTCAATTGTATTTGACTTAGATAACATATATGGTTAACAAAGCTCTATCTTCAAATGGATCATAATGGATTACATTGTGCTAGGTTTGTATAAAATGGCAAATATGAACACGAACTATGTAACGTAATGATTAATGAACGCTATGATATTTCATTTTAGGAAGATTTGATAAACACGCATACAAATACAATGATTCGATTAAGGAAAGAAGAAATAGAGAGAAGGAAGGGGAAGTTATCATCCCTTGGTAATAGTGGTGGAAAGTGATCCATGGGAAGGCGTTTATAGACGTGAAACAAGAAAGAATGAAAGAAAGAGGGAACGAGGGGCTTGGATGAGAGAACGTGGAAGGGTGGGGATGGAGTTGGGGGGGGGGGGGGGAAGCAATGTTACCAACACAATTCGAGATTCTCTGGCAGGCAGGTGTAGCAGGACTTATGTCCACAATAGTACGCCGGCTCATGGCCAGCTTAAGGGGAGATGAGTCGCTTTTCTAGACCCCCTTCTCCTTCATGCTTACCACCATTAGTTTTCAGATTTGTAAGACCTTTCCCCCTATTTCTTTCTCAATATTAAGAATTTTCGTGTCACTTAGGTGTCGATTTTGATTTTGTTCCTGGCTAGCGATAGTTGTGGAGGAGTTCCCAGCCTTCGGCTGGGAAATTTGTCTGCCGAAATATGTACAAATATATCTAAAAGGGGGCTTCGGGAAGTTTTTTAAAGTTCGATAGAGGTCTATGGAGAACAATAAAGAAATAATATATAAATTAATATATCGACCAACATTTATATATCCTTCCCCTTTATTTATTTTTATTTTTCCCGCAATTTTTACGGGTAATTTGGGTCTGGCAGCCTAAAAAATGAGGCTTTATCAGAATTCAGCCGCCTAACATAATCTACCTTTAGTCTAGTTTTCAGTACCAGTGCCAAAAAAAAAAAAAAAAAAAATCCCTACATAATATGATAATAAACTTGCTCGTGGACAATTGACTGAAAGAGCGCTCGTGTGACAGTGGCTTTTGACTGTGGAAGGCAAAAGGTGTGGTGAATCGGCAGTTATTAAGAGAGAGAGAGAGAGTCAGCTGTTACTCAGGAAGGTAGTTACAAGGAATAGTTGGTATCTCAGAGACCTTGCAGTCTATTCTAAGGAGATACTCGAAGTGGAAGGAGAGAGACTGTTTAGTACACTCATTACAGAATGTGCAAAATACTGTCTACTCTCTTCTTGAACTGCTCTACTGAAGAACTGTTTACAACTTCGGAGGGAAGTTTGTTCCAGGTAGAACAGATCTTATATGTGAAAATGTTTCCGCAACCACTAGTGCTGAACCTTTTCAATTCTAATTTCCAGCCATGGTTGCGTGTTGTATTCATATTGAGACTAAACATTTGCTATAATTCACATTGTCAAACCCATTAAGTATTTTAAATACTTCAATGAGCTGACCTCGTAGTCTGGTGTCTCCAACGGAAAGAGATCAAGAGCTCTCAACCGGTCCTCATAGCTCATTCTTCTAAGCGATGGAATATGCTTAGTAGCCCTAGCTATGGTCTATTCGCTCTAAATAGGGGAGCAATTATGACCTCTAACCTCTGTAACTCAAAAACGACTAGAGTAATCGAGCTAATATGTCTACCATGTGGGAAGGGTCAGGCAGAGAATATGTGTGGACATTTACAGCCCATTTGCTCCAGCCCTTTTTGAGTTATAGAGGATAGAGGTCATGATTATTCGCCTACTTACAGCGAATACTCTATAGTCACCCAGAGGTAATGTCCCTATTCCGGCCAATGTTAAGGGAGCCCACCTCGCTTTTTTCTCTTTCTTTGCCTCTCTCTTTGGCTTTTATCCACTCGGCCCCATTCAGCCTACTGTTTTAAGACGTTTACCCCCATCCAGGTGTCAATATTTTCCTGGCAAGCGGTAGCGACCCAGCATATACATATTTTTGTTTTGACAGTAAGCTAAATTTGTACATTTTTCGATAGAAAAATGTCCCCGGCGAAGCCAGATTTCTCCATACAATGTTGGATCGCTATCGCTCGCCAGGAAGAAATCGACACCTGGATGGGGATAAACGTCTTAAAACAGTTGGCTGAATGAGGCCAAATGGATACAAGCCAGGGAAAGAGAGAAAAGGAAAACAAAAAAACGGTGAGTCCCCTTAAGCTTCATGGTGACCTAGGGAGGAAGCTAAACAATTTTTTTTTTTTTTTTTTTTTTAAGAGACAATGAACGGAGGAAGGAAAACACAGATAAAACAAAAAGGTCCATGTGCCTAAAGGCATCCTCCATTCATAAAATGTTTGTAACAACTGGATTTAAACATTTGTAGATTGTAAGTTTGTGGAAAGCAATTCCAGGGAAGTGAATTCCAAAGAGTAGTAGCTCTGGGAATAAATGAATTCTGATAAGCAGAAGTTCTGCATTGTGGAGGAGAAAGTGTTAATTCATGGGCGCTCTCAGCTGTCCTAGTTCTACGGGGAAAGATGTGGAGAGGCGGCACAATTGAAGCAAGTTCCTCGGAACAATTGCAGTGAAAATATCTATAGAATAATGCAAGGGATGCAACGTTTCTTCGTATGGATAATGTAAGAAGGTCCTGTGTGATTGCAGGGTTATTGATTAATCTAATAGCTTTATTTTGAATTTTGTCCAACTGCCTCAATGCAACCACTCCACTTCCACCCCACAGAGGTGAACAGTAATCCATCTGAGAACGTACATGACTTTTATATATTGCGGCCAACTGCTCGTCAGTGAAGAATTCTCGAACTCTGTACAGGAGTCCCAGTTTTTTAGAGGCATTCTTAGCAATGCTTCTAAAATAATGTGTCCAGCTCAAGTTAGTAGTTAATGTTACACCGAGAATGTCAATACTAGGGGAAGTGGGAATATTTACATCATTAAAAAATATATGGGAGTCAGTGAGATTCTGTCGGTTAGAAAATTGAATGTACTTGTTTTTCTGTGCATTAAAGGAAACTAGATTCTTTTGTCCCCATTCATTAATTCTAGAAAGTTCCTGGTTCAGAGAAATTGCAGTGTTTATTTTTGAATTTATAAGATCAGGTTGGGTGAAAGAATTGGTAAATGTGAAGGAACTGTGGAGTGTTGAGTCATCTGCGTAGGAATGTATTGGATTATGAGTGGTAGATATGAGATCATTGATATGAATGAGAAACAGAGTTGGGGCCAAAACTGATCCCTGGGGAACACCTGCATTTATTGAGTGAAATTGAGAATAAAGGCCATTTACCATTACACGTATTTTTCTGTTATGAAGATAAGAAGAAATTAGTGGAACTAATGATGCAAGGCCGTAGTGTGACATCTTCGACAATAAGGATTGATGCCAGACTCTATCAAATGCCTTTGATATATCCAGTGCTATTGTATGTGCTTCACCATGTTGTTCTGTAGCTTGGTTGATTTGATGCGTAAGAAGGCAAAGAATGTCTGCAGTTGGTCGACATCGTCTAAAACCATATTGCCTATCACTGATTAATTTATTATTCTCAAGATGCTTAATTATGTGATTATTTAATATAATTTCAAAGACATTACCAAGAGTGGAAGTTATAGCTATTGGTCTGTAGTTTGATGGATCTGAAGAGGTACCTTTTTTAGGAACTGGATGGATGTTTGCTTCTTTCCAGGGTACTGGGAAGCATGAGGTATGAGTACACAGACGAAATTTTTTTGCCAATACAGGAGCGAGCACCAAGGAGCAATTCTTTAGTACTATTGGAGGGATTTCATCTGGACCAGGAGCCTTATCTACTGAGAGATTCTGCAAAATAGTTTTGACATGTCTGGTGTGGATCTTAAGTGAGGGAATTTCAGGCGAATTAAAATTAAGTACAGGGACATCTTGATTTATTTCATCTAAGGTTGAGTTGGTGGAGACAATATCCGCAAGAAGGTTAGCTTTACCTCATGGGTCACTTACAAGATTGCCAGTCGGAGATTTTAATGGTGGAATGGATGAAGCAGTAGTGAAGTTGGATTTGAATGAGTTAAGAGTAGACCAAAATATTTTGTTATCATTTGGATTATTTAGAAGTTTATTTGCCTGCTTGTGGAGAAAGTTTGATTTAGTTAGGTTTAATACAGTTTTGGCATGATTTCTGATGTTTCTAAAGTAATTAAAGGCTTCATGTGTTTTTGATCTTGTGTATGCATTGTAGGCTATTGCTTTTTGTTCAGTTACTCTAGCACAATTATGGTCAAACCATTTAGGTGAATTAGATCTTTTACTGTACTTTTGATGAGGAATAAAAGTTTCCATTCCAATTTTTACAAAATCTTGTATGTGGCTCAAGGTGGAGTGTGCATCATTAGAAAAGAAAGAGGTCCAGGGAATATCAATAAAGAAACCTTGAAGACCCTCCCAGTCTGCCCTATCGTAATGCCATTTAGTCACCAACACAGGTTCAGAGTGGGAAGGTGTGGTAGGTGATAGACAGGTGGCCTGTATCAGACAGTGATCAGAAGATCCAAGCGGGGACCTCACTGTAACATCATTATTTCCTGAATTGGTTGTTAAAAATAAGTCCAGTAGGTGGGAATTATGATTAGGATTATCTGGTATACGGGTGGGTTGGTTGACTAGTTGAGTGAGATTAAATGAGTCTGCAAATAAGTAAATTAATAAACAAATTAATAACACCTACCCCCTTAAATTTTGCTGTTAGGGAGAGCAGAGAGTAGGAGGCACCCGCCTTTGAACACATTCCCATCCCTATGCTCTCTAAAGCTTAAGGGGGGATGGGCCGGTTTTCTGGACCACTTTCTCCCTCATGGCTAGCCCCATTAGTTTTCAGATGTTAAGATGTTTGCCCCATTAGTTAGTCGATTTTAAAACCTTTTATCCCATTTCTTCGTCAATATTTATACCTTTCCTGCTATTTAGGTGTCAATTTTTGTCCCTGGGGAACGAAAGTGATCCTGTAATATTGGAAGAACCGGCTTTCGGCCGGGACATTTTTCTACCGACAAATTTACAAATTAATCTAGAAGGGGGATCTAATAGATTTTTTGTTTTTAATTTGATGGAGGTCTAGGGAGGAAACTAGATAAATAATGAATACATGCAAAAATCGCCCAAAAAGTGAACCATCTCCCCTTAAACCCAAGAGTGAACCGATTTTCCCACTCTTTCTTCCACACAATAAGCAAACTCCGCAAATTGGTTCCCTCAACATATCTTTCTCTCATCCTAAGTACCAGTGACGTCCTTCTCATCAAATTCTGGCAACTATTAGACGATTTTATTCAGCTTACAAAGGACGTCTATCCTTTAGGCGACTACAGTTTATCTCAATTAATCCTTTTAGCCACCAGCTTCAGAATATCGTCTAACTGCAGCTGAATTATAAACAAAAGACGTCGCCGGTGCCGTAAGGGCTAAGGGGCCCCACCTCGCTTTTTTTTCTTCTCTCCCTCTCTCTTTGGCTTGTATCAATTCGGCCCCCTTCAGCCTACTGTTTTAAGACGCTTACCCCCATCCAGGAGTCAATATTTTCCTGGTGAGCGGTAGCGAGCCAGCATATATATATAATTTTGTTTTGACAGCAAGCTAAATTTTTACATTTTTCGATAGACAAATGTCTCCGGCGAAGCCGGATTTCTCCATACAATGCTGGCTCGCTATCGCTTGCCAGGAAGAAATCGACACCTGGATGGGGATAAACGTCTTAAAACAGTTGGTTGAATGGGGCCGAATGGATACAAGCCAGAGAAAGAGAGAAAAGGAGAGAAAGATAAAAAAAAAGCAGGTGACCCCCCTTACCATGTTTCTATCTTACTTGCGACACAACAACAACATTGACAAGGACAATACATACTCATATCAATAATCCCCCCAGGCGGACCTAGCAGAAGAGATATATGGAACATTCTAGGCTGCCTGTATATCAGTTTAAGGGGGGTCACTGGCTTTTGTTATCTTTCTCTCCTTTTCTCGCTTTCCCTGGCTTGTATCCATTCGGCCCCATTCAGCCAACTGTTTTAAGACTTTTATCCCCATCCAGGTGTCGATTTCTTCCTGGCGAGCGATAGCGAGCCAGCATTGTATGGAGAAATCCTGCTTCGCCGGAGACATTTTGTTATCGAAAAATGTACACATTTAGCTTGCTGTCAAAACAAAAATATATATATGCTGGCTCGCTACCGCTCGCCAGGAAAATATTGACACCTGGATGGGGGTAAAGTCTTAAAACAGTAGGCTGATTGGGGCCGAATGGATACAAGCCAAAGAGAGAAGGAAAGAAAGAGAAAAAAAGCTAAGTGGGCCCCCTTGATATTATCTGCATTGAATTGCAAGCATACACACACACAAACACTCACACACACACATACATACATACACATACACACACACATACAGGTCAGGATGGTCGAGTGGTTTAAGACCCCAAGCTTTTAACCATGAGGTCTAGGGTTCAAATCCACCAGAATCCTAAAACAATGTTTGCATAAATGTAGATTTTCACCTCCACGGATTCAAGTGAACACTGAACCGACAAATATATATAAATATTATCATTATTATTATTATTATTATTATTATTATTATTATTATTATTATTACTATTATAATTGTGATACCAGGTTTTAGCTGGGGTACATTGGATTAATTAGGTAGGTTCTTGCTTGACTGGAGAAGTTTAATCCACTTAAACACATGCACAAAGGTAATAGAGGATAAATATAACACTGCGTACATTCATACATTGTATTACTAGGCATATTGATTAGTAAAAGTAATAGGTAAAGTATTATATATATAGACGCACAAGCGATGATCCACAATACTCCTTCACTATAATTAAGCAAAGTAAAAAGACCCTGGAGTTACATGTTGCGAATCAAAGTAAGCCAAACCCAAAATAATTCTATAGTAATATCAGAAAGAAGAGAGTAGTTACTTCAACTGTAGGACCGTTGTCGATGAAAATGGAGAATATACCAAAGACAAAGTACAAATGAGTAATGCCCTCAATACCTTCTTTGCATCAGTTCTTACAACAGAAGACCTCATTGATATCCCTACACCATCGCCGATTCAGATAGATAATTCGGATGTTCTAAGCAATATCACCGTTACAGAGAGAGAAGTATTGAATTGTTTAGATAAACTCAAGGTAAATAAAATGCCTGGAACTGATACAATCTCACCTAGAGTTCTAAAGGAAGCTAAGGATGAGCTCTCCAAACCACTGATATTGCTATTCAATAAATCCTTGCAGTCTGGAACTATGCCTGATCAGTGGAAGCTAGCTAACGTAACACCAATTTTTTAAAAAGGCAGCAAATTCCTACCCAGTAACTATCGTCCAATTAGCTTAACCTCAGTTGTATGTAAAATGCTAGAAACGGTCATAAGAGACAGACTCGTAAATCACTTAGAGGAAAATAACATACTTAAAGATACTCAACACGGCTTTCGTAGCAAACGTTCCTGCTTAACAAATCTCTTAGACTTCTTCCATGACATCCTCAACCTCTATGATGAGAGTAAAGCTGTAGATATTATATATCTTGATTTTCAAAGGGCCTTTGAAAAAGTTCCCCACAAACGTTTACTGCTAAAACTAAAAGCGCATTGAATACAAGACGGTGTGTTGAAATGGATAGAAAATTGGCTCCGCGACAGAAAGCAAGGAGTAGTCATAAACGGTAATTCATCTAAATGGACCAATGTAAGTAGCAGGGTATCCCAGGGATCGGTACTAGGACCAATTATCTTTCTAATTTACATCAACGACATAGATGAGGGTCTCACCTGTACAATCTCAATATTTGCTGACGATACAAAAATTGCAAATAGCGTACTCTCAAAAGAACAAGTTGACGATATGCAACACAATCTAGATAAGTTGTCACGTTGGGCCCAAATTATTTGGCAAATGAGTTTCAATGCGGATAAATGTAAAGTACTACATATCTTATCGGATACCAAAATGAGAAAGCAATCTATTCGATGAATGGCACTCAGCTCAAGAATGTAAACAGAGAAACCGATCTGGGAGTAACAATATCGAGTAACCTAAAACCGAGTCAACAATGTTCAGAAGTTGTTAAGAAGGCAAACACAATAATTGGCTTTATAGGCAGGTCATTTGAGCATAAATCCAAAGAAGTTATTTTAACCCTTTACAATTCCTTAGTCCGCCCTCTTCTGGAATACTGCGTTCAATCCTGGTGCCCTTATTACCAAAAAGATATAAACAAGCTAGAACGAGTTCAACGTAGAGTTACCAAAATGATACCTAGCCTAAAGAACAAACCATACAAGGAGCGTCTTAGAGAATTTAATCTATTTCCTTTAACCAAGTGCAGATTAAGAGGCGACTTAATTCAAGTGTTCACAATCATCAAAGGCATCGACAATATGAACTGTAGTAAGTACTTCACTATCGACCAATCTAATTACACGCGGGGAAACGGTTGCAAAATTATCGGCAAATCTTTTAACTCGCACGATCAAAGAATTTCTTCTTCAATCGAGTTGTCGACTTGTGGAATGGGCTTCCCCGGGACGTTATAGACTGCAGCACCGTTGATTCATTTAAACTTCGCCTAGACAAATATCTTGCATCAAACCCGCGACTGACTGCGTTTGTAAATGAATAACTTTATTTTATCCCCCCCCCTCAGTTACTAACCCATCTGTCCCCAACTAACTTCCTATTCCTGCCACGGAAATTAGTTCCAGGGCAGTAGTTCTCTTTCCAATGTTCCCTTACCCACTCTAAACCACTGTTTGGACAATTGATCCTCAGTGTTTTGGAGGACAAGCAGCCTAGAAGGGTCACCAGACCTGTTGTTGCTTGATTTCCTTTGTACTCCTTTGTACTATTGAGACACTGCCTGTTGATATTACTTGAGTACTCCCTTAAATAAGGTACGTCACTAGTACTTCTTTGAGATTACACTGTATAGATATATATATATTAGATTTTCACTTAAGTACTTTTAAATAATGTGTTTCACTAGTACTTCTCTGAGGTTACCTGTGTATTGAAATTATGAGGATATTGCACTTGAGTACTTTCCCTTGAATAAGGTTTATCACTATTACTTCTTGAGGTTAAATTGCTCATAAATAGATTAGGTTATTCACTTAAGTACTTCCTTTGTATAAGGTGCGTTACTAGTACTTCTTAGAGGTTACATTAGGTATTATTAATCACTTTAGTACTTCCTTTGAATACGGTGTGTCACTATAGTAGTACTTCTTAGAGGTTACATTAGGTATTATTAATCACTTTAGTACTTCCTTTGAATAAGGTGTGTCACTATTACTTCTTAGAGGTTACATTAGGTATTATTAATCACATTAGTACTTCCTTTGAATAAGGTGCGTCACTAGTACTTCTTAAAGGGTAACATTAGATATTATTAATCACTTTAGTACTTCCTTTGAATAAGGTGTGTCACTAGTACTTCTTGGAGGTTACACTGGGTATTATATCATGAGGCACTACTGTAGTCTTCTGATGAGTGTCTTGGCCGTGGTGGTGTTCCTGACGTGGTTGGTCGACAGTGGATGGAACTCGAACTCTTGGGTGCTGGGTCTTAAATGGTATGTACAATATGCCAGTGCATCTTTACTATATCATCGGACTAACGTAATGGGGCTGTTTTAATGCAACGTCTCTTAACTATCCTGACCGTTATAAGAGTCTTTCAGGGAATGAGTGGATGGGGTGATTTTAGGCCTTTTCCGGTAAAAACGTACCCCAGAGCCAGTGCCTGGGATTCCGTACCGGAGGGACTCTATATGCAGAGTGCCTTGATTCTTGGTGCTGGGACATCACTTATTTGGTCGAGGAGAAAGTGGTCTTTGACCAGGATATTCTTCTACCAAAAAATATACACATTTATCTAGAAGGAGGATCTTGAGGATTTCTTTTTAGCTTAAAGATCTGGGTAGAAAAAATATTATAATATTAATAGGTAACACCCCGTTCTTAACATTAATAATCAATTACAAACCCCAATGTACTTGAATAAACTAATGAAAGCATATGGTCCTCCCGGGATTCGAACTCAGGACACCACACCAGAACATAAGCACCTAAACCATTACACCACATTTACATTTAAGCGAGAAATATATAATACATAGCTATAGTAACCAATATACTTCAATTTAATTTCGGTATACGTAATTCTGTGTTGCCCTACCTTTGATGTTTCACCTATCGTAATTGCTTAACTCTTTCATCTTCTTGTTTTATCCTTTCTCTCTTTGTACCCTCCATATTTTTCTTTAGTTCCCCTTCGCCCATTAACCGAATTTACTATTGGGCAACGTGTTTGGCCAGCAGCGACAATCGGTTTGATGAGAGAGAGAGAGAGAGAGAGAGAGAGAGAGAGAGAGAGAGAGAGAGAGAGAGAGAGAGAGAGAGAGAGAGAGAGAGAGAGAGAGAGAGAGAGAGAGAGAGAGAGAGAGAGAGAGAGAGAGAGAAAAGAAACAAATTACTGCATATTAAAGAGGTGCTGTTGTGATATTCATGCGAGTTGATTATAGAATGTTAATATTAATAATTATAATAATACTAATGACACTGCAACTACTACTACACAATGTTAATGCCGGTAATATATAATAATATATATATATATATATATATATATATATATATATATATATATATATAAAACATGACAAATATTGATTCTTGTGGTAAAAATATATGCGAATATGCTTCCACACTAAAGGTGTGTAGAAAAGGGTAGGTTCACTGCACAAAGTTTAACAAAATGTTGTGCTAAAATTAAATTGCATCTAAAATATATTGCATGCACAAAATAAGGGTTTAAAAAGTATGTCCGAGTATCTTATTAGAAGGCTCGGACTGTTGTGTACATATTAAAATAATGTTTATGTAAAAGTGTTAAAATGCATTTCTCTACTTTCGTAGATCTTCAGTTATTATAAAAATGTGCAAGAGTGGCTGGCTCCAGAGTCAGGTATTTGTTCTGTACTCTTCTGTGGATTTCCAGTCACAGTCCAGGACTGGAAATCCACAGAAGAGTACAGAACAAATACCTGACTCTGGAGCCAGCCACTCTTGCAAATGTTTATAATAACTGAAGATCTACGAAAGTAGAGAAATGCATTTTAACACTTTTACATAAACATTATTTTAATATGTACACAACAGTCCGAGCCTTCTAATAAGATACTCGGACATACTTTTTAAACCCTTATTTTGTGCATGCAATATATTTTAGATGCAATTTAATTTTAGCACATTTTTTAAAACTGTGTGCAGTGAACCTACCCTTTTCTACACACCTTTAGTGTGGAAGCATATTCGCATATATATATATATATATATATATATATATATATATATATATATATATATATATATATATATATATACTGTATATAATTATATATCCCTGCGAAATGTCCTCCAGCACCATTAATATCTTGGTCCCACTCCGGAAAACAAGTATATAAATAAAACAAAATCGGAGAGCAACTGTTCACGTTCCTTCAGCATGTGACCACCAATATACTTACATTTCCCCGTTTTCACTTCCCCGGGTTATCCATTATCATAGTGGGTGTGGAAGGCCAGTACATCCTTTATCATGGTTACGTGTTTTTGTGAATAACTGTGGCCTTGTTTTGCATGTGAGTTTCCACTATAAAGCCGGAGTCACACTAGCCGTTTTTCGAGCAATTTTTACGGGCAATTGTGGTCAGAGAGCTTATAAAATTACACTTTTTCCAAATTCAGCCGGCTATCATAATCTACCTTTAGTCTAGTTACCGATACCAGTGCGAAAGAAGTCCCGAAATAATACAAGAAAAAACTTGCTCATGGAAAATTGACGGAGAAAGTGTTCGTGTGACTGCGGCTTAACTTATAGACAAAGTACGTAGGAATAGACATGTGTTATATCTTCTAAATATGGTGTTGGTGTATACTTTCTTCTAAATTACGTGTACAGGCCCTATACAATTAAATGGTTGACCAATTAGTAACTGCTAAATAATGTCTTATATTTGTCGGTCGTCGGACAAGTGTTTTAAAGACAAAATCTGGGATTTATTTCATCTGGTGAAAAAAACCCATATTTCCATGGTTTTCTTGTGATATTTTGTAATATTTCCTATCTTGGATTGTTTTACCTAGTGTTAATGAACATGTTCCCCAGTACACTGTACGTGGTATTAGTATCTATAGTTTATTCGCTGTAAGTAGGCCAGACATCATGACCTCTAACGTCTGTAACTAAAAAAAAATAGACTAATTGAGCTAAAATGTCTACCATTTGGCAAGAGTCAGTCCAAGAATTGATGTGGACATTTACAGCCAATTTGCTCTAGCCCTTTTGAGTTACAGAGGATAGAGGTCATGATTTCTCGCCTACCTACAGCGCATAGGCGTGAGATACAAGACTAACCCATATACCTAGTAGCCTCTTTAAAATCTTACTAAAATAATGCACCCGCCGTATTAGGCTGCTTCTCTCTCTCTCTCTCTCTCTCTCTCCCTCTCTCTCTCTCTCTCTCTCTCTCTCTCTCTCTCTCTCTCTCTCTCTCTCTCTCTCTCTCTCTCAGTAATGACTTGAGCATATCCGGGTCTATTCTAATTACCAGATCCATCGCCTTCAAGCGAGGCTGCTGCAGTCTCTCCTAATTATTGCACACCATTAGGCAGATGCGTAGCGGAATGATGATGGTGCCAATTATAACCAGAGTATAATATATTTTCCAGTACAGTCATATTCTTTGATATAGATATTTTATTTGGAAGAGTTGTTGCATCCAATCCTCCCCCATTATGATAAGATGTGTAGTGGGAGTATGATGTCAATAATCAGCATAGTATTTATAGTACACTCGGACACCATAGTCTCTAGCCCACTCATACAAATCTGTGGACTTCGCATATTTCCAATTATGGAAGTATATCTTTGGAACCGAATATATAATTTTCTATAAATCAACTACAAAACTATATAGGCCTATACTATTTATTGACAAGCAAATTCTATCAAAAAATCAATCAAGATAATTATTATTGCATAAAGACAAATATAGGGGGCCCAAAAATATTTATGAGTGGGTTAGGGACTATGGTATCCGAGTGTACATAATCTTTGGCATACCTCTAATACTTGGAAGGGTTGTTGCATCCCTTCGTCTCTCAATGAAGGAAAACGTGTAGTATGGAGGAATGTGTGAATGAAGGAAAACTTGTAATGTATCATTGCATTTTAACCCGGGCACCAAGTGTGAATACCATTTTGCAATAGGTTGTACCCAGTATAAATATGTTTCAAATTTAATTAATATAATAAATTAACCCATTCTGTACCAGCGACGTCATGACGTCCTTTACATCATATTCTGGTAACTATTAAACGATATTATTCAGGTTACACCAAAATGTGTAAACTAGCATGAGAGAAGGGGAGTGCACCTGATGACTGGAAGACAGGCATAATAGTCCTCCTGTATAAGGGTAAAGGGGAAAGAGGAGTGTGTGGTAACCACTGGGGAATATGCCTTCCAAGCATAGTAGGGAAGGTGTACAGTAGGATAAAATAGTGATTGAGAGAGTTAGAGCGAGAATGGAAAAATGGATAGGTGAAGAGCAGGGCGGGTTTAGGAAAAGGATGTGTAGATCAGATTTTTGCCCTGAATTGTGTTGTGGAGAAATATCTAGAGAAGGGACATGAGCTGTATGCTGCCTTTATGGACTTAGAGAAGTCCAATCACAGAGTTGATAGAGAAGGTATGTGGAAAGTACTGACAATATACAGAGTAGATGACAAGTTGCTGAAAGCAGTGAAGAACATGTATGAGAGTGCAAAGGCGTCAGTACGTGTGGAGAATGAGCAGAGCGAATTCTTTGATCTGAATGTTGGGTTAAAGCAAGGGTGTGTGATGTCCCCATGATTGTTCAATATATATATATGGATGAAGTCATGAAATAATAAAAGGAAGAGCAGTGGATGTTAGTGTACCTCTGTCAAGGGAAGGAAACAATTGGAAGTTGCCTGTACTACTGTTTACTGATGATACAGTTCTGATGAGCGATTGTGAATGGGAGGTCCAGGGGCTCGTAAATATGTTTGGAACAGTGTGTGAAAAACGGTATCTGAAGATAAATGCGGGTAAGAGCAAGGTTATGGTCTTTGAAAGGGGTGCAGTATGTTGAGTAAAGATGGGAGTATGGATGAAGAAATGCGGGAGAGGGTGCAACAGGGGAAGAGGGTTGTAGGAACGCTGAAAGCAGTAACAAGAAATAGGGTGATCAGCATGGAAGTAAAGTAGTCCTTTGCATGACAGTGTGGTAATCCCAACATTGACTTATGGGAGCGAAGCATGGACGTTGGTGAAGAGACTCAAACAAGTGAGAGGGGTGGAAATGAATTACACGAGAAGTGCGTGCAGAGTTACATGGAGGGATAGACAGACGAATGAGGAAGTATGAGAGAGGTGTGGTGTGGATGTAGATGTGCTGGAAGGTGTGAAAAGGAACACCCTGAGATGGCTTGGCCATGTGGAACGTATGGGAAGCGAGAGCATGATTAAGAAAGTGTACAAGAGTGAGGTGAAAGGACAGAGAAGGAGAAGTAGACCTAGTGAGAGGTGGAAGGATGGAGTTAAGAAGTATAATAATGAAGGCGGTGCTGGACGGGAGGAGGGGCGTCGACTGACTGGGAACAGAGGTGCATGGGGCCGTTTCGTTCGTAGTCACCCATTCGGGGATCACGGCGTCCGGCAAAAGATAGATAGATAGGTAGGACATCTTATAATTAATAGGCTACAGACTATCTCACGATCGATTTAGCTACCATATATCCTTACAAAGCTTTACAAAATCGTCTAAATGTAGCAACACTAAAATTATTAAAAAGACGTCGCCAGTACAGAAGAGGTTAACCCTTCTCTACCGGCGACGTCTTTTAAATTTATTATAGATACATTTAGACGATTTTATGAAGCTTAGGAAGGATATATGATAGGTAAAAGGATTAATTAAGATAGTCTGTAGCCTTTCCATGAGTAGACGTCCTTCATAAACTGTACAAAATCGTCTAATAGTTGCCAGAATAGAAAGGAAAGTACATCGCCGGAACAGAAGGGGTTAAATATATCCAAGCCTGCAAAGCCCTGTGACTGTCTCCACCCAGGTTAAGGGGAGGCAGACCGTTTTTCTGGACCCCCTTTTCCCTAATGTTTAGCCCAACTAGTTTTGAGATTATAAGACGTTCGGCCCATTAGTTTGGCGATTTTAACACCTTTCGCCCCATTTCGTTGTCAATTTTAAGACCTTTAGTGCCATTTAGGCGTCGATTATTTCCTGGCGAGCGATAGTGAGCCTGCAATTTTATTAGGAACCGGCCTTCGGCCAGAACATTTTTCTACCGAAATATTTACAAATATGTCTTGAAGGTGGGTTTAAGGGGCGTTTTTATAAGCTTGATGGAGGTCTAGGGAGGACAAAAAAAAAAAAATATGAATAAATTAAGTAATAGACCAAACAAACGGCCAGTCTCCCCTCTACCTTAATTGGTAGGAAGCAGAGAGTCAGCATAAATGGTACGAAGTCAGAATGGGGAGCAGTCAAAAGTGGTGTCCCCCAGGGATCTGTATTAGGTCCTCTGTTGTTTGTTATATACATAAATGACCCTGATTTAGGTATAACTAGTAGGACAAGTAAATTTGCAGACGATACCAAAATGGGGAGAACAATTGATTCAGATAGAGATATAGAGTGCCTCCAAAGGGATCTAGATACCTTACACGAATGGTCAGTAAATTGGCAGATGAAGTTTAACATTGACAAATGCAAGGTATTAAAGATAGGGAAGATGCATACAAATGTTAAATATAAACTAGCTAATGTGGAATTAGAAAACTCGAATTGTGAGAAAGATCTAGGTGTGTTTGTTAGCAATGATTTGAAGCCTAGAAAACAGTGTATAAGCGTTCGTAATAAGGCAAACAGGATTCTCGGGTTCATCTCTAGGAGTGTGAGTAACAGAACTGCTGAAGTTATCTTAAAACTTTACTTGTCATTAGTGAGACCCCATATGGATTATGCTGTCCAATTTTGGTGTCCTTATTACAGAATGGACATAGATTCATTGGAGAGAATTCAGCGTAGAATGACAAAAATGATCCATAATATTAGAAATTTTCCGTATGAAGAAAGGTTGAAGAAATTAGGTTTACATTCGTTAGAGAGACGCAGAGTTAGAGGGGATATGATAGAGGTGTTCAAGTGGGTTAGTGGGATTAACAAAGGGGACATGACAAATGTACTAAAGCTCAGTGATAGCGAAAGAACTCGTACCAATGGTTTCAAATTAGATAAATTTCTTTTCAGAAAAGATATAGGCAAATATTGGTTTGGTAACAGAGTTGTAGATGGGTGGAATAGGCTACCAAGTGATATAGTGGGATCAAGAACGATAGGGAGCTTTAAGAAAAAATTGGATAAGCATATGGACGAGAAGGGTTGGGTGTGAAGGGGGATCAGCCGGGTTGGGCCAATCAGCGCTCTGCAGACCCCCGTAATCCTGCGTTAATCTCTAACCGGTTTGGTAAGATGATCCTCAGGGTATTAGAGTGTTGAGCCTATAATTGGGCTTTGTAATTGGGGTTGTGTGGGACAGGGATCTGCCTTGCTTAGGCCAATCGGCTTTCTGCAGACTCCCATTTTCTTATGTTCTTATGTTCTTATGTTTGTTAGCAATGATTTGAAGCCTAGACAACAGTGTATAAGCGTTCGAAACAAGGCAAACAGGATTCTCGGGTTCATCTCAAGGAGTGTGAGTAACAGAACTGCTGATGTTATCTTAAAACTTTACTTGTCATTAGTGAGACCCAATATGGATTATGCTGTTCAATTTCGGTGTCCTTATTACAGAATGGACATAGATTCATTGGAGAGAGTACAACGTAGAATGACAAAAATGATCCATAATATTAGAAATCTTCCGTATAAAGAAAGGTTGAAGAAATTAGGCTTACATTCGTTAGAGAGACGCAGAGTTAGAGGGGATATGATAGAGGTGTTCAAGTGGGTTAGTGGGATTAACAAAGGGGACATGACAAATGTACTAAAGCTCAGTGATAGCGAAAGAACTCGTACCAATGGTTTCAAATTAGATAAATTTCGTTTCAGAAAAGATATAGGCAAATATTGGTTTGGTAACAGAGTTGTAGATGGGTGGAATGGACTACCAAGTGCTATAGTGGGATTAAAAACGATAGGGAGCTTTAAGATAAAATTGGATAAGCATATGGACGAGAAGGGTTGGGTGTGAAGGGGGATCAGCAGGGTTGGGCCAATCAGCGCTCTGCAGACCCCCGTAATCCTGCGTTAATCTCTAACCGTTTTGGTAAGATGATCCTCAGGGTATTAGAGTGTTGAGCCTATAATTGGGCTTTGTAATTGGGGTTGTGTGGGACAGGGATCTGCCTTGCTTAGGCCAATCGGCTTTCTGCAGACTCCCATTAGAAAACTCGACAACACAACACAACAGCAGCAGCAGCAGCAGCAGCCACTTGATTGATACGGCTGGGAAGTGACCAGACAGGTGTGTGTGGCGGGGGTGGGGTGGACTGGTTTATTGGTTTATTAGATCCGTGGGAAGCCCGAACCTCTAAAGATTACACATGTTGTTGTTGTTGTTGGTCCTCTTCTTCTTCTTCCTCTTCTTCTTCCTGTTCTTGTTCTTGTTCTTCTTGTTCTTCATCTTCTTCGTCTTCTTCTTTTTCTTCTTATTCTTCTACTTTTTTCTTCTTCTTCTTCTTCTTCTACTTGTTCTCCTTCTTCTTCTTCTTCTTCTTCTTCTTCTTCATCTTCTTCTTTTTCATCTTCTTCTTCTACTTCTTCTTCTTCTTTTTCTTCTACTCTCTTCTCCTTCTTCTTCTTCTTCTCCGTCTTCTTCTTATTCTTCTTCTTTTTCTTCTTCTTCTACATATTCTTCTTCTTTTTCTACTTCTACTTCTTCTCCTTCTCCTCCTTCTTCTTCTTCTTCTTCTTCTTCTTCTCCTTCTTCTTCTTCTTCTTCTGTTTCTTCTTCTTCCTCTACTTTTTCTTCTTCTTCTTCTTCTTTTTCTACTTCTACTTCTTCTCCTTCTTCTTCTTCTCCTTCTTCTTCTTCTTCTTCATCTTCTTCTTCTTCTTCTTCTTCTTCTTCTTCTTCTTGATTTACATTGTTATTATTATTTTTAGTTTCCTCTCTAGACCTCCATCAAGCTTATAAAAACACCCCCAAGACACCCCCCCCCCCCCCCCCCCCCGCCGAAGGTCGGTTCCTTTTAAGTAACAGGCTCGCTATCGCTCGCCAGGAAATAAAATGGCACCTAAGTGGCACGAAAGGTCTTAATATTGACAAAGAAATAAGTCGAAAGGTCTTAAAATCGACAAACCAATGGGGTGAAGGTTTTTAAATCTCAAAACTAATGGGGTTGAACATGAGGGAAAAGGGGGGGCCAGACAAAACAGCCATCCCCCTTTAAGTTGTGGAGGGAAGGTTCAGTTCGCCGCATAAGTTCTGTTCTTAGTCGTGATCTTTTTTATTAAAGTAAATTTAGTATGAATGAAGTGCAAAGTGTGGTTTCTTTTCAATGACTAGTTGAATAATGAGGTGACCTTGAATGTCATGGGCTACACATAGTTAAGGCAGTAGTGCTTGTTTGTTTGTGTTTTGTTTTATTCGACATATCTATTTAATAATATATGTTTTAGTTTTTCGCTAGACGCTTTAAAAAACACCCTTTAGACCTCCTCCCATGATAAATTTGTACATTGTTCGGTAGCAAAATGACACCTAAAGAAGAAATCGACACCTAAATGGCACGAAAGGTCTTAACATTGACAAAGAAATGAGTCGAAAGGTCTCAAAATCGCCAAACTAACGGAACGAACGTCTTAAAATAAAAAAACAAATCCATATGCAAAACATGAGGGAGAAAGTGGTCCAGACAAAGCGACTACCTCCCCCTTAACTCTCATCTTTCAATAACAAGTTGCAGACAAAGGAATCATTATATGCTGTAACACGTTCACATATCAATATATTATTATGTTTTATGCTGTAACACGTTCACATATCAATATATTATTATGTTTTATGCTGTAACACGTTCACATATCAATATATTATTATGTTGTATGCTGTAACACGTTCACATATCAATATATTATTATGTTTTATGCTGTAACACGTTCACATATCAATATATTATTATGTTTTATGCTGTAACACGTTCACATATCAATATTATTATGTTGTATGCTGTAACACGTTCACATATCAATATATTATTATGTTTTATGCTGTAACACGTTCACATATCAATATATTATTATGTTTTATGCTGTAACACGTTCACATATCAATATATTATTATGTTTTATGCTGTAACACGTTCACATATCAATATATTATTATGTTATATGCTGTAACACGTTCACATATCAATATATTATTATGTTTTATGCTGTAACACGTTCACATATCAATATATTATTATGTTGTATGCTGTAACACGTTTACATATCAATATATTATTATGTTATATGCTGTAACACGTTCACATATCAATATATTATTATGTTTTTCCACCAACCAACTTCACCTCTAAACTCAATTAGTGAAATCAACAAATACATGTGGCACTCCAAGGACTCGAACCTAGGATACTCACATCGAAATTCCGCGCACTTATGCATTACGCTATCAAGACAGTTAAGAAATATGCACAAGCCTACGATTCCATGGAAGCTCTGATACATAATTTTGGGTAATCATCTTTTCAGATAAGGATATTAACCCCTTCTGTACCAGTGACTTCTTATATATTATAATATACCTATATTACAACAATGGAGCAACTTGGTTGAGCCCAAGTACTTTTATCTTTTACTGTACTTCTCACTTCTCAACTTATTCTTCCTCTAGTTTTGGATAGAGGCTCTATCCAAAACTCTCCAATCTCCTACTTTACTCAAACCATCATCATCATCATCATTGGCCCATGTTGGAAGGGGGTAACTGGCCTATTATGTGGCATAACAGGGGTAACATGCCCATGTTGTGGTATAGCAATATACTGTATATATACATTCACATGATATATCATAATTTACTATCAATTTTGCGTGTTTTACCTGCGTGTACGTTGTGTCTGTACGGTATATTTGTAATGTAAATTTGGATTACTATGTATTGAAAGTATCGATTAGAGTGTATGAGTAAATGTATATGTGTAATCGTGGGCGTACCGTATATATTGGTTTTCTGTTAATATTCCAATTACTGTTAGACCTATTTGTCCACTTCCAATCAGTGAAGTACAATATTTAATAAATAGCTTAGGTTCGTGTGTTCGCTTAACCTACTCACAAAAAGTTAATTCCATATCCATTTTGCTAATAAACACTTAGTATGGCTTCATTTTACAAGTGTTAATAACATTTCAAATTCAACCTTCCAAATAATTAAATATTTTATATTTCTTGCACTTACGTAATGACGTAATTTTTTCATAATGTAATAATGGATTAACCCCTTCTCTACCGGCGAAATTTGTCTTATTATATTCTAGCTACATTTAGAGGATTTTGAGCAGTTTAAGAAGAATATGTGGTAGTACAAAAGGTCAAGTGAGATAGTTTGAAGCCTGTTAATTGATGGAGGCCCTTTTAAACTTAATAACATCGTCAACTAGTGGCCAGAGTAAAGTTAAAAGGACGGCACCAGTACGGAACGGGTTAATATATCAGATTGGTCACATACATAGTTATTGATATATATATATAAATAAGGGGGGATGGACCGGTTTTTCTGGCCCCACTTTCCCTTGTGTTTAGCCCCATTGGTTTTTAGATTTTAAGACCTTCGTCCCATTATTTTGGCGATTTCAAGACTTAGCGCAACATTTCTTTGTCAATAATAGGACCTGTCTTGTCATTTAGGTGTCGACGTTTTCCTGGTGAGCGATAGCGAGCCTGTAATTTTAAGAGAAACCGGATTTCGGCCGGGATATTTTTCTACCGAAAAATGTACACATTTATCTTGAAGGTGGGTCAATGGGTGTTTCTTACAACTTGATGGAGGTCTAGGAAGGAAACAAAAACAAAAACAAGAAGCAAATAATTATGCCCTTAAGGGAGCCCACCTCACCTTTGTTCTCTTTATCTCCCTCTGTCTTTGGCTTGTATCCTTTCGGCCTCATTCAGCCTACTGTTTTAAGCCGTTTACCCCCATCCAGGTGTCAATATTTTCCTGGCGAGTGGTAGCGAGCCAGTATATATATATATTTGTATTGACAGCAAGCTAAATTTGTAAGTTTTTTGATAAAAAAATGTCTCCGGCGAAGCCGGATTTCTTCATACAATGCTGGCTCGCAATCGCTCGCCAGGAACAAATCATAACCTGGATGGGGATAAACGTCTTAAAACAGTTGGCTGAATGGGGCCGAATGGATACAAGCCAGAGAAAGAGAGAAAAGGAGAACAAGATAAAACAAACGGGTGACCCCCCTTAATGACCCAATATATGCTGTTTTGCTTTCAAGTGGAAAACATTTAAATTAATATTTTTGTGTACGGTATTTTTCATATCATTATCTTTATTGTATAGGAACGTTACATAAAATGAACGATTTCATTTTATGCTGGCTACTAATAGACGATTATATTCAGTTTAGGAAGGGCCTCCAGCAATTAACAGGTTTCGAACCTTCTTAACTGACCATTTTTGGTACCACAGATCCGTCTTAAGTTACACAAAATCGTCTAGATATAGCTAGAATGAAATGTAAAAGACATCACCGGTACAGAATGGGTTAGTTAAGGGGGGAGGGTTACATTTTTGGTCGATTTTTCCAGGTATGTATTATCAAGCTTACAATAACAACACCAGGATCCCACTTCAAGATATATGAGTATACATGTGTACAAATGTCCCGGCCGAAGGCCTGTTCCTCCTAAATTACAGGCTCGTTATCACTACCAAGGAAAAAATCAACACCTAAATGATGCGAAAAGTATAGCAAATTGACACAGAAAAGGGGTGAAAGGTCTTTACATCGCTAAGCTAATTGGCCGAACGTCTTAAAATCTGAAAACTAATGGGTTAAGCATGAGGGAGAAGGGGGGCCAAAAAAAATGACCACTCCCGGGGAGATTTCCACCTGAGGGATTTTTTTCTGGTCTCCTTTCTCCCTCATGTTTAGCTCCATTGCTTTTGAGATTTTAAGACGTTTGCCCCATTAGTTTGGCAATTGTATTAACCTTCGCCCCATATATGTCAAATTTAGAACCTTTCGTGCCATTTAGGGATCGATATTTTCCTTGCGAGAGATAGCAAGCATGTAATTTAAGAGGAACCGACCTTCGGCCACTACATTTCTCTACCGAAAAATGTACAAATTCATCTTGAAAGGTGATCTAGGAGGTGTAATTATAACCTTGATGGAGGTCTAGAGAACTAACTAAAATCCTCTGCTCAAGGGGAGATGGTTAACTTTTTGAGCGATTTTTGCATGTATTCGTTATTTTTCTAGTTTCCTCCCTAGACCTCCATCAAATTAAAAAACAAAAATCCATTAGATCCCCCTTCTAAATTAATTTGTAAATTTTTCGGTAGATGGTTCTGCCAACATTACAGGCTCATTATCGTTCGCCAGGGAAAAATCGACACCTACATAGCACGAAAGGTCTAAATATTGATGAAGAAATGGGGCGAAAGGTCTTAAAATCGACTAATCTAATGGGGCAAACATCTTAACATCTGAATACTAATGGGGTTTGACATGACGGAGAAATTGGTCCAGAAAACCGGGTCTATCCCCCCTTAAGGTCTTTAGCTTTTAACCCCTTCGGTACCGGCGACATCCTTTTCATTGTATTCTGGCAACTATGAGACGGTTTTATTCAGCTTAGGAAAGATGTCTAACCGTTAAAAATTACAAACTACCTCAATTAACCCTTTTAGCTACCATATATCTTGCCATAGCTTCATAAAATCATCTAAATGTAACTGAAATAAAAACAAAACGACATCACCGGTGCTGTAATTGTTAATCTGTTTGTTTAAGGGGGTAGTGCTTGTTTTAACGTCTATGTATATATTAATTTATATATTTTTTAGCTTCCTCGCTAGACCTCCATCAAGCTTAAAATTGCACCCCCTAGACCCCTTTTGAAGATATATTTGTACATATTTTGGTAGAATAATGTCCCGGCCGACAAAATTACAGGATCGCTATGGCTCGCCAGGAAAAAATCGAGACCTAAATGGCAGGAAAGAACTTGATATTGACAAGGAAATTGGGGCGAAAGGTCTTAAAATCGACAAACTAATGAAACAAACGTCTCAATATCTGAAAACTAGAATTAAAATCTGAAAACTAGTATGCCAAACATGAGTGAGGAGCAGGTCAAGAAAAAACGACTCCCCCCCCCCCCCCCTTAATGTGGCACTTTCTGTAATGGCCACGAGTATCGAACAACCAACACCTATCATCCTGCGTAACTAATATTTCTGTAATTAACCACTTGCGAATTTCATGCTATAAGGAAGTTGGAGCCGTAAATATCGTCATAGAACAGAATGCAATAATAATGTCGATTTCTGATTGATAGCATATATACGTAGTTTGGTTGTCTGTATTTATATATGTATACGACCGTATTTTACTTGTTAATTCTGCTAAATATCGACACTTACAGCTCCAACTTCCTTACAGCCTGAAACTCGCAAGTGGTCAATTGTTGCCCCATTTGTATCATAACTTTCCAGCTTAGCTCTTTCTGTACCGGCGACGTCTTATTTATTTTATTCTAGCTATATTTAGAAAATTATGTGCAGCTTTAGCAGGATCTGTGGTAGTAGAAAGGGCTACGTGAGATAGTTCGAAGCGTACATGTCAATTGTTTCCAGCCCTTTTCAAACTTAATAAAATCGTCTAATAGTAGCCAGAATAAGGTTAAAAGGACGTCGCCGGTACATAAGGGGTTAATTTCCTGTGACAGCATCAAATGATTCACTTACCAAATATAAGAAATGTGATGAAGTTAATCTGTAACAAACATTATCACATACAGTATAGCACTAAAACAATCACATACAACAAACATTATTATGACTACTCCATAACTAAATCTCCAACACAATCACCAGAGGACAAACACAAAACACTAACTCACCAACACCAACACAAACACATACAGAACACTAACTCTTCCACACAAGCACTAAAGAGGACAAGCTCACCACACAAACACATATAACCCACATTATCACAAACACACCAACACAAACACACCAACACAAACACACCAACACAAACACACCAACACAAACACACCAACACAAACACACCAACACAAACACACCAACACAAACACATACAGAACACTAACTCTTCCACACAATCACTAAAGAGGACAAGCTCACCAACACAAACACACCAACACAAACACACCAACACAAACACATACAGAACACTAACTCTTCCACACAATCACTAAAGAGGACAAGCTCACCAACACAAACACACCAACACAAACACACCAACACAAACACATACAGAACACTAACTCTTCCACACAAGCACTAAAGAGGACAAGCTCACCAACACAAACACACCAACACAAACACACCAACACAAATACACCAACATAAACACACCAACACAAGCACACCAACACAAACACACCAACACAAACACATACAGAACACTAACTCTTCCACACAAACACTAAAGAGGACAAGCTCACCAACACAAACACATATAACCCCCATTATCACAAACACCCCAACACAAACACACCAACACAAACACACCAACACAAACATATACAGAACACTAACTCTTCCACACAAACACTAAAGAGGACAAGCTCACCAACACAAACACATATAACCCACATTGTCACAAACACCCCAAAACTAACTCTCCAACACAAACACACAATAAAGTTTGAATTATACAGGGTGTTCCAGAAATATGTGCCGAAAATCAGGGGATGTATTCCTGACACATAATTGAATGTAAATTACGAAATGACCATATTGGCAATTCTCAATAGTTTACGAGTTACAGCACCTCCGAGGTCTGCCAGGAATGTGTTTAAATCCAGGGATTGTACAAAATGTCTGAGACAGATGCGAAATTACTTTACGACCGTAAAGTAATACAGCACACAGCAAAGATGACATGTTTGTCAGGAATGTGCCGAAAGCTGTAGAATGTACAGTATGTGATAACCTGTACCTAAGTTAGTAATACGAATCGTAATGATACGTTCGTGTGTGCAGTATCAGATACTGGAGAGAGAGAGAGAGAGAGAGAGAGAGAGAGAGAGAGAGAGAGAGAGAGAGAGAGAGAGAGAGAGAGAGAGAGAGAGAGAGATAGTGTTATCACCCTGTACGCGGTAACATACCATAAACGACCAAGGTTTTGCTTAGGTATTTTGTTAATAAATCACGTTGTCCTTGGTAAATGTTTCATTTACACGGAATTTTGAACATTTACTGTAAATGTTATTGTCATACTGGAAATGCTGTTTTATTTTGTTAATAAATCACGTTGTCCTTGGTAAATGTTTAATTTACAAGCAATTCCCAGAGTAAAACACATTCAAGCAGACCTGTTAGGTGCTGTAACTCGACAACTATTGATATTTGCTTATATGGTCATTTAGTGATTTACATTCAATTATGTGTCAGGAATACATCCCCTGATTTTCGGCACATATTTCTGGAACACCCTGTATAGGTCGAAGCTTTGTTAATTGCCCATTTTAAGCTGAATAAAATCGTCTACCAGTACCCACAATTAAGTTAAGAGGACGGCATCGGTACTGAAATGGTTATAATATAATCAAGTAGGAATGACGTTAACCCTTCTTTTTACCTTCGATTCTGGCTAAAATTATATGGTTTTATACGGTTTATGAAGGACCTATGTTATTAAGATGTTTGTTCAGATTGTATTTATCCATTTGATTCGTAGAAGTAGATTATATACTAAAGAAATACGTCTAATGGTAACCAGAATATGATAGAACTTAGGTAATGGTGGTGAAGGGGTTAAGGGGGGATGGATGCATTTATTTGCTTGTTTATGGACCTATCTATATTTTTGTTTAGTTTCCTCCCTAGACCTCCATCAAGCTTATCTTCATTATATGCTGACAATTATTATACGACTTTATTCAGATTAAGAAGGACGTCTACCCTTAACCCATACAGTACCAGAGACGTCTTTTTCATCCTATTCAGGAAGCTACTAGCCGAACTGTTTCAGTTTAGGAAGGACCTCCAGCAATATATAAGGCTTCAAACTATCTCACTTAACCCTTTTTACTACCACAGATCCTACCCAAACTGCATAATATCGTCTAAATATAGCTAGAATAAACAATAACACACGTCGCTGGTACTCAAAGGGTTAAATAGGCTACAGACTCAATTTATCCTTTCAGCTACCATATATCCATCTCAAGCTTCATAAAATCGTCTCAACGAAGCTGAAATCCAATACAAAAGACGTCACCGGTACAGTATGGGTTAATAGGCTTTGCACTATCTCGCTTAAGGGGGTAGTACTCGCTTTTTATGGACCCCCTATTCCTTCATTTTATGGACCCCCTATTCCTTCATTTATAGCATAATAGCTTTGAAATTATAAGACGTTCGTTCCATTAGTTTGGCTATTTAAACACCTTTTCCCCATTTCGTAAGACAGTACATTTTAAGACCGTTCGTGCCATTCAGGTGTCTATTTTTTCCTGGCGAGTGACAGCGAGCCGAAAAATATACAAATCTATCTTGAAGGGAGTCTAGGGGGTGTGTTTCTAAACTTGATGGAGGTCTAGCGAGGAAACTCAAAAATATATTAATAAATAAATATATACCTGTAGACCAAAAACCAAGCACTACCCCCTTAACCCTCTTTACTACCTCAGATCCTTCTTAAACGGCACACAATCCTTTAACTATAGCAAGAATACACTCAAATAGACGTCGACGGTAGGCTACAGAAGGGGTTAAGAAAATGCCGATTTAAATTATCCTCACTGTTATATTTAGGTGGATGGGTTAAGGGGGGGTAGTGGTTATTCTTTGGTGTATTTATTTATTCAATACTTATTTTTTTAGTTTACTCGCTAGAACTCCATCAAGCATTTAAAAAAAAAAAAAAAAAAGACTCTCCTTCAAGATATGTTTGTATATTTTTCGGTAGAAACATGTCTCGGCCAAAGGCTGATTCCTCATAAGATTATGCTCACTTTTGCTCGTCAGGAAAAAATCGACACCTAAATGTCACGAAAGGTCTTAAAATTGACAACGAAATAGGGCGAAAGGTGTTAAAATCGCCAAACTAATGAGTCGAACGTCTTAAATTCTTAAAAACTAATGGGACTAAACACGAGGGAGAAAGGGGTCCAGAAAAAGTCACCACTACCCCTTTAAAAGAAGATGAATGGGACGACAGGTGTGGGAAGAGGCTGAGGGGGGAACAGAGATAAAGAAGGAGTGAGAGGGGGGGGGGGGGAGGCTGAGGGGGGGAAGAGAGATAAAGAAGTAAACAGAAGGGGGTGGGGGGGAGGAGGTAAAGGGGGGTAGAGGCTTAGGGAGTAACAGAGATATAGGAGAGAGCAGCAGAAGGGAGGGGTGGGGGGTGGAGGAGGTTATAAAGGGGGGAGGGGGCTTAGGGAGGAACAGACATATAGAAGGAGAGAGCAGCAGAAAGGGGGGGGGGGGGTAAAGAGGGGGAGGAGGTTGATTTTTTTTTATTTGATTTTGTAATTAAGTTCGCATAAAGGCTGAGGGAGGAACAGAGATACAGAAGGAGAGAGAAGGGGAAGGGGGGGATAAAGAGGAGATAAAGTACGAGACTATTGGAGGAAAAAGAAGGTTCAGAGGAAGAGAAATATAAGATGACATTATAATTATCAGTGAAGCTACAAAATATTATGGAAACAGGGTGTGTAATGGCCTGGATTACATTTTGTGCAGTCTGCATAAGTTGTATAATTATGATAGGTCATTGTATAGGTATATACATAATATAATTTCTGGTAAAGTTGTAAGTCTTATCAAAATACTAAATCTGGTCATGGATGAAATATTGAAACTTGGTGGTATCATATTTAAGTATCAGAAATTAGCGCTCAGTTCCCAGATCTGTTCAGTTTATTGTTGACATATTTGGTGTGTGGTCGGTGGTGAGTGTATCGGAGCTGGGTCTAATTTGTTAATGGGTCGTATCGTTGTGAAGCAATGGGTGTTTCATTTGAAGCTGATATTTCATTCACGAGTTAAGTGAATGTATTTGTTGCTGGGGGACCTCAGTATTGGCTGGGCTGTGGTGGTTGGAGGGTCTCTCAGTAGAGGTGAGTGTGGTGCTTAATTGTATTAAAACCCTTACGGGATGGTGATTAGTGTTCGCTTTGTGGCTGTTGTTGGAAGGATTTTCTGTCAATTGGAAATAGAGAGGGTCAGAGGATGATCAGGTCCTTCTTATTGTGTTTAAACAAGTCAAATAGCGGCGGGGTTGTATTGTCGTTTGTGGCATAATATACTAAAGGTATAAGTATTCTTGTTATATAAAGTTTGGTCAATGTAATGCCTTGTATATGTGTACATATAGTTTGTTTAAACTAAATGAGAAACTGTTTTTTGCCAATTAGTGATACTTATGTAATTACAAATTACAGTCATGAGTGCAGTGGTGACTTGGCCAAATATTGTTTGATGGAACACAAGTGTAAGCCCACACTGTTTTGGTAAGTTTATCATATGAGTATTTTGTATATGACATGTGTACTGTGATATGCATTAGCTTATATATTGATGATTTGAGGAAATCCGGAATCTTTATATATTGTTGTTGCTTTAATGCATTACTTTTCTATTGTTGGCATTTATTCGTGGTAATAGCTTAGACACTGTAATAAGTACGGTCGCGCTAATAAGTCATGTCTCGGCTGTTATTTCATTTGGCTAGCTCTGTGCTGTATTAACCTAAGAAGTGCGGGACGCCAGGCGAAGGTAATTTGGTTCATTCCTGACTAAAATCGTCATTTTACCATTAATATCGTTATTAATTATTCATATGCACCTATTTTACATTTAATATGAAGAAAATAACATGCAACAACAATAAGACAAATGGGAATAGTGTTTTGCTGGTCAAAATTGCGAATTATTGCCGACCGGTCATTCATGAAGTGAGGAGCGGAAGCGAGGCACACTCTCCCCTCGCGAGGCCTGAATCCAGACTGACTGACTCACTCACACCACACGCTCACTAGTCACATGATCACGCCTTAGAACCGGTTTGGAGATATTTGTATGATAAATACACCAATAAATATGGGAATAAAGGACGAGTCTCACACAGTACGTTAGCTGCCGACCACAGCCGATCTTTTCAAAACATTTGAATTTTTCCGGGATCGTCTGACATCGTCTATGATCGTGTAAAAAGATCGCCTCGTATCGTGGTAGGCGAGGGGTGGTCGAGTGGCGCGGAAATGGTCGGCGGTGATCGGCCATAAAATAGTGGCTGCACTAAATTCTGGCCGATGATCGGCAGAAAAAACTGTTAAAAAACGTTAAATTTTATCGTGTGACGCCCATGTATATGTTGTGCAACGAGCGTATGTGAATCCTGGGATATCTTCATTGTCATCCTCTGATCGATGGTTGATTGTGTATGATTTTATTCTATATCTTATATGTGTGTGAGTAGTTTGTGTGTGTGTGCGTTTCCGTGTTTGGTTGTGTATTATTTAGTTTATATATATTGTGTGTGTGTTTGTGTGTGTGTGTGTGTGTGTGCGTTTCCGTGTTTGGTTGTGTATTATTTAGTTTATATATATTGCGTGTGTGTGTGTGTGTGCGTTTCCGTGTTTGGTTGTGTATTATTTAGTTTATATATATATTGTGTTTGTGTGTGTGTGTTTGTGTGTGTTTGTGTGTGTGTGTGTTTGTGTGCGTTTGCGTGGTTGGTTGTGTATTATTTAGTCTATATATATTGTGTATGTGTGTGTGTGTGTGTGTGTGTGCGTTTGCGTGGTTGGTTGTGTATTATTTAGTTTATATAATATTATGTATGGGTGTGCGTTTGCGTGTTTGGTTGTGCATTATTTAGTTTATATATAAATTGTGTGTGTATGTGTTTGTGTGGTTGGTTGTGTATTATTTAGTGTATTATATATTGTGTGTGTGTGTGTGTGTGTGTGCGTTTGCGTTTTTGGTTGTGTATTATTTAGTTTATATATATTGTGTGTGTGTGTGTGTGTGTGTGTGCGTTTGCGTGGTTGGTTGTGTTTTCTTTAGTTTATATATATTGTGTGTGTGTGTATTATTTTAGTCTATATACTGTATTGTATGTCTGCGAGTAGTTCTCTCACTCTCACACTCTCTCTCTCTCTCTCTGCGTGCGTGTGTGTGTGTGTGTGTGTGTAGCCTATAGTTAACATAAACATCTAAAAGTTTACTAAAATACATCCACTTGTAAACTAATGATATACTGCATCAAAGTCAGTGTATACCAGATCGTGTAATGATATAGGTATACATTCACCTATCGACTACTTAACTACAGCGTATTATTATTATAGTTTTATTCAAGTATATTGGGGGTTTGTAATTGATGATTAATGTTAAGAACGGGGTGTTATTTATAAATATATATATATATATATATACATACCCGGTAGGGCGGTTCCTTTGCCGTGTCAATATCATGTGCGGTCTACAACGGTCGTATTTATCGTTCAACGTATGTGCGTCTGTTGTGCTGTAAACTTATGGTTGTCAACCAAAGGCGGCATTATCGTGCTCTTAACGTACTTTAAATGTATGACGAATGTGTGATAGCCGAGTGAGTAGCGTCGCCAGTCAGCGATTTATTCTACAACGGTCGTGTTGCCGGCGTGTATGACGTGTGTGTGACGTGTGTGTGTTGAGTGACTGTCGAGGGTTTGTTGTACATCAATCGTGTGCCTGCGAGGATCGTGCAGTGATCCAGTGATTCGATTACAATCGACGAAAAAGTGCAAGTCGTCCTCTGTCGGCAGCTGTCGAGCGGTGGCCGTACTGTGTGAGACAAGGCCTTAAGAGGACAAATAGGTGATAATTGAAGTGGGTTGGTGGGGAAGAGGTGATTTTGACACATGTGGAGGAGTGATAAAAGGTATGGAGGGGAATGATCTCACTTAAACACCATTTCTTTTTTGTGAACTACTACTGGGGCCTTTTAAAAGTTTGGTACGATTTTACTTACTGGACACCTATTTGACAGGTACAGTCGTCAGGATTAATTAGTTTCAGTTTCCCTGGACTAAGGCGTTACTAGCACTGCACGATGGAGAGTTATCCCCTCCAACTCCTCTCCTTGTTGTTACCATACCCCTTCCGAAACCCTCCCATTTTCTCTCCGACCCCAGAACTACACCCACCCTCCCTTCTCTCGCTCTCACCCAGCTAGGACCTCACCAATTACATGCATTCCGAACACCTAATGAAGTAATGCAATGTATCATAGGCAGAGTCAAGTATTAGCTTTACTAAATTTGAAAGAAAGAAAGAGAGAGAGATATAGAGTACAAAGGAGTACAAAGGAAATCAAGCAACAACAGACTAGTGACCCTTCTAGGCTGCTTGTCCTCCAAAACACTGAGGATCAAGTGTCCAAACAGTGGTTTAGAGTGGGTAAGGGAACATTGGAAAGGGATATACTGCCCTGAAACTAATGTCCATGGCAGGAATAGGAAGTTAGTAGGGGACAGATGGGTTAGTACTGAGGGAAGGATAAAATAAAGTTATTCATTTACAAACGCAGTCAGTCACGGGTTTGATATTTGATACACGGAAAGATATTTGTCTAGGCGAAGTTTAAAAGAATCAACAGTGCTGCAGTCTATAACGTCTCTGGGAAGCAGAGAGGCAGAGAGCCAGAGAGACAGCGTGGGGGGGGGGGGGGGATTGTTCGCTGAGATTCATACCGATACATTTACCATTGACCCCTGAAAGGTTCATACCGATGTACTGATGGTTTAGTACTGCATTATACTCTAATATAGCTGCCAAACTAACCCACGTGAAGTTGTATTTCATTGTCATCGTTGTAATGGCTCAGCCTGGGCTACGTAACAAGCTGGAGACAACGAGGACCAATGGCTCAGCCTGGGCTACGTAACAAGCTTGAGACAACGAGGACCGACTGTGTCAATTCCACCATGAGTCTCTCCCATCAATGAACACAAAGTAAACCATTCAAGTATTTTGATTTTTTTGTTATACAATTAATAAATACTAATATCACTACATATTAGCACTGTATACAAGAACACAATCTTAATCATATTCACCACACATTTCTCTGCTTCCAGACAGTTCAGGACTCATTAAGTGTAAAAAGACAATTTGCTAATAAATGCTATGAATTATTGCCGAGAATGTGCCCAGTGAGTCGGCCATGTGATTTCATTACGCTAACTCAACACTCATCCTCTTAACGGAGCTATCTACCCAATCATTAGGCCATATTGTCTTCCTAATTGGCCATAATGTAAAACTACTGTATATAAACGGGACACGAACTACCCTCGGGCAAGGTACTGGGGTTTTCGAAAAGAGGCTCCAGGCTTGATAATATTACTTGACATAAACATGCTTAATAAACCTGAAGGGTTGATAACCAATATATATGCCCTATTTCAATTAACTACCCCTCGGGTACTCGTACTTTCATCTATCCATTAGATAGGGTCTTATTTTAAAGTGTCCATGCCCTCAACACTTACGCTCACCCATACATTAAGGAAGGACTTATTCAATTTGTCACCTTACCCCATAGACTCCTCTACATAAGGACTGGCGTCGGCCATACTCGGGTCCTGGAACTTGGGTCCATTGTCAGGCCCACAAACTGAGGTCTTATTTTAGTTTTACTGGATATGTGACTTTTTGTTTTTACTCTACATCTTATTAACTAGAGCAACCAAGTAAAGGAATATAAAACATTTGTTTTTGGTTGATTGACTCATAAGTCTCTTTCGTGATTGAACATAATAGGAAAATATACAGTTATAATGAGATAGTTTATAAGAACATGTATTATACAAGCAAAGCATCATACCATGAATTACATTAATTAAATATTAGAAGAAATTAAAGTAAAACCTTTGCAAAATATTACGTTACACATAATTTTACATATATCAAAAGTCACATAACGCAATAATTAACTTAAACATTAGAAAGTTTCTCTTGTCGCCTTAAGCAGCCTTGTGTACACTCCCGATCGCTTGTATTAAATTCAAAAGCCTTAAACAACACATTACACAATGTCTGGCATGCTCCTGAATGGCTAGCTAAAGGAGCATCTACATAAGACAAGCATTGTTTCAAGGAATTGCGACAACACTTTTTCGAGTCTTGAAGAGACATTTGAAGGGTGATGCCACTATGTACAAAGAAGACAGTAGCCAGTGTAGGCATACTCAGCCCGCCTCGATTGAGCGCAGTCAAACACTCTGATGACAAGCATTCCCCAGAATCTACTTCCTGTTGTCCATATTTATGAGCTAAACATCCCCCAATGTAGAAAATTTTATGTTTTAAAGTATCATCTGAATCTAGAAGTAGTTGAGTGTCTTGTAATGTCAGCTCTTCCAGAAGTTGTAAATCACCATCATCTATTGCTGCTGTACAAAATTCACAGCTTACTTCTTTGGCTCGGTCAGGAACGATGTCACGTTTCAACAGCTGATGCAACTGCTGTACTTTGGATGCTGCTTGAACATCCCCAATGTCAATGTAAAAATGTCCTGCTTGACCAAAACACTTTTCCAGGGGATCTTGTGAAAAAACAGCAGGTAGGATGTAAGCAAAATCATGGGTTTCAAAAAGATATTGTGCTGCTTCTATGTTATACCTTGTTGTGATGACAAAGGCATCTGCTGTTGACTGTGTTAGTTTCTTCTCTCTGCCATGCCCACCAGTCCACCGACAGCTGGATACAACTGTACACATTTCCTGCAGAGCTTTGAAGTTTGTACAGTTTAATGTCCAAGGTTCACGATATTGGTCTCGTAAATGAAATGCGCTGTACTTGCTTTTAACATTCATCATTTTAAACCAATTGGTTACCAGTGTTATGTATATCACTGTTCCATCCTGAAATTTAACAGTTCCTTTAAGACCTTCAAATGCAGCAATCGTTTACTCATTGAACACTTGGCAAACTAAGGGCACACTCTGACGTTGCAATGGTTTAGGAAATACTGATGAGCGTGTGAGTTTTGTCAGACGAAGTGGTGTCTTCTGATCTTCATTGTAAAGAGCTTTAACATCACTCCAACACGCCAAATATTCTGTACCGTCCTTGCTAAAATGTAATTCTTGACATTTCTCTGTGATCCAGTTGTTTCTCAGTGTCCACCAACCTTTAACTGTCTTCGTGGTGCGATGTATAAGGTGTTGATTTTCGGTGTGAGCATACTGGGTTCGAGTCCACGGACTGCCACATGTGTTTGTAAATTTCATTAATCGATTTTAGGAGTATGGTTGGTTGTTGGAAGGAACATAATAATTGATATTGGTTCAAGAGTAATTTATCGAGAGGACTTCCCTAAGTGGTTAAGGCCCCATTAATTGCTCTTTCCATTCACATATGCATAGCCTACGTGAGTTGCAGTTGGGATGTGTGTACATGCTTAGATTGATATGCAGGATTCGAAGTTGCATAATAAATCGTAGGCAGTGTCCACCACCCTTTAACTGTCTTCGTGGTGCGATGTATAAGGTGTTGATTTTCGGTGTGAGCATCCTGGGTTCGAGTCCACGGACTGCCACATGTGTTTGTAAATTTCATTAATCGATTTTAGGAGTATGGTTGGTTGTTGGAAGGAACATAATAATTGATATTGGTTCAGGAGTAATTTATCGAGAGGACTTCCCTAAGTGGTTAAGGCCCCATTAATTGCTCTTTCCATTCACATATGCATAGCCTACGTGAGTTGCAGTTGGGATGTGTGTACATGCTTAGATTGATATGCAGGATTCGAAGTTGCATAATAAATCGTAGGCAGTGTCCACCAACCTTTAACTGTCTTCGTGGTGCGATGTATAAGGTGTTGATTTTCGGTGTGAGCATCCTGGGTTCGAGTCCACGGACTGCCACATGTGTTTGTAAATTTCATTAATCGATTTTAGGAGTATGGTTGGTTGTTGGAAGGAACATAATAATTCTTGAGGATGTGAACATAATCATAGACAAGGAAAACATTTATGCCATCTGGTGCTAGTGTTACTTTTCCAGGACCCCCAAGCATTCTGTAAACAGCTTGATTCAGTGGACAGTTGTCACAGACGAACGATACTGGATGGCCACCACTAGCTTTAACAACATATACAGCCTCAAGTAATATTTCCTTCAGTTGAATAGCATTCAGTTTTGATACAGGATGAATTCTTATGATGTACCGTGGTCCTCCATAGTGACAAACAACTTCAATAGCAAGAGCAGATGTTGCTAGATTTTCTGGTCCGTTTGTTGCATAGCCTACTATATGCTCTCCTGTAAATCTAAGGGCCTGCTTAAGCTTGACTTCATCAAACAAAATGTTAACTAACCGCTGTTGTGGCTTCAACTGATCAAAAAGGATTGGGAGACACTTGTCAGCATAAGTGCGAGATAACAATTGGCGAATCTGTTTCTCACAAGGAAGACTAATTGCTTTGGAGTTTCTAAGCATTCTATATGCTGCAGGTGATATACAAAACAGTTCTGCTGCAAGAATTAACATATGCTTAGTATAACGGCGATTTTTAGGAGGAATAAGAAGGAGTTGTAACTGTGCTTGAATGAACTGAAAACCTTCAATTTCATGAAATTCTGTGATAGAGTCAAGTTCTGAAATTATTCTTTTTTAGCGGTCAGTATTAGTCGCTTCATGAGTGTTCATAATTTTCACTATTTTTAAATTTGAGACCACTTACTTACCAAGCTATTTTTTTGAAGATTCAGTTTACTTTTTGGTATCTCCAAGCCACTTTTCTCTGCTACTACCAGCTGCAGAAAACCAAAAGGAGACTGCACCTCTTTAAAATGAAGAAACTTATCAACTGCTCTACCATTACCATCTGTCTTAAACATTGTCAGTTCTCTACCATTTTGCATTATATAAAACTCAGGGAAGTGTTTTCCAATCTCTCCTGCAAATTTGTCATAACTATGCATTTTGTCTTGTTCATTTTCAAATTCAGTTTGTTTTTTAAGTCTTGCTTCACTTGTCACTGTTTTAGTTAACCTAGGAGCTGACGTAAGTTGTTTGAGGCAAGACTTGGGTACACCTTTAAAAACTGTAGGAGGCCCAGCTGGTCGTTTTCCTCCCCGAACTGTGACCCAATCGCAGTCGAAGTGTGATGCACAAATCCATAGTTTCGACCTGTCTCTCAAACTTTCTGGGCTATTTGGCATAGCACTAATCCATGCATGTCGTTCTTGTTCTTCATTCGGGAAACACACCATAGGACTGTATGGCTCTCCCCTGTAGTTTCCACGACAATTGAATGCAGCACATCTTTTCGGCATTGTTCCTGTAAAGCAAAAAAACAAGAATAGTTGTAAAATGGTTATCAGTACATATCAAAGCAACCCGTTGACATCAGCTCAATTCTAATATTTATCAGCTAAATAAGTTGTTAACACAGATCCTTTTGTGACTGGTAAGTATTTATAAGAAAATTACTTACAATAAGCTGTGAGATAACTAACAACAGAACAAAAATGTGATGCCTCTAACGTGTCTCGTGGGTGACTGGCGTCTGGCATCGTCCTGGGTTGTTCGTTTTCTGGCGAGACATTATGTCGCCAATATGGCGGGGATATGGACGATTGCGTGTGAAATTACATGCATTTATATGTAAAGTTGTGTTTGTGTACATTTTTTTGTGTTTAAGAAAGTCGGAGAGACCACTGCTTTCATGATACTGCTTTTAAGCAATGGACCCAAGTTTCAAACTCCGAGAGTGCTCGTTTCCAGTCCTTATGTAAAGGGGTCTATGCCTTACCCTTAACACCTTCCCATAAGGTTACTCTATTTGATCAGGTATCTTGTTTTGTAATCAAGTTAAGGGGGGCGTTCACTATGGCTATGTAGCAATATGGGTTGAAACATAGCAAATTGTGTTAAATACTCCCTGAGTAATGGCAAGACGTAGGGTATCTACTCCACATAATACTATTGAAAGCTTCAGGCCTATTCAAGCTTATTCTCTTGAGATAACTTTCAAGATAATTTGAATTCACACCTGTTACAAATAATTACTAAATAACTATATAACGCCCATTTATTAAATCCCAGATTAACTACAAAAGTTATAATATTGAACTGATCAATATTTCTTGTATTACAATACCACTCTGTATAACAGTTTCGTGTATAACCAAATAATCTCATTATACATTATATATAATTATACAAGTGTGTATTTCTACCCCTCATATCTGGTATATCCATATCATTATACAGTTAACCCTACTAGTAACGGCAGTAATTAGCAGCTTCAGCTTAGGTTTTGTTTAGTTCATATGTTTAATGTGCATGAGATGGTGGTCGAGAGATGTGTGTGAAATACTTCATTCCTTCATTAGGTGTTCAGAATAAATGTAATCGGTGAGGTCCCAGAAGTAGCTCCTAGCTGGGTGAGAGCGAGAGAAGGGAGATTGGGTGTAATTCTGGGGTCGGAGAGAAAATGGAAGGGTTTAGGTTGGGGTATGGTCACAACAAGGAGAGGAGGTGGGGGGGATACCTCTCCACCGTGCAGTGCTACTAACAGGGAAAATGAAACTAATTAATCCTGACGACTGTACCACCAAGGATTTAATACATATTTGTTTTCGGTTTCCATGCATCCAACACAAAGCTACACCTTTTTCTGGTCCGGTAATAGAATTAAAAACAATATAAACACTTTTTAAATGTGGTTTTCGACGTGAATAAAACTGCGTATTTGTGCCGAAAATCGTGAGTCCGTCGTCGCTTTGGATCGTCGGTTTGTTTACACAGGACGCTCGAGGTCCCCTCTATATTGACCATTCTGTTGCCGAGTATATTTTCCTGTATTTTTTTTTTTTTTTTTTTTATTTATATTTTTCTTGTAACCATTATAAGGTATACATGAATAATCCATATTCCCCAACAATAATACGGGACCCTTTGGGAATAGGGGGTTTTGGGTGGGGGAAACAAATTCAGGCCTAAATCCTATAAATACCTCTACCTAAACACTTCAAGTATGTATACTTGGGGGTTGGTATTAGATACAGGACTGGTTGAGGGCCCCCCCCCCCCCCACCTGTGAATTATAATAATCGTCATATATGTTGACAGTAGAGGGTCTAATTATCCCATGGCCAGCTGTTACTTGCCCCCTGCTGGCAACATATATGACGATTATTATAATTCACGGGGGGTTGAACCCGTTCAACCCGTTCTGTATCCCACAGCCTATAACGCAAGTCTTTATCAGAAAATATACCCAATAACTGGTTAGCTTAGCCATTTTAAGTCGACCGCCAAGGCGGGAAGTCACTTCGAGCGTAAACAAAGCGACGCTACTTCCACGAACGCAACAGAGTTTCCTTTATATTTTGTCTCATATTATTAATATTAAAGTGTCTCCATTTTTTTTTTAGTGTTTCGTACACCAGAAAAGTGTGTAGCTTGGTGTTGGATGCGTGGAAACCGAAAACAAATATGTATTAAATCGTTGGTGGTACCTGTCAAATAGGTGTCCAGTAAGCAAAATCTTACCAAAAGTTTTTTTTTAGGCCTTGGCTCATATGAGGACGCTCGCCGTCGCCCAGTACGGACTCTTATGAGGACGCTCGCCGTCCATGGGTTAATATATGTCAGATGTTGAATAGGGTGTGTAAGTGTAAGAAAATTGTTGTGTATATTTCACTTTAAATGAATGAATGTCAAGTTTAGACATTGCTGATACCAATTATTGATAAATATATATTGGCTGGCGAAACATTACTTATTCCGGCAATTTTAGACGAGCAAGTTTGTTCTCATACTAGTTTTTGGTATGTGTGCATTGGCATAGAGAACTAAACTGGATATATATAATTCTAAGAGACTGAAATAATGTACAACTTTATCTAAAAAGATACCAGACCACAATTTGCCAAACAATTGCTGGAAAAAGCGCTCGTGTGACACCGGCTCATGTGTTGGATTTTTTCAAATATACCAATTACTGTTAGACCTAATTGTCCATTTCCAATCAGTGAAGTACAATATCAAATTATTTCTGGTTCGCGTGTTCACTCAAAACTCACAGAATATAAACTGTATGGCTATTTTGCTAATTGAAATATAATGTAAATATAATATGGCTTCATTTTATAGGTGTTAATAACATCAGAAAATTAAACTCCAAATAATTAAATATTTTGTTCTTTGTGCATTTATGTAATGATGCAATTTTGCCATAACACAATTATGGATTAATATATCAGATTGGTCACATACATTGGTATTGAATATAATAAATTAATTATCCAAAATATATTTGTTTTGTTTTAAAGTTGAAATTAATTAATTAGTATTTTTGTATATGGTGTTTTCATATCATGTATTTATTGCATAGGAATGTTAGATAAAATTAACGATTTCAATTTATACTGGCTACTAATTGACGATTATATTCAGCTTAGGAAGGGCATCCAGCAATTAGCAGGCTTCAAGCAATCTTAATTAACCTTTTTTTACTACCACAGATCCTTCCTAAGCTACACAAAATAGTTTAAATATAGCTAGAACAAAATATAAAAGACATCACCGGTACAGAAGAGGTTATTTAAGGTGAACAGGATCTATAACCAGTCAACCTGGCCCTTAACCCCTTCTGTACCGGCGAAGTCTTTTATATGTTATTCTTACTATATATTTAGACGATTTCGTGCTGTTTAAGGTGGGATGGGCCGGTTTTCTGGATAACTTTCTCCCTCATGTTTAGCATTAGTTTTCAGATGTTAAGATGTTTACCCCATTAGTTAGTCGATTTTAAGACCTTTCGCCCCATTTTTTCGTCAATATTTAGAACTTTCGTACTATTTAGGTGTCGATTTTTTCCTGGCGAACGATAGTGAGCTTGTAATGTTGTGAAGAACCAGCCTTCGGCCGGCACATTTTTCTACCGAAAAATGTACAAATTAATCTAGAAGGGGGATCTAATGGATTTTTTTGTTTTAATTTGATGGAGGTCTAGGGAGGAAACTAGAAACACAATGAATACATGCAAAAATTGCCCAGAACGTGAACCATCAGAAGGATCTGGGGTAGTAAAAAAGGGCTAAATGAGATATTCGAAGCGTGTTAATTGTTGAAGGCCCTTTTTAAACTGAATACAATCATCTAATCATAGCCAGAATAGTTAAAAGGACGGCGATGGCACTGAACGGGTCATGTGTTTATGTGTGTGTATAATGTAGCACTTTCTGTAGTGTTCAGGTATTAACCCTTTGAGTACCAGCGACGTGTGTTATATTATATGCTAACTATATTTAGACGATATTATGCAGCTTAGAATGGATCTGTGGTAGTAAAAAGGGATGTTTGTGTTAGTTTGAAGCCTTATTAGTGCTAGAGGGCCTTCCTAAGCTGAATACAATTGTCTAATAGTTGCCAGAATATGATGAAAATGACGTCCCTGGTACAGTATGGGTTAATGGTCATGAGTATCAAAAGATCAACATCTATCACCGTGTATGCATATAATATTTACGTAATTTTGCCGCATTTGTACTATAACTTTCAATTCAATTACAATGCAATTCAATTCAATTGAAAAGTGTTATTGGCAAAAACATGTACACTTTTACAAAATCAACGTACATCAATACAAAATTAATATGTATATGCCAATGGGGACTGATACCAAGAGGTATATATGTCCCGAAATATAATACAACCCAACTATGCATTTACTGGGAATGTAAAAGTTATTTTCATATTAAGGGGAGGCAGACCGTTTTTTCTGGACCCCCTTCTCCGTAATGTTTAGCCCCACTAGTTTTGAAATTATAAGACGTTCGGCCAATTAGTTTGGCGATTTTAACACCTTTCGCCCCATTTCCTTGTCAATTTTATGACCTTGCGTGCCATTTAGGTGTCGATTATTTTCTGGCAAGCGATAGCAAGCCTGCAATGTTAAGAGGAACCGGCCTTCGGCCGGGATTTTTTGCTACCGAAAAATGTACACATTTATATTGAAGGGGGGTCTATGGGGTGTTTTTCTAAACTTGATGGAGGTCTAGCGAGGAAACTAAAACAATATATGAATAAATAAATTAATAGACCAAACAAACGGCCAGTCTCCCCTTAAGACAAGAAAAACTCAAACCCCAAAAAGAAAAAGAAAAAAAAACATGAATGCTTGCAAATCATCACTTGTAGTAGATATAAATAAATTTTTAATTTCCTGTGAAAGCATCAAATGAATCACTACATCATTAAGGGGAGACAGGCCGTTTGATTGGTCTATTAATTAATTTATTCATATATTTGTTTTAGTTTCCTCCCTAGACCTCCATCAATCTTAGAAAAACACCCACTAGACCCCCCTTCAAGATAAATTTGTACATTGTTTGGTAGAAAAATTAACCCCTTCTGTACCTGCGACGTCTTTATATTCTTATAAAATATATTATATACTAGTTCATAGACTACAGTAGATCTGGACTTGACACAAAAGTGGAACTTTGCAGTAAGGAACCCAAAATTCGAACCTCGAAACAGCAAAAATGTGACATGTTCGTAGTTTCGAGGTTCGAACTTGGGGGTTCGTTCTCCGATTTTGGGTACCTTACTGCAAAGTTCTATTTTCGTGTCAAGTCCAGATCTACTATAATTATGACCTACTGTAGTCTGACTAGTTATATTTAGACGATTTTGTACAGTTTAAGAAGCATGTGTGGTAGCACACAGGGTTAAATGAGATAGTTCGAAGGCTGTTAATTGCTGGAGGCCCTTTCTAAACTGAATAAAATCGTCTAATAATAGCTAGAGTGTTGTTAAATAGACGTGAATAGGAGCACGGCGGCCAGGGCACTGAAGGGTGAGAGTCATATCTCGCGATACCTATGTAGCGCTACAAATGTAGCACGACATTGCTCATTATTCGGGAATATTTGCCGATTTCTGTGGTAGTCCTACGGGTGATCCCTGTGCGCTACGAAGCTGGATCTGGTGTCATTTTGAAATTATTTTCTTTTAGTTTTTCGCGGAATACATTTAATTTCATTCACACACTTGCTTAAGTATTCAGTAGTGAAGGAATGAGCACTAATTCAGTGGAGATAATTATTCCCGCAGCATAAGTGTTAAGGGGCTAGTGGCTGATATTTTGGTCTATTAATTCACTTATTTATATTTTCCCAGCCATCCTTGTGTGAAAGTACTTGATAAATATTGAGAATAATAGAGAAAATACCCGATAATTGAGGAGGGGGGAAGAGGGCGACAAAGGGGAGGAAGAAGGGCAAGGGGGGGGAGACACATGTGGAAGAGTGATAGAATATGTAGGGGAATTATCTCACCTAATCACATATTGCTTTGTTTTGAGTGCCATGCAGTGGGGTGTTTTGAAATATTTTATTTTATGTGTTGGCTCTATAGAGGACGCTCGCCATCCAACAGCAAAACCTCTCGAGAGGATGCTCTCCGTTCTTGGGTTAAGGGGGTAGTGCTTGTTTTTTTTATCTATGTATTCATCTCTTAATATATTGTTTATGTTTCCTCGGTAGACCTCCATCAAGTTTATTTATACACCCCCTAGACCCCCTTTCAAGATATAATTGTACATTTTTCGGTAGATAAATGTTCCCGCCAAAAGCCGGTTCCTTCGAAAAGTTCAGGCATGTTATCGCTTGCCAGGAAAAAATTAACACCTAAATGGCACGAAATGTCTTAATATTGACAAAGAAATTTGGCGAATGTTCTCAAAATCACCTAACTAACGGAACAAAGGTCTTAAAATCTCAAAGTGTATATGCTAAGCATGAGGGAGAAGGGGATCCAAAAAAAGCGATTACCTCCCCCTTAATTCCAAAATAGTGAATGGGTTGGAATGAAAATCAGCACACTCCAAAATTGATCATCTCGATAATTCAATATACAAATCACGGTCACGAAGTTATTTTAAGGGGAGATGGGCAGTTTTTGGTCCCCTTTCTTCCTCATGTTTATACCCATTAGTTTTCAGATTTTAAGACATTTGCTTAATTAGTTTGTTGATTTTAAGACCTGTCGCCCCATTTCTTTGTCGATATTAAACCCTTTCGTGCCCTTTAGGTGTATATTTTTTTCTTGGCAAGCGATAGCGAGCCTGTAATTGTGGAGGTACCGGCCTTTGGCCGTGATATTTTTCTACCGAAAAATTTACAAATTAATCTCGAAAGGGGATCCAATGGATGTCTAGGAAGGAAACTAAAAACATATATGAATATATAAAAACAAAGACCCCAAAAAATCACCACTGGGCCCTGAATATCATTAGTTTTAATATATATTGACATCAGTTATACCTAAATATTACAATGTGTCATCACCTATGGTTGTTTTAGTTATAATTAAGATTATTTTAAGGGGTGGTAAGTAGTTTTTCTGGATCCAATTCTCCCTCACGTTTATCCCCATACTTTTTTAGATTTTAAGACGTTCGCCTCATTAGTTTGTTGTTCCTATAAGAACTTTCTTTCTATTTCTTAATCTATATGAAGACCTTACGTGCCATTTAGGTGTCGATTATTTCCTGGCGAGCAATAGCGAGCCTTTATTTTAATGAGGAACTGCCCTTCGGCCGAGACATTTTTCTACCAAAAAATTTACATATTTATCTTAAAGGGGGTATTGTTTTTGTTTTTCTTGTTTAATTAAGATTGATGGAGGTCTGCATAGCAAACTAAAATCCTTCCATAACCCCTTAAATAGCGGCCATCATTAAAAAAGTGACTCACAAATACCAGCGACGTCTCTCTGCCGTCAGCAATATACGATCCTTGTTCTGCTAATATCTAGCAGGAGCTGCTAACATGACTTTGAGGCACTGCTGTGAGGAGTTGGTAACACTTTATCATGGTCTCTAGCAGCTACTCCAGGCCGGCTGAGTCAGTTACCCACCAACTATTGAGCTGAGAGGGTGTTGCCTCATTGCTTTTGGCAACAGACCTGGCATTAGAGGGTACTTTTAATCTACTATGCCATGGCACAGTAGGGGTTTAAGATGGGGATTAGTCAATTCTCGCTAGCTTAAACAAAAATCAAGCTATGCATCCCTTAATTACTTTGAGCATGCTTGAGGTACAGAGTCATACGGTTTTGATCAGCACCTATGAACTTATAAAATAGGGGACATTATTTATCTTGGATTTATTTGGAAATTTGTAAACTAATTGAAACCATTGTTATGTACATAATTAGGTTGAAATTGCATTCTCACTTCTACCTTTACAATTTTCATAGGACAATGTTATATACATAATTAGACTGCAATAATGCATTCTCACTTCTACCCTTACAATTTCCATGAGAATGTATACAATACTGAAAATGCAATAAATATATAAGAAAATATGGACAGTGCAAATAAAAAAATATAAAATAATAAAACATTACAAATCAGTGAAAATGTTTGTATTACTGTTAGTCTAATAATGAAATATAAAATATAAAATAATAAAACATTACAAATCAGTGAAAATGTTTATGTATTACTGTTAGTCTAATAATGAAATTCAACACTTGTTCTTCATTTGTAAACAATAGCACGTTTTCAGATACATTAGTCTTTTGTTTAGGCAAGCACACACACACACACACACACATTCTCTCTCACATTCTCTCTCTCTCTCTCTCTCTCTCTCTCTCTCTCTCTCTCTCTCTCTCTCTCTCTCTCTCTCTCTCTCTCTCTCTCTCTCTCTCTCTCCAACTGGGTCATCAACATGCTCACCACCCACCACACTACAAGCTCTCAGAGAATTAGGTCACCGTGGATAATAGCATACAAAGTTAATTATGAGAACTGCCACCGCCCATCCCTTCAACATATACGGTCGAGCTAATAAGTAATGTCCCAGCTGTCATTACGTTTGGCTTGCTCTGTGCTGTATTAATGTCTGTCAGATGTTGAATAGTGTGGGTAAATGTAGTGCTAATAAGTCATGTCCCAGCTGTCATTATGCTTGGCTTGCTCTGTGCTGTATTAATGTCTGTCAGATGTTGAATAGGGTGGGTAAGTGTAGGAACATGTTTGTATATTTCACTCGATATGAAGAAATGAAGCTTAGATATTGCTGATACCAATTATTGATCAAAACATACTTGGTGCCGCCGAGATATGACTTATTAGCGTGACTGTACAGGTGCCCACGTTGGGAGAAATGCGACCCCAATCTCAGGACAATGGAGGATTAAGGGGAGGCAGTTGTTTTTTCGAGTCCTCCTCCTCCCTCATGTTTAGCCCTATTAGTTATGAGATTTCAAGACATTCGCCCCATTAGTTTGGCGATTCTCAGACCTTTTGCCCCATTTCTTTGTCCATATTAGGACCCTTCGTGTCATTTAGGTGTCGATATTTTCCTGGCGAGCGATAGCTAGCCTGTAATTTTAGGAGAAATTGGCCTTTGTCCGGGACATTTTTCTACCGAAAAAGCTTGATGGAGGTCTAGGGAGGAAACTAAAAATATATATGAATAAATTAATTAATAGATCAAACAAACAGCCACTGTCCCCTTAAGGATATCAGGTAATTAAATTATCGACTTAGACGCTAACCAGTCAGCTCAGGATATTTGTTTACGCACATCAATAATAAATGAGACCATTAAAGATGCCCAAGGTATATATTTATATCCCTACAAAGCGCTTCAGATCCCAAAATAACTATCCTAAATGGATGTATAATGCGATCAGACGTATACTAGGTTTCAAGAAAGGCATATATATAGGAAAACTAAGGAGAGGTGAAGATCCTTGAAGAAACTATTATGCAAATCTTAGAAAAAAAGTTAAAGCTGATATTAGGAAAGCTAAGCGTAATTACGAAATATATATTGCTAGGGAATTAAAAATGACCCCCAAGGGGTTCTTCCAGTTATAAAAAAAAAAAGTAGGCCCTCTTAAAACTAAGACAGACATTCTCTCTCTCTCTCTCTCTCTCTCTCTCTCTCTCTCTCTCTCTCTCGCTCTCTCTCGCTCTCTCGCTCTCTCGCTCTCTCTCTCTCTCCTATTATGTTATTCAGGTTCTAATTCCTCTCCCTGCCTCCTGCCTTTCTTTAATCAGACCACTCCACAGATTATGTTATTCAGGCTCTAATTCCTCTCCCTGCCTCCTGCCTTTCTTTAATCAGACCACTCCACAGATTATGTTATTCAGGCTCTAATTCCTCTCCCTGCCTCCTGCCTTTCTTTAATCAGACCACTCCACAGATTATGTTATTCAGGCTCTAATTCCTCTCCCTGCCTCCTACCTTTCTTTAATCAGACCACTCCACAGATTATGTTATTCAGGCTCTAATTCCTCTCCCTGCCTCCTGCCTTTCTTTAATCAGACCACTCCACAGATTTTCGTACTCTCATTGCAGCCGATTACACGCCCTCTCTCTCTCTTTCTCCCTCACTTACACACACATACACACACACACACTCACACACACACGCAGACACACACAGACACAGACACCGAAAACTCTAAACACTTACTTTCCATCCGTTTTTACCCACGAAGACTTAGCGAATATACCGGAGGTCCGCCCTATATATGATGGAAGTATAGATAATATTTTAAGTAAAATAATCATAGGTATAAAATATGCACTTGAGCAGTTAGACAAGCTAAAACCACAAAATTTATCTGAGCCAGACTCCATATATCCCAGAGTATTACAAGAATGTAAAGAAGGCATTAGTTACCCGTTAACAGCATTATTTGATAATTTTCTTAATTCGGGTCTAGTCCCTGATGAGTGGAAACTTGCAAATGTGGTACCGATATTTATTAAAGATGATAAATATATTGCTTCAAATTATCGTCCAAATAGTTTGACATCAGTTGTAGGCCAACTATTAGAGTTATTTGTTGCGCACGAAATCAGAGAGCACCTAGAACGTCACCAATTAATTAAATATATTCAGCATGGATTCACGAAGGGTAGGTCCTGCCTCACTAATTTAATGACATTATTTTCCCAAGTATACAAAGCAGTAGAATATGATGCAATATATTTATATTTCAGTAAATCACGAAAGATTGCTGAGGAAAATTTAAGCTTATGGAATAGGCGGAGCTTTATTAAGTTGGATTAGGGCATGGTTAATTAGTAGGAGGCAGAGAGTTAGCATAAATGGTATACAATCAGACTGGGTTGTAATTAAGAGTAGAGTCCCACAAGGATCTGTGTTAGGTCTTCTGCTGTTCATTATTTATATTAACAACCTTGATGTAAGAATAACTAGTAAAATTAGTAAATTTGTAGACGACATAAAAATAGGAAGAGTGATTCATTCTGATAATGATATTCAGAATCTCCGAAGAGATTTAGACACACTACACGTAAGGGCAGTAAACTGGCAGATGACATTTAATGTAGATAAATGCAGTGTTGCAAAATTTGGAAAAACGATAGAAAATGCAGGATACAAGTTAGACAACGTGGTTTAAAGTAACTCAGATAATGAAAAAGACTTGGGAGTCATCGTCAAGTGTTATTTGAAACCTAGATATCAATGCACCAGTGTTCGAAATAAGGCATATAGAGTTCTTGGATTTATATCTAGAAGGGTGAGTAACAGAACAGCAGACGTAATCTTAAAACTTTATCTAGCGTTAGTAACACCACATATGGATTACGCTGTCCAATTTTGGTGTCCCTATTACAGAATGGACATAGATTCGTTGGAGAGAGTACAACGTAGAATGACTAAATTATTCATAATATTATAAATCTTCCATCTGAAGAAAGGTTGAAGAAATTAGGCTTACATTCGTTAGAGAGACGCAGAGTTAGAGGGGATATGATAGAGGTGTTCAAATGGGTTAGTGGGATTAATAAAGGGGACATGAAAGATGCACTGAAGCTCAGTGATAGCGAAAGAACTCGAACAAATGGTTTCATATTAGATACATTTCGTTTCAGAAAAGATATAGGCAAATATTGGTTTGGTAACAGTTATAGATACCAAGTGCTATAGTGGGATCAAGAATGATGGAGAGCTTTAACATAAAATTAGATAGGTATATTGACGAAATGGGCTCGGTATGAGGGGGTTCTGCCGGGTGTGGGCCAATCGGCACTCTGCAGACCCCGTGTTCTTATGTATACAGTACCTCTGACCGTTTTTGTGAGGTCGGTCCGCATGGTATTTCGTATTTGTGAGTTGGACCTATAATTAGGCCTTATAATTATGGTTGGGTACGAGAGGGATCTGTCTTGTGTGGGCCAATTGACTTTCTGCAGACTCCCATTTTCTTATGTTCTTATGTAAGTACTGTTCCTCGCCGTGATCTTATACATGGAGATATAGAGCTCATGATTGAATTGCGAGTGTTGTTTCTTATGTTCTTATGTAAGTACTGTTCCTCGCCGTGATCTTATACATGGAGATATAGAGCGCATGATTGAATACCGAGTGTAGTTTCTTATATTCGTATGTAAGTACTGTTCCTCGCCGTGATCTTATACATGGAGATATAGAGCGCATGATTGAATACCGTGTGTAGTTTCTTATGTTCGTATGTAAGTACTGTTCCTCGCCGTGATCTTATACATGGAGATATAGAGCGCATGATTGAATACCGTGTGTAGTTTCTTATGTTCGTATGTAAGTACTGTTCCTCGCCGTGATCTTATACATGGAGATATAGAGCGCATGATTGAATACCGTGTGTAGTTTCTTATGTACGTATGTAAGTACTGTTCCTCGCCGTGATCTTATACATGGAAATATAGAGCACATGATTGAATTGTGAGTGTAGTTTCTTATGCAGTGGTTAAGGGGAGACTGTCCGTTTGTTTGGTCTATTAACCCGGCAAGCGCGATAGGCCTCACGGAAGGCTTCCTATAGGGAACGCGATAGGCCTCACGGAAGCAGGACCATAAAAAAAGCCTTCCATAAAAAAAAAGGGCCTATCAAAACAAAGGAATTTGTCTCTAGGTGAGATAATTCCCCTCCAGTACTCATCCATGTAAATCTCACCCACCCCCCTCCCCTCCTTCCCCTCCTTATTCCCCCCTCCCTCCCCTCCTCAATTATCACCTATTTTTCCTCTTATTATCATCATTTATCGGTTATTTTTCTCTCCCGCGATAATGTAGCACAAGTGGGTTGCATAAAAGATCGTTATGCAACACCCAGACACCGGCACACACCGCCTCGCTCGTCTCAGTTGACTCCCAGACAGCGAGAGGGGAGGGCTGCCTGTCTCTATCTCTCGCCTGAGATACCGGGTGGCCAATATCTTCGTTTTTCACCACCCAAATGCTTTTCCCACTTATTTTAGCACTCTTGAAGGTTCATATATACATCATATATGTAAAATAAAAGCATACCGAAAACAAATAATGGTTTATATTGTAAATATAACGAATTCTGTCAGAATCCAGGGCTAGAAATGCACAAATAACTACCCTAGCACCTACGTCTATATCGCGCTCAGGTTAATTCATTTATTCATATACTTTTTCCTCGCTAGACCTCCATCAAGCTTAGAAAAACACCCCCTTGACCCCCCTTCAAGATTAATTAGTACATTTTTGGGTAGAAAAATGTCCCAGCCGAAGGCCGGTTCCTCTTAAAATTGCAGGCTCGCTATCGCTCGCCAGGAAAAACACGACACCTAAATGGCACAAAAGGTCTTAAAATTTACAATGAAATGGGGCGAAAGGTCTTAAAATCGCCAAGCTAATGGGCCGAACATCTTATAATCTCAAAACTAGTGGGGCTAAGCATTAGGGAGAAGGGGGTCCAGAAAAACGGTCTACCTCTCCTTAACTCCTCTGACTAGGCAGGTGATAATTAAAAGAAACCACGCTCGTAATTTAGCCATACTAATTCTACTTTCCCCCACATAAGAACACAACGAGGAACGGAACTTATGTGGCCAACTGTACCTCACATAGCCTTCTCATTCACTATTATCTACACAATCATCCAAATCAACATATCTTAATTCGTTGTCATTGATATTAACCCTTTGAGGAATATGACGCTTGTTAATGAGGGATAAGCGTATTTCTTTAGCTTATTTTTTGTATTATTTTACTTATATATTTTTTAGTTTCCTCCCTAGACCTCCGGTAAGCTTAGAAAAACAACCTCTAGACCCCTCTTCGAGATAAATTTGTACATTTTACGGTAGAAAAATTACGCGGCTGAAGGCCGGTTCCTCCTAAAATTACAGGCTCGCTATCGCTCGCCAGGAGAGAATATCGACACTTAACCCTTCTTTGGCGGAGCCCGGCTATTGTCGAGTGAAATAAATGTGGCATATGTGGCGGGTCACGGCTATTGTCGAGTGCAATTTTGAGCACGTAATGTGCTCAGAGAGAGCGGAGCAGTGGGAGAAGCATAGGTTACCTCATGACCGCTCGCCACGGTGGCCGTGGAGCTACTGAGATGTACTCCTTTGTACTCCACCCTCTCTCACTCGTTTAACACGTAATAATGTAAGAAAATGACCGTATTTTACCGATTTTGCCCTTCGGTTGCACGATCGTTGCAAGACAACCAGTGATCGTAGAAGGATGGTTCTGGTGTCATTGGAAAGCTGAATTAACGCCCTTTCAGGGATACATACTTGTATTACGCTCTGGCTCTTGTTTATGCATGAAAACGAGAACGGAAACAAGCTCGTTTACGGTAAAACCCCCCGCTGGGCAGCACAGTCAAATATAAATACTCCACCACCCGCTTTTTGAGTGTTAAATGGCACCAAAGGTCCTATAATGTTAAAAAAAAAAATTGAGAGAAATGTCATACATCGCTAAACTAATGGAACGAACATCCTGAAATCTGAAAACTGATGGGGCTAAAAATGAAGGAGAAGAGGTCCAGATAAAGCAACCATCTCCCTTAACAGTTTATTCAGGTTATCATTAAACGATTTTAATCAGATTGAAATAGTTATGTTTTAGCGATGTTTTGTATTTTTTAGCGATGTTTTGTATTTTCAGAAACTTTGAGTGTTGTTAACACTTTATTATATTTATTATATTAATTATTGAGCGCACTAACTGTAACAAAATATTAAAATATTTATTAATATTAGTGTTATAAAAAGTATGGAGAGTAATTGTTTTATAATGCCTTTATGTTTGTATTGTTGTAAATAATGTTTTGAAAATACACAATCGCACAACCATTATAGTAATATATATATATATATATTTAAAAAAAAATGTCTGCAACAATCTCCTATTGGAAAGTATGGTTGATTGTTCTCATATATCAAAGTTATTTATATATATATATATATATATATATATATATATATATTTATTCTTTATTTAAGGGAGACGGTTCGTGTTTCTGGATCCCCTTTTCCCTCAAGTTTAGGCCCGTTAGGCTCCCTTTCTCGACTAGGAGTTTCGACATTAGCCAGCTCACTGGACAAGATTGTTGCGGGGTTTCGTTAAAAAAACCTGGGTGTGTAAGTAAAATACTGTCTCCATATGGAGCAGGTACTTCATGTGACAAACCAGTGAGTAAAATAGAAAAAATCAGTCAAGATAGTGCGGATATAGTGATGTGTAATAGTAGTATCGATAACACTACACATGTAACTGATAGTAAAGATGAGAATACTGATAGAGTAAAATTTCCGTCTAGAGCTAGTAGTTCAACAGGAAATAATAAGTTAGCTAAACACAATAGAAAATTAGTTGCAAATAAAAGTATTAGGTTGAGGGTATATTATACAAATTGTAGGAGTTTATGTAACAAAATGAACGAACTTAGAGCACTCGTTAGCACAGAAAATATAGACATAATAGCGCTAACTGAAACTTGGATTAATACAGAATCTAATAATTTTTTAGCAGAATTTGATATTCCAGGATATAGTTTGTTTAAATATGACCGAACAAGTAGGAGGGGCGGGTGTATAGCAGTGTTTGTCAGGAGTACATTAAAAAGCTGTATTAAATCAGGTATTAGACTAAATAATGATAATGAAAGTGTTTGGGTGGAGGTTAACGAAGGTAGTGAGACCATTGTTATTGGGGTTATATATAGACCGCCTAATATGAGTAGAAATGGCGGAAAATCGTTATGGGAGGAAATTAAAATAGCATCAAGGTTTAGCAATGTGTGCATTATGGGGGATTTTAATTTTCCGAACATTAATTGGCAGCACCAAATAGGCGACTCCGATTCAGTAGAGTTTATTGAGGTAGTACAAGATAGTTTTTTATTTCAATTCATAGATACGCCGACTAAGGGTATTAATATTCTTGATTTAGTTTTCAGTAACAATGAACATATGATAAATGATGTAGAGATTGGTGACCACCTAGGAAATAGCGATCATAAATCTATTTATTTTAATATACAATGGACAGGGAATGCTAAAGAGAATACGACACTTATCCCAGATTTCAGAAAAACCGATTATGGTGGGCTAAGAAGACACTTAAGGGTGGACACTATTGTTAAGCAATTAAGTCAGGATATGCCAGAGTTAAACTTGCCACCTACATAATTATAACCAGTTTATTGCTTCACTCCACAATGCTCATAATAAATATATCCCTAAAAGAAGATTTAGATCGACGACGCAGAACCAACCAAAATGGATGACTAATAAGCTAATAGATCTTATAGGAAAAAAGAAAGGAATATATAGAAAAATAAAGAAAGGCGAAAATCATATACATATATAATAATAATTAATAATAAGAATAGTTCTTAAAGCTAGCGCATGCTAAGCTAGCTAAGGATAGCTCAATAAGGCCGATTAGGCGTATTTCCTTTGGGGTCCTGTACTACTACCCCATCCCTTTGCTCATGAGGGATGGTAACGACTCAGTGCTTGTGAAAAATCTTTAATGCGCCGAGCGTGGGCGCGAACCCGGGCCTTCTGGGTGGAAGTCCGAGACGCTAGTCACTACACCAAGCGAGCCGCTTGGTGACTCTATCAAGACAGGTCAAAAAGGAAATCAGGAAAGCAAAAAGAAATTATGAAATAAGGATAGCCAGTGACTCAAAAAATAACCCTAAATCTTTTTACCAACTATATAAATCTAAAGTTAAAGATGTAATAGGCCCCCTAAAAACTTCAATAGGAGAAATAACAGAAACTTATTTAGAAATGTGCAGTACATTAAATAGTCAGTTGCTTTCCGTTTTCACTTAGGCAAATTTGGCACAGATTCCAGAAATCAATATGGTATATAGTGATAGTATAGAACATATGTTAAGTACAGTTAGTATAAGTGGAAATGATGTGCTTAAGGAAATTGACAGACTGAAACCTCAAAACCGCCTGGTCCTGACGAGGTATATGCTAGAGTATTAACCCTCTCCGACATATGACGCGATTTTGAGCCTATTAGGGATACTTTAAAGCCTTTGTTACCATCAGGGGTATTTATAAACCTTTAGTTTAGTTAATTCAACCTCTGCAGTTGTCTTTGAGTTAGCTGTGGGCAGAACACTAATTTTGGAGAGGTAATTATAAGAGTGAGAGAACTCTATTTCTTATTGCTAATCTGGCAACCTCTGCGTCATATGAGTCTGAAGGGTTAAAAGAATGCAGAGATGAGTTAAGTAGCCCATTAGCATTTGTATTTAACAATTCATTAGAAACAGGTTTAGTTCCAGAAGCTTGGAAGCTTGCAAGATTAATGTAGTTCCGATCTTCAAAAAAGGTGATACATCGATAGCATCCAATTACCGTCCCATTAGTCTCACATCAATCATAGGAAAGTTGCTAGAGTCTATTATTGCTAGGAAAATTAGAAGCCACTTAGAAAAGTTTAACTTAATAAATTCTTCTCAGCATGGATTCACTCAGGGACGTTCTTGCCTTACTAATTTGCTTAGCTTTTTCTCAGAGGTATATGAAGCAGTAGATAGTGACAAGTCATATGATATTATTCATTTAGATTTCAGTAAAGCTTTCGACAGAGTCCCTCATGAGAGATTGATGAGAAAGGTTGAGGCACATGGAATAGGAGGATCGTTGTTGGGATGGATTAGGTCATGGCTAATTGGTAGGAAACAGAGAGTCAGCATAAATGGTACCAAGTCAGAGTGGGGAGCAGTCAAAAGTGGTGTCCCCCAGGGATCGGTATTAGGTCCCCTGTTGTTTCTTATATACATAAATGACCTAGATTTAGGTATAACTAGTAGGATAAGTAAATTCGCAGACGATACTAAAATGGGGAGATCAATTGATTCAGATAGCGATATAGAGTGCCTCCAAAGGGATCTAGATACCTTACATGAATGGTCAGTAAATTGGCAGATGAAGTTTAACATTGACAAATGCAAGGTATTAAAGATAGGGAAGATGCAAACAAATTTTAAATATAAACTAGCTAATTTAGAATTAGAAACTTCAGACTGCGAGAAAGATCTAGGTGTGTTTGTTAGCAATGATTTGAAGCCTAGAAAACAGTGTATAAGCGTTCGCAATAAGGCAAACAGGATTCTCGGGTTCATCTCTAGGAGTGTGAGTAACAGAACTGCTGATGTTCTCTTAAAACTTTGCTTGTCATTAGTGAGACCCCATATGGATTATGCTGTCCAATTTTGGTGTCCCTATTACAGAATGGACATAGATTCATTGGAGAGAGTACAGCATAGAATGACAAAAATGATCCATAATATTATAAATCTTCCGTATGAAGAGAGGTTGAAGAAATTAGGTTTACATTCGTTAGAGAGACGCAGAGTTAGAGGGGATATGATAGTGTTCAAGTGGGTTAGTGGGATTAACAAAGGGGACATGACAAATGTACTAAAGCTCAGTGATAGCGAAAGAACTCCTACCAATGGTTTCAAATTAGATAAATTTTGTTTCAGAAAAGATATAGGCAAATATTGGTTTGGTAACAGAGTTGTAGATGGGTGGAATGGACTACCAAGTGCTATAGTGGGATAAAAAACGGCAGGGAGCTTTAAGATAAAATTGGATAAGCATAAGGACGAGAAGGGTTGGGTGTGAAAGGGGATCAGCCGGGTTGGGCCAATCAGCGCTCTGCAGACCCCCATAATCCTGAGTTAATCTCTAACCGTTTTGGTAAGATGATCCTCAGGGTATTAGAGTGTTGAGCCTATAATTGGGCTTTGTAATTGGGGTTGTGTGGGACAGGGATCTGCCTTGCTTAGGCCAATCGGCTTTCTGCAGACTCCCATTTTCGTATGTTCTTATGTTCTTATGTTCTTATGTTAGTTTTGATTGATTAAGACGTTCGGCCCATGACTTTGGTGATTTTAATTCCTTTTGCCCAATTTCATTGTCAAATTTAAGACCTTTTGTGCCATTTAGGTGTCGATTTTTTTCCTGACGAGCGATAGCGAGCCTGTAATTTTAAGAGAATCCGGTCTTCAGCCGGGACATTATTCTACCGAAAAATGTACACATTTATCTTGAAGGGGGGTCAAGCGTGTGTTTTTGTAAGCTTGATGGAGGTCTAGCGAGAAAACTTAAAAAACAAATAAATAATAATGTATGAATATATAGACTAAAAAATATCCACTCCCCCCTTAATATCCGTTTTCAAAAGCTGTACTATGGAGTGTTTTATTTTGTTATATTATATTTTATTTATTTATTATTTTTGTCCAGTTCAGAACCCGTATGTAACGATGATCCTTTATTTAGTGTTTCAACTCACTGGACGTTCACATTCATCGCGGCAAATCTTTCGTAATTTTTATCAACACACACACACACTAGAGATGGACCGAATATTCGTTTTGTATTCGTATGTGCGAATATTCGCAATGTTTTTCAATATTCGTATTCGTATTCGTATTCGCATTTCCATTCATAGCTATTTGCAAACATGCGAATATTTTCACGAAACCAATAGAAGATATACAAAAATGTAAAATATTACATTTTAAAGCGTGCGTTCGCTTGTACGATGTCGGGGAAAGGCATGCTTCTTTATTAAACCCTCTAAGTACCATAGTATGTGAATGTTTTTTAAACTAATAGAACTGAAATTGTATACATCGACTTCCAAACCGAAGTCTGACCTTGTTCATTATAACGGAATAAATGGTCTTGGTACAATGTTGCCAATGTACCGGCTACCGCTAGATCCAGCGAATCACTTCCATCACTTCCATCTAGCGACATCAAGATGTAATGAATTCTAGCGATATTCAAGTCATGTTCCCTATTTTGAGGAATTGTAGAGATTTTTCGATTGTTAAAGATTATTCTAGATACTTCAACATATGTTTTCTAGTGACATACAAGTGTTTAGTGTCTGGTGACTATCTAGCGATTTGTCAATGCTATTCTAGCATACATTTGTGCTTTAGTTTATCATGTATTGTTTAATATATTTGCCATATTTCTCCATAAGACTTCCTACATGATATAGTGTATTGTTCTAGTGATAATTAAATATTATACAGGGCTATTTTAAGTTGGCTGATGATTATGAAACAGAAATATGCTGGACGATGAGAATACTGTATGTAAACATGTCTCAGATATCACTGATAATTTTTGGCATTTTCTGCAAAAAGCCCAATGGCTAATCACTGGTGGTAACGAAACACGCAGCTTTACACATTCACATCGTCATTGGTTTCCGGTAATTAATTTCATAGTAATTTAATTAACGTTTGTTGGTGATATAAAAAGAATTACCAGTTCTTGAAGGATGACAATTTCATCCTTCAAGAAAGATTGAAATATTCGCAATTCGCTATTCGTATTCGCGAATTATACCAACAAATATTCGTATTCGTATTCGTATTCGCAAATAGTGAAAACTGATATTCGTTCCATCTCCAACACACACACACACACACATACATACACACACACACACACACACACATCGAGACTGATGCAGAATCGGAACAAGGCCTTCTACACGGATAACAATCGCTACAAGGACCTACGCAACATTGTGATAAGGGATATCCGTTGGGCGAAGAAGTCCTACTACCCTACAAAGATTCATCATTTAAAACAAACTAATATCAGTCAGTGGTACTCTAAAATTAAGAATCTTTGTGGCTTAAGTAGTGGGACTCCTTCGATCCCCTGTGTTTCCCATGTCCCTCGTGTAGATGCACCTGAACTGATAAATAATCACTTCTCTACCATCTGCCAAACCCTCCCCAAACTAGACCGCACCAACCTCTCTGCCTTCCTCCCATCCCCTTCCCCCCCAGTAACTGTTCAAGAATATGAAGTGGCCAAAAAGCTTTCCAGTTTCAAATAAAAAAGATCAACAACCCCAGTAGACCTACCCATGAAAATATACAAAGAATTTTCGGTGGAATTTGCCACCCCCCTTTGCTCGATAATTAATGCCTCCTTAAGGCAAAGTAAATGCCCTGCAGACTGGAAAACTTCATACGTCACTCCAATTCCCAAAAACCCCTCCCCACATTCTCTTAATGAACTTAGACCAATTGCCATAACGCCCATCCCTAGTCTAATCTGTGAGGACTTTGTATTCACCTGGGCTTACTCACAAATCCGTCACTTGATAGATCCCCAACAGTTTGGCAACGTAAAAACCTCTTCCACCACTCACTGTCTTATTAGCTTCCTAGATTATATTTACACAAATCTTGAGAAGAGAAAGATTTCCCTCGCCCTTGCCTTTATTGACTTCAGGAAAGCATTTGACCTTGTTGACCACACCATCATCATCAACAAGGCCATAAAGTTGGGGCTACATCCTACCCTGGTTGCGTGGTTGACCGACTTCCTTAGTGACAGACGACAAGCAGTGCGATACGAAGGCTTCATCTCCACCTTCCTAGACATCACAAGTGGAGGCCCACAGGGCACAAAGATGGGGCCTCTATTGTTCCTCATCTTGATTAATGATGCCCTCAAGGACACCCCATTCCACTGGAAGTACGTGGACGACTCGACAGTCGGCATTACTGTCGATAACACCTCCCCTAACTATGACCCCCTACAAGACATCCTCGACCGTCTTCAAGCCTGGACCACAGACAATCATGTGACTATCAATCATGACAAGACAGTGGTCATGCACATCAACACCTCCATTACTGACGTTCCTCCACCCACTGTCACAATTGGTCCTCATCCCCTTCAGCTTTTTGAGTCCACCAAACTCCTCGGAATCACTGTGGACAACAAACTGAACTGGAAGAAACATGTAACTACCACAGTCAGGACCGCCACATACAAGTTGTTTATGCTAAGGCGGTTGAGATCCCTTGGGGCGCCGGAGAATGAGCTGAAGTGTATATATAACTCCTTCATACTCCCTAAGCTCACCTACGCCTCTCCCGCCTGGTCCTCCTCTCTAACCCTGACACAACAACGTCAATTGGAGAGAGTGCAGAAGAGGGCATGCAGGATCATCCTGGGTGGAACATATCCAGGGTACGAGGAAGCTCTCACCACCCTTAGCATACCTGCACTTTCTACCCACCACTACAACACACTCAAACAGTTTGCATCTAAGCTGCTGGTTCACCCACGACACAGAAACTTACTTCCACCAGACGCCCCTAGACCAACACGTGCAGCTCGTCACTTCAACACACTCCAACCAATAAGAGCAAGAACTGACATATATAAAAATAGTCCTATCCCAACCATTGTAAATATTATTAATAATGTGTAATAACGGCCTGTCACACCATATATGCGCACCCACCTTTAATAATGTATGCATAAGTGTGTGTGTGCGTGTGTGTATTAGAATATAATTATGTATGTATTTGCTTGAGTTTGTTTATGTGTATATATGTATATGTGTATATGTGTATATGTGTATCTATGTATGTGCAGTATATGTGTATGTATGTGTGTGTATATGTGTATGTATGTATGCGTTATTTATGTATATATATATATGTGTCTATAGTGTATACTGTTTGTGGTTCGAACCCGGCTGAGAGTATCAGGTGGATAAGAGAAGAGCATATATGCATGTAATGTGCAAATATTTATGTATATGTATGTCTGTGTGTATGTGCTGTCAATGGTTCGAGCCCGGCTGAGAATATAAGGTATATAATATATATATGTACTGTACGTGTATTTGTATAATCATATGCACATATGTATGTAAATATACGTACATATGTGCGAGAACATATTGCTCACTAGCGCAACTTCTTATTATAAATCTATGCATAAGCATTATCTATTATTAAGTGTTCTTGTATCTTCATCCATGTATTTCCACCCTTAACAATAGAACGCCCAGCTTTTCCACATTTCGCCTTCTATCACACACACACACACACACACACACACACACACACACACACACACACACACCTACACTACACACATATACACTACAATTCTCCCAAGCTGTCTCTACTGTTTTTTTTATATCCTTGTTTTGTTCTCTACCGAGGATTAACCTCCCATTGTAGTAGGCTGTACCTGACCCTACCTGTACAGACTTGTAAGCCACTCCCTCTTTACCCTTTTCAACTCCTCACCTGACACTACCAAAACAGTTCTTGTATGTATGTATGTTTGTGAGCGTTTGTGTATACGGGCATGTGCACACTTACTGCATGTTCTTATGTTCTTATATATGTATGTATATGTATGCGTATGTATGTGTATATATGTATGTTCTGTATATGAGTAAGTAAATAAATGTGTATATGTACTGTATATCACTTACTCTCATGGTTAATTTATGATAATTTGTATTTTGCACCTGCATCATTATTGTATTTATTTATTTTTTTGTAAACTGAGCTTACCATCTTCATATCTATACATCTCATGTTCATCCACTAAATTGTAAAATGTGTATTTTCAGCTCATGAGGCTGCCATTCTTTAATAAACCGTTTATTATTATTATTATTATTATTATTATTATATATACACACACACTTACACACACATATACACAATAATTTACACACACACACACACACACACACACATATATACCTACACATACACACACCCATATATACACACACACTGACACACACATAATTATACACATATCCACAATAATGTACACGCACACACATACACACACACATACACACACACACACACAACCAATCTACCATGCCAGTGCACTGAACGGTATCATAGTAACATAACTCTCCTAAAACTCACACAATCCTCCATATTCGCCAATAGGGACCGGGAATTTTCGCAAACAAAAATATATACATGATCTGCATTTTAATAATAGTTATTCTCGTATATTTCAATATATAATTACGAAATAGAGGTGGATTAAATAGAATTTGAATTAACATTGTTCGGTAAAATTGGTTGAATGAATATATTCTGAATAATTTTGTTAAATTAAACCTGAATGTATGTTTTTTCAGAGCTAAAGTATAGATACAAGTGTCGATAGTTAATAGTTTGTTATACCCTGTTCCTAATAAGTAGGCCAAAGCTCTCCAAGATTAACCTCTATTGTCTATAAGTTCTAATAAGAGATGAAGGTGTTTGGGGAGTGGAGAGTTTGTTTTTCTTCATCATATATAAAGGCTTTGTGTTGGGCGTAGGCCATTTGTTAAAAGTTTAACCCTCCAGCCCCGGTCCCCTAAGCTCCCCGTATACCGTGGTACCAGGGGATTCGGCGATTATTGGGCTATGTTAATTCAGCTTAAACTTAATGAAAACATGGATTATAATGAATAAAAAACCAAAATGTTCGTTTCACCTTCGTCTGTAAAATGGTGTTGAGTAGACGTCTCGAGCCCCAGTGGTTGCAGAATGGCGAGTGTGCAAAGGAGTGGGCTTTTCCGCAGGAATTTCTTGCCGCATTCGGATGCCTCGCCACGGCCCCGGCTAGTGCGCACCTAGTCGCTCGTCGCACCAGTCTTTGCGTCCGATGGGCGATTTTAGTTTTTGATGTTAACAATTGGATGTTTTAAGATTTTTAGAGTTAGATTGAGGACAATCGTATACAAGTATGTGTATTAGGGTGTCACTGTCACTGATATTGCTCATTTTCACTCGATACCGTACTTTTTATTACTAATTGGACTAAGTTATTATAATATTAGGCACTGATTATTCATTATCACAGGTGTTTATTATCAATGTCGGTCGCCCGGGGCAGCTTGGGTAGATAAGGAAGACAATGGCCGCCCAGAAAACGATGAGCCGCCACGCTCATCCTCACTCATGACACCATCTTCTTCCTCATCACGCCTTTTGGCCTCCTTCCTGGCTGCTGCGGCCACCTTTTCCAGTACCTGCTTCCTATAAAAGCGTATCTGGTAGGGCGATTTAGCTGGTGAAGGGCTTGGAATGGCTTCACTCAGGGCAAACTTGGAGGTTGACTTTGAGCTCTCCTACTCGCTCACTTTAGCCACTTTACTCTCTTCACCTTCACCAGCTTCCACGACACCTGTTTCCCCACCTTCAGGATCTGCATCGCTCTCATGTTCACTGGCAAATCCCTTCAAATCAGTTTGTTCGTCACTAGAATAATATGCACTCGATGCGTAACGAGACGAATGGACACTGCTCATCTCGTCAACATCATTATCACTGTCACTACCAGCAAAATCTAGCTCACACAAGGTTCTATCTGTTCCTCCCGGAGAAAGAACATCCTTGGGCGAGAGGCCGTTGTGAAATACAACGAGCCGGAGCGGGCGTCGTAGGAGGCACCGAATCGGACACAGCGGAATCGATTTTTTAGGTAGTATCCATATAATGGTGTCGGCTTACAGACTGATGCTGGGCTGTAGTACGAGCGTGGTGGCGCTGCGTACCGGATGTAAACAAACACAATCTACGCGCACGTTTCGAAAGCACAAATTCAAGCCATGGCGCTCAACAGGCCATCAGAGTTCCACGGCGCTAGTACGATTTGGCCTCCTCAGAGCCCAACCGGGTACCAAAGATCACAAATAACTGTATACAGTATATGATTAAATGAAAATCAATAAATACAAATAATAAATATATAATAGATAACTAAATAAAGCTAAGTAAATATATGAAATAAGTAAATTAAGATATAGATCTAAAGATAAATATAAATAATGTATATAAACAAATAAATAGAGAATATGAAAATATGTTTGTGTGTGTGTTATGACATTGGTGTTCTTGTGGTACATACAGTAATTATGGAGCTGTTCGTTTTATCTTTTGTTAATTTGTGTTATTTATTAGTACGCTTTATGGAAGGCTGGGAAAGGGGTTATCTTGCTTCCAGTTACATTTACTTAGAATACTTCTATTAGAATGCATCAAACGATCACAATAAGATAAATATGTGCCGATAAACACACTGTCTCTGTGTTGTGTGTGTTTGTGTGCTTGTGTGTGTGTGTGTGTGTGTGTGTGTGTGTGTGAGAGAGAGAGAGAGAGAGAGAGAGAGAGAGAGCGTGAGCGTGTAATCGGCTGCAATGAGAGTACGAACATCTGGAGAGTGGTCTGATTAAAGCAATTCAGGAAACTGGGAGGGGAAATAGAGCCTGAATGACATAATAGGAGAGAGAGAGAGAGAGAGAGAGAGAATTAAAATATTGCCACGTACCTATAGATAACTAAACTGAAGGTAGGTTAAAAATTCGCAAACTAATTAACATAGATAGAGTAGTGGGAACATATAGAACCTATATGGTAATGAAATAAAATCATAACAATTTGCATATTGAAATTAAACGATACTAGGAATTTGATATAAAAATGCACTGTCGATAAAAGGAAAATGGGTAGAAAATCATAAACACATCGAAATTAGAAAGCCTTGATAGTAGTACGATAGAAAATAGTGAAAATATACAGAACACGAGTAGAACACCATATATATACAACAATATACAGAACACGAGTAGAACACCATATATATATACCAAAATATACAGAACATGAGTAGAACACCATATATATACAAATATATACAGAACATGAGTAGAACAACCCATATATATAAAAAAATATAGAGAACACGAGTAGAACACCATATATATAACAAAATATACAGAACACGAGTAGAACACCATATATAAACAAAAATATACAGAACACGAGAAGAACACCATATATATACAAAAATATACAGAACACGAGTAGAACACCATATATATATACAAAAATATACAGAACACGAGTAGAACGCCATATATATACACAAATATACAGAACACGAGTAGAACTCCATATATATTCAAAAATATACAGAACACGAGTAGAACACCATATATATACAAAAAGATACAGAACATGAGTAGAACACCATATATATACAAAAATATACAGAACACGAGTAGAACACCATATATATACAAAAATATACAGAACACGAGTAGAACACCATATATATACAAAAATATACAGAACACGAGTAGAACACCATATGCAGTATATATAAAAATATACAGAACATGAGTAGAACACCATATATATACAAAAATATAAAGAACACGAGTAGAACACCATATATATACAAAAATATAAAGAATACGAGTAGAACACCATATATATACAAAAATATACAGAACACGAGTAGAACACCATATGCAGTATATACAAAAATATACAGAACATGAGTAGAACACCATATATATACAAAAATATACAGAACACGAGTAGAACACCATATATATACAAAAATATACAGAACACGAGTAGAACACCATAATTATATATACAAAAATATACAGAACTCGAGTAGAACGCCATATATATACACAAATATACAGAACACGAGTAGAACTCCATATATATTCAAAAATATACAGAACACGAGTAGAACACCATATATATACAAAAAGATACAGAACATGAGTAGAACACCATATATATACAAAAATATACAGAACATGAGTAGAACACCATATATATACAAAAATATACAGAACACGAGTAGAACACCATATATATACAAAAATATACAGAACACGAGTAGAACACCATATATATACAAAAATATACAGAACATGAGTAGAACACCATATATATACACAAATATACAGAACACGAGTAGAACACCATATATATACAAAAATATACAGAACACGAGCAGAACACCATATATATACAAAAATATACAGACCACGAGTAGAACACCATATATATACAAAAATATACAGACCACGAGTAGAACACCATATACAGTATATACAAAAATATACAGAACACGAGTAGAACACCATATATATAAAAAAATATACAGAACATGAGTAGAACACCATATATATACAAAAAATATACAGAACTCGAGCAGAACACCATATACGGTATATACAAAAATATAGAGAACACGAGTAGAACACCATATATATACAAAAATATACAGAACACGAGTAGAACACCATATATACACAAATACATACAGAACACGAGTAGAACACCATATATACACAAAAATATACAGAACATGAGTAGAACACCATATATATACAAAAATATATAGAACACGAGTAGAACGCCATATATATACAAAAATATACAGAACATGAGTAGAACACCATATATATTCAAAAATATACAGAACACGAGTAAAACACCATATATATAAAAAAATATACAGAACACGAGTAGAACACCATATATATTCAACAATATACAGAACACGAGTAGAACACCATATATATACAAAAATATACAGAACACGAGTGGAACACCATATATATACAAAAATATACAGAACACGAGTAGAATACCATATATATACAAAAATATACAAAAATATACAGAACACGAGTAGAACACCATATATATTCAAAAATATACAGAACACGAGTAGAACACCATATATATTCAAAAATATACAGAACACGAGTAGAACACCATATATATACAAAAATATACAGAACACGAGTAGAACACCATATATATACAAAAATATACAGAACACGAGTAGAACACCATATATATACAAAAATATATAGAAAACGAGTAGAACACAATATATATACAAAAATATACAGAACACGAGTAGAACACCATATATATCCAAACATATACAGAACACGAGTAGAACACCATATATATACAAAAATATACAGAACATGAGTAGAACACCATATATATACAAAAATATACTGAACACGAGTAGAACACCATATGTATACAAAAATATACAGAACACGAGTAGAACAACATATATATACACACATATACAGAACACAAGTAAAACACCATATACCTGTATATACAAAAATATATGGAACACGAGTAGAACACCATATATATTCAAAAATATACAGAACACGAGTAGAACACCATATATATACAAAATATACAGAACACGAGTAGAACACCAAATATATACACACATATACAGAACACAAGTAGAACACCATAAATATTCAAAAATATACAGAACACGAGTAGAACACCATATATATATATACAAAAATATACAGAACACGAGTAGAACACCATATATATACAAAAATATACAGAACATGAGTAGAACACCATATATATAAAAAAATATACAGAACACGAGTAGAACGCCATATATATACATACATATACAAAACACGAGTAGAACTCCATATATATTCAAAAATATACAGAACACGAGTAGAACACCATATATATACAAAAAGATACAGAACATGAGTAGAACACCATATATATACAAAAATATACAGAACATGAGTAGAACACAATATATATACACAACTATAAAGAACACAAGTAGAACACCATATATATACAAAAATATACAGAACACGAGTAGAACACCATATATATACAAAAATATACAGAACACGAGTAGAACACCATATATATACAAAAAGATACAGAACATGAGTAGAACACCATATATATACAAAAATATACAGAACATGAGTAGAACACAATATATACAATATACAGAACACGAGTAGAACACCATATATATACAAAAATATACAGAACACGAGTAGAACACCATATATATACAAAAATATACAGAACATGAGTAGAACACCATATATATACACAAATATACAGAACACGAGTAGAACACCATATATATACAAAAATATACAGAACACGAGTAGAACACCATATATATACACAAATATACAGAACACGAGTAGAACACCATATATATACAAAAATATACAGACCACGAGTAGAACACCATATATATACAAAAATATACAGACCACGAGTAGAACACCATATATATACAAAAATATACAGAACACGAGTAGAACACCATATATATAAACAAATATACAGAACATGAGTAGAACACCATATATATACAAAAAATATACAGAACTCGAGCAGAACACCATATACGGTATATACAAAAAAATAGAGAACATGAGTAGAATACCATATATATACAAAAATATACAGAACACGAGCAGAACACCATATATACACAAATACATACAGAAGACGAGAATAACACCATATATACACAAATATACAGAACATGAGTAGAACACCATATATATACAAAAATATACAGAACACGAGTAGAACGCTATATATATACAAAAATATACAGAACATGAGTAGAACACCATATATATTCAAAAATATACAGAACACGAGTAGAACACCATATATATAAAAAAATATACAGAACACGAGTAGAACACCATATATATTCAACAATATACAGAACACGAGTAGAACACCATATATATACAAAAATATACAGAACACGAGTAGAACACCATATATATACAAAAATATACAGAACACGAGTAGAACATCATATATATACAAAAATATACAAAACACGAGTAGAACACCATATATATACAAAAATATACAGAACACGAGTAGAACACCATATATATACAAAAATATACAGAACACGAGTAGAACACCATATATATTCAAAAATATACAGAACACGAGTAGAACACCATATATATACAAAAATATACAGAACACGAGTAGAACACCATATATACAACAATATACAGAACACGAGTAGAACACCATAAATATACAAAAATATATAGAACACGAGTAGAACACAATATATATAAAAATATATACAGAACACGAGTAGAACACCATATATATACAAACATATACAGAACACGAGTAGAACACCATATATATACAAAAAATACAGAACATGAGTAGAACACCATATATATACAAAAATATACTGAACACGAGTAGAACACCATATGTATACAAAAATATACAGAACACGAGTAGAACACCATATATATACACACATATACAGAACACTAGTAGAACACCATATATATTCAAAATATACAGAACACGAGTAGAACACCATATATATACAAACATACAGAACACAAGTAGAACACCATAAATATTCAAAAATATACAGAACACGAGTAGAACACCATATATATATACAAAAATATACAGAACACGAGTAGAACACCATATATATACAAAAATATACAGAACACGAGTAGAACACCATATATATACAAAAATATACAGAACAATAGTAGAACACCATATATATATAAAAATATACAGAACACGAGTAGAACACCATATATACAAAAATATACAGAACACGAGTAGAACACCATATATATACAAAAATATACAGAACACGAGTAGAACACCATATATATACAAAAATATACAGAACACGAGTAGAACACCATATATATACAAAAATATACAGAACACGAGTAGAACACCATATATATACAAAAATATACAGAACACGAGTAGAACACCATATACTGTATATACAAAAAGCGAAATTAAATAACATTGAAAGTAGTACGATAGAAAATAGTGGAAAGAAACAGAGAACGAGTAGACGATCATACGTAAACAAAATCAGAATTAGAAAACCTTGAAAGCAGTGCGATAGAAAATAGTGAATAGAATCAGAAAACGGGGAGAAAATCATATATACACAAAGAATTAAATTAGAAACCCTTAAGGAGAGACTGACCGTGTGTTTGGTCGATTAATTCATTTATTCATATATTTTTTTAGTTTCCTCCCTAGACCTCCATCAAGCTTAGAAAAACACCCCCTAGATAATTTTGAACATTTTTCCGTAGAAAAATGTCCCGGCCGAAGGCCGGTTCCTCTTAAAATTGCAGTAGTACGGTAGAAAATAGTCAAACAAATAAGAGAACGAGTAGAAAATAGTCAAACAAATAAGAGAACCAGTAGAAAATAGTCAAACAAATAAGAGAACCAGTAGAAAATAGTCAAACAAATAAGAGAACGAGTAGAAAATAGTCAAACAAATAAGAGAACGAGTAGAAAATAGTCAAACAAATAAGAGAAAGAGTAGAAAATAGTCAAACAAATAAGAGAACGAGTAGAAAATAGTCAAACAAATAAGAGAACGAGTAGAAAATAGTCAAACAAATAAGAGAACGAGTAGAAAATAGTCAAACAAATAAGAGAACGAGTAGAAAATAGTCAAACAAATAAGAGAACGAGCAGAAAATAGTCAAACAAATAAGAGAACCAGTAGAAAATAGTCAAACAAATAAGAGAACCAGTAGTAAATCACACATAAACAAAAAGCGAAATTATAAAACCTTGAAAACAATTCGCAAGGAAATAGTGAAATGGAATAGTGTTAACCCATTCAGTACCGGTGGTGTCCTTTTCATTATATTCCGGCAAATATTGGAATAAATGGAATAGAGTGTTAACCCTTTCAGTACCGGTGGTGTCCTTTTCATTATATTCCGGCAAAAATTGGAATAAATGGAATAGAGTTAACCCATTCAGTACCGGTGGTGTCCTTTTCATTATATTCCGGCAAATGGAATAGTGTTAACCCATTCAGTACCGGTGGTGTCCTTTTCATTATATTCTGGCAAATATTGGACAAGTTTATACAGCTTAGGAAGGACGTCTACACACATTCAAAGGCTGCAGACACCAATAATCCTCTTAGCTACCATATATCCTTCCTAAGCTTCATAAAATCGTGTAAATATTCAAAGTTTGCAGACACCAATAATCCTTTTAGCTACCATATATCCTTCCTAAGCTTAACACAACCGTCTAAATATCCAAAGCTTGCAGACACCAATAATCGTCTTTGTTACCAAATATCCTCCTAGGCTTCATAAAATCGTCTATAAGTAGCTGCAATAAAAAATAATAAAAGACATTACCGGTACTGAAAAGATGGGGGCGACGTTTTTTCCGTTTTATTCTAGGTATATTTAGATGATTTTGTGCAGTTTATAAAGGATCTGTGGTAGTTAAAACGGTTGTTGTTGTTGTTGTTGTTCCCTAAGCTGCCTGGCCGAACAGCCCCGAGTCCCTGAGGAAGGCCATGGCCACGATCGGGCTTTCCCACAGAGCTCTCATTGAGTGTAGATTGTGTTGTTGGCGTAAGTGGTTGTGTGAAATGCAGTCTTCTATGATGTGTTTAATGGTAGGGGGTGCTGTGTTACATCCCGGGCAGGCGTCGACAACGGAGTCATCCAGTCTCTTCTGATAGCTCAGGAGAGCTAGATGGTGTCCGCATCTCAGCCTGGCCAGGTGGACTTTGTCCTCCCGAGGAAGGGAGGATTCGGAAGGATGGATTTCGGGAGGTCGTGCATGCAGCTGCGTGTTGTCTGTGAGTGAGTGGATGGATCGGTGAGAGATATGAGTATGGATGTGCTTCTGGAAGTTGGTTCGGGGTGGGCAGGGAGGGAGAGAGGACAATAATTGTGTGTGATACAGTGTGCTGGGTGTTGTTTTGATATTTCTTGGTGTCTGTGGGTGTGTTGCCATGTAGTTTAGTGGGTGGTCTTGGTTCGTGGAGGCTGCTGCCAGGAATTGAGTGCCTCTCATGTCCAGATGGTCTTTGACTTTGAGGATTTTGGTTTCTTGATGTACTGTAGGTGATCTGTGGGTGCAGTAGCTGTGCAGCCTGTACTGATCTTCAGGGCTTTGTTTTGAATAGTCTGTAAGGTCTTATGATGTGTTTCAGCTAGGTTAGAAGCCCAGGCTGGGCTTGCGTATTCCATCACTGATCTTATGTATTGTTTATATACTGTGGTGGAAGTTTCTTTGTTGTGTCCAAATTTTGTGTGATCAAGTGACCTGAGGGCGTTAAGTCTGGGTGTCAGTTTCTTTTTAATGTTTGTGGTGTGCTGTTTGAATGTCATATGAGTATCATATGTTACTCCTAGGATTTTGTGTGTGTGTGTATGTGTTAGGGGTGTGTTGTTTATGGTGAGTTGAGGGATGTATTCGTGTTCTCCTGTCCAGCTTGTGAGCATGGTTGCGGTGGATTTGGCTGGGGCTAGATTAAGTCTGTTTGTAGTGCACCAGCCATGTAGTGTGTTGAGATAGGGTTGAAGGAGATCTGTTGCTCTTTTTGGGTCATGGTGTGTGTATGTGAGTGTTATGTCATCTGCATAGGAGGCTAAGTTTATTAGGGGCGTATTGGGTGTAGTTATATCGTGCATGTACAGATTGAAGAGTGCGGGCGATAGGACGGATCCTTGTGGGACTCCGTTTGGAAAGTTTCTGATTTTAGGTTATTGACCGGCAAAAGATTCGCGTGCACATCTGCCTGCTAGGAAGTTGGCCAGCCACCTTTTTGTGTTGTTGTGCATGTTTGTGTTGTAGATTTTGTTTGTTAGGTTGTGGCGGGGGATGGCATCGAAGGCTTTACTAATGTCGAGTGTGGCTAATAGTGATCTGTGTGGTGGTCTAGCTGAGTTGATGCCATCAAAAGCTCTTTGTGTAAGGTCTGTGAGAAGAGTGTTTGTGGAGTGCAGTGGCCTAAAGCCATGTTGTGTTGGAGCTAGGGGTAGGTCAGGTGTAATTAGTTGTAATACTAGGCATTCCATGACTTAGGAGGGGGAGCAAAGGAGTGTGATGGGCGGTGCGAGGAGGGTAGCATGGGGTCTTTGTTGGGTTTGGGGAATGTGATGATGATACCATGCTTCCAAATGTCTGGTATTGTGTTGTGTGAATAGCTGTAGTTTGATATGTTAGTGAGTGCTTTTTTTTTTTTTTTTTTTTTTTTTTTTTTTTTTAAGAGACAATGAACGGAGGAAGGAAAAACACAGATAAAACAAAAAGGTCCATGTGCCTAAAGGCATCCTCCATTCATAAAATGTTTGTAACAACTGGATTTAAACATTTGTTGATTGTAAGTTTGTGGAAAGCAATTCGAGGGAAGTGAATTCCAAAGAGTAGTAGCTCTGGGGATAAATGAATTCTGATAAGCAGAAGTTCTGCATTGTGGAGGAGAAAGTGTAAATTCATGGGCGCTCTCAGCTGCCCTAGTTCTACGGGGAAAGATGTGGAGAGGCGGCACAATTGAAGCAAGTTCCTCGGAACAATTGCTGTGAAAATATCTGTAGAATAATGCAAGGGATGCAACGTTTCTTCGTATGGCTAATGTAGGAAGGTCCTGTGTGATTGCAGGGTTATTGATAAATCTAATAGCTTTATTTTGAATTTTGTCCAACTGCCTCAATGCAACCACTCCACTTCCACCCCACAGAGGTGAACAGTAATCTATCTATCTATCTATTGCCTGACGCCGTGATCCCGGAAGGGGTGGCCACGAACGAACCGCCCCCATGCACCTCTGTCCCCAGTCAGTCGACGCCCCTCCCCCCAACCAGCACCGCCTTCGTTCATGTAGTTCCTCACTCCATCCTTCCACCTCATATTCGGTCTACCTCTCCCCCTCTGTCCCTCCACCTCGCTCTCGTACACCCTCTTAGTCATTCTCTCGCTTTCCATACGTTCCATATGGCCGAACCATCTCAAGTTGTTCCTTTTCACACTTTCCAGCACATCTACCTCCACACCACACCTCCTTCTTACTTCCTCATTAGTCTGTCTATCCCTCCATGTAACTCCGCACGCACTCCTTAAGTAATTCATTTCCACTGCTCTCACTCTTGGTCTGAGTCTCTCAACCAACGTCCATGCTTCGCTTCCATAAGTCAGTGTCGTGATTACCACACTGTCATGCAAGGACTTCTTCACTTCCATACTGACCACCCTATTTCTTGTTACTGCTTTTAGCGTTCCTACAACCCTCTTCCCCTGTTGTACCCTCTCCCGCACCTCTTCATCCATAGTCCCATCTTTACTCAACACACTGCCCAGATACTTAAAAGAGTTGACGATCTCCATAGCCTGACCGTTCAGCTTCACCTCACACTCTGTGACTTCACCCCTTTCGAAGACCATAACCTTGCTCTTCCCCGTATTTACCTTCAAATTCCGTTTTTCGCACACTGTTCCAAACTCATTTACCAGACCCTGCAACTCCCATTCATTATCACTCATCAGAACTGTATCATCCGCAAACAGCAGTATAGGTAGCTTCCACTCAATTCCCTCCCTTTTCAGCAATACACCAACATCCACTGCTCTTGATAGTATTTCTTTCATAAACTCCATCCATATATACAGTAAACAACCACGGGGACATCACACACCCCTGTTTCAAACCAACATTCAGGTCAAAGAACTCGCTCTGCTCACTCTCCACACGTACTGCCGCCTTTGCACCCTCATACATGCTCTTCACTGCTTTCAGCAACTTGCCCTCTACTCCGTATATTCTAAGTACTTTCCACAAACCTTCTCTATCCACTCTGTCATAGGCCTTCTCCAAGTCCATAAAGGCAACATACACCTTTTGTTTCTTCTCCAGATACTTCTCCACAACACAATTCAGGGTAAAAATCTGATCTACACATCCTCTTCCCTTCCTAAAACCTCCCTGCTCGTCGCCTATCCATTTCTCCGTTCTCACTCTCACTCTCTCAATCCATGACTTTTATCCATGGTAATCCATGACTTTTATATATTACGGCCAACTGCTCGTCAGTGAAGAATTCTCGAACTCTGTACAGGAGTCCCAGTTTTTTAGAGGCATTCTTAGCAATGCTTCTAACATAATGTGTCCAGCTCAAGTTAGTAGTTAATGTTACACCGAGAATATCAATACTAGGGGAAGTGGGAATATTTACATCATTAAAAAATATATGGGAGTCAGTGAGATTCTGTCGGTTAGAAAATTGAATGTACTTGGTTTTCTGTGCATTAAAGGAAACTAGATTCTCTTGTCCCCATTCATTAATTCTAGAAAGGTCCTGGTTCAGAGAAATTGCAGTGTTTATTTTGAATTTATAAGATCAGGTTGGGTGAAAGAATTGGTAAATGTGAAGGAACTGTGGAGTGTTGAGTCATCTGCGTAGGAATGTATTGGATTATGAGCGGTAGATATGAGATCATTGATATGAATGAGGAACAGAGTTGGGGCCAAAACTGATCCCTGGGGAACACCAGCATTTATTGAGTGAAATTGAGAATAAAGGCCATCTACCATTACACATATTTTTCTGTTATGAAGATAAGAAGAAATTAGTGGAACTAATGATGCAAGGCCGTAGTGTGACATCTTCGACAATAAGGATTGATGCCAGACTCTATCAAATGCCTTTGATATATCCAGTGCTATTGTATGTGTTTCACCATGTTGGTCTGTAGCTTGGTTGATTTGATGCGTAAGAAGGCAAAGAATGTCTGCAGTTGATCGACATCGTCTAAAACCATATTGCCTATCACTGATTAATTTATTATTCTCCAGATGTTTAATTATGTGATTATTTAATATAATTTCAAAAACTTTGCCAAGAGTGGAAGTTATAGCTATTGGTCTGTAGTTTGATGGATCTGAAGAGGCACCTTTTTTAGGAACTGGATGGATGTTTGCTTCTTTCCAGGGTACTGGGAAGCATGAGGTATGAGTACACAGACGGAAACATTTTGCCAATACAGGAGCGAGCACCAAGGAGCAATTCTTAAGTAATATTGGAGGAATTTCATCTGGACCAGGAGCCTTATCTACTGAGAGATTCTGCAAAATAGTTTTGACATGTCTGGTGTGGATCTTAAGTGAGGGAATTTCAGGTGAATTAAAATTAAGTACAGGGACATCTTGATTTATTTCATCTAAGGTTGAGTTGGTGGAGAAAATATCTGCAAGAAGGTTAGCTTTACCTCGTGGGTCACTTACAAGATTGCCAGTCGGAGATTTTAATGGTGGAATGGATGCATCAGTAGTGAAGTTGGATTTGAATGAGTTAAGAGTAGACCAAAATATTTTGTTATCATTTGGATTATTTAGAAGTTTATTTGCCTGCTTATGGAGAAAGTTTGATTTAGTTAGGTTTAATACAGTTTTGGCATGATTTCTGATGTTTCTAAAGTAATTAAAGGCTTCATGTGTTTTTGATCTTGTGTATGCATTGTAGGCTATTGCTTTTTGTTCAGTTACTCTAGCACAATTATGGTCAAACCATTTAGGTGAATTAGATCTTTTACTGTACTTTTGATGAGGAATAAAAGTTTCCATTCCAATTTAAAAAAAATCTTGTATGTGGCTCAAGGTGGAGTGTGCATCATTAGAAAAGAAAGAGGTCCAGGGAATATCAATAAAGAAACCTTGAAGACCCTCCCAGTCTGCCCTATCGTAATGCCATTTAGTCACCAAAACAGGTTCAGAGTGGGAAGGTGTGGTAGGTGATAGACAGGTGGCCTGTATCAGACAGTGATCAGAAGATCCAAGTGGTGACCTCACTGTAACATCATAATTTTCTGAATTGGTTGTTAAAAATAAGTCCAGTAGGTGGGAATTATGATTAGGATTATCTGGTACACGGGTGGGTTGGTTGACCAGTTGAATGAGATTAAATGAGTCTGCAAATTGCTCACATTCAAGACCAGCATCATCAGTCCTGGCTGAATGAGTGAGCCATTCAACATTATGGACATTAAAATCACCCAACACAGTGATTTCAGAAGAAGCATTTAAGTTGAGGACACAGAGTTGTGAGGACAGAGAATCAAAAAGACTTTGCTCTGGAGGAGTATTTGGGGAACGGTAGATGCAACATATGTATTTAAATTTACCAGCAGAAATTAATTTGTATATAGAATAATCAAAATAGGGACAATTGAAACTAGTAACCTCCTCCAGGGCAATTTCAGATTTTGCGAAGCAACATACACCACCTTTAGGTCTGAAATTTTGGAGCAGTTGATAACCTGGAAAATTAAATCTAGATGTGTCAGATGTGGATGTTACTTGAGTCTCTGTCAAAAAAAGGAGAGTAGGGGATTCTGCTTGAAGAAATTGGTGTACAGAATTGATGTTAGAGTGAAGTCCCCTTATATTACTAAAGAAATAGCTGTACTGACAAGCAGCTTTGGGACGTTGCAATGCTCTTGTATGCCTTGTGGTCCCAGGTATCTGAAGTGTATGTTGCTTATGTTGTCTAGGCCACAGGCGGGTGAGTGCTTGAGATTGTTGATGATATGCTTTGTCTGGTGATTGGTGAAGGGTGTATAGTCAGGGTCTGTGGGGAATTGTCTCTTACGTCGGATGACACGTCGGTCGTCTTTGTGAGGTTTTAGGTGGCTGACATGTGAGAAGTGATTAATGAGAGTATTTGCTTGTTGTTTACATGAAGGAGTAGAGTCTGTTGTTGTGATTGCAGCATGTGATTGTGTTGTGTTGCTGTTGGAAAGTGTGATGCTGTTTAGTGTTTTGAAGAGTTTTTTGGGGTTTGTTTTGTGATCAAGTGTTTGTAGGAAGTTATTCCAATTTAGTTTTTGTTGTTCTTGTATTTTGTTGATAGTTTGGGTGTTGAATGCTTGAATTTGTTGTGTGATGTGTTGTGTGTGGGGTGTTGGGGAGTGTTTCAGTATGTCGCGTTGTCTGATGAGGTTTTGAATTTCTGGTGTGAAGTTGGGGTTGTGTCTTTTTCTGTTACTTATTGGAATGTGTTTCTTGTCAGCGTTTTGGATAAATTTATTGAGTATGTGTACAGCATTGTTGATGTTAGTGATGGGTGTACTGTTTAGAATTGTGAAGTGTTGTTTTGTCTCATTTGTGAATGCTTCCCAGTTAGCTCTTTTATAATTGGTGTATGTGTGTTTGTGGCTTGCTGGGGTGAGTCTGGTTTTGATGGTGATAATGATCGGGAGGTGGTCAGAGCCTAAGGTTCTGACCACCCTCCAGGATGTTGTGGGGGCGAGTTCTGGGGAGCAAAAGGTGATGTCTGGAGATGATTGGTTATAGAGGGCTTGGTGAGGAATATGGGTATGTTGATGGATGTCGTTAAGGATGATGAGGTTATCGGTTTGGTTTTGTAGTACCAGCCCTCTGTCTGTGTCGGGGTTGTCGACAAACCAGGCCGACGTCTTGGCGTTGAAGTCACCACCCAGGATGATGTGTGGGGTGTTTGTGATGTGTTTAAGTGTGGTCTGTATTCATTTGGTACTGTAGGGGATGTTTGGGGAGGGATGTATGTGTTTATGATGGTTATGTTGGAGTTGTTGCCAGTGCGTATTTTAATTGATTGTATTTCTGTTGTGTTATCATTTGGGGGGAGGAGGGATTTGGTTTGTACACTGGTTACTATGTATGATATTTCTTTGTGTACCAGGGTGATGAGTCCACCGCCCCCGCCGACAGCCCGGTCTTGTCTGATGGTGGTGAAATTATGAAATGTGGGTGTTTTTTGTGTTGTGCAGAGTTTTGTTTCTTGTAAGATAGCAATGTGTATGTTGTGTTGTTTGATGAAGTGTGAGAGTTCGTGTTTCTTTGTGTTGATGCCATCTATGTTCAATTGAAGAATTTTAATGTTATGTGCACAATGTATGTTGGGTGCTGCTGGACGAGGATGGGGTGGGGGTGAGGGGGGGGGGGGGGGGGGGGGGGGGGGCTGGAGGGGGGGGGAGGGAGGGGCTGGGGGTTGGGATGGGTGAGGTGGGGGGGGGAATGGGGAGCAGGCGATGGGGGTTGGAATGGATTAGGATGGGGTGTGGTGTGTTGAGTTGAGGATGTGGATGGTATGGGAAGGTTAGGTGGGTTAGGGAGGAGAGGTGGACGGGTTTTAGCGGGCCAGTGCATGATATGGGAAGGCTAGGTGGGTTGGGGAGGAGAGGTGGACGGGTTTTAGGCGAGGGATTTGACTGGGAGAGGGAGGGGCATGAAGAACAGGTCCAGGTGTTCGTGTAGTGTTTCTTGGAGGCAAGTGTTGTACAGGTGAAGTGGGTCCAGTTCCTGCATGAATTGCAGAGAACTGAACCCTTAGTGTGGCGACTCGAAGTGATGGGTTTTGAGCAAGTTGGACATATGCATGTGTACGTGGGTCCTGGGTTGCTCTCAATATCTCCAGCTAGAAGAAGTCTTCGAGAAATGACAGCCGGAGAATCATTTCTCGGTGTAGGAAAAACTGTGATGTGTGTGTGTGGTGTGAGAGGTGTGGAAATTCCCGGCGCGACCGAAGCCGCTCCAAGGACCCGTGCCCCCAGGGAGGGGGCAGGGGATGGTTGTGACGGTTTGGCACCCGAAACTGCTCCCCGCGGCCGGCATCCGGTTGTCCTCCACTGGTCGTTGATCTTGTCTCCGGCCGTGTAGGGTCGGCAGCCATCCGCGGTTGGCAGCTCCGGGAGGTGGTCCTACGGCGTAGACGCCGCCACATCAGGACATGAAGTGAGATAGTTTAAAGCTTGTGTATTGCTGGAGGTCCTTTTTAAACTGAATTATATCGTCTAAGAGTAGTCAGAAAAAAGTTTAAAAGACAAAACTGGTACTGAAAGGACTGTTAATTAGTGAAAGCGGATTGATCGGGGAATTTGGGAGGTGAGAAAATTAAGGGAGTACTACTCGCTTTTTTGGTCTATTAATTCATGTATTCATTTATTTTTTAGTTTCCTCGCTGGACGTCCACTCCATCAAGCTTTAAAAAACACCCCCTTCAAGATAAATGTGTACATTATTCGAAAGAAAAATGTCCCGGCCGAAGGCCGGTTCCTCTAAAAATGACAGGTTCGCTATTGCTCGCCAGGAAAAAATCGACACCTTAACGGCACGAATGGTCCCGATACAGTACAAACGAAATTTAATCTTAACATTAGTCACCCGTGCATAGCACATTTGTTCCTCATATTTGTCTTTTCACAATGAACTCTAATATCTAAAACAAATGTTACATTAAAATGGTTTCCCTATTTCATTAATTGAAAATTGTTTTGGTAAACAACTAAACACACCTTTACAAGTCCCGAGGTCCGTACCGACTGCTAAAAAGGCAATAATATTTTTCACTATATCATTTTTAGTACCATCAAGTTAATCGATACGCCATAAAATCACAACATTGATTCGTTGCTTCTATCCCCATGTGTCCCTCAAAATAATATTCAAACCTTCCAATACTTTGTCACATCACTTCAAGTTCAAATATCGTATCCCGGATGTTCTGCAATCCTAGAATGCTTATCTACAGTATATAAATGTAGCTGCTGTAATGCAACTTATATAGGCTAATCAAAAGGATATTTATATATAAACACGAGGGTTGCGGAGCACCAGGGTCGATCTTATAGAACTGGACTTCCCATTTCTAAACCATCCTTTTCAGCCATTCGAGACCATTGTGAACCTATAGGCCATTCCATAAACAAAACAGATTTGTCAGTAATTTTTAGTTGTCCTGGTGACACCACCTGTTTAATTACAGTCCCTCCTCACTAACCACCTTAAGCCCACCTTGGGCACCCACGACTTCTCCACCAACCTATTATGTTTTTAAGGTATTGTGTATATTTTATCATACACTATCTACACGTAATTTATATATATATTTTTGTTTTTGTCTATATTCCAACTACTCCCTCTCGGGCATAGGCTGATAGTCTTTACACTCAACCGCTGAACACGGTGAGGCCCGTGAGGTCTTGCTCCAGTCTAGGGAGTGAGACATGCGAAGCTTCACGGTTCGAAGCAATTCCATCTCTGAAGCCGCCTCGCCTCTGCACTTCACTGTCTCGGACCCTCACTCTCAGAACGCTACCTATTGAGCAATTAACTCACTAGGCATTGCCCCCCTCTAGCATATTTTTGAATATGGGAATATTCATACAATGCTATTTAATCAGGGAACAATGAGGGTATTTTTTTGGCATTTCGGTGTGCTGCGGTAATGCACTGATACTAGGTACAGCACAAATTCCATCCCATTAATATCTTCCCATTGACATATTGGGATTCGAACCCGGGTCCATTGGATTACCAGTCTAGTGGCAAGACAACTCTGCCACACATAGTTTAGCTGTTGCTATTGTTGTTTTTCTCTCTCTTTTTCCCGATTTCTAACTGTTTGTTATTCTAAATTATTATTAAATATATTTGCTTTAAATGTCAACATAATGTATTAATACATTTAATTTCTTATAGCTTTAGGTCTGATGATGACATATGCCAATGTCGAAACATCACTAGACTAAAGATCTTAGTGTTTACCTTGGTGTTGCTTGCCCTTATATATATATATATATATATAATATCTGTGATACTCAGGTTGCTTGGAAAACGCAGCCTTATAATGAATAGTAGAACCAACGTAGGGAGGAATGTAGAAAAACTCATTTTGACAACGTTTCGAGAAATCTATTCTCATCTTCAAGTCTACAAACAAAGAGAAAAACTTGTTAAGCTAATGAAATTATAGTATAAATAGTACGTAAAACACATTTTATTCGATAGGTAATATTACGAGGTTTATTAAATCTAAACTCATTTTTTAGGAAAAATAATAACACACAGAGCACGAGGTTGATAAATAATACATACATGTATGAGAATGACGAAAAGAAAGGGAAAATCTATTGGAGATAGACCAACTATAAAAACCGAAAAATTTATAATTCTTAAGGGTACATCACACTCAGGAGTGCGAGCTAGAGTCACTAGGAGTAGGGGACAATTCGGACTCGCGGGCCTATTCACGGTGAAAATCGATGACTCCTAGTGACTCTAGCGACTCCTAACAACTTATGTTAGACTCCCACTTGCTCGCGGTGAAAATCGATGACTCCTAGTGATTCTAGCGACTCCTAGTGACTCCTGTTAGACTCCCACTAACTCGCACTCCTGACTGTGTGATGTACCATTTACAAGAATCGAGTTGAATACATGTAGTGAGAATATATATAAAGGAACAAATACCTAACAATATATTATAAAGCCTAGCGTAATGTAAATGTAGAAAAGAGAGCAAAGCAAATCATAAGGGGAAACAATAAATGTAAACGTTATTTAATATCTACCCTTGTAACACGAGCTTATCATATTTGTTCAAATAATTTCACTCTACATCTTGAATTAGAATAAATTAAGAATACCCTTTTGGTAAATGAATTCCCTTCGAAATTCATAGACACGTATATTGGTAAGCAACTGAACAAATTGATTAACCATTCACAGAAAATAACCACTGTAAAAAAGGCGACAGTCATCATCCCACTCCCTTTCTTAGGAAATACTGTAAATGCTTCAAAGTCCGAAACCAACTTTCCCGACTCCTAAAATAATTTTACCCCCAAATTTCGCCTATGATATTTGTTTGTTTTTTCAAAAAATAATAGGCCTACATTGAGGAACTGGTTTAGGTTCAAAGATAAGACCCCACAAAGTTTGCAATCGTCAGTTGTATACCAATATACGTGTAAGAGATGTAAGTCTCGGTACGTCGGCAAAATAATTTGGCAACTCCGGGCTCGTATCAGTGAACACTTTGGTCGTTCCTTCAGAACAGGCCAAATTCTTCAAAAACCGTCATTTTCGGCCATTTGAGATCACTCACATGCTCACAACTACCCAATGAGTGATTCAGAATTCAAAATTCTCGCCAGTTACCCTACAGACATGGAGTTACGTATAGCGGATGCTCTCCACACTAAGGCTGTGCAACCCAGTATATAGGTACTCACGAGTCTGCATGCAATCTATTATGTTTCTAAACTGGTGAGTCTTTCCCCTAAGTTTTATAGTTATATCCTATGTTTCCCCTTATGATTTGTTTTGCTCTCTTTTCTACATTTACATTACGCTAAGCTTTATATAGTGTTAGGTATTTGTTCCTTTATATATATTATCACTACATGTACTCAACTCAATTCGTGTAAGAATTTTAATTTTTTAGGATTTTTTAGTTAGTCTATCTCCAATAGATTTTTCCTTTCTATTCGTCGTTCTCATACAAGTATGTATTATTTATCAACCTCGTGCTCTGTGTGTTATTATTATTCGTAAACAATTTTTTTAGATTTAATAAACCTCGTAATATTACCTATCGAGTAAAATGTGTTTTACGTACTTTGTATACTATAATTTCATTAGCTTAACAAGTTTTTCTCTTTGTAGACGTGAAGATGAGAATAGATTTCTCGAAGCGCCGTCAAAATTAGTTTTTCTACATTCCTCCTTACGTTGGTTCTACTATTCATTATATATATATATATATATATATATATATATATATATATATATATATATATGTCATATCGTTCGTGGCCACAAATTCGGGGATCACGGCGTCAGGCAATAGATAGATAGATAGACGTATACCGTATATATATACATATATATATATATATATATATATATATATATATATATATATATATATATATATATATATATATATATATATATATATATTTATATATATATATTATTATTATTATTATATTCATTATATATTATATTTATTTGGCAAATGTACATCTTCGCACTTTACTCTTCTTATTCACCTACCTACCTTTAGATGTTTTGTGTTTGCAACTGTATACCTTCTTAGCACTCTACTCTTCTTATTCACCTACCTACCTTTAGATGTTTTGTGTTTGCAACTGTACACCTTCTTCGCACTCTACTCTTCTTATTCACCTACCTACCTTTAGATGTTTTGTGTTTGCAACTGTACACCTTCTTAGCACTCTACTCTTCTTATTCACCTACCTACCTTTAGATGTTTTGTGTTTGCAACTGTACGGCTTCTTAGCACTCTACTCTTCTTATTTACCTACCTACCTTTAGATGTTTTGTGTTTGCAACTGTACACCTTCTTCGCACTCTACTCTTCTTATTCACCTACCTACCTTTAGATGTTTTGTGTTTGCAACTGAACGCCTTCTTAGCACTCTACTCTTCTTATTCACCTACCTACCTTTAGATGTTTTGTGTTTGCAACTGTACGCCTTCTTAGCACTCTACTCTTCTTGATTCCCTACCTTTCTTTATTTAATTTGTTGTGTGTAACTTTCTGCATGCATATATATAAATTTCTTACCCGCGCGTTCAGACCCCCTCATGCATATTTAGGTTCGCTGTGTACGTGTCATTAGCTTTGTAATATCCAGAACGCCTCGGGTATGAATATATTACGGTTATATTGTCTAGGGTAATCGTGTAGTGGCTAAATCTCTATAAATTACTGTGAAGGGGAGATTTCCATTTGATTCATTTTTTTTCGGTAAAATTCTAGTTTCACTTTCACAGCGATTTTAGAGGGTTTTTTTCTTTGTTGTTCCGTTTTCTTTGATATACAGTGTTATTTTATAGCAAGGACTGGTGCAAATGAGTATTTACCCATTATCCAACAATCTAAAAACACGGACCCCACTAGTGGGGAGGGCTATGAAGATCAGGGAAATTGCGGGGTAAAAAACCAATATCAGGGGTAATATTAGAAGAATTCTGAATATAATATATTGAAAATTAACAAAACCTGAAAATAGAAAAACCCGAGCCAACTTTTGTCAAAGGTTGGCTCGGGTTTTTCAATTATTCAGAATAAAAAAAACAGTAACGCAATTTCGAAAGTTGGCTCGGGTTTTGATGGTTTTCAAATTATAAAAACTCCAAAATAGAAAAACCTGAGTCAACTTTTGTAAAAAGCCGGCTCAGGTTTATTTAATTTTCAGAGTCCAAAAACCCAGTAACCTAGTAAACCAATTTACTAAACTTAAAAAGAACATTAGCCTAACCTAACAACCTTACCTATCCTAACCTAGTATTATAGGTGGGGGCTGCTGCCCCCACACCCCCGCTGGTTGGGTATTATAATGTTTACTAGGTTACTGGGTTTTTAAGGACATTAGCCTAACCTAACAACCTTACCTAACCTAACCTAGTATTATAGGTGGAGGCTGCTGCCCCCACACCCCCGCTGGTTGGGTATTATAATGTTTACTAGGTTACTGGGTTTTAAGGACATTAGCCTAACCTAACAACCTTACCTAACCTAACCTAGTATTATAGGTGGAGGCTGCTGCCCCCACCCCCGCTGGTTGGGTATTATAATGTTTACTAGGTTACTGGGTTTTAAGGACATTAGCCTAACCTAACAACCTTACCTAACCTAACCTAGTATTATAGGTGGGGGCTGCCGCCCCCACACCCCCGCTGGTTGGGTATTTTAATGTTTACTAGGTTACTGTGTTTTTGGACTCTGAAAAATATATAAACCCGAGCCAACTTTTAACAAAAGTTGGCTCGGGTTTATATATTTGTCAGAGTCCAAAAACACAGTAACCTAGTAGGCTAAAGGGGTTTACTCGCTTATAGTCAACTATAAAAAGACATTAGCCTAACCTAACAACCTTACCTAACCTAACCTAGTTGGGTATTAAAATAACTTTACCTACCAGGTACTAGGTGTTGGTTGGGTCATCAGGGTTAGACTGGGTAGGGATAGTTTCTTGTTGACGTAGTACGTGTAGTTGCAGCGCCAAAGTTTCTTGTCCTCTGTCAACTTACATTGACTACCGCAGCGAGGACAAATCACTTTTCTTGGGAGAACACCGTGGTTAGTTAAATAATTGAAGGCTTGCTTCGTTGTCCTCGAATGTTTCTTTAATGATTCTATGGTGCACTGGAGCACATCCCTCACACGCTAGCCATGACTGGAATGATCGGAGGTGTGCGATCGGGTAGGCCTGTGATTTGCTTAAAAGTACGTGACATATGCTTTGTGGTGGGGTTCTGTAATTGGTTATCAGGGTTGTAGGCGTGACTTAAGTAGCAATCGTGACTGTGATTGGCTCTATATTTCCGAAAAAGACCGCAAGAGGGTGTTAGTTTAGACTGAAAGGCAGGAAGAAGGAGCTCCAAAGTCTTGTGCTGTCAGTACGACTCTGGCGACGGCCAGTTTTTAACTTTTTGACAGTAGTTAATAATTCGATATAATAGATTTGCGCCGCTACGGACATATAAACGAATGAATTGTGTATGACAAATTTATAGAAGCGATAGAAATTGATGAGTGTGCTGTGAAAGTGAAACTAGAATTAAACCTTTTTTTCTACACCCCTTTCTACCTCATGTTTAGCCCCATTGTTTTTTAGATTTTAAAACATTCGCACCATTTCTGTCAATTTTAGGTGTCGATTTTTTCCTGGCGAGTGATAGCGAGCCTGTAATTTAAGAGGAACTACCTTCGGCCGTGACATTTTTCTATCGAAAAATGTACAAATTTATCTTGAAAGTAGGTCTCGGGGGTGTAATTAAAGGCTTGATGGTGGTCTAGGGAACAAACTAAAAATCTTCCCTTAAATTTATATAGAGTAATCTTGTAGTGGCTAAATCTCTATATACTGTATTACGCTTAATTTACAATGAGGAATCTTGTAGTGGTTAAAGCTCTTTAAATTTCAGTTATTGTATTGTAGGGTAATCGTGTAGTGGCTAAGGCTCTATACAATACGGTTATTATATTTGGGTATCTTGTAGTGGTTAAAGCTCTTTAAATTTCAGTTATTGTATATAGGCTATTCTTGTATTGGCTAAAGCTCTATATATTATGACATAGACTACAGTAGATCTGGACTGGACACGAACATGGAACTTTGCAGTAAGGGGCCCAAAATCAGAGAACAAAACCCCAAGTTCGAACCTCGAAACCGCAAAAATATCACATTTTCGTGATTTCGAGGTTCAAACTTGGGAGTTTGTTCTCCGATTTTGGGTCCCTTACTGCAAAGTTTCATTTTCGTGTCCAGTTCAGATCTACTATAGTCTATGATTATGGTTATATTGTCTAGGGTAATCATATAATGGCTAAACCTCTATACAGGTATATTACAGTTAATTTACAATGAGGAATCTTGTAGTGGTTAAAGCTCTTTAAATTTCAGTTATTGTATTATAGGGTAATCGTGTAGTGGCTAAAGCTTTATATATTTCGGTTAATTTATATTGGGGTATCTTGTAGTGGTGAAAGTTCTATATATTACGTTTATATTATATAGGGTAATCTTGTAGTTGCTAAAGCTCTATAAAATACGGTTATTATATTGGGGTATCTTGTTGTAGTTAAAGCTCTTTAAATTACGGTTATTATATATAAGGTATTCTTGTAGTGGCTAAAGCTCTATACATTTCGATTACTTTGTCTAGGGTAATCTTGTAGTGGCTAAAACTCTGTATATTACGGTTTATATATATTGGGGTATCTTATAGTGACTAAATATCTATATATTACGTTTAATGTATATAGGGTAATCGTGTAGCAGCAAAAGCTCTATAAATTACGATAATTTTATGTCTGGTATTCTTGTAGTGACTGTAGCTCTTTAAAGTACGGTTACATTGTGTTGGGTAATCTTGTACTGGCTAAAACTCTACACACTTGTTAAGTAATAGTATTTGTATTATATTTAATGGGTAAGGGTTTATTTATTGATCGATAAATTAATTAATTTATTTTGTATTTAGTTTCCTCTGTAGACCTCTATCAGGCTTACATCCCCAAGATCCCTCTTCTAGATGAAGTTGTAATTTTTTCGGCAGATAAATTTCCTGGCCGAATGATGGTTCCTCCTAGATCATTTTTAGCATATATGATAATATACATTTTATTTTGTATTGTTTATTATATTTTGTTAGCGGGCGAGAAACTGACTTATTCCCAACTTAATGACTCCGATATTACAAAGTTTTTATAGTTAAATACTTCCTGCCATTTTAACTTTATGAAGATTATGACCCATGTTGACAGTTTATTCTGGCTATTATTAAACGATTTTATATAGTTTAGGTAGGCTATGTGGGAATTACGTGGGTAAGGATGGGTTTATCGCTCAGTCGGGGAATATTTTCGCTCAATATGCGTCGGTCAAATTTGACCCTACCAAGAATTCACCTGAGACCTCTGGTGGACGCTTCCGAACTAGCGCCAGAGCTACGACTGTCGACATCAACAATACCCAACACTTACGATATACACTGTTTATCTCGATTTTTTGTGATTCTACATGTTTATATTTTAGATAAAGTGGTAGTGGTGGATAGAGTGGTAGTAGTAGATAATGTGGTAGTGGTGGATAAAGTGGTAGTGGTAGATAAAGTGGTAGCGGTAGACAAGTTAGTAGTGGTGGATAAAGTGGTATTAGTATATAAAATGGTATTAGTAGATAAAGTGGTAGTGTTATATAAAGTGAAGTGTTATAAAATGTGGTAGTGTTAGATAAAGTGGTAGTATTAGATAAAGTGGTAGTGGTGGATAAAGTTGTAGTAGTGGATAAAGTGATAGTTTTGGATACAGTGGTAGTGGTGGATAAGGTGGTATTGGTGGATAAAGTGGTAGTGTTAGATAAAGTGGTAGTGTTGGATAAAGTGATAGTGTTAGATAAAGTGATAGTAGTGGATAAAGTGGTAGTGGTAGATAAAGTGGTAATGATGGATGAAGTGGTAGTGGTGCATAAAGTGATAGTGGTAGTGGTAGTGGTGGATACAGTGGTAGTGATAGATAAAGTGGTAGTGGTGGATACAGTGGTAGTGGTAGATAAAGTGGTATTGGTGGATAAAGTGGTAATGGTGGATAAAGTGGTAGAGGTGGATAAAGTGGTAGTGGTTTATAAAGTGGTAGTGGTAGGTAAAGTGGTAGTGTTAGATAAAGTGGTATTAGTAGATACAGTGATAGTGTTAGATAAAGTGGTAGTGTTAGATAAAGTGGTAGTGGTGGATCAAGTGGTAGTGGTGGATAAAGTGGTAGTGGTGGATAAAGTGGTAGCTGTGGATAAAGTGGTAGTGGTGGATAAAGTGATAGTGATAGATAAACTGGTAGTGATAGATAAAGTGGTAGTAGTGGATAAAGTGGTAGTAGTGGATAAAGTGGTAGTGGTGGATGAAGTGGTAGTGGTAGATACAGTGGTAGTGATGGATAAAGTGGTAGTGTTAGATAAAGTGGTAATGGATAAAGTGGTAGTGGTGGATACAGTGGTAATGGTAGATAAAGTGGAAGCGGTGGATAAAGTGGTAGCGGTGGATAAAGTGGTAGCAGTAGATAAAGTGGTAGCGGTTGATAAAGTGGTAGTGGTGGATAAAGTGGTAGCGGTAGATAAAGTGGTAGCAGTAGATAAAGTGGTAGTGGTAGATAAAGCGGTAGTGTTAGATAAAGTGGTAGTGGTGGATAAAGTGTTAGTTTTGGATAAAGTGGTAGCTGTGGATAAAGTGGTAGTGGTGGATATAGTGATAGTGATAGATAAACTGGTAGTGATAGATAAATTGGTAGTAGTGGATACAGTGGTAGTGGTGGATAAAGTGGTAGTGGTAGATACAGTGGTAGTGATGGATAAAGTGGTAGTGTTAGATAAAGTGGTAATGGATAAAGTGGTAGTGGTGGATACAGTAGTAATGGTAGATAAAGTGGTAGCGGTGGATAAAGTGGTAGCGGTGGATAAAGTGGTAGCGGTGGATAAAGTGGTAGTGGTGGATAAAGTGGTAGCGGTAGATTACAGTGGTAGCAGTAGATAAAGTGGTAGTGGTGGATAAAGTGGTAGTGGTGGATAAAGTGGTAGTGGTAGATAAAGTGGTAGCGGTAGATAAAGTGGTAGCGGTAGATAAAGTGGTAGTGGTGGATAAAGTGGTAGCGGTAGATTACAGTGGTAGCAGTAGATAAAGTGGTAGTGGTGGATAAAGTGCTAGTGGTGGATAAAGTGGTAGTGTTAGATAAAGTGGTAGTGGTAGACCAAAGTATGTATCAGCTACAGACATTTTGACTAACTGCTTATAATAAAGAATTGTTGAAGGAGAGGGATGCCCCTTTCCCACTGGTGAGACAAGTCACGATTTTCGTCGCCGATGCCTTCGTTTTGTCAAATTCGCAAGAATACGTGCGACGTTCACGATTTCGACCGTTACAAACAGATGACAAATTATACTGGGCGAAGATGTCGGCGATGTCGGCGACGCAATCGGCGATCTTCTGCAACGTTATCGGCGAAGTGAACGATGTTTCGCCGATGTCCTATGCGAGGCATGTCATATTTTCAAAAATATCTTGAGAAATCATGCGAGGATGAAAGAATACTCGCCGTATGTTCTGCGACGTCTTCGTCGATTCAAGCGATGGTTCGGCGTTTACTTCGGCGAAGTGATAAGATGTTTTTTTAAAGGCACAAATTCATGAATGAATGATTCCTTGTCAATCATGGAGTTGCCATCGCAGATACGTAGCCGAGGTGTCCGAACAAGATCGGCGAGGTGTGCGCAGCTGAGCAAATGTAATGAATGTGCTAATTGCAGAGTGGAATTAGCATATCACGTTACAATCTGTCAAGGAAATAGCTCCCACACCCACCCCATATCTCGTTACAATCGCTCAAGTAAACATGCCCCCACCCAACCCACAACCCCCCAAACTATTTTGGTGGTGTATAAAGACATTGACACGGCCCCAGAGCTCATTCTACATTAACCTCGACCACAACGTGCCTGTTAAATTTTGAGATGGAGGGACATACGCCGCCTCTACGCCAAAGCGATGTACGTGTTCGTATGGACCTTGTCGCCCTTGCGACACGGCAGCGCCTAATTTATCTGGAATGCCTATTGGAGCTTTCAAGACATGAGAGGGAAGCAGAGAGGAAACAAAAGGAAGAAGAGGAGAGGAAAAAAAAACGACGAAGAAGCGAAAAGTCTGGTCGAGACCGTGGCTGTTAAGGCGAGCTAGGTTTGGGGGTTATGAAAACTTTATGAAAGAAGTAGAAGCAGAGGACCAAGCTGATTTCAAAAACTTCCTGAGAGTCGACCCGGCACTCTTTAACCCTTATTTAGCGGGTGGTAAGGTATTTTACACTGTACCGCTCAGCGGGCATAATCCCGAAATAGTCGCTCAATTTCACTCGCCCTAGCGCCGTTACTCCAATGCGAACGAAACGATAATTTTTTGGAAAGAGCAACTCTTCGTCTCCCCATATAAGTCTATGAATGGATGTTATGAATGAGTGTGGAGGGTGGGAAGAGGTGAGGAAGAGGAGGTACTTTTTGGTCTATTTCCCGGGCGCGTTCGGTTGCGTTCGCTTTGGCCTGACTTCGGCCTCTCGCGCGTCTACTATTCCTTAGGTAATCGGTCTTATTTTTCTCTTATTTCTCCTTATTTCTGTATTCTCTCTCTCTCTCTCTCTCTCTTTCCCTCTCTCGTGCGCTCTGTCTCTCTCTCTCTTCCTCATCCGTATATGTAATTCTCATTATTATTTTCTCTAATCTCTCTCACTCCTCCTGTCTGTCTGTCTCTCTGGCTCGCTCGCTTTCCCTCTCTTGTGCTCCCTTTCTCTCTTCCTCATCCGTATATGTATTTCTCATTATTTTCTCTAACTAATCCCTCTATTTCATTTATTTGCTTGTAATATTTCTGTATTATTATATCTTGTTCACTCTTTCTTCAGTTCAGTTACTGTTCTCTCTATACGGTGGGAATGGTATTTCGTATGAGGGATGTACAGCACAAATATTCAATCTTTCGTTGTTTGGTTGTTTGTATTACCGTAAGAAATTTACTGAACGCCTGCAAATAATACGCTATAAAATGCTTGCAATCAAACTCTCAAGCAATTTCAAGGTCACATGCAATTATAGATGTTGGCTATAGGTAGACCCAGAGAGGAAGAGACAAGAGAGAGAGAGAGTGTCGTGATAATATAACAATGTTACATATGTATCATATATATGAACAAATAATATATACGGTAGGCCTACATCTGTTCGCCACAATCATATAATGCCAAGCACAAATATTCAATCTTTCATTGTTTGTATTATCGTAAGAAATTTACTGAACGCCTGCAAATAATACGCTATAAAATGCTTGCAATCTCTCTATTTTCTCTAATCTCTCTCACTCCTCCTGTCTCTCTCTCTCTCTCTCTCTCTCTCTCTCTATGGCTCGCTCGCTTTCCCTCTTCCTCATCCGTATTATGTATTTCTCATTATTATTTTCTCTAACTAATCCCTCTACTTCATTTATTTGCTTGTAATATTTCTGTATTATTATATCTTTTTCACTCTTTCTTCAGTTTAGTTTCTGCATTCTCTCTCTCTCTCTCTCTCTCTCTGTTTCGCTTGCTTTGCAGGAATGTTGTTTTGTTTTATATATAATATATAATAATTTACTTATCATTACTTACTATATCGTATAAACAATAGTAGGTAGCCAACTTACCATAATACCGATACACCAAACCGATCCGCATGCAGTTTTGTTTATCACCTGTTTACTAAAGTGCCACCATTATCGATTTTCTTGGAGCCGACTCGAGCGGAAGGGTTACCAATTGAAGTTAAATCCGCTAGCATATATTGTTAGATGTAAGACATGATAAATACCACTAGAAATATGAATTGGCAAAATCCATATAATATCACTTCGAAATTGTTCTGAAATTTCAAAACAAAACCGCTAGTGTAAGTCATTGCTGCTAGATCGAAGTAAAGGTCTCTAGATCTAGCGGAAGTCGCTATACGTATTGGCAGTACTGCACACTCATTCATTTCATTCATTCATTTTCTATTGAGCTCGTCCTGGAATCTTTACGACTCAATCTTACGATTGCCGACGGCGATATGTTGTTGACATTGTTGTTGATGTTCCAGTGGAGGGATGAATAAAATATTTTCCTTGTCCAATAATAGCTATTTCATAGTCCCACAGGACTTATTTTGATATATTTATCAAATTTATTGAACGCCTGAAAATAATACGCTATAAAATGCTTGCAATCAAACTTTCAAGCAATTGCAAGGTCACATGCAATTATAAAAAGGTATATTGTAGACCACAATCTTCGCCAAGCTTCGTTGTTGCTTGTATTATCGTGAGAAATGTACCATACACCCTGGTTATCGTGAGAAATTTACCGAACGCCTGCAAATAATACGCTATAAAATGCTTGCAATCAAACTCTCAAGAAATTTCAATGTCACATGCAGTATAGGTAGACCCAGAGAGGAAGAGACAGACAGAGAGAGAGGGGAGGTCAAAAACATCTGCTAGGTGTGATTTCCCCTGGGAGGGAAGAGATTAGTTAGGGGCGTGCCCTGGCCTACATCAGACAAAGAGAGTACAAAGGAGTACAAACAAAGAGAGTGAGACAGAGAGAGAGAGTCGTGATAATATAAGAATGTTACATATGTATCATATATATGAAAACATAATATATACGGTAGGCCTACATCTGTTCCCCACAATCATATAATGCCAAGCACAAATATTCAATCTTTCGTTGTTTGTATTACCCTAAGAAATTTACCGAACGCCTGCAAATAATACGCTATCAAATGCAAAGGACATTTCTTGTAGAGTGCAATTTTGAGGACGTAATGTGCTCTAAGAGAGAACGGAGCGGTGATTAGGAGCATAAATTACCTCAAGACCGCTCGCCACACAGGGAATTATATAAGGAAATTACCGTAATTTAGGGTTTTTGCACTCGTGTTGTACGATCGTTGAAAGACAACCAGTGATCGTAGAAGGATGGTTCGGGTGTCATTAGAAAGCTCAATTTACGCACTTTCAGGGATACATACTTGAATTACGCTCTGGGTCTTGTTTATGCATGAAAAAGAGCACGGAACAACCCCATTTAGGGTAAAAAAAAAAACCCGCTGGGCGGCACAGTGAAATATACTCCACCAGCCGCTCGTAAGGTGATAAAATGCTTGCAATCACATTTTCAAGCAATTGTAAAATATAAATTGTACTTACCAACACCCACACCAGTATGTTCTTCGTCAGGAACGTCTCCAATTTGCTCAAGGGTCTGTCCAATATCAACCACAACATCCACCCCATGCAAATTATGCTTGGGGTGAAAGCCTATGATCGGGTTATTTTCGTCTTCCGAGTCATCCACACTACCAAAACTCTCACCCAGACCTTCGACGGTTTCATCCAACAGCTTATTAGAAAGTTCTGAAGAGTTCAGCATGATATCTAGTTTCTGGGTGGTGAGCCGGGCGTGGTTAGTAGGGTGGCGCGACGCACTAGGGATTGGCGGCCACCGAATCGAACACGGGCAAATCTTGACCTTCCATTATGGCTGCTTGAGGGTCACTTAGTCACGGTCACGCAGTGGGGATGTGTGGGTGGGCCCTTGTAGTACACCGCCTGACCACCAAGTTTCGCTTTCCACCTAAATTAGGACGGGAATACGCCCACGGACTTAAGTCCGACCCCGCCATTAAGTCCAATTTTCTCGTATCGGATTTAAGTCCGACCCCGATAAATAAGGGTTAAAGAGATTCTTCTAAAAATTGGACCCTTCATTGCCAAAAAGGACACTAACTTGAGGCAAGCCATTGAACCTGGTTTGCGTTTAGCAGTAACATTGCGTTACCTAGCCACAGGTGACAGTTACAAGAGTCTAATGTATTTTTTCAGGATAGTGCACAACACCATCTCCAAAATTGTGCCCGAGGTGTGTGAGGTAATTGTGAGTGCGTACATGGATGATGTTATTGTTTGTCCAACAACACCACAAGAGTGGAAGGTAGTTGCAAATAAATTTGCTAGCAAGTGGCAATTTCAACATGCTATGGGCGCCTTGGATGGCAAACATGTTGCAATCAGAAAACCACCCAAAGCTGCCACGACCTTCTATAATTACAAAGGTTACCATTCCATTGTGCTGCTTGCCATCGCTGATGCAGACTTCAAATTCCTCTACATAGATGTAGGTGCAGAGGGATCAGCGTCAGATGGAGGACTGTTTCTACGAACACCCATTCGTTTGCTGTTGGAGAAGAATGACGTTGGTGTTCCTGAACCAGAACCGCTACAAAACGGCACCGAGGACATTCCATTTTTTTTAATTGGAGACGACGCATTCCCACTGAAGACTTGGATGATGAAACCATACCCAATGAGAGGCTTATCTGACGAAAAACGTATTTTTAATTACCGCCTATCCCGAGCCAGGAGAGTGGTTGAGAATGCGTTTGGTATCATGTCTGCCTGGTAGGTAAAGCACATGTTTAAAATTGGTCTAAAAAATAGTAATATATATATATATACATATATATACTGTATATATATATATATATATATATATATTTTATTTTATTTTTATTTTTATATATTTTTTTTGTTTTCATTTTTTACATATAACATTACATATGTGTCTATATAGACACATATCATACATCCACCCATACATATACGTATGACAGTGGCCAATCTCCACTTAATACAATAAACCATCTTTAATATCTTAAAAGAAGATCCTCGTTTACTCTCGAATATTTGGAAGAATTTCTTCTGGTAATATATGTCAGTCATAATTGTAGTTGGTTGTGAAAAAAAGGATCTGACTCGTGTGGGGTGATCGAATTTATGAAGAATCATTTCATTATGTTATTATCTTTTCAGTACTCAATTTGTGTTTTATACACACACTTTGCTAATATAGTTGCAAATTTTCCTCATATTGATGCATGGTTTGTTCTTCCATCCCCAATTGTGTCTCAAATATTATAATTGTTTTTACCATTCTCATTACAGGTTCCGTTGTCTCCTCACCACCATACCTCTTCATCCTAATTGCGTTGAATCTGTTGTCATGGCGTGCTGTTGCCTACATAATATTTTACGCGTTAGGATCGAAAAGGTATTGTTGTTGAGGAGAACATTGACACAGGAGAAGTCATTCAGCTGGTGCGTCAGGCAGACATCCTCGATCGTGTGGGGCCCATGCCGGGCAACACAGCTACGAAAGATGGCAAGGCAGTTCGTGAGAAGGTGTGCACATATTACAACTCACCATCTGGCTCTGTGGATTGGCAGAATCAAATGATAGGGCGTACACCATCAGAAACGTAACATAACAAACTAACCACTTGACTATTGTATATATATATATATAATATAAATATATATATATTTATATATATATATATATATATATATATATATATATATATATATATATATATATATATATATATATATATGTTTCCAAGCTCAGTGGAGTTCGAACCGTCGACCGTCAGACGATAGCCAACGCTTTTTATCAACTACACCACGGCAGTCTGCAGTGGTGTATTTGATTAAAGACAAGTAGGTATAGTGTACTATTTGTCCTTCCAAGGGGAGATGAGACAGCATTGGTGCATTACTGTGTATGTGTAACGAGCCCTAGCGTTGTGAGGAGCTCTGAGTTTTATTGTGTGTTGGGTATTGTGTAACGAACAATGATTAGTGTTCTTGAGTGTACACGTTGTCCGAGCGTGTTGTCTGGTTGTTGTTGTTGTTGTTGTTCCCTAAGCTGCCTGGCCGAACAGCCCCGAGTCCCTGAGGAAGGCCATGGCCACGATCGGGCTTTCCCACAGAGCTCTCATTGAGTGTAGATTGTGTTGTTGGCGTAAGTGGTTGTGTGAAATGCAGTCTTCTATGATGTGTTTAATGGTAGGGGGTGCTGTGATACATCCCGGGCAGGCGTCGACAATGGAGTCATCCAGTCTCTTCTGATAGCTCAGGAGAGCTGGATGGTGTCCGCATCTCAGCCTGGCCAGGTGGACTCTGTCCTCGCGAGGAAGGGAGGATTCGGAAGGATGGATTTCGGGAGGTCGTGCATGCAGCTGCGTGTTGTCTGTGAGTGAGTGGATGGATCGGTGAGAGATATGAGTATGGATGTGCTTCTGGAAGTTGGTTCAGGGTGGGCAGGGAGGGAGAGAGGACAATAATTGTGTGTGATACCGTGTGCTGGGTGTTGTTTTAATATTTCTTGGTGTCTGTGGGTGTGTTGCCATGTAGTTTAGTGGGTGGTCTTGGTTCGTGGAGGCTGCTGCCAGGAATTGAGTGCCTCTCATGTCCAGATGGTCTTTGACTTTGAGGATTTTGGTTTCTTGATAGGTGATCTGTGGGTGCAGTAGCTATGCAGCCTGTAATGATCTTCAGGGCTTTGTTTTGAATAGTCTGTAAGGTCTTATGATGTGTTTCAGGTTGTCTGGTGATATCATATGGTATCATATATCGGTCTGTATTTGAGTGTTATCCACTTTAATGTTCTGCGTGCTAGGCGTTAATTAACCGTTGTCTTCAGATGTGCTTTTTGTGTGTTTTTCATTCCTTGTAACGAGTGCATTTACTCGAAGCCTACACTCGGCGCTTAGCCTATTATTATTCCTTGCCGTGTTTAACGGAATTATCATGCTAATCAACCTGTTCGTTTTCCCTAGTTAATAGTAATTATAATGAAAACGAAAATTAGAAGTGTTTGATATCATCCTTGTTCATTGATTTGTGATTATCTGAGACATAAACCCTTTTTGACCTTCTGAACGCAACAGCATGCTAGTTGCCCTTGCTTGGATTTTAATCTCTTTGATTTAGCATTGTAGGGCCGTAACAAGAATTAGTTATATATATATATATATATATATATATATATATATATATATATATATATATATATATATATATATATATATATATATATATATATATATATATATATATATATATACAGCAGGAATAGAAGAACAAAGTACGCTACGAGCAGTTCCATACTTTATTATCAAACGTTTCGACATCACACTGGTGTCATCTTCAGTAGTCTACAAATCAAAAGATAATATTACAAATATGAAAGCTTAAAAGCTTATTGAAAATAATTAGAACAATAAGCTTTTAAGCTTTCATATTTGTAATATTATCTTTTGATTTGTAGACCACTGAAGATGACACCAGTGTGATGTCGAAACGTTTGATAATAAAGTATGGAACTGCTCGCAGCGTACTTTGTTCTTCTATTCCTGCTGAAGATACGGTTCCCAAGGAACACTCCTCTATATACATACTCTATATACATACTGTATATAGATATACCTTACGGGAAGTACCTTAATACTCTGTCATGTTAGTTGTATTACAGTATATATATATAATAGATATATATAAATATATATATATATATATACTGTACACTCTCTTTATATGTATACACAAATTTATATAAATTTATATATTATACATATATATATATATATATATATATATATATATACAGTATATATATACTCTATCGTATATACAGTATATACATTAAGATCAATAAACCTAAATTTAATGTATGGAGACATTTATAAATGTTGTGTGCCGAAAATATATTTTTTTTAGTATTTTTAATGCCGGTTTAATTTATATTGTACCTAATGCTATACTTATTCAAATAATAGGAAACATTAATTTTATAATAACCCATTTTATTCAATATGATATGGCAAATAGCATCGTAACCGATCCCTACTTACCTTAATCCGCAGGGAATCTCGAACGTGACTCCTCGACGAATATCAGGTCATCATCCTACGCTGGACATCTTTTTAGTATAGGGACCCCTATCAGTAAGTACCCTACACCTACAAGTAACCTACATTTATTGCACAAATAAACTATGAAATCGCAAAAGCAGGCACTTGATACTATCGACAATGAATACATATAATATAAAGACAAATAATTGCAAAATATGAATAAGTAACAACAGATCTAATCACAGAGTATTCTTTTAACAAGAACACTTAATTGAAGAACCTAATCAATTTTAATAGTAATTATAGAAAACGAAATAGGTTTACAATAAATACAGACAAAAAGTAAGCTCAGGTTATATAAGAAACTTCACGTTAAAATGATTGGTTAAAATTAGTGATGTCAAATTTCCTAATACAGTCACACTAATAATGGACCCGAAAATGATAAAATTTATGTAACAATTTACTTGCCTAAAAGTAAGGGGCAAAAATTAAACGTTCTGAAGAACATCTTGCATAACTCTCTCTCTCTCTGTTTCTCTCTCTCTCTCTATATGTATATATTTTAGTCGATATTATATGGCAAATAACATCGTAGGCGATTACTGAAATGCTACATACATTTTTTTTTTTTTTAAAAGAGACAATGAACGGAGAAAGGAAAAACACAGATAAAACAAAAAGGTCCATGTGCCTAAAGGCATCCTTCATTCATAACATGTTTGTTACAACTGGATTTAAACTTTTGTAGATTGTAAGTTTGTGGAAAGCAACTCGAGGGAAGTGAATTCCAAAGAGTAGTACTTCTAAGGTCAAATGAATTTTAATAAGCAGAAGTTCTGCATTGTGGAGGAGAAAGTTTAAATTCATGGGCGCTCTCAGCTGTCCTAGTTCTACAGGGAAAGATGTGGAGAGGCGGCACAATTGAAGCAAGTTCCTCGGAACAATTGCTGTGAAAATATCTGTAGAATAATGCAAGGGATGCAAATTACTTTCTGTTGCCAAAGAACGAAAAGGTTCGTTGCTGAAATTAAACGAAACATATTGACACTAATAATGGACCCGAAAAAGATAAAATTGATGTAACAATCTACTTGCCTAAAAGTAAGGGGCAAAAATTAAACGTTCTGAAGAACATCTTCCATAACTCTCTCTCTCTGTCTCTGTCTCTCTCTCTCTCTCTATATATATATATATATATATATTATTGTCGATATTATATGGCAAATAACATCGTAGGCGATTACTGAAATGCTACATAGCTTACTTTCTTTTGCCAAAGAACGAAAAGGTTCGTTGCTGAAATTATACGAAACATATTGACACGAAATACACAAGGTATGGCAGGAAATTACATTTTCCCACACTTGGGGATGGACAACAGTGTCACCTACTTACCTTAATCCGCAGGGAATCTCGAACGAGACTCCTCGACGAATGTCAGGTCATCATCGTATGCTGGACATCTGTTTAGTATAGGGACCTCTATCCATAAGGCACTTGATACTATCGACAATGAATACATGTAATATAAAGACAAATAATTGCAAAATATGCATAAGTAACTTGCCTAAAAATAAGGGGCAAAAATTAAACGTTATGAAGAACATCTTGCAGTATATATATATATATAATATATATTTATACAGTATATATATACTGTATATATATATACTGTATATATATACATATATCTATATATATATATATATATATATATATATATATATATATATATATATATATATATATATATATATATATAATAGTCAATATTATATGGCAGGTAACATCGTAGGCGATTACTGAAATGCTACATAGATTACTTTCTTTTGCAAAAGAACGAACAGCTTCGTTGCTGAAATTAAATGAAAAAATATTGACATAATTTATATACGTGTATATATGTACAGCCCGCGACTAATGTGTTTACTGGACCTCAATCCCTAGACAATAATGGACAAGATATCTGTTTAACGACCTGCAGCTGTGTAGCCCAGACAGCCTACAGTGACCTGACAACTCTACGTCGCACGGTCCGTCTACAATATTTAATAATATAATTTATAAATGGAAGATTGTAGACCCACATGGGCAGGATTATGATTATTAATAAAATAAATCATAACCAAAGGCTGTGATTACATAATCATAATTAATTCATAATCAAAAGTAAAGCAACTGGTATAATCATAATCAAATCATAATCCAATATGAAGCTGCAGCTTTAATCATAATGAAAACATAATCGTATATTTCTTCATAGTAATCAATGATTATAATAATAATAATAATAATAGTTCTTAAAGCTAGCGCATGCTAAGATAGCTAAGGATAGCTCAATAAGGCCGATTAGGCGTATTTCCATTGGGGTCCTGTACTACTACCCCATCCCTTTGCTCATGAGGGATGGTAACGACTCAGTGCTTGTGAAAAATCTTTAATGCGCCGAGCGTGGGCGCGAACCCGAGCCTTCTGGGTGGAAGTCCGAGACGCTAGTCACTACACCAAGCGAGCCGCTAATGTGATTATTGTGATTATTTCATTGTATTTTCAATGTAGCAATTATATTTCTCCCAAATAAATTCGCCAATTAAATATATATATGTTCCAGGTCCAAGCATGTTTGCAAAGCAACTAACATTTTTATGTCTGTCAGATCTGTCATATGCAAGATTTAAATTAAGGGACTATCAATTAATAATAACACATAAGTGAGTAATGTACGGTGTAACAAAACCAATAAAACCTAACCCCCTATTCTATTCCCTATTTAGTTTAATAATATTGAATAATAACTTGCTCACGTTAATTTGACGTGAAAAACGCTCGTGTGGCAACACCAATCAATGATCGCCTTGGGTGAGGTCGGGGGTGTATATAAACAGCGGGACAGGTCAGAAAATGTCATTCCACAGTCTGAACACACCACCACCAAGTTGAGCTTCAACCAACACTCTCCAATTTACCATGGGTCCCAAGAAAATGATGGTACAACCGAAGAAGGCTGCGCAGCCGAAGAAGAAGGCGACCACCAAAAACGTTGTGATAGATGAGACGCCAATCTTCCAAGCAACTGAAGTTGTTGATGCTGGTGAAGGTGTATCAGGGCTTGGAGCAACGCATCAAGAGGAGAGCGAGCAACTATTCGATACACAGGACGACGTTAGAAGTGTCCGCACAGAAGTTAATTAGGTCGACGATGTTCAGCAGACTGCAGTGGAGGACGACCCTTCCTCTGAATCCGAGGAATTACCTCCCAGCATCATTACTACCGCCATGGAGTGTGACTTGGCCGAATGGGTTCTAAATTGCCCATGCCTATGGAGCAAGGCGGACCCTCAGCACCACGACAAGATGTTCAAGGGGCGCCTCTGCGAAAAGAAAGGCCAGAAAATGGGTATCCCAGGTATGTGGCTATAAGTTATTTTGTAATATATCTAATCTCCATGGGTAGTATGAGGGCTGTGATGTTATTTATGTTGGTATGTATAAAACAAATATATTGTGTGATCAACGTTTTGCTACGATTATTTTGCTACAATACTATAATAACATGAAAATAGGAGATAGTGAAGTATCAGTGTAATTATTTGTTTTCCCATTGTCTATTGTGTTCAATAATATACCATCAATCTCACAAAATGTTGACATCTTCTATGTATATTACTTAATGCACTATCTCGTTCCCTTTTCAGGTGAAGTTGTTGCAAAATTTTACACAAATATGAGGACACGATACGGCAAACTCCTTAACCGGAAGAGCGGGTCTGGTGCTAAGCGCCTGACACCAAGAGACCAGTGGATTTGAGATACATTTGCCTTCCTTAAGGAAAATGTATCACAAAAAGAGCCCAGGATAAGCAGCCAGAAGGTAATATATATATATACACTGTATATGAAAAACGGTTGTATATATATTGTGTTTTTTCATTTTTAAATTGTGTACTCTGTATTTTTGGTAAAATCATTAATAAGTGTGACTATATAATTTGTTTATACATTCGACATTGCATTGATTGCATTTGACTTTCAGATAAATAGAATGTCGATTCCCCAGCCAAACATGGAGGCGGAGGTGGTGGAGGTGGAGGTGGATGATGACGAGGAGGAAGAGGATGATGAGGCGATGGGGCAGGCCATGGAAGGTGATGATCTTCCAAACTCCCTTATGATTCCCTCAACCCACCGTGGACAGAAACGGGCAAGGGCACGACCGGACAAAGGAGCTGTCTCCAGAAAGGATCCGCTGTTTTTGACCAAGGTAAGCAGTCATTTGTTAATCTTTATAGCATGAGTAGTCAACAATATAATATATATATATATTATATATATATATACATATATACTGTATATCTATATATATATATACATATATATATATATAAATATTATATATATATATATATATATATATATATATATATATATAATATGTACACAATTGGATAGCGATGTCTACAGTTGGGTATATTTTGACTTTGGATAACTTTTAATATAATCTGTACAGCAAGAGTAATCCACAAAGAATTTTGTATATAAAATATATATTTATACACATATATGGTTAATTTTTTAAACTTACAACAATTTCCATATGTACGTATACAAAATATATAATATATATATATATATTTTATATATACCGGTATATATATATATATATATATATAATTATATGTAAATATGTTTATATATACACCAACATATACATATATATATAGCCATGTACACAGCAATATATATATATATATATATATATATATATGTTAGTAAAGCCAGGTAATACATTTTCTTTAATACATACGAGGTTGAAAGAAATGGCAATTTCTGCGTTGGAAATTTATTTATTCAAAGTTTCCAGGTCTCTGATGAGTTTTCGCTGGGTGGCAGGAAGTAGATGAATGAGATGAGCAAAATTCATGGTGGTACAGGGTTACATAAATGTACATGATGATACAGGATATACGACGCGTTTCACTGGACAACCAGCATTATCAAGTAAGGGTAGAATGATATAAAAGGTAAACAGGAAGGGTATATATAGAGTGTGGAGGATCAGAGGAGGCGAAAATCAGGGGGCAAAAGTCTCCTATTGGTGGAGGGGTATTCTAGGAGAGCAAAAGGGGGAACTGCTTCACGCAGGCGCACTGGATGCGGGATGGTGTTGGTCGGGTGGCGGGGTCAAAGCTGATTGTCTGCGTGTCGAGGGGCGTGGCCTAAGTTGTGTGGTCCGTGTGGCGCCGGCAGAAGACGAAGCTGAAGGAGGTAGCGCTGGGGGCTGCGTCAAGGGCACCGGGGGGCGAGGAGGGGCGTTAGGTCCTGTAGGGTAGTGCCTTTTGGCAGAAGGAAGGATCTGAAGCTCTAGAGTTTGGTTGTTGATGTTAGGATGTAAGGCTTGGATATTTAACGCTTCGAGTATAGGTAATCTTCTTGGGTCACTTTCTTTATCGAGTATGGTGGTGTGTTTCTCTAACTCGTTGCGTGTGAGGTGGGGGTGGTTGGGGGTGAGATAGTGGTCTTTGATGGCTCCAGCCTGAAGGTGAAGGGTTAACCGACGTGAAAGACGAGTCTGCGTCATGCCAATATAGGAATGAGGTCCACAGTCCTCATAATTACAGGTATGTTGGTAAATGACGTGATCGTCGGTCATCGGGCTCTTTATCTTGGTGGAAGCTAGTTTGTTGCGGAGAACGAGGTTGGAGGTCTTGGGGGATTTGTAATAAATTATTAATTTGATTTTGTTTTCCGGGTTGGTTGGGTGGACATGCTTGGAGATTATTTCTTTTAAGACGGCCTCGTCATTTTTGTGTTCAGAGGACATGTAATTGCGGTAGAAGATCTTCATTTCATTGGGGGGGTCAATGTTGGGAGGGCTTTGGGTGTACCATTTTTCAAGATGGTGGTTGATGGTGCTGGAGATGTCGGAGTTGGAGTAACCATTATTCACTAAAACTTGGGATAGTCTTTCTAGTTCCTGGTGGGTGTTGGCCCAGGTAGAGCAGTGTGTGAGGGCTCTCCTAACATAGGCGGAGATGGAGGATAGAAGATAACGGCGGGGGCATTCACTATCGCCGTTGAGGCATTGTCCTGTGTTAGTTGGTTTTGTGTAGACGGTGGTTTTGAACCCATGGTCGTTCAGAGCTACGAGGATGTCGAGGAAGGGGAGTTGTCCATTGTTTGATTTTTCAAAGGTGAAGTTAAGTCCGGAGGATGTCATGAAGCGACGCTGGAGTTCCTGTAGTTCGTGCAGGTCCTTGATTTGCACGAAGATGTCATACACGTATCTACAGTAGACGCCGGGTCGTTGGGCAGCTAGGAGCTCTTCCTCGATGGTACCCATAAAAAAGTTCGTAAAAAGAACTCCTAGGGGGCTGCCCATCGCCACACCGTCTATCTGCTTGTACATGTTGCCCCGGGGGCAAAGGAAAGGGGCCTCCTTGGTACACACGAGAGCTCGCCAACAACCTTCGTAAAGAACGAGATGCTCTCCTACGGATTTGGGAAGACGAAACCCCTCCAGACCACCTCAAAGCCGAAATCAACACAGCCCTCGAACAACTCCTTGAACAACACAGAAGACAAGCCGAAAACACAACCATAAAAAAGCTTGCCCGTCTTTATGGCGGAAACATAAAACTTCCCAAACCAACAAAAGGATACATAAACCTGACTAACACCATTCTGACCCTGGACCAAGAAGACCTCCTCAACAAAGGCCTCAACTGCCACTACAGCTCCAAACCTGGCCCCCACCGGAAACGCCTAGAAACGGAAATCCTCCTGGACGACATCCTACGACTCAAGAAGGATGGCAAGGTCACCACTACTCCCGCCCTACAACCTACTCTCCTCGCTGAAGCCGCCAAAACCAGAGGAACTCACCATAGCAAAATCCTCAACAAACAACACTTCCAAGCTGCCAAACAATTAAGAGACAACCCCAACATCATCATCCGTCGTGCGGATAAAGCTTCCTGCCTCGTGATTCATGACAAGGAGGAATATCTTAGAAAAATGGACGTCATCTTAAATGACAACACCAACTTTAAAAAGATCACCCGCAACCCAACCGACGAAATCAAACGTACTGCCAACACCACCATCACCGCCATCAACGCCAAACAAGGAGGGGTCCACCTTAAAAAACTTGTCAGAGAATACACCCCTGGTTATGCGTACGGAACCATCAAAACACACAAACCTGGGAACCCCCTCCGCCCCATCATCTCCCAGATCCCCACTGCCCCCTACCAGATCGCCAAGGCCCCGAACAACCTCCTCACCCCCTACGTGCCCAACCTTAACTCAGCCCACGATTTCTTGGAAATTTTACGAGACGCCCCCCGGAACAACAACCACACAATCGCCTCCCTCGACGTAGAAAGCCTGTTCACCAACGTGCCAGTGGATAGGACCATTGACATGATTCTATGTCGAATTTACCATTGCCCTGATACACCAACACTGGACATCCCGGAGGAGGCACTGAAAACACTACTGGAGCTGTGTACCAAGGAGGCCCCCTTCCTTTGCCCCCGGGGCAACATGTACAAGCAGATAGACGGTGTGGCGATGGGCAGCCCCCTAGGAGTTCTTTTTGCGAACTTTTTTATGGGTACCATCGAGGAAGAGCTCCTAGCTGCCCAACGACCCGCCGTCTACTCTAGATACGTGGATGACATCTTTGTGCAAATCAAGGACCTCCACGAACTACAGGAACTCCAGCGTCGCTTCATGACCTCCTCCGGACTTAACTTCACCTTTGAAAAATCAAACAATGGACAACTCCCCTTCCTCGACATCCTCGTAGCTCTGAACGACCATGGGTTCAAAACCACCGTCTACACTAAACCAACTAACACAGGACAATGCCTCAACGGCGATAGTGAATGCCCCCGCCGTTATCTTCTATCCTCCATCTCCGCCTATGTTAGGAGAGCCCTCACGCACTGCTCTACCTGGGCCGACACCCACCAGGAACTAGAAAGACTATCCCAAGTTTTAGTGAATAATGGTTACTCCAACTCCGACATCTCCAGCACCATCAACCACCATCTTGAAAAATGGTACACCCAAAGCCCTCCCAACATTGACCCCCCCAATGAAATTAAGATCTTCTACCGCAATTACATGTCCTCTGAAAACAAAAATGACGAGGCCGTCTTAAAAGAAATAATCTCCAAGCATGTCCACCCAACCAACCCGGAAAACAAAATCAAATTAATAATTTATTACAAATCCCCCAAGACCTCCAGCCTCGTTCTCCGCAACAAACCAGCTTCCACCAAGATAAAGAGCCCGATGACCAACGATCACGTCATTTACCAACATACCTGTAAGTATGAGGACTGTGGACCTTTTTTCTATATTGGCATGACGCAGACTCGTCTTTCACGTCGGTTAACTCTTCACCTTCAGGCTGGAGCCATCAAAGACCACTATCTCACCCCCAACCACCCCCACCTCACACGCAACGAGTTAGAGAAACACACCACCATACTCGATAAAGAAAGTGACCCAAGGAGATTACCTATACTCGAAGCGTTATATATCCAAGCCTTACATCCTAACATCAACAACCAAACTCTAGACCTTCAGATCCTTCCTTCTGCCAAAAGGCACTACCCTACAGGACCTAACGCCCCTCCTCGCCCCCCGGTGCCCTTGACACAGCCCCCTGCACTACCTCCTTCAGCTTCGTCTTCTGCCGGCGCCACACGGACCACACAACTTAGGCCACGCCCCTCTACACGCAACCAATCAGCTTTGACCCCGCCACCCGACCAACACCATCCCGCATCCAGTGCGCCTGCGTGAAGCGGTTCCCCCTTTTGCTCTCCTAGAATACCCCTCCACCAGGAGGAGACTTTTGACCCCTGATTTTCGCCTCCTCTGATCCTCCACCCTCTATATATACCCTTCCTGTTTACCTTTTATATCATTCTACCCTTACTTGATAATGCTGGTTGTCCAGCGAAACGCGTCGTATATCCTGTATCATCATGTACATTTATGTAACCCTGTACCACCATGTATTTTGCTCATCTCATTCATCTACTTCCTGCCACCCAGCGAAAACTCATGAGAGACCTGGAAACTTTGAATAATAAAATTTCCAACGCAGAAATTGCCATTTCTTTCAACCTCGTATGTATTAAAGAAAATATATATATATATATATATATATACCGGTATATATATATATGTATATATATAATATATAATTATTTATTAGATATATATATATATATATATGTAGTAAAACTCGCTAGTAAAATTGAAACAATGGAACACCAAGCTTTCGTCTATTCTCTCAAGACATCTTCAGGGTAATACAAGAAAACAGGGGGAGAGTGAGGGTTAAATACCCGTCCGAAATCATCTGTGAGTTGCTAACTAGCATATAAATACAAAAAGTGTTGCCAGCCTACTGCCTGTTGCCATATTTTTAGGAACATACTTAATTTATATACAAAATATATGTACATATATACATTGAAATGTGCATAACATTGACGAGATTTAGCAGGATGTTATCTATTTTATATTTTGGTTGCGCAATGGGAAATCCACTCTCCCCGATCATTTCTAACCTGTTTATGGAATATTTTGAGACTCGGTTTTTACCTAAATTATGTAACTTTAGACTTTCTTGGTTTAGATATGTTGATGATATTTTCTCAAAATATTCCACAAACAGGTTAGAAATGATCGGGGAGATTGGATTTCCCATTGCGCAACCAAAATATAAAATAGATAACATCCTGCTAAATCTCGTCAATGAAAATTATAAAATAAAAAGAGCTAGAAATACTGTAGATGTCCAGACCGTCAGATCATAGATTGAAACAGCTTGTAGTTTGACATCTGACCCTTTATGTGAGGTCTATCCTCATAGTATTAGATTGTTAGGTACCTTATTAATACTACACACATGAGGTATGATCACTATGTATTTTCTTTGTGTTTTGTTTTGTTTTATAATATTATTGTATATATGTATGTTTATGTATGTATACAGTACATGTGTGTGTGTAAGTAGGTGTGTATATGTATATGTGTGTTTATGTATAATTTATATACTGTGTAGCTGTGAGGGGGATTAGGCAGGTGTGGGCTATTCGGCCTTATAAGTAGGGTTGGGTATGGGTAGGATCTGCCTTGTGTGACCTTTCGGCTTTCTGCAGACTCCCATTATTTGTTGTTTCTTTTTCTATTTTTCTTATATATGTAATTTTTATGTGTATGTATGTAATGTATGTGTGTATACAGTATGCATGTATATGTGTATTTATATGTAATTATATGTATTTCTACAGGTATATGTAAGTCTTCATATTTACATAAAGTTACGATAACAGTTTGAAAGGGATCTGCAAGTTCATTGATGTGTATCAAATTGTATATATGATTATATTGTATTGTTATGCACATTTCAATGTATATATGTACATATATTTTGTATATAAATTAAGTATGTTCCTAAAAATATGGCAACAGGCAGTAGGCTGGCAACACTTTTTGTATTTATATGCTAGTTAGCAACTCACAGATGATTTAGGACGGGTATTTAAGCCTCACTCTCCCCTTGTTTACTTGTATTTCCCTGAAGATGTCTTGAGAGAATAGACGAAAGCTTGGTGTTCCTTGTTTCAATTTTGCTAGCGAGTTTTACTACATAATTTGATCACACGTATTTGTGATTTTACCTCCATATATATATATATATATATATATATATATATATATATATATATAGCTTGCTAAACTTTTACTTAAATTACTTTTTGGGGAAAAACAAATCAATGGTAACACTTCATGGTCACACAACAATTTGAAGTTACTAGAATGTGGCATTAAGATATGTTTCTCTACTCCCAAACAGCTAATCCACCAGCATAAGGACGTGCTCCAGATTATGGACAAGGTGAAGGAGACTCCCTCGCAGCCAGCCAACTACCTTCATGCAGAGATAAAGAGCTTCACTGAGTGTTTGGAGTGGAGGATGCGAAGGATGGAAGTGCCAGTTATGGAGCTTTTCATGGTGAAAGTCAATCAACTGGTATACGAGTACACTAGGACGCCATCAACCAGTCAAGTAGAGGCTGCAGCTACACCCACAGTCCCTGCTTTATCGGGACAGGTTGAAATGTTGCCCACACCATTGCCCACTGTGTTTAAACCTCTGAATTTTCAGCCTGTCCGATATCAAGTGCCGACAGTGTACCAAGCTGAAGACACAATGATAACTCAAGTGCCGGTTCAAACCTTTCCTCATCAGCAGACGTTAGCGCCTCCTACACATGTTGTGGGACAGCTTCCTACTGCCCCTGTCGCAGGTCCATCCCATCGTGAAATTAACTACCAACCAATTGTGTAATCCGCGACGGACACCCTGCCGGGAATTACGGGCGCTGCAGCAAGCATTTGCGGCACCGTATAAATGACATACATATGTATATATTTTAATAATGAATGTAATAAAAACGCTAAAATTATATGATTTTCCCCTGTCCATTGTTCCACTGATATTAAAGTTTATGTAAAAATAAGTGAGGTTATTCAGTACCATGTCATCACAATTGTTGTGCCCATAAAGTTTATATGTACAAAAAGAAACAAAAGACATATTGGTCAGTTCATATTATCTATCTTTTGATTGACGACAATATAAATTATTATGTTCCTTCCAACAACCAACTATACTCCTAAAATCGATTAATGAAATTTACAAACACATGTGGCAGTCCGTGGATTCGAACCCAGGATGCTCACACCGAAAATCAACACCTTATGCATCGCACCACGAAAACAGTTAAAGGATGGTGGACACTGCCTACGATTTATTATGCAACTTCGAATCCTGCATATCAATCTAAGCATGTACACACATCCCAACTGCAACTCACGTAGGCTATGCATAATTATGTGAATGGAAAGAGCAATTAATGGGGCCTTAACCACTAGGGAAGTCCTCTCGATAAATTACCCCTGAACCAATATCAATTATTATGTTCCTTCCAACAACCAATTCATAAATTTAAAAATAAATTGAAAGTAATGATAAGTTTTGTTAACATGAGTCAGTACATGCATGAATGTAAAGAATGGTTCACAAAGAAAAGTAATGTTATTATTCTTTATAAACTAAATACAATAAATAACAATCATACACAATATATTTGGCAATAATGTTTTGTCTTGGCTTTCAAAAATATAAAAATTAAATTGAGCCGGGCACAGTCACTCTACTTAAAATATAGGTCAGGCCTCGGACTATTGGACGTGGAAGTCTTAATACATTGATGTCCTTGGTTGAGCTGTATGACATAAAATATTTATAAGTCACGCATCTTATTTTGGGGGTACTTCTGAATACAAGAGGTTATTAATATATGAGTAAACCTATTTAGGCTAGTCGAGTAAGGAAAATAAATACTCGCAAACGTACACGGTGAACAATTTTGATTTAAATGAAAAACATATGATAAAAGGTATGAGTTGCTTTAAGCCGTGTGTTTCTTTTGATTTATTTATAAAAATTGAGATGGACAAATGTCTTGGGTACGCGATGCATATAACATGAAAAACGAGAACGGACAATTGCTGCCACAGGAACGCTTTTCCCGTCAATTTTAGCTGAGCAAGTTATTTATAACTGTAACTTGGGAATGTTTTGCAAAAATAGGTAAATACAGTAAAGTTAAACATGTAGCTTTTTATAATTAAATATATTTAAATTTGTGTACGTTTCACACCAAAAGTGCTTGTAAATATTGCTAGCTCAAGTGTCAGTGCAACAACAACAGATAACTGGAAAAAAAAGCTGACAGGTAGATAATCCCTTTTGGTTACACACCTCGCCGAAGGTCCTCTTTGGCCTCGGCGAGGTGTGTCTTGAGCATTCGGCGACATCGCAAGGCCCTTCGCATGCCTCGTGCGGAGCATACCCCTGGCGGGTATACTCTCGGCGAGTACTCGTGCGCACGTCGACGACTAATCGACTAGGAAATCGCCGATGATCGTCGATCTTCTCGGAACATCAGAGAACATCGGCGATCCGTCGTGCGACGTTTTGGAACATTTCAACTATTTTTTTTGTGCGACAAACTCCGCGATGTCTCGCCGATGTCGCAGATGATCTCAGATACCCTTCGGCGATGCTCGGCGATGCTTGCGAGGGTAACCAATCATCGTGAGTCCTCGTCCAAAATTTTGAACTGCCCGAACATTTGCGACGACCCGCGAGGGCTCTTGCGAGGCATTGAGAGGCCTTGAGAGTAAAAAAAAAAATTATGAGAGGTGTTGAGACATGTCACGAATGTGCCAATTTATTGGTGTCGGCGACGAAAATCGTGACTTGTCTCACCAGTGGGAAAGGGGCAGGAAGGTGGATAGGTCCGCGATTTCGCCAATTTCCCACAATGCACCGCGGTAAACATTACATTCAGCGCCTCTATCGGCCACTGTAGGCATTTATTGGTAGGAAGAATTGAAAATTATCCCCATCTGTACCGGTGACGTCTTCTTAATTTTATTCTGGCTACTATTAGACATTTTTATTCAGCTTCAAAAGGGCCTCCAGCAATTAATAGGTTTCCAGCTATCTCACTTAACCCTTTTTACTACCACAGATACTTCATAAACTGTATAAAATTCACTAAATACGGCTATAAATAATAATAATAATAATAATAATAATAATAATAATAAAAGAATAATAATAATAGAGAATGGGAGTTGCATCAGTTGCTGTTCGTTGATGATACAGCATTGGTGGCGGATTCTGAGGAGAAACTACAGCGGGTAGTCAAAGAGTTTGGTGTGGTTTGTGGAAGGAGGAAACTGAAGGTGAACGTCAATAAAAGTAAAGTAATGGTGTGTAATAGGGGAGAGCACAGGGTGAATCTAGATGTGAGGCTGGATGGGGAAATATTGGAACAAGTAGAGTGTTTTAAATATCTAGGAGGAACGATAAGCAGGAGTGGTGGTATGGAAATGGAGGTAAAACAGAGAGTGTGTGAAGGAAGGAAGGTTCTCGGAGCAATGGGAAGTATGTGGAAGACGAGAAATCTCGGAGTGAAAGTAAAAAGTGCACTGTATCAAGGAATTGTTATGACAACAGTGATGTATGGGGCTGAGACATGGGCTCTGAAGAAAAAGTTGAAAAGAAAGCTGGATGTGATGGAGATGAGCTGCTTGAGGAGTATGTGTGGAGTTACTCGTAGAGACGGATTGAGGAATGAAGAGATACGTAGGAGAGTTGGGCAGCAGGAACATTTGTCAGCCAGAATGGACAGAAGGGTGCTCAGCTGGTATGGTCATGTTGAACGAATGGGAGATGAAAGGCTTACAGAGAGAATATGTGAGTCAGGTACAAGGGGAGATAGAAGGGCAGGAAGACCCCTATTGAGATGGAGAGACTGTGTAAGAAAAGCTTTGGATGATAGAGGAATGACTATAGATCAGTCAGGGGAAGTGGTGGTGGACAGGAGTGAATGGAGAATGCTTGTGAATAGTTGAGTGAACACGAGGTCATTTGGAATAAGGGGTCGGGCGCAAGTTGGACTAGATAATAGTCCATCAGGCGCCTCGCCCGGGGAGATGATTAATATGAAGGGTGCGCCTGGAAGTGTGTTGGGAGGGCTTGTGGCTTTGGATCCGCTGCATGTCTGCCTGCCGAGATCGGAACCTCTCCGGGTGGTCGGGGGCCGGGGGAGTGCTGGAGCGACCTTGGTGGCCCTAGTGGCCCTGGTCTCTGGGTCTTCTCCTGGGTGACCTAGATGTGTGTGAATTTGTGTTTTTTATCTGTGTTTATTCGTTGTTTTATGTTGTTTTTGTGTTTTCCCTGTTCTTGCTCTGTCTTGAGTCGGCTACCCCCAAAATGGGGATTGGGCCTGAGCATATAGATAGATAGATAGATAGAATAATAATAATAATAATAATAATAATAAAATTACTAATAATGCAAATAATAGTATAAATATCTAGAAAATAGCTAGAAAAATAAGATGTTGACGGTGCAGAAAGGCTTAAGGGGAGGCAGACCGTTTTTCTGGACCCCATTCTCCCTAATGTTTAGCCCAACTAGTTTTGAGCTTATAAGACGTTCGGCCCATTAGTTTGGCGATTTTAACACCTTTCGCCCCATTTCGTTGTCAATTTTAAGACCTTTCGTGCCATTTAGGTGTCGATTATTTCCTGGCGAGCGATAGCGAGCCTGCATATTTAAGAGGAACCGGCCTTCGGCCGGAACATTTGTTTACCAAAAAGTTTACAAATTTAACTTGAAGGGGGGTCTAGGGGGTGTTTTTCTAAGCTTGATGGAGGTCTAGGGAGGAAACTAAAAACAATAATTATGAATAAATGAATTAATAGACCAAACAAACGGTCTGCCTCCCCTTAAGGTCGAATTCTCACTAGAAAAGTCTACTTCATTTATTCTCCCCTTGCCCCGGCCTTGAAAGTATCCATTATATTCGTCTTGTTTTTCCTCTCTCTCTCTCTCTCTTATGTAATTTACCTCTCTCTCTTTTGTATTTTTCCTCTCCCGTTTGTTAATTTCCTCTCTTTCCTTTGTAATATTCACCTCTCTCTCTCTCGCTCTCGCTCTCTCTCTCGCTCTCTCTCTGGCTCTCTCTCTGGCTCTCTCTCTGGCTCTCTCTCTCTCTCTCTCTCTCTCTCTCTCTCTCTCTCTCTCTCTTGTAATTTTTCTTCTCTGTTTTGTAATTTTCCCCTCTCTCTCTTTTGCAATTTTCCCTCTCTCTCTTTTGTAATGTCCCTCTCTCTCTTTTGTAATGTCCCTCTCTCTCTTTTGTAATGTCCCTCTCTCTCTTTTGTAATTTTCCTCTCTCTCTCTTTTGTAATGTCCCTCTCTCTCTCTCTTTTGTAATGTCCCTCTCTCTCTCTCTTTTGTAATGTCCCTCTCTCTCTCTCTTCTGTAATTTTCCTCCCTCTCTTTTTTAATGTCCCTCTCTCTCTTTTGTAATGTCCCTATCTCTCTCTCTTTTGTAATGTCCCTCTCTGTCTTTTGTAATTTCTCTCTCTCTCTTTTGTAAAGTCCCTCTCTCTCTTTTGTAATTTTCCTTTCTCTTTTATAATGTTTCTCTCTCTCTCTCTCTTTTGTAATGTCCCTCTCTCTCTCTCTTTTGTAATTTTCCTCTCTCTCTCTTGAAATGTTCCTCTCTCTTTTGTATTGTTCCTCTCTCTCTTTTGAAAGGTTCCTCTCTCTCTTTTGTAATTGTCCTCTCTCTTTTGTAATGTCTTTTGTAATGTTAATTTGTAAATTTTTCAGTAGAAAAATGTTCTGGCCGAAGGCCGGTTCTTCCAAATTTACAGGATCACTATCGGAAAAAATCGACACCTAAGTTTTTGAAAATATTCTCGCTTCCTAATTTCTTAAGCATTTCTCTTCTCATAATCTGCTTTCAGAACGCCAGTATGGCTTCCTTAACACTCCACGAGCGGGTAGGTCGGTAACTTCTACTACCTGCCAAGCGGGTGGTTTTACCCTAAACAAGCTTATTTCCATGCTCTTTTTCATGCATAAAAAAGAGCCAGAGCGTAATACAATTATGCATCCCTGAAAGGGCGATAATAGAGGTTTCCAATGACACCAGAACCATCCTTCTACGACCACGCGTTCTCTTGCAACGATCGTGCAACACGAAGGAAAAATCCCTAAAATACGGTAATTTCCTTACATAATTCCCTGTGTAGCGAGGTAGTGAGTGTGGATGTTTGTGGAGGGTAGAGCAGCAGGGCTGCCAGAATGCGGAAATACGTCACCAAACACGGAATTTAAAGTGTGGGAAGACGAAGTGCGGATTGTATTCTGAATTTCCGCATTATCCAAATAATTCCGAATATTAATTTCCGCGCAGAGTGGAATTAATATATAATGTTTAATACGGTTCTAAGTAGCCTACCATTTATGTGTTCAATACAACATTACATAATGTACAGTAGCCTATATAGTTTTTATGCCACTCAAAACAAATATAAAATATACCTGTAACTATATTGACATACAAGTATTTATAGTACAGACACCGAAACATTCGCGGTCTCCTTACATTGTAGGCTACAGTTCCCTGCACAAGTTCCGTTTATCTCTGAGATTGTATTTATGGAAGACAAAATAGTATAATTGAAATATGAGTGTAGTATCTTAACAGTTTCATAAGAAGGTGAATTAACTACTGCATAACAAGGAACTCTCCTAAATCAACAATACTATTTTTTCTGTCATAAATACAATCTCAGAGAGAGACGGAACATGTGCAATATAGAATGTACGCCTACTAGCTTTATAGTTAATATGAGTACATATAATTTATATATATATATACTGTACATACATAATTATAGACTATTGTTTTGCTTGAGTATACAGTTTAGTACAGTATATAATTTGCAAGCATTACCTTGTATTCATTACTCCTAAATGGTAGAAATTGTACTGTATATACGTAAATATTAATAAACACAGGTAGCCTATATGTCATCATTTGGGTTTTGTTATACCAGGCTTTTTGCTGGGTTTACTGGATAAAAGTTGGATCCTAACTTAACTGGTGTGGCAGAGAAGGAATTCACACACAGACACACAGACATACATGCAGAGGTGTAAGGACAACACAGGAGTACATACTGTATATAGTTATTATATTCAATATAGATAACAACATATGATGGCTTACTTGGCTAATGGTTCACACATATAATGGCATAAAATACCATACACAAAATCATGGATATGGAACAGAATATGATATACACCGGAGCTAAGATGAATTGCAAGTATAAACCCGTGGAGCCCCGGCTAGTTTTGTAATGTTTGTTCACCAGAACCCGGCCGGTTTTCAAAAAATGGTTTTATTCCAGAAACAATAGCGAATGGGTTAGGAATGAAGGAAAAAGCACGAAAAACCGCTCAAAAAGCTTAAAGAATGGTCCTACAGAGCCCCCGAAAACGTATTTTACAGGAGTAAAAAATTGAAGGCAATTACCCCAAAAAAACAGGTTATTGCGCGCTCACGCGCACGCACGTGGACTTTGAGAGTTTTCAACCATCGGCACGGTTGCGTGGGATACGTACACAGTTCCCATACAAATCTGAGTCCTCTCGAGTGGCTACACCTGAGGTTACGGTCGGAGCAATTAGGGTGACTCGTCAGACGCGTCGCTGGGGCTGTGCGTTACATACATCGCCGACGCGTCAGACGCGTCGCTGGGGCTGTACGGGTTAAGACTGGAGGTTTACTGTTCCTTTAAATCAGCAATAGAAGTTACACACAAAATATATGTGAATAATTTATATTGACAGGTAGATGGATTGGGTGGAGGAAAAACATAGGGAAGAGCTATGATTCTTTATTCGCTAACGTTTTGGGCTATGTATTACCCATCTTCAGAGAGACTTGTCAGTCTCTCTGAAGATGGGTAATACATAGCCAGAAAGATTAGGGAATAAAAAATCATATCTCTTTCCTGTGTTTTTCCTCCACCCAATTCATCTACAAAATATATATTAAATAATTCACTGAGTGTCTCTCATATATCAGAGCTAATCACCGTTATATTGGTATCCTAAAAAGCGCACTTAGGAGTCTTCGCACATAGATTTAGACAAGTCACGGAAGCATTTCTCGAATTAATTTAGCATGAAATGAAAGTATAAACACAATGAAATAATCACAAGTCATTTAGTCACGGGCGTGGAAAGATAGTGTCACTGGGGTTGATTTTATGTGTATCACTGTATGGGTGTGTGCGGTTATAAAGTGAAATATTACCATATGTGATCTCACAAAGAGTTCATGTACAAAATATTCTACTTTATAACGATAAATATGGGTGGTTTGTATCCTCGTCAATAGAGGCCTAACAAGTGATAAGGGAGGTTTGTTATACACTTATACAGCCTTCAGCAAGCTAAATTCTTCGTTCTGGTGCCGTGGTACATCATCTACGGATCTTCCTCGTGCTCGTCCTTGTAGTGGCTTCAACGTCAGGGTTGGTGGTGGGTGGTCCTCTAACAGGTCTTGACATGGTTGTGAGTTGGCTCCTTACCATCCAGGTGTTGAGAGGTAAGGGAGAGGGATCAGTGAAATTACTAGGGAACACGGATCAGTGTACTGGCAATCTAGCAACTCCTATACTCAAGTCTCGGGCTACATACGGACCAGTGTACTGGTGATACCAAGCCTGGAGGGTTAGAGAACTTACTAGGCAGCGCAGACCAGTGAAGCCTACTGTCCACCATGCAATTTCTCTCTCGAGTAAGGGAGAAGTCATTATGGCCTGGACAACTATCGATACCCAAGTTGGGTATGGCCAGATAATCTATTAGGCAGCTCGAACCTGTACTGTCCACCTAACAATTTCTCGGTAGGGTTTGGATCACAACCCAGGCTACACGGACCAGTAGTCTGGTAGCAAGCTAAAGCTCAATAACCGGGCTCGACAGACTACTCGGACCAGTATACAGTACTGGCAGTAAGTCATTACCCAGGATCTGCACAATAACTAGAGTCGTACGGACAAGTGTACTAACAACTCGTCGTTATTATACAATTCCTCCTTTACTATCTTTAGGCAAGTGGGACAGTTTAGGAAGCTCCAAGTCTATGTATCTTCTTGCACTGACTAGTGTACAGGCAATTGGAATTAGACCAGGAGATTGGATAGGGCTAGATGATGTTTGACTGCACTGACCAGTGCACAGGCAGATCACGTTGCACCTAGGAATCGGCAGCTACTCTGACTTCACCCTGTCTGCCCTCTGCTGGTTTCACCTGGCACGTCATACATTCAGCAACGTAGTCCAAGGCGAGGTATCTGCGAGTAATAGGGGTATGGGGTTAAGGTGTCAAGTTTAAAGGGCTTTGGTCGACTTCCCTGATGGCATTGGTTTTGATTTCTCAGGGCTTTAGTTTTGCTTCTCGTTCTTGTGGATCTCCCATTTTCTGTCTTTCTGTCCTTCCTTCATTCCAACTGGCGTCTTCCCGCTCTTGTTGGTCTTTCCGTTTTCTTGTTTTCTTGCTCTGGTCGCTACTATATCCTGAGTCTCGTGTTTTCTCTCGTATTTTAGGTATTGATCATATATATTAAAAATGGCAATTTATTTGGCTTTAACTAATATCAACGTAAAAAACGTAAAACCTATGTTTACTACTACTACTACTACTACTACTACTACTACCTTAATAATAATAATAATAATAATAATAATGTTATACCATGTTTTTACTGGTGTTGTATTGACTAATTAGATAGATTCCTACTTGACTGGAGAAAAGGAGACCAACACAAACACAAGCACGAAGAAAATAGAGGATAATATAACGCAGAGTACATAGATTATTCTTATTTCACAGTAACATATGATTATAAGTGCAATGTTACATCAGACATGGATAGCTAATTATATAACAGCACGATCGAGGATCCATTAGGCGTCTCATGGGGAAGATCTTTGGCAGGTTCCGACAGTCTTTGAAGATGCGGCTGCATTGTATTCCTGATGACGACCTGGTCCGTGGTGGTGGTCCTGCCGTGTGACGGTTGCAAAGTTGGCAAAGACTTCCTTGGGGTCTTTTAAAGATCAACGAGGTTGAGGTCTTTATGAATACGAGCCATTTCACCAGTATGGTACACTCTCGTATCGTAGGACTTGAGTAGAGAGTCGTTTCACCCGTGTCTTACGCCCTCCACTACGAGTCTTTGACCTTGACTTCCTACAGGAATCTCTGAAAGAACTTTGATGTTAGATGTTGTGGTTATACAAGTACGAGCCGTTTCACCAGTGTCTTACACTCTCGTATTGCAGGACTTAAGTAGGGAGTTGTTTCACCAATGTCGTTACACCCTCCACTACGAGTCCTGACTGAGAAGGAAGCCGTTTCACCAGTGTCTTGCGCTCTTCCAACCACCCTTACTATTTTTGTAGGTTTACTAGAACTAGAGCGCTTGTTGGTATTGCATACTCTAATTACAGTAACTCCTGTACCAAGGCAATGTAAAGATGTTGGGTGGTCACCAGTGTGGTCCAACAAGAATACTAGCAAATCCAAGGTACCTTTGAGAAATGCGTCGAGTAGTTCCACCAGTGTCTTACTCCCTCAAGGCAATTTCTCAGTTAATAGTACCAAGTCTTCTGATACTATCCCTACCAGTGTGGTAATAGTATCTGTTCAACTCTACTGATGATGAGGTAGGCTGAGATGGTCTTACCACTTTCGTCGTTCTCCTCGGTGGGGCATTTCAGGTTAGAGGGGCGGCTGTGCCTGGAAGAGGGTCTGGGCCGGCTGCGGTAGCCCTTCTGGGAATCCGCGTCACAGCGGTGGTACTCCTTTGAGCAAGAAGGGCGCGTGGTGTGTTGATCTTTATGCATGTTTGTTTATTACGACGTCGTGAGGGGTTATCTTTGTTAGGTATATCATCAGTAGGTGCCGTCCTCACAGGTATGTTCTTTCCTAGGGTCGGGGGAAGTGCCTGAGTGATGCAGGTGACCCGAGTGTGCAGGGCCTCATCTCTGTGGTTTGTTTCCTTGGCGCTTTTCTTCCCTATCTCAAATAATAATAACTATTGCATAAAACTGTTCCAATATTTTAAAAAGGTTGGTCTATAATTACCTCTCAGTACAATCCCCAACACTTTAGGGAGCGTTATCGGTGTCGGACATGCAACTTATAAAACATATCACAGAGTACATGAAATGTCAATGAAAGCTAGTAACACATAATACAGTTGTAATCTGAATATCTGATGCCATAATTCAAGACAAATACGCTATATTAATCGCAAAAACACACACATTCCGTTGATTACAACATGATGAGACAACTTTAGTAAAATAAGTGAACATAACTTGAATCGTAATTAAGAGCAGGACATCATTAGGCCTACCTGTAGTACCAAGGTCAAGGTAGAGTGGTCAAACAGGGAGCATATATTTATAAACACATATATATACTGTACATGTATAGTCCCGGATAGATGTTCTTAACCATCCTAGGATTCTCATTATGTAATTAAAATGTTATGATGTACAGTGTTACGTTACGAGCGGGGTTCGAACCCATAACATAAAGAAACATTCCACTAAACACCACAAAACGAGGACTTATTATTTAGCCTCACAAAATGCGAAAAATATGACTATCAGTTTCTGTCAAGAATAAGTGGTATGTTAAACTTCCACAAAAACTAGCAACTCTCTTTGTAGTCACTAAAACCTTGGTAGGTGAAAAGATGTGGCAAGTTCATAAAATATCAGTTGATATCAAATGGCTGTTTTAGCCTAAAAACCCCAAAGTTATTCCTTTCTTATCACTCGTTCAGAATTAGTTATCTTTAGTTACTTTGACTTAGATTTATCCCAACAATCAAATGAATAATATATTAGCATATAATGGTAAAATGTAAAGAGTATGTAAAATATAAGTATAATTTATTTAAATTATTAATTATACACAAAATTTACTTCTAGTGAAAATATCAAATTTGAGAATCATTGATGTGAAATAATAAAGAAACTCTTAAGAAAAATACATAGTTATATCAAAAATAGTTATATAAATACCCTCCAAGAGAGTAAGTGAAAGCAATCAATAAACATAGAAAAAATCCTAGGCGATACTTATTCAACTCATGGTGATTCTTTTACAAACGAACTCAGGGCAGAGCAGCTTATGATGGTGGTGGATAATACACTACTTGTGGTTACGGTACTAGCGGTTTATATAACCTTAGCGCACCTGGCTCTGATACCAACTTCTCTAACTGTATTAATCTCAACTCATTATATACTTGCTGAATTAAAGTATTACTTTTTACCAAGAACTCTATGATATATCTTGTAAACATTACTTATGATTAGAAAAGCCAAATACATTATTACCTAGTTATAATCAATATCATTCGTACGTCAGGCAACGAAGAAGAGCAAGGGGGTTGGAAGAAAGGGGGGAGAATGAATAGGGTTACGAGTGTAGGACGATAGGGGGTAGAATGGAATGTGAACGAAAGGGGAGGTAGTCTGCACGAAGCCTCCCAAGACCACCTCACTAGTTATTGTACACTGTTGAACAAAAATATCTTCCTATATGAAACTAAGCTGTCTACAGGTCGAATTAATTATACCTGGCTCATAACATTGCATACGATGTTCAATCATAAATAATTAAAGATCGTACCCACCATAACAAGCACAATACCTCAATTACAACCAGTGACACTTGATTAAAATAGAAATCCCTAACACCTCCCTCACAAAGAGATTTATAAGAGAAGCGAAACTAAATCTAAATCCTAATGCAATAATTTTAAACCTAATACCATACACCAAACCATAAACCAAAACCAAAATCACATTAACAAACATAAACATTATTGCTGGCAAAATAGCTCTAACAACTAAAATTGTTCTCATTCAGTTCCGGGACAACATGTCCGCGATAATATTGTTCTTTCCCTTTATGTGGTGAATTTCAAGGTTATATGGTTGCAATGCCAAGCACCATCTCATTAACCGCTGATTCGAGTTTTTCATTTTATACAAGAATTTCAGGGGGTTGTGATCAGTAAACACTTTCACGGGAAAATGTGAACCACTAAGATACACATTAAACTTATCCACTGCAAAGAGCAAGGCAAAACACTCTTTTTCAATAGTGCTGTAGTGTTTCTGATAAGGTTTGAGTTTACCGGATGCATAGCAAACTGGATGCAAAATCTCAGCATCACTGTACTGTAACAAAACTGCTCCTACACCAACATCACTAGCATCCACCTGAATTATGAACGGCTTATGAAACTGAGGAGACTTCAGAATAGGTGCATTGACTAATAGGCAACGAATCTTTGTGAATGAAGTTTGGCATTCTGGGGTCCACACAAATTTTCTCTTGGGACTAATCAAGTCTGTTAGGGGGAGAGAGAGGTCAGCGAAGTTGGGTACAAATCTCCGATAGTACCCAGCCATACCCAAGAAGCGCATTACTGCCTTGCGGTCCTGGGGAATAGGCAGTGTTGAAATGGCTTCAACTTTGGCAGAAATAGGGCTGACTTCCCCTTCTCCTACCACATGACCCAGAAAGATTAGTTTGGCATGGCCGAACTCACTCTTGGCAAGGTTTACAGTGAGTCCCGCCCTGGCCAAGTTGGAGAAGAGACTCTGTAGCTGGTGAAGATGATCCTGCCAGGATTCGCTGTAGACCACAATATCGTCGAGGTAGGATTGCACTCCCAAGAGGCCATATGTCACCCGGTGGATTAGTCGCTGGAAGGTGGCGGGCGCATTCACCATACCAAAGGCATGACGGTGTATTGGAATAGCCCGTCCTGGGTGACAAATGCAGACACTCTCTTGGCCCTCTCCGATAGTTTTATCTGGTAGTAACCCTTCAGCAGGTCAATCTTGGAGATGTACTTAGTTCCTCCCAAACGGTCCAACAGGTCGTCGATCCGTGGTAGAGGGTAGCAGTCCTGGCGGGTGAGTTGGTTTACCCGGCGATAATCCGTACACATCCTAAATGTGCCATCAGGTTTGTCCACAAGTAGGCATGGAGAGGCCCACTCGCTGTCGCTCCACTCCACCAATCCATGGGCGAGTAGGAAGTCCACTTCCTGTTGAAGTGCCGCACGCTTCTCTGGATTGGCGCAGTAGGGATGTTGTTTGATGGGAGTGGCCCCCTCAGTCAGGACCACATCATGTTCCACCAGGGGACACTGCTGGGGAACGTCACCAAACAGCTGTGGAAACTCGGAAAGCAGGTACTCCAAGTCTTCACCTTGGTCAGACAACAAGTGCTGGAATGTTAAATGGGGGTTAGTCAAGAAGTCAGAGTTTTGCAATTTGTTATCAAGAGGCAACTGGATGTCATTATGCTCCGTGATCTTTAGATCCTCTAGTTCACCTTCAAACTGTGCTACTGATTCAAAGTTTAATACCTTATCTGGATCTCTGCAGTGATAGGCTTTCAGCAGGTTAACATGTACTAGTCTTTCGGACTTCCTACGATCAGGAGTTTTTAAAACATAATTCACATTACTTGTTTTCTTAAGCACAACATATGGACCATGGTACTTGCTTTGTAGCGGCTTTTTAGGTATAGGCAGAAAGGCAAGCACTAGATCTCCTGGCTGAAATTCTCTGACAACTGTAGTCTTATCATACTGCACTTTCATTTTATCTTGAGATTTCTCTAAATTGTTCATAGCTAGTTCTACTGCAGATCTCAGTCTAGATTTAAATTGATGCACAAAAGTGAGAAGATTTTTATTAGAGTTAGCATTGATCCAAGTATCTTTTAACACTTTCAAGGGACCTCTGACCTCATGACCAAAAACTAGTGAAAATGGTGAAAATCCTAGAGAATCTTGTACCCTGCTTCTTACAGCATACAACACAAAATGGATACCCTCATCCCAGTCGGCATTGTTCTCTTCACAATATTTAGTGAGCATTGATTTGAGGGTCTGATGGAACCTTTCTAATGCCCCCTGGGACTGTGGGTGACTGGCAGTGGAATGGTACTGGTGTACTCCCAACTCTTCCATGGTTTGCTTGAAGAGCTGAGAGGTAAAGTTGCTTCCTAAATCAGACTGTACCACACAGGGTATTCCATACTGGGTGAAACATTTACTAAGCGCATTTACTACATTCTTTGATGTTATACGCCTCAAGGGGAACACTTCTGGATACCTAGTGGTGGAACACATGACAGTCAACAAGTACTCATTTCCACTACAGGTTCTTGGCAAAGGTCCTACACAGTCAATTTTGATTTTACTGAACGGTTCATCTGTTACAGGGATGGGATTTAAGGGTGCAGGCTTGATGGGCTGGTTGGGTTTCCCAGCAAGTTGACACACATGACAAGTTTTACAGTAAGACTTCACAGATTGTTTCATCCTCGGCCAAAAGAAATCATTGAGCATTTTGTCATAAGTCTTGTTGACACCCAAATGTCCACCACTAAGGTCATGAGCAATGGAAATGATGTCTACTCTATACTTATGTGGCACAACTACTTGATGCACCTCTTGCCAGGGCTCATCAGCTGGCACATTGGGAGGTCTATTCTTGCGCATCAGGGTACCATTACTTAGATAGAAGCATTGAGGATAGTTTCCTATATCTGACTCTTCCAGAGCCCTATCAAAATATATTGCCAGTTTAGGGTCCTGCTTCTGAGCCTCTTTGAGAGTTTCAGAATCAATGGGAATCTTGCTAATATCCTCTGACTCTACATCAGGAAATAGGGAGGAAGTGTCTAGGTCAACACTATCAGGATCAACTTTGTCCTTCTTACTGTGGTGACCAGCCCCACTCCTAGTCACTACACATGAGGGAAACAAATTGGGATACTGACTTTCTAATTGCTTAGTGTTGTTATCAGAGGAGGGAGTGGAGGTAACTATGGGGTCTGGTATAACTTTGCCACCGGCGATATCGTTGTCCATCAACAAGTTTACTCCTTCTACAGGTAGAGAATCTTGAATCCCAACAGTAAAGTAACCACTAGCTAAATCAGTTTTTAGATACACCCTAGCCAAAGGAACAACAAGACACCCACTGACTCCCTGAATGAGTATACTCTGGCCCAGCAAACAGTCCTCAATACTGGGCACCAATCCTCTTACCAAGAGGCTATGAGAGGCTCCTGTGTCTCTCAAAACATGAATGGGATAGTCAGTGGAAGCGTCAGTAGAGGAAACTGATCCTGTGGAAAGAAAAGGTTGGAACTGGTTAAAACAGCTAGGTGGTATACTAGGGAAAACCTGGTTGTGAGAGCCATCAGAGTCAGAACATGCACTCAACACAGGTGGAGTAGGAGGGGATACTGCTACTCTATTTGGATGAAGTACAAGGGAAGAGGCTAGAACAGCACTACTCTCTGGTTTACGGGTTTTCTCTTTTAACTTTAATTTGGGACACTCTCTGATAAAATGTCCAGGTTGTTTACAGTAGGCACAAACTAAGGGTCCAGGAGGTTTAATGGAAGAAAGAGAAGTTTTGTTAAATTCCTTTTTATCAGATCCATTGCCCCCAGAAGCTACCCTTGAAACTGGTTGGGAGACACCACCATAACTAGACCTACCACCAGTAGATTGGAAACTACCACCATCACGAGGACCAGCACAGAATATGGCCGGTTGCCAGGCACTCTCTGTCCTCTCCTGAAATAAGAATCGCCATGAGTTAATCGGTAATTTTCAGCCAAAATAGCCGCCCTGTCTACAGATTGCACCTCTCTCTTGGAGGCAAAGTTTTAAGGGGTAGGGGACTTTGCGGAGAAATTCTTCAAGCATAACTAGCTGGCACAACTGCTCAAAGGTTGTTACTTTACTGGCTCTCAACCAACTCAGAAACTTTTGCTCTTTTTCCTTTACAAATTCTAGATAGGTTTGTTTTTCACCTTTCTTCATATCCCTGAAACACTGACGATGAGTTTCAGGAACCTGATCATACACTGCTAAGACTGAAGTTTTAAGAGTTTCATAGGTCAAGGAATCAATGGGGAGATTGGTGTAAACCTGCTTGGATTTACCTATGAAAGCAGTCTGGGCTAGAAATGCCCACTGATCATTTGGCCACTTGAGTTGGTTGGCTGCCTTCTCAAAAAGGATGAAGAAATTCTCTGGGTCAGTCTCATCAAAACTAGGGACAAATTTCAAACTATGACCCTTATCAGAAAATGGTCTACTTGCAACCGAATCCCTTTGATTCCGGTTTTCTTCAGCTTTTAACTTTAACATGCGCTCATCATGCTCTCTCTCACGTAGTTTCTGTTCACGCTCATGTTCAATATCACGCTGTTTTTGTTCAATATTACGCTGTTTTTGTTCAATATCACGCTGTTTTTGTTCAAACTCGCGCTGTTTTTGTTCAAACTCATACTGTCTTTGTTCACGCTCATGTTCAATTTCACGCTGTTTTTGTTCACGCTCATGTTCAATTTCAAGCCTTCTCTGTTCTCTGTCAGCTTTTGCATTCTCCAGCTCTAATAGTTTCACTTTCATCCATGCATCACTACCTCCTTCCTCTGCACACAACTGATATGCCGCCTCAGACAAAACACCAGTATTTACCAATTTCCCAATCACACTCTTTCTAATCTCACCTTTGGTATTACTACTTTTGTAAGGTACATCATACTCTGTGGCTAAGGAAATCCAGTCTACTTTTCTGAGCTTCGACACAGACAATGTGCTCAAGGAGGGGTCCGTGACAAATTCACTAATTATAAATTCCATGATTGAATGCTATGAACAATGGATAAACGAGAAAATGTATGACAAATTATGAGGAGTGAGAAACGCGATTAATTAAAGAACGTAGAGGCTGACACAGCTCTCTCAACTCATAAACAGAACGAAACGAGATGGATGAGATGAGTATGCGATATCCTAGCGAGGGACTTAATGTTTCACTAATGTTCTCAATTACTACCAAACGAGGGAAAGAAAGGAATCCTGGTCATGGCACCATGTTACGTTACGAGCGGGGTTCGAACCCATAACATAAAGAAACATTCCACTAAACACCACAAAACGAGGACTTATTATTTAGCCTCACAAAATGCGGAAAATATGACTATCAGTTTCAGTCAAGAATAAGTGGTATGTTAAACTTCCATAAAAACTAGCAACTCTCTTTGTAGTCACTAAAACCTTGGTAGGTGAAAAGATGTGGCAAGTTCATAAAATATCAGTTGATATCAAATGGCTGTTTTAGCCTAAAAAACCCCAAAGTTATTCCTTTCTTATCACTCGTTCAGAATTAGTTATCTTTAGTTACTTTGACTTAGATTTATCCCAACAATCAAAAGAATAATATATTAGCATATAAAGGTAAAATGTAAAGAGTATGTAAAATATAATTATAATTTATTTAAATGATTAATTATACACAAAAGTTACTTCTAGTGAAAATATCAAATTTGAGAATCATTGATGTGAAATAATAAAGAAACTCTTAAGAAAAATACATAGTTATATCAATAATAGTTATATAAATACCCTCCAAGAGAGTAAGTGAAAGCAATCAATAAACATAGAAACAATCCTAGGCGATACTTATTCAACTCATGGTGATTCTTTTACAAACGAACTCAGGGCAGGTCAGCTTAAGATGGTGGTGGAGAATACACTACCTGTGGTTACGGTACTAGCGGTTTATATACCCTTAGCGCACCTGGCTCTGATACCAACTTCTCTAACTGTATTAATCTCAACTCATTATATACTTGCTGAATTTAAGTATTACTTTTACCAAGAACTCTATGATATATCTTGTAAACATTACTTATGATTAGAAAAGCCAAATACATTATTACCTAGTTATAATCAATATCATTCGTACGTCAGGCAACGAAGAAGAGCAAGGGGGTTGGAAGAAAGGGGGGAGAATGAATAGGGTTACGAGTGTAGGACGATAGGGGGTAGAATGGAATGTGAACGAAAGGGGAGGTAGTCTGCACGAAGCCTCCCAAGACCACCTCACTAGTTATTGTACACTGTTGAACAAAAATATCTTCCTATATGAAACTAAGCTGTCTACAGGTCGAATTAATTATACCTGGCTCATAACATTGCATACGATGTTCAATCATAAATATTTAAAGATCGTACCCACCATAACAAGCACAATACCTCAATTACAACCAGTGACACTTGATTAAAATAGAAATCCCTAACAACAGTATATACTAACAAAAAAAACTTACTTTTCCATAAATTTAAAAACTGATAATTGCATAAAATATTGATTATACATAAACTGGTTGATTCAAAATGTAACACTTGCGTAATTTATTTACAGGATGGTTATAATCATGTGTCCATAAGTGTACATACATACTATAGATGTACACTCAGGGACAAATTTAGTGTTTGCCGCTCCAAAATCTCTACCTTAGGGTTCTCTTTTGTTTTATAAGATAACATTATTCCCTAACACATCTGAACAAAGCTTATATATCCAAGCTTTGTTCAGGTGTGCGAGGAGTACATTTGTCTTATTCTAATAGACAACATTAAAGTAGACATTTTGGAGAGGCGACACTAATTTTGTTTGTTGGTGTATACAACCTACACAGTTATAAACCCAAATATTGGCTACAGTTTACAGAGTTCCAACAATCTTAATTAGATTTATTAGAAGCTCAACAGTTAATGTATAAACTACATTTACAGAACGGTATATATAATGTAAAAAGAGGCTGAATCAAGAAATATATAAGTGATAATGTTTCCTACAGCAATCTGAAAAAAAATGTGATTGACCACTTGAGAGTTTCGTTCTATAAGGAAGTTGGAGTTGTAGACATCGATAGTAAACATAAATGCAATAATAATGTAGGTTTCGGATGGCTAAAGAGTATGTTGAATTGGATTATATGTATCCTTTAAATGGAAAATTTTATTCCTCATCAAAAGTACAGTAAAAGATCTAATTCACCTAAATGGTTTGACCATAATTGTGCTAGAGTAACTGAACAAAAAGCAATAGCCTACAATGCATACACAAGATCAAAAAAACATGAAGCCTTTAATTACTTTAGAAACATCAGAAATCATGCCAAAACTGTATTAAACCTAACTAAATCAAACTTTCTCCATAAGCAGGCAAATAAACTTCTAAATAATCCAAATGATAACAAAATATTTTGGTCTACTCTTAACTCATTCAAATCCAACTTCACTACTGCTTCATCCATTCCACCATTAAAATCTCCGACTGGCAATCTTGTAAGTGACCCACGAGGTAAAGCTAACCTTCTTGCAGATATTTTCTCCACCAACTCAACCTTAGATGAAATAAATCAAGATGTCCCTGTACTTAATTTTAATTCACCTGAAATTCCCTCACTTAAGATCCACACCAGACATGTCAAAACTATTTTGCAGAATCTCTCAGTAGATAAGGCTCCTGGTCCAGATGAAATTCCTCCAATAGTACTTAAGAATTGCTCCTTGGTGCTCGCTCCTGTATTGGCAAAATTTTTCCGTCTGTGTACTCATACCTCATGCTTCCCAGTACCCTGGAAAGAAGCAAACATCCATCCAGTTCCTAAAAAAGGTGCCTCTTCAGATCCATCAAACTACAGACCAATAGCTATAACTTCCACTCTTGGCAAAGTTTTTGAAATTATATTAAATAATCACATAATTAAGCATCTGGAGAATAATAAATTAATCAGTGATAGGCAATATGGTTTTAGACGATGTCGATCAACTGCAGACATTCTTTGCCTTCTTACGCATCAAATCAACCAAGCTACAGACCAACATGGTGAAACACATACAATAGCACTGGATATATCAAAGGCATTTGATAGAGTCTGGCATCAATCCTTATTGTCGAAGATGTCACACTACGGCCTTGCATCATTAGTTCCACTAATTTCTTCTTATCTTCATAACAGAAAAATACGTGTAATGGTAGATGGCCTTTATTCTCAATTTCACTCAATAAATGCTGGTGTTCCCCAGGGATCAGTTTTGGCCCCAACTCTGTTCCTCATTCATATCAATGATCTCATATCTACCACTCATAATCCAATACATTCCTACGCAGATGACTCAACACTCCACAGTTCCTTCACATTTACCAATTCTTTCACCCAACCCGATCTTATAAATTAAAAATAAACACTGCAATTTCTCTGAACCAGGACCTTTCTAGAATTAATGAATGGGGACAAGAGAATCTAGTTTCCTTTAATGCACAGAAAACCAAGTACATTCAATTTTCTAACCGACAGAATCTCACTGACTCCCATATATTTTTTAATGATGTAAATATTCCCACTTCCCCTAGTATTGACATTCTCGGTGTAACATTAACTACTAACTTGAGCTGGACACATTATGTTAGAAGCATTGCTAAGAATGCCTCTAAAAAACTGGGACTCCTGTACAGAGTTCGAGAATTCTTCACTGACGAGCAGTTGGCCGTAATATATAAAAGTCATGTGCGCTCTCAGATGGATTACTGTTCACCTCTGTGGGGTGGAAGTGGAGTGGTTGCATTGAGGCAGTTGGACAAAATTCAAAATAAAGCTATTAGATTAATCAATAACCCTGCAATTACACAGGACCTTCCTACATTAGCCATACGAAGAAACGTTGCATCCCTTGCATTATTCTACAGATATTTTCACAGCAATTGTTCCGAGGAACTTGCTTCAATTGTGCCGCCTCTCCACATCTTTCCCCGTAGAACTAGGGCAGCTGAGAGCGCCCATGAATTTACACTTTCTCCTCCACAATGCAGAACTTCTGCTTATCAGAATTCATTTATCCCCAGAGCTACTACTCTTTGGAATTCACTTCCCTCGAATTGCTTTCCACAAACTTACAATCAACAAATGTTTAAATCCAGTTGTTACAAACATTTTATGAATGGAGGATGCCTTTAGGCACATGGACCTTTTTGTTTTATCTGTGTTTATCCTTCCTCCGTTCATTGTCTCTTTAAAAAAAAAAAAAAAAAAACTATAACTGTATTTTAGCTGGTATAATTATGTTAAATATCGATGTCTACAATTCCAACTTCCTTATAGAACGAAACTCGCAAGTGGTCAATTGCATAATTTAATAATTATATTTTCTGAGACTAACAACTTCATAGGGCTACTGTACATATGCATACATAAAATGCATACTGTACATGCCTACACATATACGTACATACAGACTGACAGACATAAAAAGGTGCACACCTAATTGTTACCAAGTTACTCCATCAATATATCCGTTTTCTTAAAACAAATTGTAAATAGCGGACCAAATAACTGCGGGAAAACGGCAGCACTGGAGAGCAGTTGCCGCGCGGGAGCCGTGCCGAACGGTCAGAGCCGACCTACGCTCCTTCCACTGCTCGTCTGTCTCTCAGAGCCAATTATTGCTCAAAATTGCACACCGCCTTAAGTCGGTCCCCACCATATAGTCCTTGGTTCTCTAGACCGCCTTAAGTCGGGCCCCGCTAATAAGGGGTTAAGGGTCGCTCTACTGGTGATCTTCTTTCATATCTTACTAATTCTTGGTCATCCAACTTTCGGGACTTCGGTGAGACATTTTCTGTTGCACTAGACATATCGAAGGCCTTCGATAGAGTCTGGCACAAATCTTTAATTTCCAAACTGCCCTCCTTCGGTTTCTGTCCCTCCATCTGTGCCTTTGTCTTTAATTTCCTTTCCGGCGGTTCCATAGCTGCGGTTGTGGACGGCGATCGCTCATTTACTCATCCTATCAACTCCGGTGTTCCTCAGGGTTCTGTCCTATATCCTATTCTCTTTCTAATTTTCATAAATGATCTTCTCAACTGTACATCCAGTCCCATCCATTCATATGCAGACGACTCTACTTTACACCACTCAATTAGTTTTCCAGAAGGCCCCAGCCAGCAATCCCTCAAAAGTAAACTTAATGAAGCCATAAAATGCTTATCTTCTGATCTAGCTACTATTTCAAATTGGGGTAGAGAAAGCCTTGTTGCATTTAATGCTTCCAAAACTCAATTTATCCATCTTACTACCCGTCAGGAACCTCCAGAGGACTATCCCTTATTCTTCAACATTACAAAAATCAACCCTTCATCTTCCCTCTGCTCTCACTTGGAAAGACCATATTACCAGTCTCGCTAAGGCAGCCTCCCAAAAACTGGGTGTGCTCATCCGCCTCAAGGGGTTCATTACCCCTGCGCAGCTTCTCGCTCTGTACAGGGGCACAGTGCGTCCTTGTATTGAGTATTGTTCACATGTGTGGGGAGGATCCTCTCACACCGCACTCCTAGATAAAGTAGAAAGGAAAGCCTTTTGTATCATTAACTCCCATCCACTCACCAACTCTCTGCAATCTCTCTCTCTTCGCCGCAATGTTGCATCTCTCTCGCTATTCTATCGCTACTACAATAATCAGTGTTCCTCGGAGCTTTCCCAGTGTATACCACCTCCTCTACGTAGGGTACGTAGTACCCACCTTGCAACACAATCCCACCCCTACTCTGTGCAACTCTCCAACCCAAGAGTGAAACATTATTCTCAGACTTTATTCTATTCAACTGCTGAGCTCTGGAACTCTCTCCCAGAATCAGTCTTTCCCTCTTCCTATGACTTAAATTGCTTCAAACTCTGTGTGTCCCGGCATTTTAGCTCGAACGTCCCTTGATTTTGGCCCTGTCACGCTTTGAAATCTGGGGGAGGCACTCGCTGCAGGCAGTTATGCCTTTTGTCTCCCTCATTCACATAGAACAAATAAAGTAGCACGAAAGGTCCTAATAATGACAAAGAGGTGGGGTGATAGGTCTTAAAATCGACAAACTAATGGGGTAAACATCTTAAAATCTGCAAACTAATGGGGTTAAACATGAGGGAGAAGGGCTATGAGAGAGAGAGAGAGAGAGATGTGAAACGATTATGATTTCAGCTGATTTTATTTGTTTTATCATATCTTTCACACACACACACACACAGACACAACCGATTATTTGTATTATTATTATTATTATTATTATTGTTATTATTATTATTATTATTATTATTATTATTAGTAATTCACACACAGGGAGAGGTTTACTTAGAGAAACATTCACATAATTGGGTACACACAAGCATAAATACACACACTCATACACACCACACAGAAACGCTCATGGATTCTGATTGAAACCCTCTCTCTCACACGGAACAACATGATCTTTAAATGTTATAAGGAGACACACCATGCATTCAAATATTTAAGGGAGCCTACCACGCTTGTTTGCTCTTTCTCTCCCTCTCTCTATGCCTTGTATCCATTCGGCCCCCTTCGGCCCCATTCAGACGTTTACCCCCATCCAAGTGTCAATATTGTCCTGGCGAGCGATAGCGAGCCAGCATATATTGACATTGATATTGACATATTGATAGAAAAATGTCTCCGGCGAAGCCGGATTTCTCAATATAATGCTGGCTCGCGAAAGAAATCGACACCTGGATGGGGATAAACGTCTTAAAACAGTTGGCTGAATGGGGCCGAATGGATACAAGCCAGGGAATGAGAGAAAAGGAGAGAAAGATAACAAAAATCCGGTTAAGGCTCATAGACATAATCTCATGAAGCTCATGCACAGATCATTATTATTATGCACCTTCATAATCACTCCTGCTCAAATGATCCTTAACAGATAGGATGAAGTATTTCTTTTCAGGTTTCCAGCTGTTAGTGGACGATTTTATTCAGGTTAAAATCATATATGGAAGTCAGAGGGATACTGAGATAGCCCTTTACCCTTTTAAGTCCCACAGATTCTTCATAAAATCGTCTAATGAGAGCCAGCATAATCTGTCAAAACGCGTCAGGGGTTAAAAGCAAAGGGATAAAAGCAAGCACACTAAACAAATATTTAGGCCAGTAAAAATGTGTATACAGCTCCAATAGCAAACACACATATACACACACACACACAAACACAATCACCAGTTAACACATACAGTAAGCAAGCACGCTTGTGAATACATATACGTTCACAGACACCCACACATACAATCTCTCTCTCTCTCTCTCTTTCTCTCTCTCTCTCTCTCTCTCTCTCAAGTAATATAGGTAACACAAAAAAAAAAAAAAAAAAGTTAAGCATCAGTAGTACACACAAAATTTGCACAATATGAAACCACTATGTCACTGCATCATATTAAATATGAAACCACTATGTCACTGCATCATATTAAATATGAAACCACTATGTCACTGCATCATATTAAATATGAAACCACTATGTCACTGCATCATATTAAGACCAACTTTATATAATGACCACCATATTTCACTACGAAATCTTCAAAATAAAGGAGAAGTCTTGATGGGAACTTTGCAATTATTGTCAGTTGAAAAGAAACAGTATAGGTCTCTGTTTTATAATAGTGCCAAGTTTGCATAATTAACAGCATAATTGAGATAGTCTGCAGCCTTTTAATGAGTAGACGTCCTTCCTAAGCTGAATATAATTGTCTAATAGGTACCAGAATATAATGAAAAGGACGTCACGGGCGCTGTAGGGGTTAAGGGAGGATGGGCCGCTTTTCTGGACCACTTTCTCCCTCATGTTTAGCCCCATTAGTTTTCAGATGCTAAGATGTTTGCCCCATTAGTTAGTAAATTTTAAGACCTTTCACCCCATTTTGTTGTCAATATTTAGACCTTTCGTGCTATTTAGGTGTCGATTTATTCCCTGGCGAACGATAGTGAGCCTGTAATGTTGGAACAACCGGCCTTCGGCCGGGAAATTTGTCTACCGAAAAATTTACAAATTTATCTAGAAGGGGGATGTAATGGATATTTTTTGTTTAATTTGATGGAGGTCTAGGGAGGAAACTAGAAACAATAATGAATACATGCAAACATAATGAATACATGCAAACATAATGAATACATGCAAACATAATGAATACATGCAAAAATAATGAATACATGCAAACATAATGAATACATGCAAAAATAATGAATACATGCAAACATAATGAATACATGCAAACATAATGAATACATGCAAAAATAATGAATACATGCAAACATAATGAATACATGCAAACATAATGAATACATGCAACAATAATGAATACATGCAAACATAATGAATACATGCACAAATAATTAATACATAATGAATACATGCAAAAATAATGAATACATGCAAAAATGGCCCAAAAAGTGAACCATCCCCCCTTAAATCTCTCTTCATTCCATACAACGCTCCTTTGTAAACTAACTCGAGTGAGTGAGAGCACAGTGAGAGCACACGGGTCGGTTGAGCTCCTCAAAAGAGGGGATTTTCGGAGGGGTATCGTGGGGCTGAGTGACCCATATACGTATCAGAAGATCGGCGATGATACGGTGTTTCGGCACATAGTAAACAGAACTGGTTTCTTGTTTAAACATCGCCCACAAAGCATATTTAGTTTAATCTTGAGAGTGTTATTACCAGTATCAGTGAGGGGACAAGGAGCCGTCAGGCACTAGCCCAGCCCTGCCCAGGCACCATAAACCTCCAGCAGTGACCACAAGGTGAGTGAGGTGACCGTTTATAGGGCAGGCAGTTTCACCCTTATGGTTCCCCACCATAGGCCTCATCTTCCATCTACCCCAAGGACCTGACCCTCGGTCCTTCAACTTCTCAAACAATTCTAACCTTTATGAAGTATTTGCTATAAGGTCCATTTTCATTTCCCTCTCTCTAACCATTTAGGAAATACTTGCCACAAGGTCCATTTTCATTTATCTCTCTCTCTCTCTCTCTCTCTCTCTCTCTCTCTCTCTCTCCTTAACATCTTTCCATCCACTTTCAATCACCGCACTTAACCGCCTAAATGCCATTATTTTTTTTGGTTATCTATAACTTCAGATCGCTTTTTATCATTTTAGTTATTTGTTTTCCTCTAACATCTTTCATACCCAACCAGGCCAGCCCCCTCTCCAGCTCGCTTTCTTTCTCCCTCGCCCCCGCCCCTCCTCTCTCTCTCTCTCTCTCTCTCTTACATTTTGTACAATTTAATTATTTTTCCATAACTGCTGCCCTAGATCCGGTTACCCACTCAGATCCTGGCTCTCGCTCACTCTCTGGCTCTCTCCCTATCTTGATGTTGACAGCATTATTAATATCCTAAGCATTCATTAATACTCAACATCAGGGTGGCGTCGCCAGTGTAAGTAATCATAGGATATAATTGGCGTGCTTCCTTTCAATCAGTTAGATCTTTTAGTTGTACCGGTGCCCAATGCCGAGGATTTATACATTTAACCACTTAGCTTTAGGAGAAGCAGGCCAATTGCCCATCAGAAAGGTTGACTATGATATGTGATGTTTTTTTTTTTTTTTTTTTTTTTTACATATCCCATCAGAAAGGTCGACTATGATAAGTGAATTGTTATGCATCCAGCCAATTATACATTAATAACAACAGCAATAATCTAGATATGTGCCAGGAGAGATTTCCCGGGGTTTCTGAAACAAGGGAGACATGGTAGAGATGGAAGCACCACGGGAAGATCAGGAGGACGTCTTGGTAGAGGCAGAGGAACGGATAATCTTGGAAGACTATGGCCTAGCAGATACTAAGTGTCTTAAGTGCGGAACAACCAATGCAAGAAAGAATTCGCGAAAATGTTCCGGCTGTCTTAGATCTATTCATTTATCTTGTGCTAAGCTGACAAAGAAAACATCAGGAGAACAACCAAACTGGAAATGTCTCGCATGCCCAGGGCCTACTGCAGAGCCAACCGGGGCAACACCGGCAACACCGGTCGCCGACTTGACCCAACTGGTGACCAAATGGAAAGCGCGGATCCAGGTCCTTGCCCGGGTACCTAAAGGAGCCAGAATCCAAGTGGCGGAGGCCCTTACAACCATCATAAAGCAGGCCCTACAGCTCCAGACACCCCTCGCATGGGCACGGCTCCTGGGTTTCTCCTATGGGGCCCTCCGAAAACCACCCAGAACCAACATACAAGACCATCTTCAGGTTTCACTAGCCACCAGAGTGAAACGTCAAGTAGCACAGTATATAGATGGAAACAAACTGGTGGAACCCCCCGAACAGCAACCAAACAGGGCCCAGAAGCACCAGGAGAAGGAAGAGGAAAAGGCTGAACAGCTACGTAAGAGGGTCGCTGCGAAGCTGGCGGATAGTGACATCAAAGGGGCCGTCAGACTGTTGTCCTCTTCAGAAGGTTTTGCTGGTCAAGGCACCGAAGTTGTTGAAGCCCTACAAGAAAAGCACCCACCTACACCTAGGGACCTAAACCTCCCCCTGCCCCAAATGACCAGATGCGCCAACCTTTAGTTGTCACGAAGGAGCAGGTGGTCGCCGCAGTGACTTCATTCCCAGCAGGCTCAGCCGCGGGCCCAGATGGTATCCGACCCGCCCACCTCAAAGGCCTCTTGGGTCAGGGATCAGGAGCTGCTGGGGAGGCACTCTTGGAAACCCTCACCAAATTCATCAACATGGTTTTAAGAGGGGAAGTACCCGACTGTGCCACACCCCTATTTTTGGGGGCATCACTCTGTGCACTGGCAAAAAAAGATGGCGGTGTGCGCCCAATAGCAGTAGGGAACACCTTCCGCCGCCTTGCCACAAAGGTGGGTTTGAAACCACTCTCGAATGGCCTAGGTCAACACTTAAGACCAGTTCAACTAGGTTTCGGAACTCCAGGGGGGTGTGAAGCTGCTGTACACGCAACCCGCACCTACCTCAGCCAAGCCCAAGAAAAACGAGTGCTTCTAAAGATTGACATGCGGAACGCATTCAACAGCATTCGCAGGGATGTCTTCCTCCGTGCAGCTCAAGAACACATCCCCACTCTGTACCCCCTACTTTGGCAGGCTTATTCCAAACCTTCAATCCTGATTTTTGGGAGACGGTAATCCCATCAGAGACCGGGTTACAGCAGGGAGATCCAGGTGGTCCTGCTCTTTTTTCAATAGGGGTGGATGCAGCAGCTAACAAAGTAAGGTGAGAACTGAATGTATGGTACCTGGACGATGCAACCTTGGGTGGGTCAGTAGAGAACGTTCTAACCAACCTAAATAACATCATAACTGACCTCGGCCAGGCCGGGCTAGTGATAAATGACACCAAATGTGAACTTGTTCTCCTCAACCACACACTTGAACAAGGAGAAGAGACTCAGGCCCTGTTCCGAAACATATTGCCAGATGTAAAGATCCTTCAGGAGCACCAGCAAACCCTATTAGGTTCCCCACTAACTCTGGCAGCAATCCCACCAGCACTTCAAGTTAAAAAGGAGGAGCTTCAACGTCTCGTGAGTCGCCTGATACACATCGATGCCCACTCAGCTCTGGCCCTGCTCAAGAACTGTTTCTCCATCCCAAAACTCCAATACCTCCTGCGCACATCGATGACTTACACGAACAATGGCGGCCTCCAAGAATTAGACAGCATAATCCGAGAAGCAGTGACCAGCATCACCAACGTGGAATTTAAAGAACGGGCCTGGACACAAGCCACCCTTCCTGTCCGCCTCGGGGGCTTGGGCATACGGAGAGCCTCGGATATTGCCTCCCCAGCCTTTATCTCTTCCCTCATCGCGACCAACGACCTCGTATTGTCCATCCTTTATTCTAAACCCGGAATGACACTTAATGGGGACGTAACAGCAGCGATTAACACCTGGAAGGGAAGTACAGGAGTAGAGGAGGAGCCTCAGGGTACCTCCAGGAGCAAGCAGAAAGCGTGGGATACCATCTCGGCGAAGAAAACTCAAGAAAATCTCCTAACCAATGCAGACCAGGTTGCAAAAGCACGCCTCCAGGCAGCCGCCCGTTCGGAGAGTGGCTTGTGGTTACACGCCATCCCCATCCCACCTCTTGGAACTCACTTGGATGCTGAAGCGCTCCGGGTCGCCATCGCGCTCAGAGTGGGGGCGGCAGTTTGTCACCCACACACTTGCAAGTGTGATGGGAGGATGGATGCTCAAGGTCACCATGCCTTGTCATGTAAGTACAACGCAGGCCGCCTGCCAAGACACTCTGCACTAAATGATGTCATAAAACGGGCCCTGCAGAGTGCTAACTGTGCATCAATCCTCGAACCACATGGACTTCACAGAGAAGACGGCAAACGGCCAGATGGGATGACCACTTTCTCTTACAAGAATGGCCGGGGCCTCGTGTGGGATGCCACATGTGTTGACACATTCTCCACAACCAACGCCGTCAGAAACGCCGACGAAGCAGGTGGAGCCGCCCGGATAGCAGAAAATAAAAAGCGAGAAAAATATGAAGCCATCGCCAGAATTCATCAGTTCGAGCCCCTGGCATTCGAAACTTCAGGAGTCTTCGGCCCTACCACCCTTAAGATGGTGAATGAAATAGGCCGTAAAATCAGAGAAGTTTCAGGAGAACCCCGGGAAACCCTCTGGCTCAAGCAAAGACTAGGGATGGCTATCCTCCGGGGCAATGCCACCAGCGTCATGAGCTCAGTTCGACAGGACTGGGTCATGCCACTGCGTGAGGCCCCGACAGGAGTGGTGTATCCGTAGTCTTTCCACAGTAGGGTAAAACAAAACATAAACCTTATTTGTATGTAACATGTGTGATGCACATTAATAAAAGGGGATGTGTCGGATGGTTGAAAGCCACAGTTGCTCGCGCGTTTGGGGCTAGCAACACGTATTATGAAAAACATGCATCCTCCTTCATTCACTGTCCCCCCCCCCTTCACTCACTCAACCCCACAATTTGCCGGAGGATAACAGGTTTTTCACAATACGTAGACGGAGGTCTTTTTAAAAAAAACTATTCCTGTATATTATTTCTCCCTCTCTCTTTCTCTATCTATTCCTATACTCTGTTCCAAGTAGGTAGGCCAGACATTAAGAACTCTAACCTCTGTAATTCAAAGAGGACTGGAGGAAATGGGTTGTACATTTCCACACCTATTCCCTGGCTGACCCTCCCCAAATGGTAGACATATTAGCTCGAACACTGCTTTAAACTACGTGTGTCCAGGCATTTTGACCCCAACATCCCTTGAATTTGGCTCTCTGTCACTCTTTTGGCTCTGGGGGAGACACTCGTTGCAGGCAGCCGGTTTTTGTCTCATTCAAAACATAGAAAACAATGTATTTTTTTGAATTATAGAGGTTAATGTTAAAGAGTTTAGGCCGACTTATTTGGAACAGGGTATAGGCTTCTCATTCATCTTTTCTTCCATTTGTCTCTCTCTCTCTCTCTCTCTCTCTCTCTCTCTCTCTCTCTCTCTCTCTCTCTCTCTCTTTCTCTCTCTCCCCCTTTGCCTCAACCACCACCAGATACAATCCAACTGTTTCCCCCGCTAAAGTTATGAGCCGCGAAATAACTCTGACTAGATGGCTCTGGGCGCCAAATTTAGAGCTCCGTGTTGTTCACCTCTTTATCCACTGACAATTAAAAGAGAGTTACATAGACATAGATACACAGACTGCACAGACCTTGCGGTCCCTACTAGGCAGTCCGGCCGTAATGCTCAAATATAATTTGCTACAAAGGGGAAGGCAAGGATAGCAAAGCAGAAGGCTCTCACCCAACCCACCACTCCCTCCGACGGGGATGCGCCACATTTCCTACACCATGTATACTGCGTATTTCCTACACGTCACATCTACAAATTTAGCAGTTTTTAGGGTAATGACACATTTCCTACACATATACTGCATATATCCTACTCAGTTTATAGTATAGTGACATATTTCCTACACATATACTGCATATCTCCTACACAGTTTATTGTATAGTGACATATTTCCTACACATATACTGCATATCTCCTACACAGTTTATAGTATAGTGACATATTTCCTACACATATACTGCATATATCCTACTCAGTTTATAGTATAGTGACATATTTCCTACACATATACTGCATATATCCTACACAGTTTATAGTATAGTGACATATTTCCTACACATATACTGCATATATCCTACTCAGTTTATAGTATAGTGACATATTACCTACACATATACTGCATATATCCTACACAGTTTATAGTATAGTGACATATTTCCTACAGAGACACAGCATATCTCCTACACACAAAAATCTATACATTTCCTACACTGCCGTGTATACGGGGAGGAGCCTCTGTCTGTACTCGGCGCTACTGTCTCACTACTCGCCTCACGAGTCGAGTTGATTCGAGTCTTCGGGACAGACACGAGTCGGGTGTAGGAAATGTGGCGCAACCTAAATAGGGAGAAAAGTATCGTTCACATTCAGACACGCGTCGAGTTGATTCGAGTTTAGTCTCAAACCAGCATTATTGTTTTCTTCATTCGTCGGGACAGACGGTATTTCTGGGCCTTGTACTCCACCAAGCATGGCTAGGATTGAGGGGAACATCCGCTTCAATGCAGTGGTTTACGAAGATAACTCTGGATTCCGGTACATCCGAAATGTGGCCAGAAACAACAAACTATACCTGCGTTGCGTTCAGCACCCCAAGTGTGGAGGAGGAGCCGTCTTGTCGGAGGTAAACATTGTAATGGGACTGTATTCCTCCCCCCCCCCCCCCCCTATACAATTATGGGTAAGAAAAGGGTATTTCAAGTGTCCCATATTATTTTCTTTATTTTTTGTGTCTTTACCTATACTATTCCAACCTCCTCAAAATAGATGTCTAGACTTCTTTTGAATATGTCAATTGTCTTACATTGTACCACTTTCTCTGGCAGTTTATTCCACTCGTTGACCACACAGTAGGTGAAGAAGTACTTTGTGACATCGAGATTCGGCATCGTGTTTTATTTTATTTCATTCTATTTCCCCGCGTTAATGAACTATTATCGATTTTGAAAAGTGATTGTACATCAATTTGGTCAAAACCCTGTAATATCTTGAAACACTTGATTAGTTATAATAATAATAATAGTTCTTAAAGCTAGCGCATGCGCCAGCTAAGGATAACCCAATAAGGCCGATTAGGCGTATTTCCATTGGGGTCCTGTACTACTACCCCATCCCCTTGCTCATGAGGGACGGTAACGACTCAGTGCTTGTGAAAAAACTTTACTGCGCCGAGCGTGGGCGCGATCCTAGGCCTTCTGGGTGGAAGTCCAAGAACGCTAGTCACTACACCAGCGAGCTGCTCATCTTTTCTTTAGTGAAAACAAATGTATTTGTTTTAGTCTTTCATGAAAGATTTATTTTTTAAGCGACGGTATCAACTTTGTGGCTCTACGCTGTACCGACTCGAGTTTCTCAATGTCCTTGTTCAGATAAGGAGACCAAAATTGCACGCCATATTCAAGATGGGGCCTCACTATGCTTTTTAATAACGGTACTATAATGTTCTTATATTTATAAGTACAATTTATGTTAATATATCCCAATGCTCGATTGGCCTTGTTCGCAGCTGCTGCACATTGATCTGAGGTCTTTAGATTTTCAGATATGAAAGAGAGAGAGAGAGAGAGAGAATGGTGTGACGAGAATCAGTATGAGTATTAATAGACGAATATATTAAGATACGGAAGGGAATATGGAAGTTAGAGGTTATATTAAGATAAGGAAGGGAATATGGAAGTTAGAGGTTATATTAAGATAAGGAAGGGAATATGGAAGTTAAAGGTTATATTAAGATAAGGAAGGGAATATGGAAGTTAGAGGTTATATTAAGATAAGGAAGGGAATATGGAAGTTAGAGGCTATATTAAGATAAGGAAGGGAATATGAAAGTTAGAGGTTATATTAAGATAAGGAAGGGTATATGGAAGTTAGAGGTTATATTAAGATAAGGAAGGGAATATGGAAGTTAGAGGTTATATTAAGATAAGGAAGGGAATATGGAAGTTAGAGGTTATATTAAGATAAGGAAGGGAATATGGAAGTTAGAGGTTATATTAAGATAAGGAAGGAAATATGGAAGTTAGAGGTTATATTAAGATAATGAAGGGAATATGGAAGTTAGAGGTTATATTAAGATAAGGAAGGGAATATGGAAGTTAGAGGTTATATTAAGATAAGGAAGGGAATATGGAAGTTAGAGGTTATATTAAGATAAGGAAGGGAATATGGAAGTTAGAGGTTAGATTAAGATAAGGAAGGGAATATGGAAGTTAGAGGTTATATTAAGATAAGGAAGGGAATATGGAAGTTAGAGGTTATTTAAGATAAGGAAGGGAATATGGAAGTTAGAGGTTATATTAAGATAAGGAAGGGAATATGGAAGTTAGAGGTTATATTAAGATAAGGAAGGGAATATGGAAGTTAGAGGTTATATTAAGATAAGGAAGGGAATATGGAAGTTAGAGGTTAGATTAAGATAAGGAAGGGAATATGGAAGTTAGAGGTTATATTAAGATAAGGAAGGGAATATGGAAGTTAGAGGTTATATTAAGATAAGGAAGGGAATATGGAAGTTAGAGGTTATATTAAGATAAGGAAGGGAATATGGAAGTTAGAGGTTATATTAAGATAAGGAAGGAAATATGGAAGTTAGAGGTTATATTAAGATAAGGAAGGGAATATGGAAGTTTGAGTTTATATTAAGATAAGGAAGGGAATATGGAAGTTAGAGGTTATATTAAGATAAGGAAGGGAATATGGAAGTTAGAGATTATATTAAGATACGGAAGGGAATATGGAAGTTAGAGGTTATATTAAGATAAGGAAGGGAATATGGAAGTTAGAGGTTATATTAAGATAAGGAAGGGAATATGGAAGTTAGAGATTATATTAAGATAAGGAAGGGAATATGGAAGTTAGAGGTAATATTAAGATAAGGAAGGGAATATGGAAGTTTGAGGTTATATTAAGATAAGGAAGGGAATATGGAAGCTAGATGTTATATTAAGATAAGGAAGGGAATATGGAAGTTAGAGGTTATATTAAGATAAGGAAGGGAATATGGAAGTTAGAGGTTATATTAAGATAAGGAAGGGAATATGGAAGTTAGAGGTTATATTAAGATAAGGAAGGGAATATGGAAGTTAGAGGTTATATTAAGATAAGGAAGGGAATATAGAAGTCAGAGGTTATATTAAGATAAGGAAGGGAATATGGAAGTTAGAGGTTATATTAAGATAAGGAAGGGAATATGGAAGTTAGAGGTTATATTAAGATAAGGAAGGGAACATGGAAGTTAGAGGTTATATTAAGATAAGGAAGGGAATATGGAAGTTAGAGGTTATATTAAGATAAGGAAGGGAATATGGAAGTTAGAGGTTATATTAATATAAGGAAGGGAATATGGAAGTTAGAGGTTATATTAAGATAAGGAAGGGAATATGGAAGTTAGAGGTTATATTAAGATAAGGAAGGGAATATGGAAGTTAGAGGTTATATTAAGATAAGGAAGGGAATATGGAAGTTAGAGGTTATATTAAGATAAGGAAGGGAATATGGAAGTTAGAGGTTATATTAAGATAAGGAAGGGAATATGGAAGTTAGAGGTTTTATTAAGATAAGGAAGGGAATATGGAAGTTAGAGGTACAATTACCACAGATCCTTCCTAAGCTGTATAAAATCGTCTAATTATAGGTCTAAGCAGGACAATATACGAATAATAAATACATAAGTAAATCGACCAATAAATCAACCCTTTCCCCCTTAATCCTTTGAAGATCATGACGCGTTTTAGCTGTTTCTTCGGGGTATCATTAGACCATTTTATACAGTTTAGGAAGGATCTGTGGGAACTATAGGGGTACAGATTATCTCAATTAAGCCTCGGACCTACATATACCCTTCCTAATAATAGTAAAATTGCCAAACAATAGCCAGCAAAAATAAAATAAATGAGTCACCATATCTAATAACGGTTATTTCAGGCTACCTTTAGACTATGTATCTATCCATCTATTGCCTGACGCCGTGATCTCCGAAGGTGTGGCCACGAGCGAAACACCCCCATGCACCTCTGTCCCCAGTAAGTCGACGCCCCTCCTCCCAACCAGCACCGCCTTCATTCCTATACTTTTTCACTCCATCCTTCCACCTCTCTCTCGGTTTACCTCTCCCTCTCTGTCCTTCCACCTCGCTCTTGTACACCCTCTTAGTCATTCTCTCGCTTACCATACGTATCATTAGACAAGTTTATATAATTTAAAAAAGGATCTGTAGGAATTATAAAGGTATCTCAATTAACCCTCGACTTCCATATACCCTTCCTAATCTGAATAAAATCGCCAAACAATTGCCAGAAAACCGGGAATTAATGCGTCATCTTATCTTTTATGGGATACTATTATCTTCTCCCATCACTCTTCATTCCACAAACCTCTCATCTGCACACGTTCTCATTGTTGTCTTACCCACTCTCCTATTCTTCCATTTATTATAATATTTTATCTATTATTAATTTATCTTCTCCGTTTTATATATACTTATTTATCTATTATTCCTTTGTCTTCCTCTTATTTTTCCAATTTCTATTCATCTATTATTCCGTTGTCTTCTGTCTTCGTCTTATTCATGTATCTATTATTCCCTTGTCTTCCTCTTACTCTTCCATTTCCTATTCTTTATCTATTATTCCTTTGTCTTCTGTCTTCGTCTTATTCATGTATCTATTATTCCCTTGTCTTCCTCTTACTCTTCCATTTCCTATTCTTTATCTATTATTCCTTTGTCTTCTGTCTTCGTCTTATTCATGTATCTATTATTCCCTTGTCTTCCTCTTACTCTTCCATTTCCTATTCTTTATCTATTATTCCTTTGTCTTCTCTGTCTTCGTCTTATTCATGTATCTATGATTCCCTTGTCTTCCTCTTATCTTTCCACATCCTCTTCTCCATCTATTATTCATTTGTCTTCCTCTTATTCTTCCATTTCCTATTCTCCTGTATATTATATTATAATGCCTTTGTCTTCTTTGTCTTCCTCTTACTCTTCTATTCCTCTTCTCCATCTATCAATCCTTTTGTCTTTTCTGTCTTCTTTGTCTTCCTCTTACCCTTCTATTTCCTATTCTTCTTCATCTATCATTCCTTTTGTCTTCTTTGTCTTCCTCTTACTCTTCCATTTCATATTTTACTTCACTTATTAATTTGACTTCTTTGTCTTTATCTTATTCTTCTATTTCCTCTTCTCCATCTATTATTCCTTTTGTCTTCTGTGTCTTCCTCCGTCTCCACCACCACCAGACGCAGCCGGTCTTCCCGCTAAAATTATGTGCCGCGAAATAACTCTGACGAGATAGCCCTTGACGCCAAATTTAAGGCATCGTATTGTTCGTCTCTTTATCGTATATGAGAGCGAGAGAGAGAGCAAAACAAGAAATAGAGAGTGTGTGAGAGTGAGAATGAGTGTGTGTGTGAGAGTGAGTCAATAAATTAGTGAGTGAGTGAGAGAGAGAGATAATCAGTTTGAGCTATAATCTAATATATTAATTGCAGTGAACACCAAACACCTCCCAAATGAAATTAAGGAGGCTCAGACGGTATTGTGCAGCATAATTTACTGGTTCGGCTCAATGGTTTAAGGAAGGGGTTCAGTTTGCTCTCTAAACCTCTATCAAGCTTAAACAAAAACACCCACAAGACCCCCTTTCGATATAAATTTGTACATTCTTCGGTAGAAAAATTTCCCGGCCGAAGGCCGGTTCCTCTTCAAATACAGGTTGGAAATCGCTCGCCAGGAAAAAAATCGACACCTAAATGGTACGAAAGGTCTTAATATTGGCAAAGAAATGGGGCAAAAGGTCTGAAAATCGCCAAACTAATGGGGCGAATGTTTTGAAATCTCATTACTAATAGGGATAAACATGAGGGAGGAGGAGGACTCGAAAAACCAACTGCCTCTCCTTAATGAAAGCATGTGACGTATGGATAAACTATTGGATAATCATAAGAAACGATAACAAAGTAAGGAGATATAATGCGGTATAAGATATAATGCTGTATGAGATATAATGCTGTTAAGATATAATGCTGTATAAGATATAATGCGGTATAAGATATAATGCTGTATAAGATATAATGCTGTATAAGATATAATGCTGTATGAGATATAATGCGGTATAAGATATAATGCGGTATAAGATATAATGCGGTATAAGATATAATGCTGTATGAGGTATAATGCGGTATAAGATATAATGCGGTATAAGATATAATGCTGTATGAGATATAATGCGGTATAAGATATAATGCGGTATGAGATATAATGCGGTATAAGATATAATGCGGTATGAGATATAATGCTGTATGAGATATAATGCAGTATAAGATATAATGCGGTATAAGATATAATGCGGTATAAGATAAAATGCTGTATGAGATATAATGCGGAATAAGATATAATGCGGTATGAGATATAATGCGGTATAAGATATAATGCGGTATGAGATATAATGCGGTATAAGATATAATGCGGTATGAGATATAATGCTGTATGAGATATAATGCTGTATGAGATATAATGCTGTATGAGATATAATGCTGTATGAGATATAATGCTGTATAAGATATAATGCTGTATAAGATATAATGCAGTATGAGATATAATGCGGTATAAGATATAATGCAGTATAAGATATAATGCTGTATGAGATATAATGCTGTATATGATATAATGCTGTATGGGATATAATGCTGTATAAGATATAATGCTGTATGAGATATAATGCTGTATAAGATATAATGCTGTATGAGATATAATGCTGTATAAGATATAATGCTGTATAAGATATAATGCAGTATGAGATATAATGCGGTATAAGATATAATGCAGTATAAGATATAATGCTGTATGAGATATAATGCTGTATATGATATAATGCTGTATGGGATATAATGCTGTATAAGATATAATGCTGTATGAGATATAATGCTGTATAAGATATAATGCTGTATGAGATATAATGCTGTATAAGATATAATGCTGTATAAGATATAATGCTGTATGAGATATAATGCTGTATAAGATATAATGCTGTATGAGATATAATGCTGTATAAGATATAATGCGGTATAAGATATAATGCTGTATAAGATATAATGCTGTATGAGATATAATGCTGTATAAGATATAATGCTGTATGAGATATAATGCTGTATAAGATATGATGCGGTATAAGATATAATGCTGTATAAGATATAATGCTGTATGAGATATAATGCTGTATAAGATATAATGCGGTATAAGATATAATGCTGTATAAGATATAATGCTGTATGAGATATAATGCTGTATGAGATATAATGCTGTATGAGATATAATGCGGTATAAGATATAATGTTGTATAAGATATAATGCTGTATGAGATATAATGCTGTATGAGATATAATGCGGTATAAGATATAATGCTGTATGAGATATAATGCTGTATGAGATATAATGCTGTATGAGATATAATGCGGTATAAGATATAATGCTGTATGAGATATAATGCTGTATGAGATATAATGCGGTATAAGATATAATGCTGTATGAGATATAATGCTGTATGAGATATAATGCGGTATAATATATAATGCTGTATGAGATATAATGCTGTATGAGATATAATGCGGTATAAGATATAATGCTGTATGAGATATAATGCGGTATAAGATATAATGCTGTATGAGATATAATGCTGTATGAGATATAATGCGGTATAAGATATAATGCTGTATGAGATATAATGCTGTATGAGATATAATGCGGTATAAGATATAATGCTGTATGAGATATAATGCGGTATAAGATATAATGCGGTATAAGATATAATGCGGTATAAGATATAATGCTGTATGAGATATAATGCTGTATGAGATATAATGCGGTATAAGATATAATGCGGTATAAGATATAATGCTGTATGAGATATAATGCTGTATGAGATATAATGCGGTATAAGATATAATGCTGTATGAGATATAATGCTGTATGAGATATAATGCGGTATAAGATATAATGCTGTATGAGATATAATGCTGTATGAGATATAATGCGGTATAAGATATAATGCTGTATGAGATATAATGCGGTATAAGATATAATGCGGTATGAGATATAATGCTGTATGAGATATAATGCTGTATGAGATATAATGCTGTATGAGATATAATGCTGTATGAGATATAATGCTGTATGATATATAATGTTGTATGAGATATAATGCTGTATGATATATAATGCTGTATGATATATAATGCTGTATGATATAAAATGCTGTATGAGATATAATGCTGTATGAGATATAATGAGGTATAAGATATATGCAAGGGAATGTATATGATGGTTGGGAATATATAGTTTGTATATTAACAGGATCGTCTACTAACTATTCTGTTATTTATGGGGTATTATACAAGGGAATGTATATGATGGTTGGGAATATATAGTTTGTATAATTATTAACAGGATCGTCTACTAACTATTCTGTTATTTATGGGGTATTATATAAGGGAATGTATATGATGGTTGGGAATATATAGTTTGTATATTAACAGGATCGTCTACTAACTATTCTGTTATTTATGGGGTATTATACAAGGGAATGTATAATTATGATGGTTGGGAATATATAGTTTGTATATTAACAGGATCGTCTACTAACTATTCTGTTATTTATGGGGTATTATACAAGGGAATGTATATGATGGTTGGGAATATATAGTTTGTATATTAACAGGATCGTCTACTAACTATTCTGTTATTTATGGGTAATTATACAAGGGAATGTATATGATGGTTGGGAATATATAGTTTGTTTATTAACAGGATCGTCTACTAACTATTCTGTTATTTATGGGGTATTATACAAGGGAATGTATATGATGGTTGGGAATATATAGTTTGTATATTAACAGGATCGTCTACTACTATTCTGTTATTTATGGGGTATTATACAAGGGAATGTATATGATGGTTGGGAATATATAGTTTGTATATTAACAGGATCATCTACTAACTATTCTGTTATTTATGGGGTATTATACAAGGGAATATATATGATGGTTGGGAATATATAGTTTGTATATTAACAGGATCGTCTACTAACTATTCTGTTATTTATGGGGTATTATACAAGGGAATGTATATGATGGTTGGGAATATATAGTTTGTATATTAACAGGATCGTTTACTAACTATTCTGTAATTTATGGGGTATTATACAAGGGAATGTATATGATGGTTGGGAATATATAGTTTGTATATTAACAGGATCGTCTACTAACTATTCTGTTATTTATGGGTAATTATACAAGGGAATGTATAGGATGGTTGGGAATATATAGTTTGTATATTAACGGATCGTCTACTAACTATTCTGTTACTTATGGGGTATTATACAAGGGAATGTATATGATGGCTGGGAATATATAGTTTGTATATTAACAGGATCGTCTACTAACTATTCTGTTATTTATGGGGTATTATACAAGGGAATGTATATGATGGTTGGGAATATATAGTTTGTATATTAACAGGATCGTCTACTAACTATTCTGTTATTGTTGGGGTATTATACAAGGGAATGTATATGATGGTTGGGAATATATAGTTTGTATATTAACAGGATCGTCTACTAACTATTCTGTTATGTATGGGGTATTATACAAGGGAATGTATATGATGGTTGGGAATATATAGTTTGTATATTAACAGGATCGTCTACTACTATTCTGTTATTTATGGGGTATTATACAAGGGAATGTATATGATGGTTGGGAATATAATTAGTTTGTATATTAACAGGATCGTCTACTAACTATTCTGTTATTTATGGGGTATTATACAAGGGAATGTATATGATGGTTGGGAATATATTATAGTTTGTATATTAACAGGATCGTCTACTAACTATTCTGTTATTTATGGGGTATTATACAAGGGAATGTATATGATGGTTGGGAATATATAGTTTGTTTATTAACAGGATCGTCTACTAACTATTCTGTTATTTATGGGGTATTATACAAGGGAATGTATATGATGGTTGGGAATATATAGTTTGTATATTAACAGGATCGTCTACTAACTATTCTGTTATTTATGGGGTATTATACAAGGGAATGTATATGATGGTTGGGAATATATACTTTGTATATTAACCCGTACAGCCCCAGCGACGCGCCTGGCGCGTCGGCGATGTATGTAACGCACAGCCCCAGAGACGCGCCTGGCGCGTCACCCTAATTGCGCCGACCGTAACCTCAGGTATAACCACTCAAGAGGGCTCAGATTTGTATGGGAACTGTGTACGTATCCCACGCAACCATGCTGATGGTTTGAAAACTCTCAAAGTCCACGTGCGTGCGCGTGAGCGCTCAATAACCTGTTTTTTTGGGATAATTGCCTTCAATTTTTTTACTCTTGTAAAATACGTTTTCCGGGGGTTCTGTAGGACCATTCTTTTAGCTTTTTGAGCGGTTTTTCGTGGTTTTCATTCCTAATCCATTCGCTATAGTTTCCGGAATAAATTTTTTTTTTGAAAACCGGCCGGGTTCTGGTGAACAAACATTACAAAACTAGCCGGGGCTCCACGGGTTAACAGGATTGTCTACTAACTATTCTGTTATTTATGGGGTATTATACAAGGGAATGTATATGATGGTTGGGAATATATAGTGTGTATATTAACAGGATCGTCTACTAACTATTCTGTTATTTATGGGGTATTATACAAGGGAATGTATATGATGGTTGGGAATATATAGTTTGTATATTAACAGGATCGTCTACTACTATTCTGTTATTTATGGGGTATTATACAAGGGAATGTATATGATGGTTGGGAATATATAGTTTGTATATCAACAGGATCGTCTACTAACTATTCTGTTATTTATGGGGTATTATACAAGGGAATGTATATGATGGTTGGGAATATATAGTTTGTATATTAACAGGATCGTCTACTAACTATTCTGTTATTTATGGGTAATTATACAAGGGAATGTATATGATGGTTGGGAATATATAGTTTGTATATTAACAGGATCGTCTACTAACTATTCTGTTATTTATGGGGTATTATACAAGGGAATGTATATGATGGCTGGGAATATATAGTTTGTATATTAACAGGATCGTCTACTAACTATTCTGTAATTTATGGGGTATTATACAAGGGAATGTATATGATGGTTGGGAATATATAGTTTGTATATTAACAGGATCGTCTACTAACTATTCTGTTATTTATGGGGTATTATACAAGGGAATGTATATGATGGTTGGGAATATATAGTTTGTATATTAACCTCTGAAGTGCGCATGGGGGTAATTAGACACCTCTCCCTGTGCGCATGTATTTGAGGTGTTTCCGTCACTAAAATATTCATTGTACCATTAATAGCATTAATACTTATCCATATGCGCCTATTATGGGTTGATTATAAAGGTATTAACCCGTACAGCCCCAGCGACGCGTCTGACGCATCGGCGATGTATGTAACGCACAGCCCCAGAGACGCGCCTGACGCGTCACCCTAATTGCGCCGACCGTAACCTCAGGTGTAGCCACTCAAGACGGCTCAGATTTGTATGGGAACTGTGTACGTATCCCACGCAACCGTGCCGATGGTTGAAAACTCTCAAAGTCGACGTGCGTGCGCGCGAGCGCGCAATAACCTGTTTTTTTGGGATAATTGCCTTCAATTTTTTACTCTTGTAAAATCCGTTTTCGGGGGCTCTATAGGACCATTTTTAAAGCTTTTTGAGCGGTTTTTCGTGGTTTTTCCTTCATTCCTAATCCATTCGCTATTGTTTCTGGAATAAAACAATTTTTTGAAAACCGGCCGGGTTCTGGTGCGCAAACATTACAAAACTAGCCGGGGCTCCACGGGTTAACCTGAACCAACAATAAAACGAGTGAAAACAGCGTTTGGATGGTCAAAATGGGAGATACAGCCCGCGAGTTGTATAATGTATGGGTGAGGCAAGCTGCTTTCCTGCCAATTTCCCCCAAGGCCACTGAAACACATTCGATCGATACTCTCTCTCTCTCTCTTGCATTCGCTTGCTATCAGTGATGACCACACCCTGCAACCGGATTTCTAATGTTAGCACGAAAATATACCTCAGAATAAGGGAATAACAGGGAAAATAGGTGATAACTGAAGGAGAGGAGGAAAGTGGGGAAGGAGGGGAGGAAGAGGACTGAGATTTTGCATGGCCCAGGGGCAAAAAAAAAAAAAAAAAAAAAAAAAAAAAAAAAAAAAAAAAAAAAAAAAAAATCGATGATTTAAGTTGATTTTTTTTTCTCTGACTTTTAAGAGTCTCCCCGCAGTCCGCCGGGGGAACTCTTATGAGTCTCCCCGCTGTTCCCGGGTTAACAGGATCGTCTACTAACTATTCTGTTATTTATGGGGTATTATACAAGGGAATGTATATGATGGTTGGGAATATATAGTTTGTATATTAACAGGATCGTCTACTAACTATTCTGTTATTTATGGGGTATTATACAAGGGAATGTATATGATGGTTGGGAATATATAGTTTGTATATTAACAGGATCGTCTACTAACTATTCTGTTATTTATGGGGTATTATACAAGGGAATGTATATGATGGTTGGGAATATATAGTTTGTATATTAACAGGATCGTCTACTAACTATTCTGTTATTTATGGGGTATTATACAAGGGAATGTATATGATGGTTGGGAATATATAGTTTGTATATTAACAGGATCGTCTACTAACTATTCTGTTATTTATGGGGTATTATACAAGGGAATGTATATGATGGTTGGGAATATATAGTTTGTATATTAACAGGATCGTCTACTAACTATTCTGTTATTTATGGGGTATTATACAAGGGAATGTATATGATGGTTGGGAATATATAGTTTGTATATTAACAGGATCGTCTACTAACTATTCTGTTATTTATGGGGTATTATACAAGGGAATGTATATGATGGTTGGGAATATATAGTTTGTATATTAACAGGATCGTCTACTAACTATTCTGTTATTTATGGGGTATTATACAAGGGAATGTATATGATGGTTGGGAATATATAGTTTGTATATTAACAGGATCGTCTACTAACTATTCTGTTATTTATGGGTAATTATACAAGGGAATGTATATGATGGTTGGGAATATATAGTTTGTATATTAACAGGATCGTCTACTAACTATTCTGTTATTTATGGGGTATTATACAAGGGAATGTATATGATGGTTGGGAATATATAGTTTGTATATTAACAGGATCGTCTACTAACTATTCTGTTATTTATGGGGTATTATACAAGGGAATGTATATGATGGTTGGGAATATATAGTTTGTATATTAACAGGATCGTCTACTAACTATTCTGTTATTTATGGGGTATTATACAAGGGAATGTATATGATGGTTGGGAATATATAGTTTGTATATTAACAGGATCGTCTACTAACTATTCTGTTATTTATGGGGTATTATACAAGGGAATGTATATGATGGTTGGGAATATATAGTTTGTATATTAACAGGATCGTCTACTAACTATTCTGTTATTTATGGGGTATTATACAAGGGAATGTATATGATGGTTGGGAATATATAGTTTGTATATTAACAGGATCGTCTACTAACTATTCTGTTATTTATGGGGTATTATACAAGGGAATGTATATGATGGTTGGGAATATATAGTTTGTATATTAACAGGATCGTCTACTAACTATTCTGTTATTTATGGGGTATTATACAAGGGAATGTATATGATGGTTGGGAATATATAGTTTGTATATTAACAGGATCGTCTACTAACTATTCTGTTATTTATGGGGTATTATACAAGGGAATGTATATGATGGTTGGGAATATATAGTTTGTATATTAACAGGATCGTCTACTAACTATTCTGTTATTTATGGGGTATTATACAAGGGAATGTATATGATGGTTGGGAATATATAGTTTGTATATTAACAGGATCGTCTACTAACTATTCTGTTATTTATGGGGTATTATACAAGGGAATGTATATGATGGTTGGGAATATATAGTTTGTATATTAACAGGATCGTCTACTAACTATTCTGTTATTTATGGGGTATTATACAAGGGAATGTATATGATGGTTGGGAAAATATATAGTTTGTATATTAACAGGATCGTCTACTAACTATTCTGTTATTTATGGGGTATTATACAAGGGAATGTATATGATGGTTGGGAATATATAGTTTGTATATTAACAGGATCGTCTACTAACTATTCTGTTATTTATGGGGTATTATACAAGGGAATGTATATGATGGTTGGGAATATATAGTTTGTATATTAACAGGATCGTCTACTAACTATTCTGTTATTTATGGGGTATTATACAAGGGAATGTATATGATGGTTGGGAATATATAGTTTGTATATTAACAGGATCGTCTACTAACTATTCTGTTATTTATGGGGTATTATACAAGGGAATGTATATGAGGTTTTGTATCTATTCTGATGGTTGGGAATAACTATGGGGGTTGGGAATATAGTTTGAATATTAACAGGATCGTCTACTAACTATTCTGTTATTTATGGGGTATTATGATGGTTGGGAATATATAGTTTGTATATTAACAGGATCGTCTACTAACTATTCTGTTATTTATGGGGTATTATACAAGGGAATGTATATGATGGTTGGGAATATATAGTTTGTATATTAACAGGATCGTCTACTAACTATTCTGTTATTTATGGGGTATTATACAAGGGAATGTATATGATGGTTGGGAATATATAGTTTGTATATTAACAGGATCGTCTACTAACTATTCTGTTATTTATGGGGTATTATACAAGGGAATGTATATGATGGTTGGGAATATATAGTTTGTATATTAACAGGATCGTCTACTAACTATTCTGTTATTTATGGGGTATTATACAAGGGAATGTATATGATGGTTGGGAATATATAGTTTGTATATTAACAGGATCGTCTACTAACTATTCTGTTATTTATGGGGTATTATACAAGGGAATGTATATGATGGTTGGGAATATATAGTTTGTATATTAACAGGATCGTCTACTAACTATTCTGTTATTTATGGGGTATTATACAAGGGAATGTATATGATGGTTGGGAATATATAGTTTGTATATTAACAGGATCGTCTACTAACTATTCTGTTATTTATGGGGTATTATACAAGGGAATGTATATGATGGTTGGGAATATATAGTTTGTATATTAACAGGATCGTCTACTAACTATTCTGTTATTTATGGGGTATTATACAAGGGAATGTATATGATGGTTGGGAATATATAGTTTGTATATTAACAGGATCGTCTACTAACTATTCTGTTATTTATGGGGTATTATACAAGGGAATGTATATGATGGTTGGGAATATATAGTTTGTATATTAACAGGATCGTCTACTAACTATTCTGTTATTTATGGGGTATTATACAAGGGAATGTATATGATGGTTGGGAATATATAGTTTGTATATTAACAGGATCGTCTACTAACTATTCTGTTATTTATGGGTAATTATACAAGGGAATGTATATGATGGTTGGGAATATATAGTTTGTATATTAACAGGATCGTCTACTAACTATTCTGTTATTTATGGGGTATTATACAAGGGAATGTATATGATGGTTGGGAATATATAGTTTGTATATTAACAGGATCGTCTACTAACTATTCTGTTATTTATGGGGTATTATACAAGGGAATGTATATGATGGTTGGGAATATATAGTTTGTATATTAACAGGATCGTCTACTAACTATTCTGTTATTTATGGGGTATTATACAAGGGAATGTATATGATGGTTGGGAATATATAGTTTGTATATTAACAGGATCGTCTACTAACTATTCTGTTATTTATGGGGTATTATACAAGGGAATGTATATGATGGTTGGGAATATATAGTTTGTATATTAACAGGATCGTCTACTAACTATTCTGTTATTTATGGGGTATTATACAAGGGAATGTATATGATGGTTGGGAATATATAGTTTGTATATTAACAGGATCGTCTACTAACTATTCTGTTATTTATGGGGTATTATACAAGGGAATGTATATGATGGTTGGGAATATATAGTTTGTATATTAACAGGATTCTCTACTAACTATTCTGTTATTTATGGGTAATTATACAAGGGAATGTATATGATGGTTGGGAATATATAGTTTGTATATTAACAGGATCGTCTACTAACTATTCTGTTATTTATGGGGTATTATACAAGGGAATGTATATGATGGTTGGGAATATATAGTTTGTATATTAACAGGATCGTCTACTAACTATTCTGTTATTTATGGGGTATTATACAAGGGAATGTATATGATGGTTGGGAATATATAGTTTGTATATTAACAGGATCGTCTACTAACTATTCTGTTATTTATGGGGTATTATACAAGGGAATGTATATGATGGTTGGGAATATATAGTTTGTATATTAACAGGATCGTCTACTAACTATTCTGTTATTTATGGGGTATTATACAAGGGAATGTATATGATGGTTGGGAATATATAGTTTGTATATTAACAGGATCGTCTACTAACTATTCTGTTATTTATGGGGTATTATACAAGGGAATGTATATGATGGTTGGGAATATATAGTTTGTATATTAACAGGATCGTCTACTAACTATTCTGTTATTTATGGGGTATTATACAAGGGAATGTATATGATGGTTGGGAATATATAGTTTGTATATTAACAGGATCGTCTACTAACTATTCTGTTATTTATGGGGTATTATACAAGGGAATGTATATGATGGTTGGGAATATATAGTTTGTATATTAACAGGATCGTCTACTAACTATTCTGTTATTTATGGGGTATTATACAAGGGAATGTATATGATGGTTGGGAATATATAGTTTGTATATTAACAGGATCGTCTACTAACTATTCTGTTATTTATGGGGTATTATACAAGGGAATGTATATGATGGTTGGGAATATATAGTTTGTATATTAACAGGATCGTCTACTAACTATTCTGTTATTTATGGGGTATTATACAAGGGAATGTATATGATGGTTGGGAATATATAGTTTGTATATTAACAGGATCGTCTACTAACTATTCTGTTATTTATGGGGTATTATACAAGGGAATGTATATGATGGTTGGGAATATATAGTTTGTATATTAACAGGATCGTCTACTAACTATTCTGTTATTTATGGGGTATTATACAAGGGAATGTATATGATGGTTGGGAATATATAGTTTGTATATTAACAGGATCGTCTACTAACTATTCTGTTATTTATGGGGTATTATACAAGGGAATGTATATGATGGTTGGGAATATATAGTTTGTATATTAACAGGATCGTCTACTAACTATTCTGTTATTTATGGGGTATTATACAAGGGAATGTATATGATGGTTGGGAATATATAGTTTGTATATTAACAGGATCGTCTACTAACTATTCTGTTATTTATGGGGTATTATACAAGGGAATGTATATGATGGTTGGGAATATATAGTTTGTATATTAACAGGATCGTCTACTAACTATTCTGTTATTTATGGGGTATTATACAAGGGAATGTATATGATGGTTGGGAATATATAGTTTGTATATTAACAGGATCGTCTACTAACTATTCTGTTATTTATGGGGTATTATACAAGGGAATGTATATGATGGTTGGGAATATATAGTTTGTATATTAACAGGATCGTCTACTAACTATTCTGTTATTTATGGGGTATTATACAAGGGAATGTATATGATGGTTGGGAATATATAGTTTGTATATTAACAGGATCGTCTACTAACTATTCTGTTATTTATGGGGTATTATACAAGGGAATGTATATGATGGTTGGGAATATATAGTTTGTATATTAACAGGATCGTCTACTAACTATTCTGTTATTTATGGGGTATTATACAAGGGAATGTATATGATGGTTGGGAATATATAGTTTGTATATTAACAGGATCGTCTACTAACTATTCTGTTATTTATGGGGTATTATACAAGGGAATGTATATGATGGTTGGGAATATATAGTTTGTATATTAACAGGATCGTCTACTAACTATTCTGTTATTTATGGGGTATTATACAAGGGAATGTATATGATGGTTGGGAATATATAGTTTGTATATTAACAGGATCGTCTACTAACTATTCTGTTATTTATGGGGTATTATACAAGGGAATGTATATGATGGTTGGGAATATATAGTTTGTATATTAACAGGATCGTCTACTAACTATTCTGTTATTTATGGGGTATTATACAAGGGAATGTATATGATGGTTGGGAATATATAGTTTGTATATTAACAGGATCGTCTACTAACTATTCTGTTATTTATGGGGTATTATACAAGGGAATGTATATGATGGTTGGGAATATATAGTTTGTATATTAACAGGATCGTCTACTAACTATTCTGTTATTTATGGGGTATTATACAAGGGAATGTATATGATGGTTGGGAATATATAGTTTGTATATTAACAGGATCGTCTACTAACTATTCTGTTATTTATGGGGTATTATACAAGGGAATGTATATGATGGTTGGGAATATATAGTTTGTATATTAACAGGATCGTCTACTAACTATTCTGTTATTTATGGGGTATTATACAAGGGAATGTATATGATGGTTGGGAATATATAGTTTGTATATTAACAGGATCGTCTACTAACTATTCTGTTATTTATGGGGTATTATACAAGGGAATGTATATGATGGTTGGGAATATATAGTTTGTATATTAACAGGATCGTCTACTAACTATTCTGTTATTTATGGGGTATTATACAAGGGAATGTATATGATGGTTGGGAATATAATAGTTTGTATATTAACAGGATCGTCTACTAACTATTCTGTTATTTATGGGGTATTATACAAGGGAATGTATATGATGGTTGGGAATATATAGTTTGTATATTAACAGGATCGTCTACTAACTATTCTGTTATTTATGGGGTATTATACAAGGGAATGTATATGATGGTTGGGAATATATAGTTTGTATATTAACAGGATCGTCTACTAACTATTCTGTTTTTTTTTTTTTTTTTTTTTTTTTTTTTGTCTATATTCCAACTACTCCCTCTCGGGCATAGGCTGAGAGCCTGTACATTCCACCGCTCAACACGGTGAAGCCCGTGAGGTCTTGTTCCAGCCTGGGGAGTGAGACCTGTGAAGCATCCATCATGGCTCGAAGCAGCTCCATCTCTAAAGCGGCCGGTTGCTTCGCTCAAGTGCTTTACCGTCTCACCCTCCAGACTCAGACCCTCACTCTCAGAACGCCCCCTATTGAGCAGTGAACTCACTAGGCATTGTCCCCCTGTAACATATTTTGAATATGGGAATATTCATACAGTGTTATTTAATCAGGGAACAATGAGGGTATTTTTTGGCATTTCGGTGGGCTTTGTGGTAATGCACTGATACTAGGTACAGCACAAATTCAATCCCAATAATATCTTCCCATTGACATATCGGGATTTGAACCCGGGTCCATTGGATTACCAATCCAGTGGCATGACCACTCCACCACACCTCCCCTATATTTATGGGGTATTATACAAGGGAATGTATATGATGGTTGGGAATATATAGTTTGTATATTAACAGGATCGTCTACTAACTATTCTGTTATTTATGGGGTATTATACAAGGGAATGTATATGATGGTTGGGAATATATAGTTTGTATATTAACAGGATCGTCTACTAACTATTCTGTTATTTATGGGGTATTATACAAGGGAATGTATATGATGGTTGGGAATATATAGTTTGTATATTAACAGGATCGTCTACTAACTATTCTGTTATTTATGGGGTATTATACAAGGGAATGTATATGATGGTTGGGAATATATAGTTTGTATATTAACAGGATCGTCTACTAACTATTCTGTTATTTATGGGGTATTATACAAGGGAATGTATATGATGGTTGGGAATATATAGTTTGTATATTAACAGGATCGTCTACTAACTATTCTGTTATTTATGGGGTATTATACAAGGGAATGTATATGATGGTTGGGAATATATAGTTTGTATATTAACAGGATCGTCTACTAACTATTCTGTTATTTATGGGGTATTATACAAGGGAATGTATATGATGGTTGGGAATATATAGTTTGTATATTAACAGGATCGTCTACTAACTATTCTGTTATTTATGGGGTATTATACAAGGGAATGTATATGATGGTTGGGAATATATAGTTTGTATATTAACAGGATCGTCTACTAACTATTCTGTTATTTATGGGGTATTATACAAGGGAATGTATATGATGGTTGGGAATATATAGTTTGTATATTAACAGGATCGTCTACTAACTATTCTGTTATTTATGGGGTATTATACAAGGGAATGTATATGATGGTTGGGAATATAGTTTGTATATTAACAGGATCGTCTACTAACTATTCTGTTATTTATGGGGTATTATACAAGGGAATGTATATGATGGTTGGGAATATATAGTTTGTATATTAACAGGATCGTCTACTAACTATTCTGTTATTTATGGGGTATTATACAAGGGAATGTATATGATGGTTGGGAATATATAGTTTGTATATTAACAGGATCGTCTACTAACTATTCTGTTATTTATGGGGTATTATACAAGGGAATGTATATGATGGTTGGGAATATATAGTTTGTATATTAACAGGATCGTCTACTAACTATTCTGTTATTTATGGGGTATTATACAAGGGAATGTATATGATGGTTGGGAATATATAGTTTGTATATTAACAGGATCGTCTACTAACTATTCTGTTATTTATGGGGTATTATACAAGGGAATGTATATGATGGTTGGGAATATAATAGTTTGTATATTAACAGGATCGTCTACTAACTATTCTGTTATTTATGGGGTATTATACAAGGGAATGTATATGATGGTTGGGAATATATAGTTTGTATATTAACAGGATCGTCTACTAACTATTCTGTTATTTATGGGGTATTATACAAGGGAATGTATATGATGGTTGGGAATATATAGTTTGTATATTAACAGGATCGTCTACTAACTATTCTGTTATTTATGGGGTATTATACAAGGGAATGTATATGATGGTTGGGAATATATAGTTTGTATATTAACAGGATCGTCTACTAACTATTCTGTTATTTATGGGGTATTATACAAGGGAATGTATATGATGGTTGGGAATATATAGTTTGTATATTAACAGGATCGTCTACTAACTATTCTGTTATTTATGGGGTATTATACAAGGGAATGTATATGATGGTTGGGAATATATAGTTTGTATATTAACAGGATCGTCTACTAACTATTCTGTTATTTATGGGGTATTATACAAGGGAATGTATATGATGGTTGGGAATATATAGTTTGTATATTAACAGGATCGTCTACTAACTATTCTGTTATTTATGGGGTATTATACAAGGGAATGTATATGATGGTTGGGAATATATAGTTTGTATATTAACAGGATCGTCTACTAACTATTCTGTTATTTATGGGGTATTATACAAGGGAATGTATATGATGGTTGGGAATATATAGTTTGTATATTAACAGGATCGTCTACTAACTATTCTGTTATTTATGGGGTATTATACAAGGGAATGTATATGATGGTTGGGAATATATAGTTTGTATATTAACAGGATCGTCTACTAACTATTCTGTTATTTATGGGTAATTATACAAGGGAATGTATATGATGGTTGGGAATATATAGTTTGTATATTAACAGGATCGTCTACTAACTATTCTGTTATTTATGGGGTATTATACAAGGGAATGTATATGATGGTTGGGAATATATAGTTTGTATATTAACAGGATCGTCTACTAACTATTCTGTTATTTATGGGGTATTATACAAGGGAATGTATATGATGGTTGGGAATATATAGTTTGTATATTAACAGGATCGTCTACTAACTATTCTGTTATTTATGGGGTATTATACAAGGGAATGTATATGATGGTTGGGAATATATAGTTTGTATATTAACAGGATCGTCTACTAACTATTCTGTTATTTATGGGGTATTATACAAGGGAATGTATATGATGGTTGGGAATATATAGTTTGTATATTAACAGGATCGTCTACTAACTATTCTGTTATTTATGGGGTATTATACAAGGGAATGTATATGATGGTTGGGAATATATAGTTTGTATATTAACAGGATCGTCTACTAACTATTCTGTTATTTATGGGGTATTATACAAGGGAATGTATATGATGGTTGGGAATATATAGTTTGTATATTAACAGGATCGTCTACTAACTATTCTGTTATTTATGGGGTATTATACAAGGGAATGTATATGATGGTTGGGAATATATAGTTTGTATATTAACAGGATCGTCTACTAACTATTCTGTTATTTATGGGGTATTATACAAGGGAATGTATATGATGGTTGGGAATATAGTTTGTATATTAACAGGATCGTCTACTAACTATTCTGTTATTTATGGGGTATTATACAAGGGAATGTATATGATGGTTGGGAATATATAGTTTGTATATTAACAGGATCGTCTACTAACTATTCTGTTATTTATGGGGTATTATACAAGGGAATGTATATGATGGTTGGGAATATATAGTTTGTATATTAACAGGATCGTCTACTAACTATTCTGTTATTTATGGGGTATTATACAAGGGAATGTATATGATGGTTGGGAATATATAGTTTGTATATTAACAGGATCGTCTACTAACTATTCTGTTATTTATGGGGTATTATACAAGGGAATGTATATGATGGTTGGGAATATATAGTTTGTATATTAACAGGATCGTCTACTAACTATTCTGTTATTTATGGGGTATTATACAAGGGAATGTATATGATGGTTGGGAATATATAGTTTGTATATTAACAGGATCGTCTACTAACTATTCTGTTATTTATGGGGTATTATACAAGGGAATGTATATGATGGTTGGGAATATATAGTTTGTATATTAACAGGATCGTCTACTAACTATTCTGTTATTTATGGGGTATTATACAAGGGAATGTATATGATGGTTGGGAATATATAGTTTGTATATTAACAGGATCGTCTACTAACTATTCTGTTATTTATGGGGTATTATACAAGGGAATGTATATGATGGTTGGGAATATATAGTTTGTATATTAACAGGATCGTCTACTAACTATTCTGTTATTTATGGGGTATTATACAAGGGAATGTATATGGCGGTTGGGAATATATAGTTTGTTTAACCCTAATTGTACCGGTGCCATCCTTTTAACTATTCTGGTTAATATTTATTGAGTTGTTCAGCTTTAAAAGGCTTCAAAATATTTCACATAACCCTTGTTACTACCACAGATCCTACCTATACTGCATATAATTGTCTAAATATATCTAGAATAACCTTAACAATACGGCACTGGTACTTAAGGGAGCCCACCTCGCTTTTGTTTTCCTCTATCTCTCCCTCTCTCTTTGCCTTGTATCCATTCGGCCCCATTCAGCCTACGGTTTTAAGACGTTTACCCCCATCCAGGTGTCAATATTTTCCTGGCGAGCAGTAGCGAGCCAGCATATATATATTTGTTTTTTGACAGCAAGCTAAACCGGATTTCTCCATACAATGCTGGCTCGCTATCGATCGCCAGGAAGAAATCGACACCTGGATGGTGATAATCGTCTTAAAACAGTTGGCTGAATAGGGCCGAATGGATACAAGCCAGAGAAAGAGAGAAATGGAGAGAAAGATACAAAAAACAAACGTTGACCCCCCTTAACCAAAATATCCATCAGCAGATAGTATACCCACAGCTTCCCGTCTGGTTACTCAGAAGTATAGAGAAAGACAGCGTTGTCTATGTCAGCTATAGTCTATCTGCTGTAAGTAGGAGAGAAATCATCACCTCTAATCTCTGTAACTCAAAAACAACTAGAGTAATCGAGCTAATATTTCTACCATTTGGGAAGAGTCAATCAAGGAATAGATGTGGACATTTACAGCCAATTTGGTGTGGCCCTTTTTGAGTTACAGAGGATAGAGGTCATGATTTCTCGCATACTTACAGCGAATAGACTATAGGTGGGTAAACGAATTCTGCGCCACCCTGTTTATATTTATACCCTGTTTCTTTTCAACTGACGGTATATTGCTAAGCTCCCATTAAGGGGGGTCACCGGCTGTTTTTATATTTCTCTCCTTTACTTTCTGTCCCTGTCTTGTATGCATTCGGCACCATTCAGCCAACTGTTTTAAGATTTTTATCCCCATCCAGGTGTCGATATCTTCATGGCGAGCGATAGCAAGCCAGCATTGTATGGAGAAATCCGGCTTCGCCGGAGAAATTGTTCTATCGAAAATTGTACAAATTTAGCTTGCTGTCAAAACAAAAATATATATATGCTAGCTCGCTACCGCTCGCCAAGAAATATTTACACCTTGATGGGGGTAAATGTCTTAAGACAGTTGGCTAAATGAGGCCGAATTGATACAAGTCAAAGAGAGAGGGAGAGAAAGAGAAAAAAAGCGAGGTGGGTTCCCTTAAGATTTCTCAGTTATTTTGAAGATTTTGTAGTGGCATATGGTGTTAATTATATAAATGTGGTGTTAATATGATGCAGAGACATAGTAGTTTCATATTTTTCCGTTAGATATCGAAAAATCAGTTGTTAGGGGATTCAATTTACCGTCAGATGAAATGAAACTGAGTATAGCAGAGTTTAATAATTATTTGCGTTTTCGTGGAACTAACTAAAGCGAAGAGAGAAATTGTACCTGATCGTGTTGTAAAGTTGTTTCAGAGCTGAAGACACAAATATACAGAAATAAACAACCATCCCCGCCTTAAGTTAGGGTGCCTTATCGATATTTGCCTGAATCCGGGCGCTTGCTTATCCACATTTACTGTCTTCTGGGATCATCGTGTATTTCCAAATATTCCGAAATATATACACATACATGCATTATTCCGCTACATATAACTAAGGGATACTTTTTTTTTTTCTCTGGATCCCTTTTTCCTTTATGGTTAGCCCCATTGGTTATGAAAGTTTAAGACGTTCACCTCATTAGTTTGACGATTTCACCACATCAATTGTTTCGTGACCTTTAGGTGTCGCGGTAGTATATAATATTTTAGAGCGGGGTATTTTTCTACGGAAAAATAAAACAAACAAATTTTGAGAGGGGGTCTTGGGGGCGTTTTTTAAAGTTCGATGGAAACCTAGCGAGGAAATACTAACTTTATAATTGGATAAATAGATAAACACAACATTATAAGACCGTCTCCATAACATACGGATTCTTAGCTATTTACTTAAGCCCGGGCGCTTATCCACATATACCTTCATTTGGGAGCATTGTCTATTTCCAAATCTTTTGGAACCATAAACATCCATTATTCCGATACATAATTAACCCTCTCTGTACCGGCGACGTCTGTTTGTTGTTGATTTCAGCTACGTTTAGATGATTTTATGAAGCTTAGGACAGATATAGGTAAGCTAAAAATATTAATTAAGATAGTTTGTAGTCTACAAGACGATTACAAGATTTATACATCATTTGATATCGCCGGTAAACATTCTGGATTTTGTCTATATCCTTTATGATTTCACGTTTTTTCTTTCTATTGTTTAAGCTTTATCTACAGTAAATAACCACTTCCGAGTTTCAGGCTATAAGGAAGTTGGGGCTGAGAGAGAGAGAGAGAGAGAGAGAGAGAGAGAGAGAGAGAGAGAGAGAGGAAGTGATAAATCAGTGAGAGGTAGGAAGAGTGCCTCGTTAAGGAGAGAACTAGTACTTGTTGTCTTCCTATCAGAGTCTGAGGAGGAGGAGGAAGAGGAATACAAAGGAATACAAATGAGAACAAACTGCAACAAACCTATTGGTCCTTAGGGGGCAGTTGGATATCTAAAACTACTAATCTATTGACTACGAGGTAGAGAAAGGGATGGTAAAGAAGGCTCCTCCCCACACACCACTCCCTCCAGCTAATGCTGTCATGGAAACCGTTGGAAAAGTACCATGTAAAATGGAAAAACTGACACGGAATTTTGGATTGGACAGGGAGAAATTTAAGTTGATTTGTAATCTAAGCTAACTATATTAATAAAATCCTGAAAGGATTCCAAATATTCCAAATATTCACAACACGGTTGGAGAAGAAATTGGGGGTTATTTGCTAAGTGTTTATCCAGATAGTTCTTGAATGTTTCGACAGTATTACAGTTTACAATGTTCGTGGGTAGTCAGTTCCAAATATTCACAACACGGTTGGAGAAGAAATTGGGGGTTATTTGCTAAGTGTTTATCCAGATAGTTCTTGAATGTTTCGACAGTATTACAGTTTACAATGTTCGAGGGTAGTCTGTTCCAATTATTCACAACACGGTTGAAGACGAAATTGGGGGTTATTTGCTAAGTGTTTATCCAGATAGTTCTTGAATGTTTCGACAGTATTACAGTTTACAATGTTCGAGGGTAGTCTGTTCCAATTATTCACAACACGGTTGAAGACGAAATTGGGGGTTATTTGCTAAGTGTTTATCCAGATAGTTCTTGAATGTTTCGACAGTATTACAGTTTACAATGTTCGAGGGTAGTCAGTTCCAAATATTCACAACACGGTTGGAGAAGAAATGCTTCGCCTCATGAGATGAAAACGCTTGCCTATGATATTATAACCATTGTTTCTCGTGTAGTTTGCTTGATTGATCGAGAATAATTCGCTTACATTTATGTTGCTGAATCCCTTGAAGACTTTAAACACCTCTATTAGGTCACCTCTCATTCTGCGCTTTGTTAAGCTAAACACATTGAGTTTTTTAAATGCTCTTCGTACGGTTTATTACACAATCTAGGTATCATATTATTGACTCTGCGTTGCACCTTTTCAAGTTTATGTATGTTCTTATTGTAGTACAGTGATCAGAATTGCACGCAGTATTCTAGATGGGGACGCGCCAGTGAGTTGAATGGAGTAAGTATGATTTGTTTTGATTTTAATTTAAATGTTCTGCCAATGAAAACCACATTTAGCAGTTTTTAATACCTCTGTGCACTGTTTACTCGGTTTCAGGTCACTTGATATTATAACTAGCAGATCCCAGGAGAAGGAGAAGGAGGAGGAGAAGGATCTCTCTCTCTATCTCTCTCTCTCTCTCTCTCTCTCTCTCTCTCTCTCTCTCTCTCTCTCTCTCTCTCTCTCTCTCTCTCTCTCTCTCTCTCTCTCTCTCTCTCTCTCTCTCTCTCTCTCTCTCTCTCTCTCTCTCTCTCTCTCTTCTCTCACTTCACCACCACCAACAATTACTCTAGATAATCCCAGCTCAAGGGGAAATCTAGCTGGGTAGTTTGAAACTCCAGTATGTATGAAGTCGTATGTCACGCTTAAGGGGGGCGGCGGTGGAGTGGGTATCATTTGTCAACACGAATTTTAGAGCGAATAGTAACAAATCCTATCATATCCTTTATTCACCCTTTCAGCAGGATGACGTAATTTTCATCATATTCTGGTTACCATTAGACGATTTTCTTTAGTATATAATCTACCTCTAGGAGTGAAAGGGATAAATACAATCTCAATATACCCTCCGAATAGCCGAAGCTCAGCTTAAGCTGCATAAAATCATCTAATGTTAGCCAGATTCAAGGGTAAAAAGACGTCATCGTGCTGAAGGGGTTAAAAGGTACTGATTATTTGGTTACCTATTTATTTGTTGTTTATTTTCATCACTACACCTCTATCAAGCTTAACAAGATACGCCCTAGACCCCCCTGCAAGATACATTTGTAAAACAAAAATCGCCAGAAAACTTCTGGCCGAAGGCCGTTTCCTCCTATAATTACAGGTTGGCTATCGCTTGCTAGGAAAAAATTGACACCTAATTGGCAAAAAAGGTCTTAATATTGACAAACAAATGGAGTGAAAGGTTTCATAATCGCCAAACTAATGGGGATAAACATGAGGGAGAAGTGGGGCCAGAATAAAACAATGATCTCCCCTTAAGTGCGGTATTTAGGTAATATATATATATATATATATATATATATATATATATATATGTTTCTAATCTCTCAGTGGGGTTCGAACCGCCGACCGTCAAGACGATAGCCGACGCTTTAATAAACTACACCACGGTATATATATATATATATATATATATATATATATATATATAGATATATATATGTTATGCCAGGTTTTATACTGGGGTTTAATTGGACGATGGTAGGTTCTTACTTGACTGGAGAAACTAAAGCCAAACTACACATGCACAAAAGTCGTAAAGGGTAATTATAATACTGAATACACACATCAATTTCCTTTTAATAATCACTTAATGAACAACACGAATAATACACCTTATACTGATACATAGAATAATCACAATACAAATATGCCTAGCATGGGTGAGGATCCACGACGGACCTGTATAATTCACTTAGCCCTCCTATTTTATCACTTGCGTAGTTTTGCAGATACACTTAGTTTGCACAGGTAATGGAAGTAATATAACTCCTTCCCGCATTCCTATTCTAACACTGGATAGATCTGGAGATATGGGGACTGGTGACTGAAGTGTTACTAGCTGAGTCCTTTCTCTTGGTTCCGTCGAGCCACTTAGGTGGTCCTGCCGTTTGGTAAATGGGATAGGGATACAGATGGACTAGTTGGTTTTGGATCTTAAATAGTAGTTCCTTATGTCATGACACAGGGTGCATACCATCGGATGAACGCGAGCATAAACCTAGACATATCTTGAGTTATGGCTGCTCAACTATCCTGACCGTTATACTAGTCGTTGGTGAAGTTCTGTTTCGGTACTCTTGATGTAGGGTCTATAATACAAAGTCGCTCGTGTCATGACAGAGTAACTAGGTATCGGGCTAACGTGGGGAATAATTAAGATCATGATCATCTACAGTAGTTCTCCCAATCTTCCTCTGACCGCTGTAAGAGTGTTCAAAGAGCCTAGGGGTCGATTATTAAACCTTTTTACAGCATATGTCCTTCACCATGGTGTCGGACAGATGCAGTATGGACTTGTATGTGCAAAGTGCCGTTACTTGTACGGTATCTCGCAAAGCCCGAACTATTATAGATGTCTTGCCATGGCAAAGACTTCTTTAAGAGTTTTGGAGAGTACTGGATTGATCCTGAAAGTAAGTTTGTGGCAAGCCCTCGGTGCTACTTTCAGTGTCAAAACTTACAGCCTAAAAGAAATCCAAATGTTATCACTACACAATGGTGTGTAGGAGCAAAAGTTCACTAGTAGGGTAAGAACACTCTCAGACAATAAGGTAGACAGCAGCCATGGCATGAATACTTGGATGAATGAGAGGTTAATTCTTAGGCTCAAATTTTGCATGCAAGTAAAGTGATCCTTCATATTGCTGACTCTACCTTGTTCTCGTCGAGATGGTCATGACTATTGCTGCTATGTCCCAGGGCTGGTACTTGGAGGTCAGAAGGTCATAGGAACAGGGGCGGGGGAGGGGGGGGGGGGGGGGGATTAGGCGGTTGAGGTAGCCCCCTTAGAAATTCCCGTGCTGGTGGTGTGGAACCTGCGCGGAAGAGCGGCGCATATGGAGGGGGGAGATTTGGGTATGTCGTCCCTCGTTGGTATGGCGGTATTGTATTTTCTTCTCCTGTCCTCCTGCATTGTTGATTGTGAAGCTGATTATTTTTCCTGGGGTGGGTGGTAGGTTGTGGTTGATGGTGGCATTTCTGGCTTCCTGAGAGTTGGTTTGGGACGGGACTAATTTCGGTTTTGGGCGGCCATGTTGTTTCCCTTCTTCCTTTGTCTTCCTATTTATTTCTGGTTGTGGTGGCTGCTTGGTGTTTACATGTTTGGGTGAGTTTTCTTTCTTATGCTGTTTCCCTTTCCTGTTTTTATTTGCTTCTGTGTTCGTCCGGTGTGTGATGGGTCTTTGTATTTTCATATCTCTTTTGGTCTTGCTGGTATTCTCGTTCTTTCTTGACATTTTCTTTGATGGTGTATGTTCTCTGCTGTTCTTTTCTTTTCTCATGGTTTCCCCTGGTATCTCAAAGCTTCGTTTTTGGGGTTCCGGCTGGTCTGTTGTGGCATGGTTGTTATTTTTATCTTGGATATTTAAATATATACAGTGTGTACAGTATATATATATATATATATATATATATATATATATATACAGTATATATGTATTATTATATTTTATTTGTTTTATTTTGTTTTTGGGGGGAGGGTAACTGAAGTTCACATATATTTTATAATCTATATACGCAGGCACATGCCCCATAGCTGGGGGTGGCCAACTCGAGACAGAGCCCAAACAGAAACAACAAACTAAAATACAGAATAAATCATTCACGCACATTTAGGTCGCCCACAAGAAGACCCAGAGACCAAGGACCATGAGCGGTCTCCAGCTAAAGATTCCCAGGTCCCAGTTCTCCCGGAGAGGCTTTAATTTATGAAGTGAACATAATTTCGAAAAAATAGTTTATTCGAATAGATGAATTAATTAAATATTCTGGAAGACATTCTATCTGAATCCGTTCCGCTGCCTATATAAAGATTAATTTATGTTTCAACCCTTTGAGTACCGGTGACGTGACGAGCTTTTAAATTGGTTTCAGCTATATTTATACGATTTTGTGGGGCTTAGGAACAATCTGTGGAAGTTAACAGGGATAAATGATAGAGTTAGAGGTCTTTTAATTACTAGAGGTCTTTCTTAAACTAAATAAAGTAGTCAAATAGTTGCCAAGATATATTGAAAAGGACGTCTGCAGTACTGAATGGGTGGCTATAAACGAATTTGACCTGCAGAAAAATATTTATGTGGCGAACCATCCTGCGTAAAAAGAAAACGCCAGCCAAAGGGAAATTAATTGCAAGGCCACTTTCAGGTGATTGCAAAAAGACGGCAGGAAAAGAATGTGTTTTATATGTCATTATATGTTTTTGTTTTGAATATACTTATTATTTGTTTATTAATAGTTTTATATTTATGTTTGTATTTGAATTATTTCATTTATTTAGTTATGTATTTATATGCATATTTATGTCTTTATATTTTTATTATTATTTTTTGTTTCGCTGAAGGATCGACCTTTGTTGCTGGTGGGGCAGGATATTTCCCACTTGAAGTAGGAAGAGGTGAGAAGAAATGAAACATCGAAAGGTGCAGAAAGTGTACAATAAAAGTTGGGTAAGTAAAATATATAAGATAATACAAATATTGTCTATAATGATATGAAGCGATTTTTTTTTATATTTGAGTTAATACAACATTAAGCCATGAATATATATATATATATATATATATATATATATATATATATATATATATATATATATATATATATATATATATATATATATATATATATATATATATATATATTATATATATATATATATATATATATATAGAGAGAGAGAGATATCTAGCTGTACCGATTTAATACATCCAATGTAAAACCAAAATAATAATTATGAATCTTTAAATATAGTGCAAATACATTATACCGTTTTCTTTTCGAATATCAGTGATATAGCAATCTAGACGCATTATCTTCCTTTTTGGGAGGTTTTTGCATGTATTTATTATTTTTCTAGACCTCCATCAAATTAAAAAAAAACATCCATTAGATCCCCTTCTAGATTAATTTGTACATTTTTCGGTAGAGAAATGTCCTGGCCGAAGGCTGGTTCTTCCAGCGTTACAGGCACACTATCGTTCGCCAGGGAAAAAATCGACACCTAAATAGCACGAAAGGTCTAAATATTGACGAAGAAATGGGACGAAAGGTATTAAAATCGACTAACTAATGGGGCAAACATTTCAACATCTGAAAAGTAATGGGGCTAAACCTGAGGGAGAAAGTGGTCCAGAAAACCGGCCCCTCTCCCCTTAAACCATTATGTTCCGTTATGTTGTATTGATTTATGTATTTTATTAATATTATTTGTTGTTTTCAATATTCATATAGTAATTGTTCACGTTGAATACATGTTATATATCATAATCAGGACAATATGAATGACGAAGATACTCTATGATATATTCTGTATGTTATGAAGTTTATGTTTTGTAAATATTCATGCTTCTCGTTCAGCTTCCATTGATATATCGACATATCTGAGTCATAAGGTGAAAGAGAACATTTTGGAAGGGTAAGCGAATACGTTTAAGGAGAGATGTTTATGTAATTGTTTATTTATATATTTATTTATTAGCATCTTATATTTTCCTTCCTCAACCTCCATCAACCTTAAGAAAAATACCCCCAAAACCCCCCATCGAGATATATTTGTGTATTTTTCAGTAAAAAATGGCCTGGCCGAAGACCGGTTCCTCCTAAATTGCAGGCTCACGATCACTCACCAAGAAATAAATTGACGCGTAAATGGCAGGAAAGGTCTTAAAATCGCTAAGTTAATGGGACGAACGTCTTAAACTCTCAAAACGAATGAAGCTAAAAACATGAGTGTGAGGGGGGTCCAGAAACATGAGTGTGAGGGGGGTCCAGAAACATGAGTGTGAGGGGGGTCCAGAAACTCCCTCCCCTCCTTAAGCACTTCAGAGTACTGTAAGTCTTAAGAAGCTTTAACAGTCAAATTTATATCAAAATATTGTATTGCACATATTGATGTTGATCTTGTATATTTATACCAAAATATTGTATTGTACATATTGATGTTGATTTTGTATATTTATACCAAAATATTGTATTGCACATATTGATGTTGATTTTGTATATTTATACCAAAATATTGTATTGCACATATTGATGTTGATCTTGTATATTTTCTCTTAGATTTTCAGTTATACAAAATTGCTAAAAGGCTAAATTGCTTCCGTATAATCAAGAAATTTCACACGATCGATTCTTCCATCAATTTTCGATGAACAAGTGTTTCATCTCATACTACGTTTTTGTTTTTTTCTCATTGGAATCAACAGCTAAACTGACATAATACATAACTTCAATTCAGAAGATGCCAGACGGCTATTGCCAGAAGAAAATGGGGAAAAAATCGCTACTGTAACACCGGTTCCAAACTCACAATATAACCTTTCAAGCCAGAATATACCTGCAACGTTTATTCAAATATATATGTAAATAAAACCACTAGCGTTCCCGGAATGTTGTGGAAAACAAAACAAAATACTGAATATTTATAACCATGTGTACGGAGACTGGTGTGGGGTTTTACATTACAAACATAATTTTTGAATATTTGGCAGAGTTGGGTATGCATATGTTGACCTTTTCGAATGGTAAACCGGCTCACATTATAATTTTTGTTCAGGAGAAAAGGAGGGCATAACGTATATTATTTTGTTTGTCTGAATAGCGAAATATACATTATGGAGTGCTGGAGGGACCTTAGTGACCCTGGTCTCTGGGTCTTCTCCTGGATGACCTAGATGTGTGTGAATTTGTATTTTGTTTTTATGTGTTCATTGTTTTCTGTTGTGTTTTGTGTTGTCCCATTCTGGCTCTGTCTTGAGTCGCCCCCCCCCACCCAAAAAATACAAATAAATACAAATAAATAAATAGAAAAAGTGGGGATTGGGCCTGAGTAGATAGATCGAATATTTGTGTGCACGAATGTTCTCTTGTTATGATTTCATTTTACAAATACAAATACAAGGGAAGACAAGCAACAACATACTTAAGGGGACAGTGGCTGTTTGTTTGGTCTATTAATTCATATATTCATATATTTATTGTTTAGTTTCCTCCCGAGACCTCCATCAAGCTTAGAAAAATACCCCCTAGACCCCCTTCAAGATAGATTTGTACATTTTTCAGTAGAAACATTTCCTAAAATTATAGGCTCGCTATCGCTCGCCAGGAAAAAATCAACCCCTAAATGGCATAAAGGGTCCTAATATTGACAAAAGAAATGGGGTGAAAGGTCATAAAATCCCCAAACTAATGGAACCAACGTCTTCAAATCTCAAAACTACTATGGCAAACCATTAGGGAGAAAAACGGTCTGTCTCCCCTTAATGGTCCTTACTAGGCTATTTGTTAGGGAAAAACAAATATTGCCAGTGCAATCAACTCCAGAAAGCCTGTGGTCCAGAAAACCACATTATAGTACTACAGTATGTACGATATTGATACGGTCACGTTTCTCGGGCACAAACACAGTCATTTCGGGAATTTATGACTAAATATTTATCTAGGCGGTATTTAACCCTTTAAAATGATGACGCATTTTGATCGATTATTCCGGCTATCACTAGACGGTTTTATACAATTTGGGAAGGATACGTGGGACTTAGGCCTAAAAGGGTAACGACTATCTCGATTAACCTTCTGACTTCAGTATACTCTTCCTAATATATCAGCTCATAGTAGCAACCAAACAAAAACATATAATAATAATAATAAATAAAACACACACACATATAATAAATGCGTCATCATAATTATATTCTAAAGACTTAAGGTTTGGATTGTATGGACCTCTACAACATTTCTAGGCACTTGATTCCATAAGTTTACCAATCTGTTGAAAAAGAAGTGCTTCACTTTTTCAGTTAATTTATTTTGACAGACATAATTATCTGAGATCAGTTATTTTCGTCCACCTGATTCTACTCTATATAATCACAGAACAAGCATGCGTCCCTCATCCCACTCAACTCCACATTCACTCATATACCTATCAACTCCATCCATCCATCTCATTCTCGGTCTCCCTCTCCATCTCTACCCTTCCACTTCAGTTTCACTCAATCTTATAAACATGCTCTCACTTTCCGTATGCTGCACATGACCGAAGTACCTCAAGGTGTTCCTCTTCACATTCTCCAGCACATCCACATCCACACTGCATCGCTCTTGTACTTCCTCATTCGACTGTCTATCTCTCCACGTGACTCTACATGCACTTCACAAGCAATCAATGTGTATCTGATTTCAAACTTCATATAATTATTTCTGCCACAGTGCCATTTTCTATGTATTTTTCCTTGTTATCTATTATGCACCACTTCTCTTGGTGTCACACGACCGCACTTTCGGCAATTAGGCTATCGACGAGCAAGTTTATGCTCGTATTATTTTGAGGCTCTTTCGCATTGGAATCGGAAACTAGATCGAAGTTAGATTATTTTGGGTAGTTTAATTCTCATGAAGTTTAAATTTGGAAGCAGCCAGATTACAATTTCCAGTAAACATTGACGGAAACATCACTGTATACACTTACCATAGTGTTATCATCCAGTAAACATTGACGGAAACATCTCTGTATACACTTTCCATTGTGTTATCTTCCAGTAAACATTGACGGAAACATCACTGTATACACTTACCATTGTGTTATCTTCCAGTAAACATTGACGGAAACATCACTGTATACACTTACCATTGTGTTATCTTCCAGTAAACATTGACGGAAACATCACTGTATACACTTACCATTGTGTTATCATCCAGTAAACATTGACGGAAACATCACTGTATACACTTACTATTGTGTTATCTTCCAGTAAACATTGACGGAAACATCACTGTATACACTTACCATTGTGTTATCATCCAGTAAACATTGACGGAAACATCACTGTATACACTTACCATTGTGTTATCTTCCAGTAAACATTGATGGAAACATCACTGTATACACTTACCATTGTGTTATCATCCAGTAAACATTGACGGAAACATCACTGTATACACTTACCATTGTGTTATCTTCCAGTAAACATTGACGGAAACATCACTGTATACACTTACCATTGGGTTATCTTCCAGTAAACATTGACGGAAACATCACTGTATACACTTACCATTGTGTTATCTTCCAGTAAACATTGACGGAAACATCACTGTATACACTTACCATTGGGTTATCTTCCAGTAAACATTGACGGAAACATCACTGTATACACCAGAGGTGGGCAGGTGCGCGCCATTTGGCGCTCTGCTCTCTGGGATCCGGTGCGCATTACCAATATAGAGGAGCGAGGAGCGGCAAAATTCTGAAATAGGAGTGCAGGCGGGGAGCGCAGCTAGAAATTCGTGCTCCTTTCTGGCGCTCCGGAGGCGATTTTTCCTGTCAACAACAGGTACAAGAACGTCATTATCGTGTACAGTCATCGTACCGTTCGTACGGTGTTACTCACGGTGTTAGTGAACTGTGATACAGTGATACTATGATAGTGACAGACTGACAGTGTTACAGTTGTTCTTGTTATTTTTATTTTTTTGGCTTTTGCTAACGCAAAGTAAACCTTACGGGCAAGTTACGGCTTACGAAGGGGCCTAAGGGTAAGTCTGGCAGTGGTATAGCCCGAGCCTGTCTGACTGTCTGATAGTCAAAAGACACTATATAAAGACTTCAGAGACTTTTATCATTTTATGGTATCGATACTATCGGAATGTTACTTGAATGTATGGGTGGGAGGGTGGTTGGGGGGATGGTGGTGGGAAGGTAGAAGCGTAATTGACTCGTGTTACAAATATGAAGACGATTGGTGAGGTAGTTTCGCCACCTCAGATTTTATTTGTTTTCCTTTTCTTCGTACGGATACGCTGGAAGTGGGTTGTGGGAGGCAGTTGGGGGTGTGGTGGAGGGAAGGCATAAGCGTAAGGCACTTGTCACACAAATATAGAACCAATTGGTGCAATCGTTTCGCCGCCACAGATTTTTTTTTGTGTTCCTTGTGAGGCGACCGATAGTCAGCGAGTGGGTGGGAGGAGGGGTTTGGGGTAGTGGTGGTGCCGTGGTGGGTATGCAGAAGGGTAAGGTACATATGGTAAAAAACTAAAAATATGAAAGCCATAGGTGCAGTCGTTTCGCTGCTACGATTTTTTTTCGGCGAGTCAGTATATAATTATATACGAACCTGGCACTGGGCGTGACAACTGACATCTGACAAGACCCTAGTCCCGGCCGTATATATATAATTATTATAAATTATATACCGTCGGACCTGGCAGTTTCGGACCTAGTTTCTCAGTTTGGACAGTTTCTGTAATCTTTATTTCATATCATAGATATCAATGGACAGTCACAATGTCACAAACTCACAATGATATCAATCATATCATATCATTGACATTTGCAATGATATCAATCATATCATATCATTGACATTTGATTCATTGATATGACATAAAGAATAACAGAAACTGAGAAAGTGAGAAACTTAAACAGTTAAACTTCAGAAAGACACCATGACTTGAGGTTTTTTGAATGTTTTGAATTCTTGAAATTTAGTGAAGTGAAAGACAAAGGACAAAGTGAAGGACAAAGGTAAATAATTATATAACTTCTAGAAGCTGTTTGGTTTGTTTTGTTTTTATATACCTATTTTTAGGAGCGCGGAGCGCAGGAGCGCGGAGCGGGAAGCGCATCGGGTCTGCTGACAAAAGGAGCGCGTGAGCGCTGCCGCATTACCTTATGTCTGATGAGCGCGGAGCGCTGCCGCATTACCGGTCCCACCGGAGCGCGCCCACCTCTGGTATACACTTACTATTGTGTTATCTTCCAGTAAACATTGACGTAAACATCACTGTATACACTTACCATTGTGTTATCTTCCAGTAAACATTGACGGAAACATCACTGTATACACTTACCATTGTGTTATCTTCCAGTAAACATTGACGGAAACATCACTGTATACACTTACCATTGTGTTATCTTCCAGTAAACATTGACGGAAACATCACTGTATACACTTACCATTGTGTTATCTTCCAGTAAACATTGACGGAAACATCACTGTATACACTTACCATTGTGTTATCTTCCAGTAAACATTGACGGAAACATCACTGTATACACTTACCATTGTGTTATCTTCCAGTAAACATTGACGGAAACATCACTATATACACTTCCCATTGTGTTATCTTCCCTTAACTTCCATTCTTTTGTTATCCTTTGTATTCCTTTCCATCCCTTCCTTCCTTCCACCATTCCTTTCAACATTCCTTCTTTCCTTCTTTCATTCTTCTCCTCTTGTCCTCATTCTTTCGATCTTAATTTTATATCTATATGTATCTATCTATCTATCTATATGTCTGTCTGTCTGTCTGTCTGTCTCTCTCTTTCTCTCTCTCTCTCTTACTCTCACTCTCACTCTCACTCTCTCTCTCTCTCTCTCTCTCTCTCTCTCTCTCTCTCTCTCTCTCTTCCACCTCTCCTGTTCCTCAAGTGTGTATTCAGCTCTTTCTTTCACTTTAAGAATACGGGTTTTTCTTTTAACTCCTCGCTCATCTTAAGACCTGGGAGCAAACAGGCATTTAAGAGAAAGTAAGGCTATTTTTAGTTAATTGAAATAGAATGTAGCCTTTCAATGGGTAACCGTCCTTCCTAATCTGAATAAAATAATTTATTAATTGTCAGAATATAATTAATAGAACGTGAACGGTACAGAAGGAGTTAAGGTGAGGTTTTGAAATGTTTTCCCTAGAAATCTATCACGCACAAAAATACACCCCCTTGACCCCCTTTTCAAGATATATTTGTACATTTTCCGGTATTCTATATTTTATTAATTTCACCACAATACCGAACACCCCCAATGAAATCAATTAAAGTATATATGTGATCCACCGGGATTCGAACCTGGGTTACCACACACAGATTTTTCCCGGCCGAAGGGTTCCTCTTAAATTACAAGCCCGCTTTCGCTCGCTAGGAAAAAATGGATACCTAAATGGAACGAAATGTCTAAAAATTAACATAAATAGGGTGAACATTTAAAACATCGCCAAACTAATGGGGCGAACGTCTCAAAATCTCAAAACAATGGGGTTAAACATGAGGGAGAAAGTGGCCAAGAAAAAAATCCCTCCAGTGGAAATCTGCCCTAAACTCTCTCAGTACTGGTGACGACCTTATAGCTTTATTCTGACTACTATAAGACAAGTTCATTAAGTTTAGGAAGGGTCTCTAAGCAATTCAACGGCTACAAAGTATCTCGATTAACCTTTTTATTTACCGCAGATCCTTCCTAAGCCTCAAAAAATCTTCTAAACAGAATTAGAATACATTAAAATGGACGTCGCTTGAACTGAAAGCGTTAAGCAGTGATATGATAACAATGTCTAAGTGTGACACAAATGATACAAATGATACAACTTATACAAAATATACAAAATATACATATTATATAAAATATAACAATTATACAAATGATAAAAAGTTTACAAATTATATCAATTATACAAATTATCATATTATATATGATACAAATTATACAAATGAAGCATATGCTACATATGATACAAATGATACATATGGTACAAATGATACAAATGATACATATGATACATATGATACAAATCTCTATATGTGTGAGTTAGATTATCTGTATATGCATATCCTTTTTTCATGATATACATGTAGACGTACTTCCAAAACTTAAAAATAAAACGACAACTAAATGGCGCGAAAAGTCTAGATATTGATAAATAAATGGGACGAATGGTCTTAAATTCAACAAACTAACGGGGGCGAATGTCTGATAATCTCAAAACTAATAGGGCTAAACATGAGTGAGAAGGGAGTCCAGAAAAAGAACACCAACTTCCTCCCCCTTAACTGCTAACTCTTTCTGTACCGGTGCATTTTTTCATTAGATTCTGGCAACTATTAGACGATTTTATTCAGCTTAGGAAGGATGTCTACCAATTAAAAGGCATCAGACTATCTCGTGTTCTTTTTGCTAACATACTGTATATACAGTGCCTCTTAAGCTTCATCAAATTGTCTAAATGTAGCTAAACTATAATACAAAAGACGTTGCCGGTACAGAAGGGTTAATTAATATGGAAGGAGTTGGTCTGCAATGTTTCCCATGCGATCGGAATTTAATTTTCATGCAATGATCGCGAGCATTCGAACTGCCTGTCATTAATTGCAGATTGAAAACAGACAAGGAATTGGGTACAAGCTAAATGGGTTAGTTTTAGAAATGTACACACTCACTCACCCACGCTCACTCTCACTCTCTCGCTCTCTCTCTCTCTATGTATACTATATGATATATATATATATATATATATATATATATATATATGCCTGTATTATTAAATCAGTTCGTGTGTCTGTTTGTCTGTGTGTTCTTAATAGGCGGCCGCAGTTTTGGACCTGGGGAGCTGAAACTGTGCATGTGGGTGTCAAATTACCTGGGTCAGGTCATAGAGGGGCCGAGGCCACGATCGGAGGTCGTTTCGAGGCCGAAATTTAAAAAAAGTTGAAACAAATTGCCGTTTGGGGCAGAAGGTGGCCTCCGTTCGAAAAGGTGTATAGAACGAAAGTTGTTCGCAGCCCCCCAAAATGGGGGTACGGATGAGGTCAGATCCAAAATCGGATGTCATTTAGCGGCCGAAATCGAGGACGCCGTTTAATGAGGCACAGGAAGGTCGAGGCCGGTGATTATGGTAGTAGTAGTATTGTGATGATTGTGGTAGTAGTGATTGATGATGGTGATTATGGTATCTATATTATTAAATCAGTTCGTGTGTCTGTCTGTGTGTTCTTAATAGGCGGCCCCAGTTTTGGACCTGGGGAGCTGAAACTTTGAATGTGGGTGTCAATTGACCTGGGGCAGGTCATAGAGGGGTCGAGGCCACGATCGGAGGCCGTTTCGAGGCCGAAATTGAAAACAAAAATGAAAACAAAATCGTTTGGGGCAGAAGGAGGCCTCCGATCGAAAAGGTGTATAGAACGAAAGTTGTTCGCAGCCCCCCAAAATGGGGGTACGGATGAGGTCAGGCCAAAATCAAAGGTCATTTAGCAGCCGAAATCGAGGTCGCCGTTTAATGAGGCACAGGGAGGTCGAGGCCGGTGATTATGGTAGTAGTAGTATTGTGATGATTGTGGTTTCATTACCACCTATACGTCCTCGTATAGGTGGTAATGAGGCACAGGAAGGTCGAGGCCGGTGATTATGGTAGTAGTAGTATTGTGATGATTGTGGTTTCATTACCACCTATACGTCCTCGTATAGGTGGTAATGAGGCACAGGGAGGTCGAGGCCGGTGATTATGGTAGTAGTAGTATTGTGATGATTGTGGTTTCATTACCACCTATACGTCCTCGTATAGGTGGTAATGAGGCACAGGGAGGTCGAGGCCGGTGATTATGGTAGTAGTAGTATTGTGATGATTGTGGTTTCATTACCACCTATACGTCCTCGTATAGGTGGTAATGAGGCACAGGGAGGTCGAGGCCGGTGATTATGGTAGTAGTAGTATTGTGATGATTGTGGTTTCATTACCACCTATACGTCCTCGTATAGGTGGTAATGACACCTCTGTCCCCCTTCTTTGCTTTTAAAATTGTTTTGTGTTGAGGTTACTATTACTTTAGTTTTAAATCGGTGGCCTTATTGAATTAATGTTTTGCGTTGAAATTATAGTTAACTCCCTTATATTTTTATATTTTGATTAATTACTAGTCCTGTCCCTCTTGACCGTTCTATTTTAAACCATTTAAGTCCTTGCAAATTCGGTGACTTTTGTTTGTTTAGTACATTTAGAAATGGCTTTACTTGCTCCTTTGATACAGTATTTCATTTGGTAGCGGTTTCCCTTTTTTGTCTGTGAATTCTATTGAACTCGGATTGAATTTTGCCCTTCATTTTATTATTGCCTACATGTTTGTAAATATTGTGTTCATTTCTGTTTATAGACCTGATGATGGACGCAGAGAGTCCGAAACGTAGTACTGAATAAAACACTTCCCAAGATGTTTTTCATAACCCTGGTCCTACTGTTCCTATATATATATATATATATATATATATATATATATATATACGGGTATATATATATATATATATATATATATATATCGGTGTTCAAGTCTTAGTCGTACCATTGTTACATATTATATTTCATGTTGTTATCCCAGTCCTCTCTCCCTCCGTCCATCCCTCTTCTAGTCCCTCCCTCCCACATTTTGACCTCCTATATTTACCTTCGTGTCTTAACTCCAACATGCGTAAGGAAGGCATCAATTGGGAGCATTTATCCACAATTATCGACGGCCATCCTTTTTATTTTGTATAGTATAACATTTTGGTATACATTGCATAGATATCGGTAACTATATTGTAGATATATTATTATAGGTGATCCAATTAAAATACAAATATAGCTCACTAGTCACAAGCTGTGGCATAGTCAGTAGAGCGTCGGCTGCAAATCAAAGGGTCGGCGGATCGAGTCCACACTGTCAAAATGTTATTAGTAGATATCAAGCTCGGGCAACTTGACCAAGCAATTCGTGACAAACGCCTAATATTCATGGCAAACCCCTTCTCGGGAAACACGGCGTCTGGTAAAAACAACACAAAAACATAATGTAGTAAAAAAACACATAATGTAGTAAAAAAAACACATAATGTAGTAAACAAAAAATGAAAACAAAATATCAAAACTTACCAGTTCAAAGTTGTGGATAAAGTGATGTACTATGAAACTCATGTGGCACTAGCTTAAAGGAGAGGAAATTACACTTTCTGGACCACCTTCACCCTCATGTTTAGCCACATTAGTATTGAGATTTCAACACGTTCGCTGCATTAATGTTTCGATTTTAAGACATTTCGCCACATTTTGTTGTCAATAGCAAGACCTTTTGTGCCAGCCTATGCCCGAGAGGTAGTAGTTGGAATATAGAAAAAAAAAAAAAAATAGGTGCCGATTTTTTTCCTAGCTAGCGAGAACAAAATTGTAGGAACCGGCCTGCGGCCGGGACATAATTATCTATTGACAATGTACATCTTTATTTCGAAAGGGGATCTTGGGTATGTTTTGTTTTAATTTAAGCTTGATGGAGGCCTAGGGAGGAAACTAAAATGATACTAGATAAATAAATAAATTTACAAATAAATATCAGCTTCCCCCTTAATTCACTGACACGTTATTCACTTGACATTTACAGAATATCTGTCAGTCTTGTACACAAAAAGCAACATATCTGTTTAGATAAAATATCTTTCTGAGTCTGTCAACTTCAATAGAGTTAGGTTAGTACGCTATAGTAGTACTCTCTACTATTCATTCAGAGGGAGGACTTTTGAGGACAGATATTAATTTATTTTGTAATGTTTTGTTTTATTTTATTTTATTTTGTATTAAATTTGGTTTTAGTTTCCTCCCTAGACCTCCATCAAGCTTGCACAAATATTCCCAAAATTCCCCTTCGAGATACAATTATGTATTTTTCGGTTCCTCCTAAATTACAGGATCACTATCGCTCGGCAGGACAAAACAAAATACGCTTAAATAGTATGAAAGGTCTTGAAATCGCATAACTAAAGAGAATAAAGGTCTTAGCATATAAACCAAACTAAAGGACCTAACAATGAGTGGAGAAGGGGGTCCCCTAAGCATGACAAGTTTTTAAGTGAATCATTAAATTAATAACTTGTCATGCGTAGGGGAACCGGATTTCGATTACAAGTACTGTTTGTCCCCCAATCGGTGCCGTCCTCGTATATTTATTCTGGCGATTATTTGATGATTTGATTCACAAAAAAGGGCCTCCGGCAAATTAACAGGCATTGAAGTATTTCACTTAACCCTTTTTACTTACACACATCCTTTTCAAACTGCTTACAATGGTATAAATATAGCTAGAATAATAATAACAAGACATCGCCGGCATAGAAGGGGTCACCAGGTGAAATCCTAAATATTTATGAGTGGCAGAGAGGCATCCTGGCCAGGATTCGAACCCACTCACTCCAGGTATGTTTGGGAGAGTTGGGCACCGTAACCGCTCCGCTCATGGCCAAGTGGTTACGGTGCCCAACTCTCCCAAACATACCTGGAATGCGTGGGTTCGAATCCTGGTCAGGATGCCTCTCTCCCAACCTGTCTGACATTATCATTATATATTTATGAGTGGGTAGAAACTATGATATGCGAGTGTACACGAAATACAGTTGATATATATAGACAGAATTACAATATTTCCGGCAGTTATTAACCAGCGCAGCACGGGAGAATAATGCCATGACGGATGAAGACATGCAGTAATTACGGGATGTGTTATACCAGTCTATTATCATGGTTTATACTGTCAACCAAGATATAGTAATAGATGGACTGTCAGCACGAAAGAGTGGGTACCCAGAAATGAAGGAGAATTAGATTACTACTACTACTACTACTACTGCTACGAATAATAATTATAATAATATTAATAATAATAAAATACTAATACTAATAATAAAATATATAATATTAATAATAATATTAATAATCATAATAATAATAATAATAATAATAATAATAGAATCAGAACAGGTAATGAGTTATCGCTTCTTGTCAACATTGCAGCTCCTCCAGAATCTTGTGGAGAATAATAATATGTTGGTGTGAATGTTGGGGTGTATTTCCGTAGCGTTGTGTGGTGTGTTTGTGTACAGTCCGCCAAATAAGTTATTTTTTGGCACGCAGTATATATTGATTAATATTCGGTATCAGTAATATCTAAACATGATTTCTTCATTTCGAGTGAGATATACAAACACGTCCCTACACTTACTCACCCTATTCAACATCTGACAGATGTTAGGGATTTCTATTTCATTAAAGTGTCACTGGTTGTAATTTAGGTATTGTGCTTGTTATGGTGGGTACGATCTTTAATTATTTATGATTGAACATCGTATGCAATGTTATGAGCCCGGTATAATTAATTTAACCTGTAGACAGCTTAGTTATATCTAGGAAGATATTTTTGTTCACGTGTGTACAAGAACGAGTGAGGTGAGGTGAGGCTTGGTGCAGACTACCCCCCTTTCGTTCACATTCCATTCTACCCCCTATCGTCCTACACTCGTAACCCTATTCATTCTCCCCCCTTTCTTCCAACCCCCTTGCTCTTCTTCGTTCCCTGACGTACGAATGATATTGATTATAACTAGGTAATAATGTATTTGGCTTTTCTAATCATAATTAATGTTTAAAAGATATATCATAGAGTTCTTGGTAAAAGTAATACTTTAATTCAGCAAGTATATAATGAGTTGAGATTAATACAGTTAGAGAAGTTGGTATCAGAGCCAGGTGCGCTAAGGTTATATAAACCGCTAGTACCGAAACCACAAGTAGTGTATTATCCACCACCATCATAAGCTGCTCTGCCCTGAGTTCGTTTGTAAAAGAATCACCATGAGTTGAATAAGTATCGCCTAGGATTTTTTCTATGTTTATTGATTGCTTTCACTTACTCTCTTGGAGGGTATTTATATAACTATTATTTATATAACTATGTATTATTTTTCTTAAGAGTTTCTTTATTATTTCACATCAATGTTTCTCAAATTTGATATTTTCACTAGAAGTAACTGTTGTGTATAATTAATCATTTAAATAAATTATAATTATATTTTACATACTCTTTACATTTTACCTTTATATGCTATTATATTATTCTTTTGATTGTTGGGATAAATCTAAGTCAAAGTAACTAAAGATAACTAATTCTAAACGAGTGATAAGAAAGGAATAACTTTGGGGTTTTTAGGCTAAAACAGTCATTTGATATCAACTGATATTTGATGAACTTGCCACATCTTTTCACCTACCAAGGTTTTAGTGACTACAAAGAGAGTTGCTAGTTTTGTGGAAGTTTAACATACCACTTATTCTTGACTGAAACTGATAGTCATATTTTCCGCATTTTGTGAGGCTAAATAATAAATCCTCGTTTTGTGGTGTTTAGTGGAATGTGTCTTTATGTTATGGGTTCGAACCCCGTATGTAACGTAACCTGGTGCCGTGTGACCAGGATTCCTTTCTTTCCCTCGTTTGGTAGTAATTGAGAACATTAGTGAAACATTAAGTCCCTCGATAGGACATCGCATACTCATTTCATCCATCACGTTTTGTTCTGTTTATGAGTTGAGAGAGCTGTGTCAGCCTCTACGTTCTTTAATGCCAATTATTCGCGTTTCACACTCTTCCTAATTAGTCATACATTTTCTCGTTCATCCATTGTTCTTAGCATTCAATCATGGAATTTAAAATTAGTTATTTTGTCACTGATCCCTCCTTGAGCACCTTGTCTGTGTCGAAGCTCAGAAAAGTAGACTGGATTGCCTTAGCCACAGAGTATGATGTACCTTACAGAACTAGTAATACCAAAGGTGAGATTAGAAGGAGTGTGATTGAGAAATTGGTAACTACTGGTGTTTTGTCTGAGGCAGCATATCAGTTGTGTGCAGAGGAAGGAGGCAGTGAGGCATGGATGAGAGTGAAACTATTAGAGCTGGAGAATGCAAAAGCTGACAGGGAGCAGAGGGAGCATACGGCAATAAGAGAGTTTGAACATAAGCGTGAACAAAGACAGTATGAGTTTGAACAAAAACAGCTTGATATTGAACATGAGCGTGAGGAGAAACAACGTGAGAGAGAACACGATGAGCGCATGTTAAAGTTAAAAGCTGAAGAAAACCGGAATCAAAGGGATTCGGTTGCAAATAAACCATTTTCTGATTAGGGTCATAGTTTGAAATTTGTCCCTAGTTTTGATGAGACTGACCCGGAGAATTTCTTCATCCTTTTTGAGAAGGCAGCCAATCAACTCAAGTGGCCAAATGATCAGTAGGCATTTCTAGCCCAGACTGCTTTCATAGGTAAAGCCAAGCAAGTTTACACCAATCTCCCCATTGATTCCTTGACCTATGAAACTCTTAAAACTTCAGTCTTAGCAGTGTATGATCAGGTTCCTGAAACTCATCGTCAGTGTTTCAGGGATATGAAGAAAGGTGAAAAACAAACCTATCTAGAATTTGTAAAGGAAAAAGAGCGAAAGTTTCTGAGTTGGTTGAGAGCCAGTAAAGTAACAACCTTTGAGCAGTTGTGCCAGCTAGTTATGCTTGAAGAATTTCTCCGCAAAGTCCCCTACCCCTTAAAACTTTACCTCCCAGAGAGAGAGGTGCAATCTGTAGACAGGGCGGCTATTTTGGCTGAAAATTACCGATTAACTCATGGCGATTCTTATTTCAGGACAGGACAGAGAGGCCCTGGCAACCGGCCACATTCTGGTGCTGGTCCTCGTGATGGTGGTAGTTTCGAATCTACTGGTAGTAGGTCTGGTTATGGTGGTGTCTCCCAACCAGTTTCAAGGGTAGCTTCTGGGGGCAATGGATCTGATAAAAAGGAATTTAACAAAACTTCTCTTTCTTCCATTAAACCTCCTGGACCCTTCGTTTGTGCCTACTGTAAACAACCTGGACATTTTATCAGAGTGTCCCAAATTAAAGTTAAAAGAGAAAACCCGTAAACCAGAGAGTAGTGCTGTTCTAGCCTCTTCCCTTGTACTTCATTCAAATAGAGTAGCAGTATCCCCTCCTACTCCACCTGTGTTGAGTGCATGTTCTGACTCTGATGGCTCTGACAACCAGGTTTTCCCTAGTATACCACCTAGCTGTTCTAACCAGTTCCAACCTTTTCTTTCCACAGGATCAGTTTCCTCTACTGACGCTTCCACTGACTATCCCATTCATGTTTTGAGAGACACAGGAGCCTCTCATACCCTCTTGGTAAGAGGATTGGTGCCCAGTATTGAGGACTGTTTGCTGGGCCAGAGTATACTCATTCAGGGAGTCAGTGGGTGTCTTGTTGTTCCTTTGGCTAGGGTGTATTTAAAAACTGATTTAGCTAGTGGTTACTTTACTGTTGGGATTCAAGATTCCCTACCTGTAGAAGGAGTGAACTTTTTGATGGGCAACGATATCGCCGGTGGCAAAGTGATACCAGACCCCATAGTTACCTCCACTCCCTCCTCTGATAACAACACTAAGCAATTAGAAAGTCAGTATCCCAATTTGTTTCCCTCATGTGTAGTGACTAGGAGTGGGGCTGGTCACCACAGTAAGAAGGACAAAGTTGATCATGATAGTGTTGACCTAGACACTTCCTCCCTATTTCCTGATGTAGGGTTAGAGGATATTAGCAAGATTCCCATTGATTCTGAAACTCTCAAAGAGGCTCAGAAGCAGGACCCTGAACTGGCAATATATTTTGATAGGGCTGTGGAAGAGTCAGATATAGGAAACTATCCTCAATGCTTCTATCTAAGTAATGGTACCCTGATGCGCAAGAATAGACCTCCCAATGTGCCAGCTGATGAGCCCTGGCAAGAGGTGCATCAAGTAGTTGTGCCACATAAGTATAGAGTGGACATCATTTCCATTGCGCATGACCTTAGTGGTGGATATTTGGGTGTCAACAAGACTTATGACAAAATTCTCAATGATTTCTCTTGGCCGAGGATGAAACAATCTGTGAAGTCTTACTGTAAAACTTGTCATGTGTGTCAACTTGCTGGGAAACCCAACCAGCCCATCAAGCCTGCACCCTTAAATCCCATCCCTGTAACGGATGAACCATTCAGTAAAATCATAATTGACGGTGTAGGACCTTTGCCAAGAACCCGTAGTGGAAATGAGTACTTGTTAACTGTCATGTGTTCCACCACTAGGTATCCAGAAGTGTTCCCCTTGAGGCGTATAACATCAAAGAATGTAGTAAAGGCGCTTAGTAAATTTTTCACCCAGTATGGAATACCCCGTGTGGTACAGTCTGATTTAGGAAGCAACTTTACCTCTCAGCTCTTCAAGCAAACCATGGAAGAGTTGGGAGTACACCAGTACCATTCCACTGCCAGTCACCCACAGTCCCAGGGGGCATTAGAAAGGTTCCATCAGACTCTCAAATCAATGCTCACTAAATATTGTGAAGAGAACCATGCCGACTGGGATGAGGGTATCCATTTTGTGTTGTATGCTGTAAGAAGCAGGGTACAAGATTTTCTATGATTTTCACCATTTTCCCTAGTTTTTGGTCATGAGGTCAGAGGTCCCTTGAAAGTGTTAAAAGATACTTGGATCAATGCTAACTCTAATAAACATCTTCTCACTTATGTGCATCAATTTAAATCTAGACTGAGATCTGCAGTAGAACTAGCTATGAACAATTTAGAGAAATCTCAAGATAAAATGAAAGTGCAGTATGATAAGACTACAGTTGTCAGAGAAATTCAGCCAGGAGATCTAGTGCTTGCCTTTCTGCCTATACCTAAAAAGCCGCTACAAAGCAAGTACCATGGTCCATATGTTGTGCTTAAGAAAACAAGTAATGTGAATTATGTTTTAAAAACTCCTGATCGTAGGAAGTCCGAAAGACTAGTACATGTTAACCTGCTGAAAGCCTATCACTGCAGAGACCCAGATAAGGTATTAAACATTGAATCAGTAGCACAGTTTGAAGGTGAACTAGAGGATCTAAAGATCAAGGAGCATAATGACATCCAGTTGCCTCTTGATAACAAATTGCAAAACTCTGACTTCTTGACTAACCCCCATTTAAAATTCCAGCACTTGTTGTCTGACCAAGGTGAAGACTTGGAGTACCTGCTTTCCGAGTTTCCACAGCTGTTTGGTGACGTTCCCCAGCAGTGTCCCCTGGTGGAACATGATGTGGTCCTGACTGAGGGGGCCACTCCCGTCAAACAACATCCCTACCGCGCCAATCCAGAGAAGCATGCGGCACTTCAACAGGAAGTGGACTTCCTACTCGCTCATGGATTGGTGGAACGGAGCGACAGCGAGTGGGCCTCTCCATGCCTACTCGTGGACAAACCTGATGGCACATTTAGGATGTGTACGGATTATCGCCGGGTTGTTGTTGTTGTTGTTCCCTAAGCTGCCTGGCCGAACAGCCCCGAGTCCCTGAGGAAGGCCATGGCCACGATCGGGCTTTCCCACAGAGCTCTCATTGAGTGTAGGTTGTGTTGTTGGTGTAAGTGGTTGTGTGAAATGCAGTCTTCTATGATGTGTTTAATGGTATGGGGTGCTGTGTTACATCCCGGGCAGGCGTCGACAACGGAGTCATCCAGTCTCTTCTGATAGCTCAGGAGAGCTGGATGGTGTCCGCATCTCAACCTGGCCAGGTGGACTCTGTCCTCGCGAGGGAGGGAGGATTCGGAAGGATGGATTTCGGGAGGTCGTGCATGCAGCTGCGTGTTGTCTGTGAGTGAGTGGATGGATTGGCGAGAGATATGAGTATGGAAGTGCTTCTGGAAGTTGGTTCGGGGTGGGCAGGGAGGGAGAGAGGACAATAACTGTGTGTGATACCGTGTGCTGGGTGTTGTTTTGATATTTCTTGGTGTCTGTGGGTGTGTTGCCATGTAGTTTAGTGGGTGGTCTTGGTTCGTGGAGGCTGCTGCCAGGAATTGAGTGCCTCTCATGTCCAGATGGTCTTTGACTTTAAGGATTTTGGTTTCTTGATGTAGAGGATCTGTGGGTGCAGTAGCTGTGCAGCCTGTAATGATCTTCAGGGCTTTGTTTTGGATAGTCTGTAAGGTCTTATGATGTGTTTCAGCTAGGTTAGAAGCCCAGGCTGGGCTTGCGTATTCCATTACTGATCTTATGTATTGTTTATATACTGTGGTGGTAGTTTCTTTGTTGTGTCCAAATTTTGTGTGAGCAAGTGACCTGAGGGCGTTAAGTCTGGGTGTCAGTTTCTTTTTAATGTTTGTGGTGTGCTGTTTGAATGTCATATGAGTATCATATGTTACTCCTAGGATTTTGGGTGTGTGTGTATGTGTTAGGGGTGTGTTGTTTATGGTGAGTTGAGGGATGTATTCGTGTTCACCTGTCCAGCTTGTGAGCAGGGTTGCGGTGGATTTGGCTGGGGCTAGATTGAGTCTGTTTGTAGTGCACCAGCCATGTAGTGTGTTGAGATAGGGTTGAAGGAGATCTGTTGCTCTTCTTGGGTCATGGTGTGTGCATGTGAGCGTTATGTCACCTGCATAGGAGGCTAAGTTTATTTGGGGAGTATTGGGTGTAGTTATATCGTGCATGTACAGATTGAAGAGTGCGGGCGATAGGACGGATCCCTGTGGGACTCCGTTGGGAAAGTTTCTGATTTTAGATGACTGACCGGCAAAAGATACGTGTGCACATCTGCCTGCTAGGAAGTTGGCCAGCCACCTTTTTGTGTTGTTGTGCATGTTTGTGTTGTAGATTTTGTTTGTTAGGTTGTGGCGGGGGATGGCATCGAAGGCTTTACTAATGTCGAGTGTGGCTAATAGTGATCTGTGTGGAGGTCTAGCTGAGTTGATGCCGTCAAAAGCTCTTTGTGTAAGGTCTGTGAGAAGAGTGTTTGTGGAGTGCAGTGGCCTAAAGCCATGTTGTGTTGGAGCTAGGGGTAGGTCGGGTGTAATTAGTTGTAATACTAGGCGTTCCATGACTTTGGAGGGGGAGCAAAGGAGTGTGATGGGGCGGTGCGAGGAGGGTAGCGTGGGGTCTTTGTTGGGTTTGGGGAATGTGATGATGATACCATGCTTCCAAATGTCTGGTATTGTGTTGTGTGAATAGCTGTAGTTTGATATGTTAGTGAGTGTTTGTATGCCTTGTGGTCCCAGGTGTCTGAGGTGTATGTTGCTTATGTTGTCTAGGCCACAGGCGGGTGAGTGCTTGAGATTGTTGATGATATGCTTTGTCTGGTGATTGGTGAAGGGTGTATAGTCAGGGTCTGTGGGGAATTGTCTCTTACGCCGGATGACACGTCGGTCGTCTTTGTGAGGTTTTAGGTGGCTGACATGTGAGAAGTGATTGATGAGAGTGTTTGCTTGTTGTTTACATGAAGGAGTAGAGTCTGTTGTTGTGATTGCAGCATGTGATTGTGTTGTGTTGCTGTTGGAAAGTGTGATGCTGTTGAGTGTTTTGTAGAGTTTTTTGGGGTTTGTTTTGTGATCAAGTGTTTGTAGGAAGTTATTCCAATTTAGTTTTTGTTGTTCTTGTATTTTGTTGTTAGTTTGGGTGTTGAGTGCTTGAATTTGTTGTGTGATGTCTTGTGTGTGGGGTGCTGGGGAGTGTTTCAGTGTGTCGCGTTGTCTGATGAGGTTTTGAATTTCTGGTGTGAAGTTGGGGTTGTGTCTTTTTCTGTTACCTCTTGGAATGTGTTTCTTGTCATCGTTTTGGATAGTTTTATTGAGTATGTGTACAGCATTGTTGATGTTAGTGATGGGTGTACCGTTTAGAGTTGTGAAGTGTTGTTCTGTCTCATTTGTAAATGCTTCCCAGTTAGCTCTTTTATAATTGGTGTATGTGTGTTTGTGGCTAGCTGGGGTGAGTCTGGTTTTGGTGGTGATAATGATCGGGAGGTGGTCAGAGCCTAAGGTTCTGACCACCCTCCAGGATGTTGTGGGGGCGAGTTCTGGGGAGCAAAAGGTGATGTCTGGAGATGATGGGTTATAGAGGGCTTGGTGAGGAATATGGGTATGTTGATGGATGTCGTTAAGGATGATGAGGTTATCTATTTGGTTTTGTAGTACCAGCCCTCTGTCTGTGTCGGGGTTGTCGACAAACCAGGCCGACGTCTTGGCGTTGAAGTCACCACCCAGGATGATGTGTGGGGTGTTTGTGATGTGTTGTAAGTGTGGTCTGTATTAATTTGGTACTGTAGGGGATGTTTGGGGAGGGATGTATGTGTTTATGATGGTTATGTTGGATTTGTTGCCAGTGCGTATTTTAATTGATTGTATTTCTGTTGTGTTATCATTTGGGGGAGGAGGGATTTGGTTTGTACACTGGTTACTATGTATGATATTTCATTGTGTACCAGGGTGATGAGTCCACCGCCCCCGCCGACAGCCCGGTCTTGTCTGATGGTGGTGAAATTATGAAATGTGGGTGTTTTTTGTGATGTGCGGAGTTTTGTTTCTTGTAAGATGGCAATGTGTATGTTGTGTTGTTTGATGAAGTGTGAGAGTTCATGTTTCTTTGTGTTAATGCCATCTATGTTCAATTGGAGAATGTTAATGTTATGTGCACGATGTATGTTGGGTGCTGCTGCACGAGGATGGGGTGGGGGTGAGGGTGGGGTGAGGGAGGGGCTGGAGGTTGGGATGGGTGAGGTGGGGGTGGGGATTGGGGAGCAGGAGATGGGGGTTGGAATGGATTAGGATGGGGTGTGGTGTGTTGAGTTGATGATGTGGATGGTATGGGAAAGTTAGGTGGCTTAGGGAGGAGAGGTGGACGGGTTTTAGGGGGGGGAGTGGATGATATGGGAAGGCTAGGTTGGTTGGGGAGGAGAGGTGGACGGGTTTTAGGCGAGGGATTTGACTGGGAGAGGGAGGTGCATGAGGAACAGGTCCAGGTGTTCGTGTAGTGTTTCTTGGAGGCAAGTGTTGTACAGGTGAAGTGGGTCCAGTTCCTGCATGAATTGCAGAGAACTGAACCCTTAGTGTGGCGACTCGAAGTGATGGGTTTTGAGCAAGTTGGACATATGTATGTGTACGTGGGTCCTAGGTTGCTCTCAATGTCTCCGGCTAGAAGAAGTCTTCGAGAAATGACAGCCGGAGAGTCATTTCTCGGTGTAGGAAAAACTGTGTGATGTGTGTGTGTGGTGTGAGAGGTGTGGAAATTCCCAGCGCGACCGAAGCCACTCCAAGGACCCGTGCCCCCAGGGGGGGAGGGGGGGGGGGGGGCAGGGGATAGTTGTGACGGTTTGGCTCCCGAGTAAACCAACTCACCCGCCAGGACTGCTACCCTCTACCACGGATCGACGACCTGTTGGACCGTTTGGGAGGAACTAAGTACATCTCCAAGATTGACCTGCTGAAGGGTTACTACCAGATAAAACTATCGGAGAGGGCCAAGAGAGTCTCTGCATTTGTCACCCCGGACGGGCTATTCCAATACACAGTCATGCCTTTTGGTATGGTGAATGCGCCTGCCACCTTCCAGCGACTAATCCACCGGGTGACAGATGGCCTCTCGGGCGTGCAATCCTACCTCGACGATATTGTGGTCTACAGCGAATCCTGGCAGGATCATCTTCACCAGCTACAGAGTCTCTTCTCCAACTTGGCCAGGGCGGGACTCACTGTAAACCTTGCCAAGAGTGAGTTCGGCCATGCCAAACTAATCTTTCTGGGTCACGTGGTAGGAGAAGGGGAAGTCAGCCCTATTTCTGCCAAAGTCGAAGCCATTTCAACACTGCCTATTCCCCAGGACCGCAAGGCAGTAATGCGCTTCTTGGGCATGGCTGGGTACTATCGGAGATTTGTATCCAACTTCGCTGACCTCTCTGCCCCCCTAACAGACTTGATTAGTCCCAAGAGAAAATTTGTGTGGACCCCAGAATGCCAAACTTCATTCACAAAGATTCGTTGCCTATTTGTCAATGCACCTATTCTGAAGTCTCCTCAGTTTCATAAACCGTTCATAATTCAGGTGGATGCTAGTGATGTTGGTGTAGGAGCAGTTTTGTTACAGTACAGTGATGTTGAGATTTTGCATCCAGTTTGCTATGCATCCGGTAAACTCAAACCTTATCAGAAACACTACAGCACTATTGAAAAAGAGTGTTTTGCCTTGCTCTTTGCAGTGGATAAGTTTAATGTGTATCTTAGTGGTTCACATTTTCCCGTGAAATTCTTGTATAAAATGAAAAACTCGAATCAGCGGTTAATGAGATGGTGCTTGGCATTGCAACCATATAACCTTGAAATTCACCACATAAAGGGAAAGAACAATATTATCGCGGACATGTTGTCCCGGAACTGAATGAGAACCATTTTAGTTGTTAGAGCTATTTTGCCAGCAATAATTTGTAAGTTCGTTAATGTGATTTTGGTTTTGGTTTATGGTTTGGTGAATGGTATTAGGTTTACAATTATTGTATTAGGATTTAGATTTAGTTTCGCTTCTCTTATAAATCTCTTTGTGAGGGAGGTGTTAGGGATTTCTATTTCATTAAAGTGTCACTGGTTGTAATTTAGGTATTGTGCTTGTTATGGTGGGTACGATCTTTAATTATTTATGATTGAACATCGTATGCAATGTTATGAGCCCGGTATAATTAATTTAACCTGTAGACAGCTTAGTTATATCTAGGAAGATATTTTTGTTCACGTGTGTACAAGAACGAGTGAGGTGAGGTGAGGCTTGGTGCAGACTACCCCCCTTTCGTTCACATTCCATTCTACCCCCTATCGTCCTACACTCGTAACCCTATTCATTCTCCCCCCTTTCTTCCAACCCCCTTGCTCTTCTTCGTTGCCTGACGTACGAATGATATTGATTATAACTAGGTAATAATGTATTTGGCTTTTCTAATCATAATTAATGTTTAAAAGATATATCATAGAGTTCTTGGTAAAAGTAATACTTTAATTCAGCAAGTATATAATGAGTTGAGATTAATACAGTTAGAGAAGTTGGTATCAGAGCCAGGTGCGCTAAGGTTATATAAACCGCTAGTACCGTAACCACAAGTAGTGTATTATCCACCACCATCATAAGCTGCTCTGCCCTGAGTTCGTTTGTAAAAGAATCACCATGAGTTGAATAAGTATCGCCTAGGATTTTTTCTATGTTTATTGATTGCTTTCACTTACTCTCTTGGAGGGTATTTATATAACTATTATTTATATAACTATGTATTATTTTTCTTAAGAGTGTCTTTATTATTTCACATCAATGTTTCTCAAATTTGATATTTTCACCTGAAGTAACTTTTGTGTATAATTAATCATTTAAATAAATTATAATTATATTTTACATACTCTTTACATTTTACCTTTATATGCTATTATATTATTCTTTTGATTGTTGGGATAAATCTAAGTCAAAGTAACTAAAGATAACTATGATATTAATTAACCATGGGAGCAGGTAATACAGTTGTTTATGTTTGTATTATATTGTATTCTTGTGTGTAATAGTATCAGTACCACGATGATTATTACCATCAACATATCAGTAGCACAATAATAACTAACCAAGAGAGAAAATAATAGTGTTTACTCTTCTTTCCCATTTTACTCCAGACATCTGGTCTGGTCATATAGTATTTTATTGTTTGTATTATGCAATCTTGTGTGGTATTATATCACAATTATTACCAACAGCCTATCTCATCAGTAGCACCATTATAATTACCATTATTGTGTAAATGATGCCAGTCAGCCGGACCAAAAACATCAGCCGGACCAACATCATAGAGAGATATTCAAAACGAATGAGTGGATTATATACAAAATATGTCATTAGGTACCCAAATGTAGTACCATTATGCTGAGTATTATTTTCTGATGCCACCTTATACCCCCATTACAAAACTGAACGGTTATAATCTCACAAAACTTGAGCTTCAGAATATAAATTACATACAATAACGTAGTAGGAAGGTGGGCAGCTTCTTTCGATTTTGTTTTAGTAATGTCCGTGTTTGTCTGATGATGATCTGAGAGAATTAAAATGGTAAAGACTGTCTTAATTAACCCTTTGTCTGTCATATACCCTCCCTAATATAAACAAAGTTGTCTAATAATAGCCAGCATTTACTGTCAAAACACGTCATATTCCTTCAAGAGTTTAATAGCGACTCAAATGAGACACTACCTTGCTTATCATATGACCTCTTCAATTCGTGTAATCATTAGGCTATCATAGTGTATTTGGGTATATGACATGCTTAGGTAAATATCCAGTATTCAAGAATAGACAACATATCGTGAGCTTGTGCATAAACCTTAACTGTCTTGATAGCGTAATAGTTAGTGCTCAGAATTTCGGTGTGAGTATCCTAGGTTCGAATCCTTGGAGTACCACATATATTAATTAGTTTAATTGAGTTCATCAATTAGGTTTATTTGTAAGTTAATTGGCAGGTTGTTGATTATATGAATCCATGGGGCTTTATAACTTGGTTTCAAATGTTCAATTATTCAAATGGATATGGCCTTATTTGTGTTCAAATGGTACGTGTTTACATTAAATCTAGGTCATATAATCCAAATTACTCATAACACGAAAATGGAACGAATAAGCCTTTCTAGATAAACGATGCATTTTAAAAACTACTGAACCGGCGACGTCTTTTCGTTTCATTCAATCTATGCTGTAATTTAGACGATATTATGCAAGTTAAGAAAGGTCAGTGGTAGTTTGTTGATGTTGCTGTTCCCCAGGATGTCTGGCCGAGCAGCACCAAGGTCCCGAGCAAGGCCAAGGCCATAACCGAGCGCCCCCACACAATCCTTCCTGCTTACCACTAATAAAGCCCAGGTGACCGAAGCCACTCCAAGGCGAGAAGCTGAGGAGGGTGCGGAAACACCCAAGAAACCAAATCCCCACCAAAGGCCCTGTGCCCCTTAGCAATTATGAAGGGAAAGTTGAGGGGCAAAGGAAAAATGTGACGCTTTGGCTCCCAATCTGCCAACCTCTAGGTTGGCAATAGGGAGGTCAATTCACAGAAGAGACGCTGTCACTTGAGATCTAGAAAATATGCAAGTAAAAGGAACAGTCAGAGTGGTAGTTAAAAGGATTGACTGAAATAGTTTAAAGCCTTATGTATTGTTAGAGGTCCTTTCTAAGCTAAATAAAATGGTCTAATAGTTGCCCGAATATGATAAAACGAACGTCCCTGGAACTGAATGGGTTAAGCCAATGACATTCCAAGTTGACCTTTCCAGTTTACCAGGAATTTTGGAATGGGAGTATTTGAAGAAGGGTACAAGGGAAAGTAGGGAAGAAGGAGGAAGGGAAGCAATATTAATGCGAGGACATACCAATATATAAAGTTTAAAATTTCCATAATCTTAAAAGGAAGTATTTTAACCTTTAAAAATCAGTACGCATTATCCCTTTTTATGTTCTGGTTATATTCGACGATTTTATTCAGATTTGGATGAGTATATGGAAATCAGAGGATTAATTGAGACAGCCCTTACCCTTATAATTCCCACATATTTTGTTTAAGCTGTATAAATACCAACATATAAAATAAATCTATCTATCTATCTATTGCCTGACGCCGTGATCCCCGAAGGGGAGGCCACGAACGAACCGCCCCCATGCACCTCTCTCCCCAGTCAGTCGACGCCCCTCCTCCCAACCAGCACCGCCTTCATTCATAAACTTCCTCACTCCATCCTTCCATCTCTCCCTCGGTGCACTCCTCCCTCTCTGTCCTTCCACCTCGCTCTCGTACACCCTCTTAGTCAATCTCTCGCTTTCCATACGTTCCATATGGCCGAACCATCTCAAGTTGTTCCTTTTCACACTTTCCAGCACATCTACCTCCACACCACACCTCCTTCTTACTTCCTCATTAGTCTGTCTATCCCTCCATGTAACTCCGCACGCACTTCTCAAGTAACTCATTTCCACCGCTCTCACTCATGGTCTGAGTCTCTTCCCGAACGTACATGCTTCGCTTCCGTAAGTTAGTGTCGGGATTACCATACTGTCATGCAAGGACTTCTTCACTTCCATACTGACCACTCTATTTCTTGTTACTGCTTTCAACGTTCCTACAACCCTCTTCCCCTGTTGCACCCTCTCCCGCTCTTCTTCATCCATAGTCCCATCTTTACTCAACACACTGCCCAGATACTTAAATGAGCTGACAATCTCCATAGCCTGACCGTTCAACTTCACCTCACACTCTGTGACTTCACCCATTTTGAAGACCATAACCTTGCTCTTCTCCGCATTTACCTTCAAATTCCGTTTTTCGCACACTGTTCCACTCATTTACCAGATCCTGCAACTCCCATTCATTATCTCTCATCAGAACTGTATCATCCGCAAACTGAAGTATACGCAGCATCCACTCATGTCCCTCCCTTTTCAGCAATACACCAACATCCACTGCTCTTCCTAGTATTTCTTTCATGACTCCATATATACAGTAAACAACCACAGGGATATCACACACACCCTGTTTCAACCCAACACTCAGGTCAAAGAACTCGCTCTGCTCATTCTCCACACGTACTGCCGCCTTTGCACCCTCATACATGTTCTTCACTGCTTTCAGCAACTTGCCACCTACTCCGTATATTTTAAGTACTTTCCACATGCCTTCTCTATCTACTCTGTCATAGGCCTTCTCCAAATCCATAAAGGCAACATACACCTTTTGTTTCTTCTCCAGATATTTCTCCACAACACAATTCAGGGTAAAAATCTGATCTACACATCCTCTTCCCTTCCTAAAACCACCCTGATCGTCGCCTATCCATTTCTCCGTTCTCACTCTCACTCTCTCAATCACTACCCTTCTGTACACCTTCCCTACTACGCTTAAAAGACATATTCCTCGGTGGTTACCACACACTCCTCTCTCCCCTTTGCCCTTATATATGGGGACTATTATGCCAGTCTTCCAGTCATCGGGTGCATTCCCCTTCTCCCATGCTAGTTTGCACATTTTCCATACCCATTCAATCACTGTCTCACCACCATACCTCAACATTTCCCCACACACTCCATCTGTTCCTGGTGCTTTCCCCAACTTCACTCTTTTCATGGCTTCCCACACTTCTGACCTCCTGATCCCCACCTCCTCCTCCACTACTTCTCCTCTTCTCCCTCCCATACCCCATCCAACTATATTTGTTGGCTCTTCATTCCTTACATTTAGCAAATCGTTGAAGAACTCCCTCCATTTTTCGACTCTCTCTTGCTTCTCGGCTAGCATTCTCCCATTCTTATCTTTCACACTCTTACTGTTTCCCTTGCTACCTTCCCTAACTTTCTTGACTTATTTCCAGAACAGTTTCTTACACTCCCTCCATTTTACACTCAGATTCCTTCCAAATTCCTCATCTACTCTTCTCTTACTTTACTTCACTACTCTCTTCACCACTCTCTTTCTTTCAACATACCTCGCTCGTTTCTGCCTCTCCAAATCTTCATTCCCTCTACTACCCAACCACTCTCTATAGGCTTTCTACTTATTTTCCACAGCTATTTTTACCTCTTCTGTCCACCATGCTGTACATATCACACCCCTCCCTCCACACAGCTCCTCACATGCTGCACAGACCTCTTCCTTAAACACCTTGCTTATCTCCTCCACTTCCTCCATATCTTCCATGTCGAACCCACCTAGTCGTCTTTCTACTGCTCTCCTGTACTCTTCTCTGATTTCCTCCTCCTGTAGCCTCTCCACCCTCCTCACCCTTCCACCTTCCTCTTGCCTCCCTCCAGCTCTCCTCACCCACTTATTTTGTATCCTAGCCTTAGCTAAAATAAATAATCTCCATAATTTTGAAAGGAAATATTGTAGGAAGATAATACTGGCTAGGGGAAATATGAAATGTGCACACTGAAGACGAGGGAAAGTATTAAGAGAAACCTTTCTGCGGCGCACAGGGGGTTTTCTACAGGGTAAGACTGTGCGCACCTATGATGATTTTGGGACCTATTGCCAATTTCGATAAAAAGTACATCATCGTGTAGGGAATGTTTGCGTGCATCGGCCCATATATATTTGACCCCAAAAAAAATGTCTGGGGGGGTTGGGGGAACGGTCCGTAGTTGAAAAATGTGGAGCGAATGGCACCGCGCGGCTAGATTGTCATCGAGCGGCGAGATTTCCCTGCCGAATTTTCACGCGCCCAGGGGATAGAAGGAGAGGGAGGAGGGGGTTGGTTACCGCGTATTATCATGTATATCTCCTTTGTTGAGCCCTTTTAGGCTATGTAGAGTATGTATACGTGTGTAGGCCACCCATATAACAATGAATATGCCTCATAGTGACCAAAAATTGCAATATATAAGGGAATTATAAGAGAATTTGTAGGCGGGAATGAAGATGTGTTGGAGGTTTGGTGGCAATTTATGAGCTGAGAGTGTGGTTTACGCCATACATATCACTTATATCTTGTACGTAGAGCACTGTCATGCTATAATACAGACTTGTACGTATGTATACGTGCCATATATCAAAATATATACCGCATATAGACCAATTCATGCGATATTTACGCACATTACTAATGAGTTTCTATGCGTGAACCAAGGTGTGAGTGAGTTGTGCTGGGAATGAAAGGGGGAGAGGGTGTGTTACGCCATAAATATCACGTAAATCTTGTATTTAGAACACTGTCATGCTATAATAAAGACGTGTACGTATGTAGGCGTCCCATATAACAAGGAATATACCGCATATAGACCAATTGATGCGATATTTACGCAAATTGTGAATGTGTTTCTAGCAGACGGAAGCCTGAAAGGGTGGGTTGGGGGTGGGTGGGTGGGAGGGAGGCATGCAGGGGTGCAGTGAGTGAGTGAGTGAGTCGTGGAGAGATGGAAGGCAGGCAGATCTCTAGATAGATAACCAGCTTTGTGATAATTGTGGAGGCGCCCGAGGCGTATGGATGTCTTGGTATTTTGAACCTTATGTCTACCAGATGTCTGGTGTTCGTTGCCACCAACAGGTCTACAATAACATGAGTCAGGAATGGAGAGAGAGAGAGAGAAACTGAGACATGCGTATGTCGTACATATAAATGGACTTCAGAATTGCATTTTTATGCCAGCAGACATTGCATTTTAGACACATGTGAAGTACCACAGAAACATGTAGGCCATTGACTGTAAATAAAGTACTATATTCTAGACCACCAACGAGGGTGGTCAGTAAACACAGGCAGATTGCCTTTTGTGATAGAGGGCTAAATATAGACTGGTGTCTCCTTACACTTGCGAAAGGGTAGATTGCCACCAGAGAAACTTATACTTATTTATTCCTAAGTAATATGCACTATAAATGTATATTCGAGATCTATGCAATTATTTGTATGACAGTTATGACTATGTATAATCCAATATACGCGCGTAGGCGAGACATAAGAAAGCTGGTTGAGCAATTTTCGACACCCACACAGTTATTATTAATTTTGATTTACAATATTATACAATACAAATGTATTTGTGAAGAGTATTTTATCCATAATTGTATATATACCAATTTTGTTCCCAGACAGAGCAGCTGCTGTAGCTGGAGAATCAAGGAGCGGCAAGGGTCACCTCGTGACCGCTTGACCGTGTGAAAATGAGTGGAGTCACACTCAGAGGGGCAATTTTGCTGAGTGTTTGGGCAATTTTTGACAGAATAAAGTTATATAATTACTAATTCTTGACAGAGACAAACTTTTATAAACCTTGGCATGATATAATTGATAATCCCATCAATTTACAAACGTAAATTGGTGGGATAATTAATGTTGTTTTGTATATTGTCATTTCGATTGTAGACACGAAGTTTTGAGTGTTATTTGGTATGAGCTCCTGTGGCTTTGGTTGGTAAGGTCGCGGACTGGCAAACTCAAAGTGTCGTAGGGTAGTCGTTTCGAATCCAGGAGGGGGTTATGGGGAAGGTTTTATAGTGTCTAGAACATTTTTGATAAAAAAAATTGTTTACAAGATCATGCCATTGTATTCAAACAATATGAAATATTCATAGAATATATCATATTGTAAGAATACAAGGACATGACCTTGTTTTTTTTTGTTTTTTTTTATTGTTTTTTTTTATTATCTTAGTAGGTTTGACAGGATTTATTGAAACATATTTATTTTTGTACAATTCATTTAAGGTAAGAAAATAATTATATACACATTACTTAGGCTAATAACAAACATATATATTGATATACTAAAAAAAGAAGGCATATTACATGTAAATCTTTGAAACTTATAAACTAAATAATGAAACATACAATTATATATTGTAAAAGCTATATCACAGGGACATCTTTGGAACTTATACATTATATAATATATATGTTACATTATGAGGTAGCGTGATCAATTGGGTCAGGTCAGGTAAGGTAGGGCGCGAGTCCAGGGCAGAGCAGGGCAGGGGGCGAGTCCAGGGCCGGGCACCGGGCGAGTCAAGGGCAGGGTTGGACAGGGGGCGACACTCAATAATTGTTGAAGGTATGGTAGTCCCTGAAGCAGTCACCCAGGCAGAGTGGAACTTTGCACTCGGCGCACATTGAGGTGACTCTTTTGGTGACATGGGGTTTGGGGTTTCCTGACACTGGTGCTGCAGACGGTGCACTGCGCCTGCCTGCGACGAGCGCCAAGCATCTCTGTGTTGATTGGGTAGTGTCTTTCGACACCCACCTGGATGCGGTCAGGAACGTGATCCCCACGCCATGCCGTACGTCTGTGAGTGGTGGTGCCATACTTCTCCAGGAGTTGGTATGAGACGTTGTACACGAACTCCCGGAATTTCAGCTTCTGGTTTGGGGACATATCCTTCTTCACCAACCACAAGTTGTAGGCGTTGAGCATCGTGATATCAACTAGGTGGAGGAAGAGCTTGTGATACCACTTCACAGTCTTCCTCAGACACTCAACACCTGACAGCTGACAGTCAGACTTGTCCACCAGGCGCATGTTCTTAGTGTAGTCCACTAACATGTCGGGCTTGTAGATGGTCTTCCTGGTTCGGTAGTGGATTTTGCCAGTATCCATCTGGGCACCTGTGTGGATGGTGGAAAGCAGGTGGACGTCTCGCTTATCCTTCCACTTCAGGGCTATCACTTTCCCACACTTCTCGAGCTGCTTGAATTTCTGCCCCTTTCGTCGCCTTCTTCGCACATGCCTCTCGCGGTGTTCCTGGGCCATGTCCTCTTCTGAAGGTGTGTCACTGGAGGAGGCATCTGTGAGAGGAATGACATTACCTGTGAACTTTGGCATAAACTTTCTTGTCTTTCTGACAGTCCCACATGACCCCGTTTGGTTGTCATGAAGAAACTGGCAGAGAGCAGGAGAAGTATTCCAGTTGTCAGTGTAGATGATGTGGCCTTTGCCCAGGTAAGGTGCCAACATTTTCCTGACGATGGCACCTGACATGCCCATGGGGTCATTGGCAGCGGCTTTCGGTATGTCAATGTCAGTGCCTGTGTACACGATCATGTCAAGCACTATTCCAGTTTCGCAGTCACACAAAACGAAGAGCTTGATTCCGAACCTATGCCTTTTCAAGGGGATATACTGGTTGAAAATAAAAGACGTCATTTGAAGAGCACGAGCGACTCATCAATCACCAAATTGTGGAAGGGGTAAAAGTATTTCCTATACCTCTCCAACAACATGGTGAACACATCCCGAACTTTCCATATCCTGTCAATCCTGTTAGGATTTTCGTTGTCTGCAAAGTGCATAAATCTTAGCAGCAACAAAAATCTATCACGAGTCATGAACTTATTGAAAGTTGGGGTGGCGATGAGAGGGTCGTGCTTCCAATAGTGTTGCAACACATGCTTCTTGATCAGAGGCATGAGGAACAACAAGGCAAAGAACATTATAAATTCTTCCACAGTCGTATCCACCCAGCCTCGTATTCTCGCTTTTGGAGAAAGGACGTCCAATCTGCCAAAGACCCACCTGTAGTAGGCGTTTGTTTGGGCAACGATGTACGTCATTACCTCCATATCGAAAAAAGCGAGGAAGAAGTCGCTTTCGTTCGCTTGATCGTCACAGGGCCAGTCGTCAGTTGTTCCTGACGTCCCAGGATTGAACTGGGGCACGTCAGGTACAAAATTGACCCCGTCAGACCAATCGAACGAAGGCAGCTCAGGGATCGGAATGTCGTCTGCGTCTGCTTCATCGTCTGAAATATCGCTTCCATGGTCGCGATACAGCACTGCATCATCATCACCCTCCTCTTCACTTGACAGACGATGCCCTTCCTCATTCTCGTCACCGACGTCGGACTCACTCCCACTGTCCACTCCCAAATCCCCCCACCCTTGGTCCCGTGCTAGGGCTTCGTCGTCGAAACCCGGGCTGCCAATGCCCTACGAATCACCATCAAACAGCAGGGCGGCATACTTTGATGGTGTCAGAGTTTTCCGGGTCACTTTAGCACGTGCGGGAGTCTTATGGACAGGAACAGCAGAGGCGGTGGCAGGGGAGGCGGCAGGGGCAGCAGTGGTGCGTGGTCTTGTGGCCCTGGAGGCAGGCAAGATGATGGTGGTGCCTGTCACCCTTCTCTCTGTTCCTTGGGCAGGGGCAGCAGGGGCAGCAGGGCCGGCAGGGACACCAGGGCCAGCAGGGCCAGCAGTCGCTTTCGCTCTCCCTTTCCCCTTCCCCTTCCCCTTCCCTGTTCCTTGGGCAGGGGCAGCAGGGGCAGCAGGGACAGCAGGGCCGGCAGGGACACCAGGGCCAGCAGTCGCTTTCCCTCTCCCCTTCCCCTTCCCCTTCCCTTATCCTTGAGCAGGGGCAGCAGGGGCAGCAGGGGCGGCAGGGGCAGCAGGGGCAGCAGGGGCAGCCGGGCCAGGGGCGGCTGGTGGTGGTGGTGGTAGGGGCACTGTGGCTGGCGTACGGGTTCTCTTCCCTACGCCCGTGCCTTTAATTTTTCCTGCCCCCGCAGGTTCTGCAGCCCTAGGGCGGCCTCCTGCGTCGCTGGTACCTGTGTCAGGGGTGGCAGGGGTGGCAGGGGTGGCAGTGGTGGCAGTGGTGGTGCTAGTGGTTGTTGTATTGGCCTGGGTCGTGGTGGCAGTGTCCCGAAACACCAATGACCTCTGTACCTTTGTTGTGCTTGCACGTGTTTTTCGTGCTTTGGGTGCTGGTCTTTCGTCCTCAGAGCTGTAGGGCGTGTCGTACTGGTAGGTAGGGTCTTTAGCAGCCACCCTCTGCCTTCCACGGCGGCTAACACCACCAGAAGGAGGGCTGGTTGTGTCATCAGGGAGCGAGCGTGAGGGACGTGTGGGCTCCATGACTAGTGGTTGGTTACTGGCGCGGTGGTGCTTGCACGAGTGCGGGGCGAGCGTTTGGCGGGGTGGTGTCGAGAGTTGACATGTAATACTATACCCACACCAATTTTCAGCCGCCTGGCTATAAACGCGCGGTTTTGGTACGCGTTCAAAAGCTCTGCTCTTAAGAGTCTCCCCGCAGTCCGCCGGGGGAACTCTTAAGAGTCTCCCCGCAGCTCCCGGGTTAAGAGAAATGTGATGAGTAATTAATAGACGATGAAACGATTTATTGACAAGGTAATATATAATTAAGATATCTAATAATGAAAGAAATATAATCATTGCAATAGTTGGATTAACCCCTTCAGTACTGGTGCCGTCCAATTAACTTTATTCTGGCTACTATTAGATGATTTCATTCGTTTTAAAAAAGGCTGCGAAACTTCTCACTTAACCCTTTTAACTATTTCAGATCCTTCTTAAACTACACAACATCGTCTAAATATAACTAGAAAAATAACTAAAACAAGTCGCCGTAATTCCCGAGATGGGGTGGCCGAGAAGATTAGGCGTTTGTCACAAATTTCTAGGTCATGTTGACCGGGCTTGACATCTACCAATAACATTTTGATAGTGAGGATTCGATCCACCGACCCTTTGATCAGCAGCCGAGGCTCTACTGACTATACCGCGGGTCGCGATAAGAGAAATGTGACCATTAATTACTAGGTGTGGGGAGGTGTGGTGGAGTGGTCTTGCCACTGGCCTGGTAATCCAAAGGTCCCGGGTTCAAATCCCGATGTATCAATGGGAAGATATTATTGGGATGGAATTTGTGCTGTACCTGGTATCGGTGCATTACCACAAGCCCACCGAAACGTCAATAAAATACCCTCATTGTTCCCTGATTAAAATAGCACTGTATGAATATTCCCATATTCAAAATATGCTATAGGGGTGCAATGCCTGGTGAGTTATCTGCTCAACAGGTGGCGTTGTCTGTGTGTAAGTGTGAGAGTCCGAGTGTAGGGGGTGAGACAGTGAAGCACGGGAACGAGGTGGCTTCAGAGATGGGGTCGTTTCGGGCCATGAGTGAGCACCGTGCCTCATGTGAAGGCAAGATGGCAGGTGCTCGTTGTACTCTACGTGCTTCACATGTCTCACTCCCTAGACTGGAACAAGACCTCACAGGCTTCACTGTTCATTGTAAAGCGGTGAATGTTAAGGCTCTCAGCCTATGCCCGACAGGAAGTAAGTTTGAATATAGAAAAAAAAAAAAAAAAAAAAAAAAAACGATGAAAGGATTTGTTGACAAGGGCATATTATAACATTAAGATATCACATAATGCAAGGAATAATATTACTGTATAACCATGACAATGGAGTTGGCTTAAAAGAAGAAAATACGAGATACGAGATTATATTAGCCATTAAAGGGAAGTTTAGTAGTTCACGTTAAACTTGTCAATACAATGACCACTTTTCTTACTAAAAATATTATTATGTATGAACCATAGAATATTGAAGTGATTAAAGATTAGCTGGAGATAATGAGGAGATGTAGGACAAAAATGAGAATATATAAGAAAATGACAAATAAACCCAAACAACATCATACAGAGATATAAGTATAATAGGCAGAGGATACTATTAATTATAGATTTAAGGTGAAGCATAGAGCTAACTGATATTGATTACTCAAGGAATATTTGCCTATATAATTAAAATGATACCAATAATATAATATATATCGTCATTATACAGAGAGGGCTACAACAGGCATTAACCCCTTCTGTATCGGCGACGTCTTTTACATTTTATCCAAGCTATATTTAGAGGATATTGTGCGCCTTACGAAGGATATATGGTAGCTAAAAGGATTAATTAAGATAGTCTATATTCCTTTGATTGATAGACTTCCTTCCTATGCTGAATAAAATCGTATAATAGTGTCCAGAATATGATGAAAAGGACGTCACCGGTACAGAAGGGGTTAAATAATAAATCTTAACCATTTCAAGATACTATTACGCCTTTCTGCTCTGTGTTCTGGTTCTTGTTAGACTATTTTATTCAGATTAGGAAGGGGATAACAAAGTCGGAGGGTTAATCGAGACGGTCGTTACCCTTATGCCCACTGCTCCTTCCTAAGTTATATAAAATCTTCTAATAATAGCCAGAATGAACTGTCACAAATGCATCATACTCTAAGGGGTATTTTTGTCCAGCTTCCCAACCAAATCTACAAGGAAGGATTCACAATTATAGAAGCCGGCATGGTAAAAAAAGGTTTATATTTCACAACTAAATAATAATTAACCATTTATGTACCAGCGACGTGTTGTATCGTTTATTCTAGCTATATTTAGACGATTTTGTCCAGCATAAGAAGGATCTGTGGTAGCCAAAAAGGATATTTAAGATAGTATGTATTTTAAGGGGTACACGTCTTTCCTAAGCTTAATACAATAGTCTAATAGTTGGCAGAATATAATGAAAACAAATGATCTCGATACTAAATGGGTTCAGACAAGATAACATTTAGACTTTTTCTTGTATAATATAAAGGGAGAGCAAGTGTGGTGAAAACTGAGGAAGACGTAATGTAATCATTGTTATGGTTTATGTTATATAATGGGAGATAACAGTCCACAAAAGACATAATGTAATCATTGTTATGGTTTATGTTATATAATGGGAGATAACACTCCACAAAAGACATAATGTAATCATTGTTATGGTTTATGTTATATAATGGGAGATAACACTCCACAAAACACATAATGTAATCATTGTTATGGTTTATGTTATATAATGGGAGATAACACTCCACAAAACACATAATGTAATCATTGTTATGGTTTATGTTATATAATGGGAGATAACACTCCACAAAAGGGCCAATTAACTCTTGCATTTGGTTTAATATTAATATTACTAATTTAAATAATAATAATAATAATAATAATAATAATAATAATAATAATAATAATACAAGTATTAATATTAATCAAGTAATTTATTATTCGTATTTTATCTCCTTTAAGATTCAATAGTATCATTAGTATTCTTAGACTACATGGTTTTATGCAGCTTAGGAAATTCCTCTAACAATCTCAGTTCACCTTTTGACTCAAGGAGAACCATTCCATTATTGATAAAAATTTATATTATTAGCCATAATAAAATGAAAATTAGTATTGTTAAATTTGAATACAAATGATATGCTTATGCAAATATGATTTTTAACTTATTATAATAAATCTAAAATGTGTATGCAGTGTAGCTCTATGAATAGCGTTCCTTTTTCTCCCGTAAATCGTTGGCCGAATTTTGTTTTATTCTTGCACACTCTACTTTCTTTACTCCTTCTAAATTGTATTTTTCGTGCCATTGGATTTTCTTTTCTGGATTCCTTTTCCTTCCTTCCCTCCAATCTTTTCCAGTCATTCAGCCATCACACTGTTCTAGGTTCCACTGTTCAGCCGCTCCACTATTCAGCCATTCCACTGTTCAGCCGTTCCAATGTTCAGCCGTTCCACTGTTCAACCGTTCCACTGTTCAGCCATTCCACTGTCCAGCCGTTCCACTGTTCAGCAGTTCCACTGCTCAGCAGTTCCACTGTTCAGCCATTCCACTGTTCAGCCGTTCCATTGTTCTACGTTCTTGTCCATTACCATTACCGTTATCCTTGATACCTGTTGTTGCAGGAGTTTTTTCTCTCCATTTCACTATAATTCTATCCCTCATTGTAACTCTTAATTTTGTTTTTTTATCCGAGACCATTCTCCCTGTAGGAGCTAGATGTCTTGGAAGAATAACATAAATGCTTAAGCTTAGTTTACTGGATTATACATGTTTATGTTAAAAGGATGTGTATGTATGTGCATTGTGCATGTGTGAGTATGTGTGTGGGTATGTGTGTGTGTGTGTATGTGTGTGTGTGTGTGTGTGTGAGAGAGAGAGAGAGAGAGAGAGAGAGTGAGTGTATGTGTGTGTGGCTATGTGTGTGTGTAAAAAGTTCCCATGTGTGCCACAATACCTAGCTCGTCTGAATATGCCCCTCACATTAACTCCGCATATTAAGACATAAAACAAAAACATTGGAGAACCTAAATATAGCTCCCTCCTCTCAAATATCTCTCTCACCCAGCCTGCAGCTCCCACACACACACACTAAGCCAACACACTCAGCTTATAACAACAACCACCAGGCATCAATATTATACCGCGGGGAAATAAAAATCTTCGTCATTAAAAATATCACGCACGGAAGGATGTAAATATTTGCAGAGACGAAACATAATAATCTTCGGAGGAATTAATAATCTTCGGAGGAAATAATTAGCTTGAAATAATAAACTTAAATTAATCATTAAAAATATAAAGAACGGAAGGATGATGTAAGGAATTGAAGATAATATGAACACTTCAGAAGTCCATTAATGAACGATAATATTGTTCTCAAAATGTGCTATATGCAGATACCTGAATGATAGTGTGGGTGAGCATTTTCGAAATACTCGTAAACTGGAGAAAATAGTTATATATATATATACAGGACCTTCTTAGCTGACTATAATCATTCATTGATAACCAGAGAGAAGTGCAGAAATGAGTTATAATACCGAAGGGGTTAATTTCCAGCAATAATTGTTGTTAAGCTTGGTGGGGTAAATCAATGTCGGGGTATGGCCTGGACTGCTTTAAGGTAAACAATAGTGAGAGTCTGGCTGTGTCAGAATAGCTGCCTTCCAGGACACCGGGACAGCCTCTTGGGCTGTTATGGTTCCTATTCCTTTTCATACTGAAACCGGAGAACTTTATAACTTAGGATTAACCCATTCAGTACCAGTTTCGTCCTTGTAATTTTATACTGAAGGGGTTAGGGTATGGTACAGTACTGTTTACGTATAAGAAACAGAATACACTACCGTGAACATACTGCCCACCTGAAGACATTTGCAATCACCGTAGGGAAGTGGCACTCGTTCAGTAATGTAATTATATAGTATTTAAGTAAGATTTAACTTGTCGACAAGAGACTTGAGTTCTCGAAAAGGGGCTTCAGTTCTGACGCTATTCTTGACTTACGGTGTGCTGGCTTTATAATCAAGAAGAGTAGATAGCGTCTGAAGTCTATTTTAACTAATTAATTTACCTGTACTCTTACCTCTCCAACTTGTCTATCCCCCTCAACTTTATCTTTAACATTTCACTTAGCAGTATAAATATGAATTTGGTGTACGTGGACTGTTGAGAAGTTCCTTATATGGAGGTTTGATGCAACTTGAGGAGGGACAAGGAGTGTTTACGAGTGAGCTAGAGTTAGAGCGTGTTTGTGTCGATAACTTTCACTCTCCTACTGTTTATTTTGGGCAGTACTTGACCCCACAGTAAAGAAATGACAGCTCATTTAACCCTTTGAAGATTGTGACGCATATGGATAGTTTATTCTAGCTATCATTGGACGATTTTAGACAGTTTAGGAAGATGTGTGTAAAGACTAGCTCATTTAGCCCTCTAGCTTCCATATACTCTTCCTAATCTAAATAATATCGTCTAACAATGGCCATAAAACACAAACAAATATGTATCGGATATTCAAAGGGTTAATGAATAGCAGATGGTTAACTTTTGTCTACATATATCTTCTCCGCAAAACAAATTCGCTATTCTCTGTTAGATAAAAACATACATTTGGCTTACTGTACTGTCTGTGCAGTGTCCACCAACCTTTAACTGTCTTCGTGGTGCGATGTATAAGGTGTTGATTTTCGGTGTGAGCATCCTGGGTTCGAGTCCACGGACTGCCACATGTGTTTGTAAATTTCATTAATCGATTTTAAGAGTATGGTTGGTTGTTGGAAGGAACATAATAATTGATATTGGTTCAGGAGTAATTTATCGAGAGGACTTCCCTAAGTGGTTAAGGCCCCATTAATTGCTCTTTCCATTCACATATGCATAGCCTACGTGAGTTGCAGTTGGGATGTGTGTACATGCTTAGATTGATATGCAGGATTCGAAGTTGCATAATAAATCGTAGGCAGTGTCCACCAACCTTTAACTGTCTTCGTGGTGCGATGTATAAGGTGTTGATTTTCGGTGTGAGCATCCTGGGTTCGAGTCCACGGACTGCCACATGTGTTTGTAAATTTCATAAAATCGATTTTAGGAGTATGGTTGGTTGTTGGAAGGAACATAATAATTAGACAGACTTTGTGTTACAGAAAAGGTTAAGGTATGATAGTAACGCAGTGCTAAAGTTTAATCATTGTTTGGGAGAAGTAGAGCAGGGAAAGTGTGTGTGTTTGTGTTTATATACTAATGGATTTGTTATTCCCCCACGTTTGAGTTGTGTACATTACCTACTTTCATTTGTATATCATTCACAAACATTTACATTCAGTGTATTTTCATTGTATGTGTGTGAAAAATGCTGAAAATGTTTGGGCCGAACGTCTTAAGATCTGAAAACTAATGGGGCTAACCCCATTAGTTTTCAGATCTTAAGACGTTCGGCCAACTAGTTTGGCGATTTTAAGACCTTTCGCCCCATTTCTTTGTCAACATTCAAATGTTCGTACAATTTTGGGAACAAGATCATTAGGAGCTTGAATGCTGGTGAAAGGGAGAGAAAGGATGGGAGAAATGCGATAGTGGGGCTCTACGAGAATATACACAGTATTATATTTGAAGAGAGGAAAAATGAGTGAGAACATCTGAACACATTGGGCACAAACATTATCACAAGATCGAATAAATGGCAGAACATTTAAGACTATTGATAAATTGTACCCAAACATTTTCAGCATTTTTGACACACATACAATGAAAATACACTGAATGTAAATGTTTGTGAATGATATACAAATGAAAGTAGGTAATATACACAACTCAAACGTGGGGGAATAACAAATCCATTAGTATATAAACACACACACACACACTTTCCCTGCTCTACTTCTCCCATACAATGATTAAACTTTAGCACTGCGTTACTATCATACCTTAACCCTTTCTGTAATACAAAGTCTGTCTAACACAGACAGTACAGTAAGCCAAATGTATGTTTTTATCTAACAGAGAATAGCGAATTTGTTTTGCGGAGAAGATATATGTAGACAAAAGTTAACCATCTGCTATTCATTAACCCTTTCAATATCCGATGAGGGAGAAGCGGGGCCAGTAAAAAAAACTATCCCAGCTTAATGATCTTGTTCCCTCGCGCACTACCAAGATTCCAAGAATCGATATAATTTGTCAGTCATTGGAGCGGGATTAGATCTCGTTGGCTCGGCTTATTTCAGACAGGAACAGCGCTGAAGGGGGTAGTCCTGTTTTTTTTGGTCTATGTATTGGTTTATCAACTCTGCAAAGCAGAGTGGTATCGCACACACAGGTCCCGCCCGTATACTGTGCACCACAATTCAGCATGTCCGTCGTCGTCGTCGTCCGTCGTCATCGTCCGTCGTCCGTCCGGAAACACCTCCTAGACCGTTCGATGGATTTTCACCAAATTTCACAGGTATATTCATTTGGTCAATGCAAAGGTCAGCCAAAAATAAATTTTCAATTTAACTTATAGGTTAAGGTCAAAGGTCAAGGTTAAATATAAAGTCAATATGTCATGTTACTTAGTTTTTACTCAAATGTCTTCATTTTCACTACACAAGTTACTGGTAACTTCGATATCCCATTGACCAAATTTTAGATAAATATTCTGAAGGGTAAGGTCAAAGGTCAAGGTCAAAGGTCAAAATATTTGTTTTACTAGTATTTCTTATATTAACTGTTAGATTCTCACTAAACTTACCATGTATATTCAGAATATTTAGGGCAAGGGTATACAATAAACTAAACAATTCCATATGAAAGGTCAAGTGCACAGGTCAAGGTCAAATGAAAGGTCAATATGATAATTTCATTACTTTTCATGCAAACTTCACAACATTTGGCGATATAGTTGCACTTTAAATGAAAAGGAAAAGAATACATTTTGAGACGCATATCATGAAGGTCAAGGTCAAGGTCAAAGGTCAAGGTCAACTATTCTATAAATACATATGAAACTAACTGATGGGTTTTAATTAAATTAGTCATGCTTATTTGATTTTCTTGGGCAATCTCAATGAAAACAATGTTTTACTCTTAGATAAAGGTCAAGGTCACAGGGCATGGTGGAAGGTCAACTTATACTATTTATTTTTAGTTTTTATTCAAATGTCTTTATGTTCACTTTACATTTACAAGTTACTGGTAACATTGATATTGTATTTCACACATTTTAGATAAATATTCTAAAGGGTAAGGGCAAAGTTCAAGGTCGAAGGTCAAAATAGTATTTTTACTAGTATTTCTCCTACTAACTGTCAGATTCTCACTAGGCTTACCATGTATATTCGGAATACCTAGGCCAAGGTCATAAAATAAACTATTCTATTCCCTATGAAAGGTCAAGGTAAAAAAAAAGGTCAATATGTTATTTTCTTTACTTTTCATGCAAACTTCACAACATTTGGTGAGATAGATGCACTTTAAGTGAAAAGGAAAATCATAAATGTTGAGACATATAAATGTCAAGATAAAGGTCAAAGGTCAAGGTCAACTATTCTAATAATATATATGAAACCAACTGATGTGTTTTAATGAAATTAGGCATGCATATTTGATGTTCATGGGCAATGTCAATGCAAACAAAAATGTACTCTTACGTAAAGGTCACAGGTCAAGGTCAAAGGTCAACTTTTATTATTTATTGAAAAAGATTACTAACATTTTAGAAAACTGGCTGTGTTATGGCTTATTACTTAAATATACCCTAATATATATCAAATTTCACATAAATATTGTAATAGTTAAGGTCAGAGGTCAAGGTCAACTCCTTGACTGTTTAATGTATTGTCATAAAAATATACAGGCAAATTCAGTTGGTCAATGCGACGAACATCCAAATATATGTATTTTACTTTTAGTCAAAGGTCAAAGGTCAAAGGTCAAGGTCACAGTATATGATCACTATTTGTAATCAATAAGTTTTTATACGAATTCCTGTAGGCTACACCATATTCATAATGCTAGTTAATACGAACATTGCTGTTAAGCTAACTAAATCATTGATAATAAATTATAAGGTCGAAGATCAAGGTCAAAGGTCAAGGTTAAAGGTCGATATGATTTTTACTAGTATTTCTTATTTAATGTAAGATTCTCATTAGGCATATCATGCATATTCGGAATGCCTAGAGTAAGGTCATACAAGAATAAACATAATTCCATTTTACAGGTCAAGTTCACAGATCAACGTCAAATATAAGGTCATTATGCTAATTTCTTTACTATTCATGTAAACTTCACAAAATTCATTGAGACAGTTGTGAATTAAGGGCAAATTCAAATGGTTTTAAGAGGGGAAGTACCCGACTGTGCCACACCACTATATTTTGAGGCATCACTCTGTGCACTGGCAAAAAAAGATGGCGGTGTGCGCCCAATAGCAGTAGGGAACACCTTCCGCCGCCTTGCCACAAAGGTGGGTTTGAAACCACTTTCGAATGGCCTAGGTCAACACTTAAGATCAGTTCAACTAGGTTTTGGAACTCCAAGGAGGTGTGAAGCTGCTGTACATGCAACCCGCACTTACCTCAACCAAGCCCAAGGAAAACGAGTGCTTCTAAAGATTGACATGCGGAACTCATTCAACAGCATTCGCAGGGATGTCTTCCTCCGTGCAGCTCGAGAGCACATCCTCACTCTGTACCCCCTACTTTGGCAGGCTTATTCCAAACCTTCAATCCTGATTTTTGGCGAGACAGTAATCCCCTCAGCGACCGGGTTACAGTAGGGAGATCCAGGTGGTCCTGCTCTTTTGTCAATAGGGGTGGACGCTGCGGCTAACAAAGTAAGGTCAGAATTGAATGTATGGTACCTGGACGATGCAACCTTGGGTGGGTCTGTAGAGAATGTTCTAACCGATCTAAAAAACATCATAACTGACCTCAGCCAGGCTGGGCTAGCAATAAATGACACCAAATGTGAACTTGTCCTCCTCAACCACACACCTGAAGAAAGAGAACACACTCAGGCCCAATTTCATGGCACATTGCCAGATGTAAAGATCCTTCAGGAGCACTAGCAAACCCTATTAGGTTCCCCAATAACTCCGGCAGCAATCCCACCAGCACTTCAAGGTAAAAAGGAGGAGCTTCAACGTCTTGTGAGTCGCCTGATACTCATCGATGCCCACTCAGCTCTGGCCCTTCTCAAGAATTGTTTCTCCATCCCATAACTCCAATACCTTTTGCGCACATCGATGACTTACACGAACAATGGTGGCCTCCAAGAATTAGACAACATAATCCGAGAAGCAGTGACCAGCATCACCAACGTGGAATTTCAAGATCGGACCTGGACACAAGCCACTCTTCCTGCCCGCCTCGGGGGCTTTGGCATACGGAGAGCCTCGGATATTGCCTCCCCAGCCTTTATCTCTTCCCTTATCGCGACCAACGACCTTGCAGTGTCCATCCTTTCTTCTCAACCCGAAATGACACTTAATAGGGACGTAGCAGAAGCGATTAACACCTGGAAGGAAAGTACAGGAGCAGAGGAGGAGCCTCAGGGTACCTCCAGGAGCAAGCAGATAGCGTGGGATACCATCTCAGCGAAGAAAACTCAAGAAAACCTCCTAACCAATGCAGACCGTGTTGCAAAAGCATGCCTCCAGGAAGCCGCCCGTTTGGAGAGTGGCTTGTGGTTACATGCCGTCCCCATCCCACCTCTTGGAACTCACTTAGATGCTGAAGCGCTCCGGGTTGCCATCGCGCTCAGAGTGGGTGCGGCAGTTTGTCACCCACACACTTGCAAGTGTGGTGGAGGGATGGATGCTCAAGTTCACCATGCCTTGTCATGTAATCATAGCGCAGGCCGCCTGCCAAGACACTCTGCACTAAATTATGTCATAAAACGGGCCCTGCAGAGTGCTAACCGTGCATCAATCCTTGAACCACATGGACTTCTCAGAGAAGACGGAAAACGGCCAGATGGGATGACCACTTTCCCTTACAAGAATGGCCGGTGCCTCGTGTGGGACACTTTCTCCATAACCAACATCGCCAGAAACGCCGACGAAGGCGGTGCTGGTAGGGAGGAGGGGCGTCGACTGACTGGGGACAGAGAGGCATGGGGCGGTTCGTTCGTGGCCACCCCTTCGGGGATCGTGGCGTCAGGCAATAGATAGATAGGTATATATACGAGTCAAAGTAGTACACACACACACACACACACACACACATACACACATACACACACACACACTAACCACAACACCAACACAACAACTCTCCAGGGTCCCACAACTTTTAACCAATTGTCTTAATTCTTAGAACAAACCCAGACTGAAAGACCAACTATACTACTTCTGGGAACAACTGGAAAGAAACATTATTGATAAGAAAAGTCGGTGGAAATGGGTATGAAAGGAATGTAAAAAAGTGTCAGAGTGTGTGTCTATGTGTGTGTATGTGTGTGTGAGAGAGAGAGAGAGAGAGAGAGAGAGAGAGAGAGAGAGAGAGAGAGAGAGAGAGAGAGAGATAATAAAGAATGACAAGTAAGTTTTATAATTTCAATGACCATGCAATCCTTTGCATGGATCTACTGCTGGTGAATAAATATTATTTATTTATATACATTATTTATTTATTTATTTATATAATTTCAAAGTAAAGTAGTAAAGTCTAACGTATGTCACTTTGGATATCATGGTCTCTAGCTCACTCATAAGAATTCGTGGACTTCATATGATATTTTATATGCAATTATAATTATATGTATTGATTTTTGGACATAACTTGCTTCTCAATAAATAATACATTTAGTTTTGATGTTAATGTATGGACAATTATATTCATAAATTCGTTTCCAGATTTTTAGGGAGGGAAACATCAAGAGATAGTGATGATGATGGGGATATGATCAGATCATATGGCGTGCAATTTTATTAAGGGGGGATGGGTGTAATTATTTGCTCATATATTTATCTGTTCATGATTTTCTTAGTTTCCTCCCTAGCCCTCCATCAAGCTTTAAAATATACCCCCAAGACCCTTCTTCAAGATAAATGTGTACGTTTTTTCGATAGAAAAATCCTTCGGCCGAAGGCCGGTTCATCTAAAATTACAGTCTCGCTATCGCTCGCCAGGAAAAAATCGACACGTAGATAACACGAAAAGTCTTAATATTGACAAAGAAATTATGTGAAAGGTCTTAAAATCGCCAAACTAATGAGTCCAACGTCACAAAATTTGAAAACTGATGGGGCTAAACATGAGGAAAAAGAGGTCCCAGAAAAACGACCCATCTCCCCTTAAGGATAATTATAACATATATTATCATAATTCAGTGGATTTGAGCAAAGAATATTCTAATCGATTAATTTCACTCCCAACACCAAACACATCCCACTGAAATTAATGAAAGCATTTGATCCACCTGGGATTCGAACCTGGGTTACCACATACAGATCTTAAACACGTTAACCATTACACCATCAAGTTTATATTAGAGAAAAGTGAGTCAGGACGATATAAATAAAGCTCCGATTCAATGTGTCAATAATGTCATCCATTTGTCCCACAACAACAGCAGCAGCAGCAGAAGTCAGGGGGGGGAATTACCAGACGGAGATGATAGCCGGGGTGAGTGTTAATTGTGAGAGGGAGAAAGGTGATAGAGAACACTGTGTGATGGTCGATAGTTATTAAAGTAGAAGAGGCGGTGGTGGTGAAGGAGGAGGTGGTGAAGGGAGGTGGTGGTGGAGAAATAGATGGAGGTGATCGAAAAAAGTGTGAAGGCCAGTAATTGAAGAACAGGAGGTGGTGGTGGAGGAGGAGGTGGAGGTGATGTGTTATGTATTGTAATTGAGTGAACTAATCAAAGTGGAGAACAAGCTCAGCATATTTCATCAAAACACACCCATATAGAATTAAATATACAGGACAAGCTGGAGGGGCATTGCAACCAAATATTATATTGTGGCAAAACAATGTGATGAAATGATATAAATAATGGAAGCTGAATATGAGGCAAGAATATTCATCAACAAAGAGCTACGTCACAGTATCTATGCCCTATTTCAAGTTAGTAGAACAACAAAAATAACATTAACCTTTATAACCCCACAAACGACTAGAGTAATCGAGCTAATATTTCTACTATTTGGGAAAGGTCAGCTAGGGAATAGGTGTAGACATTTACAACCCATTAGCTCTACTCCTTTTATAATGATAGAGGTTAGGGTTCACAATATCTGGACTACCTATTATGAACGGGGTATAGTTGTCATGGTTACGACGCTTGGCCATGTTTTGTTGTTGTAAGGCACAGTAACAATATCAAAATAAAATGGACGATTCGAATTTTCGCCTGAAAAGACATATACCTGTTGTGTTAAGATTAAAAAATCACTGACGAATAACTGATAAGCAACACTGCTCCTCACACTCTCTCTCTCTCTCACACACACACACATACATACACTCTCTCTCTCTTATGTCTATTCTGCTCTATGTATTATGGATTTTGCCATCTCCTAATTACTCTCTCTCTCTCTCTCTCTCTCTCTCTCTCTCACACAGACATACATACACATACACTCTCTCTCTTATGTCTATTCTTATCTATGAATTATGGATTTTACCATCTCCTAATTACTCTCTCTCTCTCTCTCTCTCTCTCTCTCTCTCTCTCTCTCTCTCTCTCTCTCTCTCTCTCTCTCTCTCTCACACACACAGACATACATACACATACACTCTCTCTCTCTTATGTCTATTCTTATCTATGTATTATGGATTTTACCATCTCCTAATTACTCTCTCTCTCTCTCTCACACACAGACATACATACACATACACTCTCTCTCTTATGTCTATTCTTATCTACAGTATGTATTATGGATTTTACCATCTCCTAATTACTCTCTCTCTCTCTCTGTATATACCCGGTGCCTTACAAACTTAATGCCCGTACTTGCATCCCTCCCATTGATCTCCTGTCAGAACCTCATCACGGACATCAATGGTCCTGGGATTATTATATGCAGCCTAGTTCTCACCGTTCAATTATAGTGTCACCTATTTTACGCAACCTACCCTAACCTCATACAATTTAGGGGAGGTAGTCTTTTCTCCCTCGTGTTTTGCCTCATCTCGGTCATCACTGGTCCTGGGATTATTTTAGGCACTCCTCTTCTGACCTTTCAACTATAGTATCACCTATTTTACGCAACCTACCATAGCCTCATCCAATTAAACTGTGTGACTTATTCTATACCAGTGACGTCTAATTTAATTGATTTCATATCACACCCATCACCTATTTCTCACACCCATCACCTCTTTCTCACGCCCATCACCTCTCTCTCACGCCCATCACCTCTTTCTCACACCCATCACCTCTTTCTCACACCCATCACCTCTTTCTCACACCCATCACCTCTTTCTCACACCCATCACCTCTTTCTCACACCCATCACCTCTTTCTCACACCCATCACCTCTTTCTTACACCCATCACCTCTTTCTTACACTCATCACCTCTTTCTCACACCCATCACCTCTTTCTTACACCCATCACCTCGATCTTTCTCACACCCATTACCTCTTTCTTACACCCATCACCTCTTTCTTACACCCATCACCTCTTTCTCACACCCATCACCTCTTTCTTACACCCATCACCTCTTTCTCACACCCATCACCTCTTTCTCACACCCATCACCTCTTTCTCACACCCTTCACCTCTTTCTCACACCCATCACCTCTTTCTCACACCCATCACCACTTTCTCACACCCATCACCACTTTCTCACACCCATCACATCTTTCTCACACCCATCACGTCTTTCTCACACCCATCACGTCTTTCTCACACCCATCACGTCTTTCTCACACCCATCACGTCTTTCTCACACCCATCATGTCTTTCTCACACCCATCACGTCTTTCTCACACCCATCACCACTTTCTCACACCCATCACCACTTTCTCACACCCATCACGTCTTTCTCACACCCATCACCACTTGCTCACACCCATCACGTCTTTCTCACACCCATCACGTCTTTCTCACACCCATCACGTCTTTCTCACACCCATCACGTCTTTCTCACACCCATCACCTCTTTCTCACACCCATCACCTCTTTCCCACACCCATCACCTCTTTCTCACACCCACCTCGGAAGCTTCCACTATCAAAAACCTGCTTGGCCTCATAACCACACATCCTCAGTTTATCTCCTTTCTTCCCCGCCTTTGTGTGCTTCCCTGGCTTCACTCTGTTCGCTACCATTCTTCATTTGCACCCTTCCTGCTTCTCCAATTTCATCGACCAATATTTCCATTTTTCTTCCCTTCTCTTGATTTCCTCCTTTGCGATATTCGCATATATATAATCCTGAGCTATATGGACCATCTTAGAACGGTGGTCAATCTCAAACTTACAACTACCATTTTATAGTTTATACATATTTAGGAGCGTCACGTCCGTCGCGGTCCGGGATTTTTCGACTATCCCGCGGGATACTGGTGATTAAACTTTCAAAAAAATCACACACAAAAACAAACGTAGTGTCGCGGTCCTGTGAAGTGCAAAATCGAACCGATTGATAAAATATCTGGAGAGATATACGCGTTTTGGAGAAAAAATCCGTTAACTCCTACAGCAGTGCCACGGCGCTGGTCTAGGACAGGCCTAGGGCAGGCCCATAAGGCGGGTGGAAAGAAGAAGGGAAAGAAAAAAACCGTTACGTCCCAAAGCAAAGTGTTAGCTATATAGTCCTATGAAATCAAACAGGGCTATGGGAAAATAGGAAGCCTAAGTTAAAAGTGATAGTGAACATCGTATATCACGTAAATAAACTAGGAAAGTATAATACAGAGAATTAAAGTCAGGGGAACTTTTAACGTTTAGCTTGGGAACAGGACGTATGCTGTAAACAAAATACCCTCGGTGACCACAAAGACCATAAACACATATATCCCCTCGCTCTCCTGGACACGTCCCCTCCCCTCCCCCTATACGATTTTACCAAAAGCGAAACTTAACCTCGACAGGAAAGGGTACCGACAAAACAAATATCGTAAATAATAGCAAACAATATATAAACAAATTAAATCAGTGCAGATTATTTCTCGACCATATCGCAGGTTAGTAGTGACGTTATTGGAGAGAAAGATCTCCCACGCAACCAAATGTGGTGAAAATTCGAACCTGAGCAGTGTTGAATCAAGTTGATAGGTAAAATATGAAAATTAAAATAGATACTATATATAGGTAGCCTGGAAAGTTCGTTATTTTCCTAGAGTGCCATATATTCCGCTAAACAGTCGACCAAAAACGGGAAAAGTGGTTAGGGCAGTGAGAATTCTGTTTCATAAGATAATTATTGAAAGTGTTACTTAAAGTTACTTACAGTTTAAACATACCGAGTGTAAACGAGTGGCACTCCCCCCCCCCCCCCCCACTCCCCACAAACCGCGTAACAAACACCTCCTTGTCCTCCAAGCCCCCCCCCCCCCCCCCTCTCTCTCTCTCTCTCTCTCTCCCCCATGTAAGGGCGGGTGGAAAAACAAAAACAAAAACAAAAACACAAACAAAAATGTTTACCAGAGACAACTGTATGAGTTGTAAGATGAATATACACATGCATAAAGGCACCGTATGTCGGATATGCAAGCAACCATACCACTGGATTTGCATAGGATTGACACCAATAAATGAGGCGTACAATACAAGAGGGAAAAACCTCCATTTCTGCGATAGTTGTTTCGATATCACATGGCAAGTCATACAGACTGTAGAAAATACAGAAGTACAAGATAGACTGAAATATAGCCAAGACATAGCTACCTTTCACAGAAAATGGGGAACTTTTGGGGCCTCAGGGCCCATACTAATATCACAACCCACACACGCACACCTTCCCATGAAAATGCCCACATTGCCTCCTGCACATCAACACACTTCGCCTGCCGAACAACAACCTTTCGCACCCTACATATCCACAAACCCTGCCGCACATCTCCCAACACCTCCCCAGACCCAGAAAACACCCACATTAATCCCATCTAAGGCCATTGACCACCCTACTGCTGTTGATCAAATACATTTGCAGGATGAACGTAGGATGCAACAAGCCCCCATATCAGGCTCCCCTTCCACATCGTCTCCCCCCTCACCACTGCCACCTGCCCACCTACAACCGACCTGTAACTCCACCCCCCTGCAGGCCTCACCCACCCATACACCAAGCCCACTATCACCCACAACCACACTTAGCTCACCACATAACCCCTTGCAGCCCCAGCCACACCTACTGGGATTGTCTACACCAGTGTGCAGATATTATCTGGAAAGAAGGTGCTACTTTGGTCAAAAGGGCGAATATAATGGGAATGCATGTAGATTTGCTCATCCCAAAATTTGCAACAACATAACCAGTCATGGAAAATGTAGATTTGGTGAAACCTGCAAATACCACCACCCATCCCTTTGCAAGACATCACTTGAGAACAAGACCTGCTACAATATGAAATGCCCAGCTTTTCATATTAAAGGGACTTGGGGATATGAATGGTAAGGTGGGTGATAGGAAAGTTGAGGGAGTGGTGGGAGGGTGGGGGGTACCATCAGAGGTGAATGGGAATGGTAGTGCACTTGTGGACGTATGTGTGGGGAGGAGGCTGTGGATAGCCAACACCTTCTTCCGACACAGAATGATCCACAGGTACACGTGGAAACGGATGTTGACGATGAAGGATAAGACAGTGGTGGAACGAAAGTCATTGATTGATTATGTATGTGTGGATGAACGAATGAAGAAATCTGTGATGGATGCTAGGGTGTATAGGGGTATTGGAGGGGGTCTGTCGGATCATTATGTAGTGGTAGCTAAGGTTAGGATACAAAAGAAGTGGGTAAGGAGAGCGGGAGGGAGGCGAGAGGAGGGTGGAGAGGTTGCAGGAGGAGGAAGTCAGGGAGGAGTACAGGAGAGCAGTGGAAAGACGACTAGATAGGTTCGACCTGGAAGTTATGGAGGAAGTGGAGGAGATGAGCAAGGTGTTTAAGGATGAGATCTGTGCAGCATGTGAGGAGGTGTGTGGAGTGAGGAGAAGAGGGAGGGGAGTGAAAGGTACAGCATGGTGGACAGAAGAGGTAAGAATAGCTGTGGAAGAAAAGAAGAAAGCATATAGAGAGTGGTTGGGTAGTAGAGGGAATGAAGATTCCGAGAGACAGAAACGAGCGAGGTACGTGGAGAGTAAGAGGGTGGTGAAGAGAGTAGTGAAGGAAAGTAAGAGAAGAGTAGATGAGGAATTTGGAAGGAATCTGAGTGTAAAATGGAGGGAGAGTAAGAAACTGTTCTGGAAAGAAGTCAAGAAAGTTAGGGAAGGTAGCAAGGGAAACAGTAAGGGTGTGAAAGATAAGAATGGGAGAATGCTAGCCGAGAAGCAAGAGAGAGAGAGTCGAAAGATGGAAGGAGTACTTCAGTGAGTTGCTAAATGAAAGGAATGAAGAGCCAGCAAACATAGCTGGATATGGTATGGGAGGGAGAAGAAGAGAAGTAGTGGAGGAGGAGGTGGGGATCAGGAGGTCAGAAGTGTGGGAAGCCATGAAAAGAGTGAAGTTGGGGAAAGCACCAGGAACAGATGGAGTGTGTGGGGAAATGTTGAGGTATGGTGGTGAGATAGTGATAGAATGGGTATGGAAAATGTGCAAACTAGCATGGGAGAAGGGGAGTGCACCCGATGACTGGAAGACTGGCATAATAGTCCCCCTATATAAGGGCAAAATGGAAAGAGGAGTGTGTGGTAACCACCGAGGAATATGTCTTCTAAGCGTAGTAGGGAAGGTATACAGTAGGGTAGTGATTGAGAGAGTGAGAGTGAGAACGGAGAAATGGATAGGCGACGAGCAGGGAGGTTTTTAGGAAGGGAAGAGGATGTGTAGATCAGATTTTTACCCTGAATTGTGTTGTGGAGAAGTATCTGGAGAAGAAACAAAAGGTGTATGTTGCCTTTATGGACTTGGAGAAGGCCTATGACAGAGTGGATAGAGAAGGTTTGTGGAAAGTACTTAGAATATACGGAGTAGAGGGCAAGTTGCTGAAAGCAGTGAAGAGCATGTATGAGGGTGCAAAGGCGGCAGTACGTGTGGAGAGTGAGCAGAGCGAGTTCTTTGACCTGAATGTTGGTTTGAAACAGGGGTGTGTGATGTCCCCATGGTTGTTTACTGTATATATGGATGGAGTTATGAAAGAAATACTATCAAGAGCAGTGGATGTTGGTGTATCGCTGAAAAGGGAGGGAATTGAGTGGAAGCTACCTATACTGCTGTTTGCGGATGATACAGTTCTGATGAGTGATAATGAATGGGAGTTGCAGGGTCTGGTAAATGAGTTTGGAACAGTGTGCGAAAAACGGAATTTGAAGGTAAATACGGGGAAGAGCAAGGTTATGGTCTTCGAAAGGGGTGAAGTCACAGAGTGTGAGGTGAAGCTGAACGGTCAGGCTATGGAGATCGTCAACTCTTTTAAGTATCTGGGCAGTGTGTTGAGTAAAGATGGGACTATGGATGAAGAGGTACGGGAGAGGGTACAACAGGGGAAGAGGGTTGTAGGAACGCTAAAAGCAGTAACAAGAAATAGGGTGGTCAGTATGGAAGTGAAGAAGTCCTTGCATGACAGTGTGGTAATCCCGACACTGACTTACGGAAGCGAAGCATGGACGTTGGTTGAGAGACTCAGACCAAGAGTGAGAGCAGTGGAAATGAATTACTTAAGGAGTGCGTGCGGAGTTACATGGAGGGATAGACAGACTAATGAGGAAGTAAGAAGGAGGTGTGGTGTGGAGGCAGATGTGCTGGAAAGTGTGAAAAGGAACAACTTGAGATGGTTCGGTCATATGGAACGTATGGAAAGCGAGAGAATGACTAAGAGGGTGTACGAGAGCGAGGTGGAGGGACAGAAGGGGAGAGGTAGACCGAATATGAGGTGGAAGGATGGAGTGAGGAACTACATGAACGAAGGCGGTGCTGGTTGGGGGGAGGGGCGTCGACTGACTGGGGACAGAGGTGCATGGGGGCGGTTCGTTCGTGGCCACACCTTCGGGGATCACGGCATCAGGCAATAGATAGATAGATAGAGATATGCTAGACCTAGCACGAATTGTAGCCCAAAAAACTCTCTAGCTATGCGAGGACGAGACAGAGGAAAAAGGCAAGGAGGGAAAGGGCAGATGAAGATGAAGAGACTGAGGGAGATGGAAGAGCACATAGAACACCTCGAGCACCTCCTGGCCTCCCAAGAGTGGCCAATACATCCCGAAGACTATTAGGTACACATAGTACTCCAAACAATCCCTCCCCATTCTTGTTTGCAAATATCCAAGGCCTAACAAATAGAACCACGAACAAAGTACCATTTATTAGGGGCCTGCTAGAAGAAGGAAATGCTATATTTGCGGCTCTCACAGAAATTCACATTAAAGATCAGGAAGATAGTGAGGTATGGATTCCTGGTTACAACCTACGGACAGAACGCATAGATCACATGGAGGTGTAGCCTTGTACATACATGAGTCACTGATATGTACTGAATTCCTAAATAACAGTAATGAAGTGGTGGAAATACTTGGAGTTAAAATAGAATCCCTAAATTTAGCAGTTATTGTTACATACAGGCCTCCAGACTCATCCCGAGAAGAATTCGAAACCCAGCTCAACAAAATAAAATCAGAAGTGGAAACCCTGGGGAACCCAACACCAAATATTATATGGCTAGGAGACTTTAACCTACCAAACATTAAATGGAGACAACTAGAAAACCAGTTATTGGCAAATAACACCGGAGAAGCAAATACTAATACGAGAGAGCTTTTTGAACTTTGTGATTTTTTTAGTCTTACCCAACATATTGCTGAACCCACACGGGAAAACAATATCTTAGACCTGGTCTTCACTAACAACGACTCTCTAGTACACAGCATTAACATATCGGACACAACATACTCAGATCATAAATTAATTGAGATCAAAACAACCTTAGAAAGTGTACAGACAACCTCAGAATCGAGAACAAAAACCGGCCCCTTCAGTAAATTTAACTTCAATAACAAAAACATTAGGTGGGAAGAGGTAAATCAAGAAATGGAGGAAATAGACTGGGAAGATTTAATGGATAACCTAACACCAGCAGAATGTCTAGTCTTAATAACAGAAACCATGACCCAAATCTGTAGCCACCATATACCTGCAAGACAAACAAAACGAAGAAGCAAACAAGATCGGGAAAGGAGGAGGCTGTACAGAAGAAGAAGATTACTCACACAAAGACGCACACATCAAAATCTACAGGATAGGCAAAAGGTCGAAATAGATAGAGAAATTGTGGAAATTGAACAAAGGCTAAGAATATCATATGAACTACAACATATGGAAGAGGAGAGGAAAGCTATTGCAGGTATAAAGGAAAATTCCAAATACTTCTTTTCATACGCCAAACAAAAGGCTAAAACAACATCAAACATCGGCCCACTGAGCAAAGGGGACGGCTCTTTCACAGGGGACAAAAAGGAAATGAGCGAACTCTTAAGCAGGCAGTATGAAATGGCATTCAGTGAGCCTGATGAAACAAAAGTCATCAGAGACCAAAATATATTTTTCATGGAAACTTCCCCCACGGAAACCCCTCAGATGCTGGATATTGATTTCGGTCCAAAAGACATAGAAGAGGCCATTTCCAACATGCCATCCCACTCGGCACCAGGCCCGGACTCATGGAATTCGATGCTAATGAAAAAATGTAAGGAAAACCTCTCAAAACCCCTGGCTATAATGTGGAGAAGGAGTCTAGACACTGGTGACTTACCAGATAGCTTGAAAAACGCAATAATTGCCCCACTGCATAAAGGAGGGAGTAAAGCACTACCAAAAAACTACCGCCCGGTAGCTCTAACCTCTCACATCATTAAAGTTTTCGAGCGAGTCCTGCGAAGCAAAATTTCAACATTCATGGAGACAAATGAACTACACAACACCGGTCAACACGGGTTCAGAGCGGGAAGATCATGTCTCTCACAACTTTTGGAACACTATGACAAAATTCTTAAAGCGCTAGAAGAAAAGAAAAACGTGGATGTCATTTACACCGATTTTGCTAAGGCATTTGATAAATGTGACCATGGTATAATAGCCCACAAACTGAAAGCAAAAGGTATAACTGGGAAAATCGGACGGTGGATATACAATTTCCTCGTAAACCGAAAACAATCGGTAGCAGTAAACCAAGTCACTTCTGAGCCTTCGGATGTCAAAAGCTCAGTGCCCCAAGGAACAGTGCTAGCGCCCATTCTGTTCCTCATACTAATTTGCGACATAGATACCAACACCAGACACAGTACGGTGTCGTCTTTTGCTGATGACACAAAATTAAGCAAGATAGTAAACACACAAGAGGACACGGGCCGACTGCAGGAAGACATGAATGTAGTGTTCCAGTGGACCAGGGAAAACAACATGCAATTCAATGAGGAAAAATTCCAATTAATACGGTACAGAGATAATAATGGTGTTAAAGACATTACAAATTACTTAACAGAATCTAACCACATAATAGAACGGAAAGACAGTGTGAAAGACCTTGGGGTATTAATGTCTGAAAATACGGGTTTCAAAGTACATAACCAGGTCAAAGTGGCGGCTGCGAAACGTCTAACGTGTTGGATTCTGCGTACTTTTAAAACACGCGGTGAATTGCCTATGATAACGCTCTTCAAATCTCTAGTGCTACCGCGGCTTGAATACTGTAGCGTATTAACATCCCCATACAAAGCAGGTGAAATAAATGACGTAGAGAGTGTACAAAGAAATTTCACTTTGCATATAAGTTCGATAAAACATCTACACTATTGGGAGCGTTTAAGAGCACTGAATCTGTACTCACTGGAACGTAGAAGAGAACGTTACCTAATAATATACACGTGGAAAATCGCAGAGGGTTTAGTACCAAACCTACATACTCCGATAGTCATGAAATTCAGTGATAGGAGAGGCTGGGAATGCGAAATCCCCCGGATGAATAACAGGGGTGCTATGGGCTCTCTGCGAGAGGGCTGGTTATCACACAGAGGCCCACGTCTCTTCAACAAACTCCCACGGCGAGTAAGAGACATGAGGGATATCTCGTTAGACAACTTCAAGAGAGTCCTAGATGTCGAACTGCAAAAAGTGCCAGACGAGCCCATCCTCGCAAGGGAGCGAGCTGTCGCTTCAAACAGTCTACTGCACCAAATCACCACCCATAACGAGGGGCGTCGCGCTACTTGGTGCCGCTAGAAGAGCGGCGAACACATCAAAAGACAAAATTGCATTTTTAGATAGTAGTATCTGAAAATGTAAAAAAGGGCTACACTGCGGCCAACATACATACACTTTCTGGTAGTATCGGCTGAGTTGGTTGTACCAACTCACCTCACTCGTTGCCAGACACTATCAGGAGGCTCAAAACTTGCCACCCATGCATAGAGTATATCAGTGTGTTTAGTACATTGGTTGAGGGAGGGTGTGTGTACAATGTAGAGGTGTTTTAGAAGCTGAATATCAACGAAAACATTACCACTTCTCCATGTAATTGTGACAGCTATATACCAGGTACGAATTTCACCAGCTCATGCTGATTTGTAATCAAAACATGATAAAATAACATAAATATCATTGAGGTATTGCTAGTGGAAGTGAAGGAATAAAATGTATATTTATGCTCCCACATGTAAAGATGAGATTAGCTTTTTGCAAGAAATCAAGCAAAGTGTTGATCGATTTTCCTGGGTGGTGTGAGGAGATCGGGAGGGGATGTTGACTATTATAGGGAGAGTTCAACCCAATCTTATTATTTGAGCTAATTCAGATTCGCTCAGTACTACGGATATGGTGGTAGGGTGACACATATTGAGAGGAATTAGCGGGAAAATAACCGCCTAGGCGTATTCTTTCCTATAGAAACTGCCGTACTGAACGGGGTAAATATGGCCAGACTTTGAATTCCTGCATTCGCGCCTAGAATGGATATTTAAATTTGTGATTGAGTTTTGCACGAATGCTTATATTTTATTACCATTCTATTGATCAACTCTGCGTAAGCAGAGTGGTATCGCCCCCCGTATAGTGGTACAGTTGGTCAAGGATGAAAGTATACAGTTTTTCGTCTGCTATAGCCACACATGGTTTGTCATGTTGGCAGCCATGACAGCCTTTCCACTAGCCCAAACCATCCCAACACACATGGGGTTTATTATATTGATTCAATAATTAATGTACGGAGTGCTTCGAAAAAGCGTTTCCATAAATATCAAAAGTTAGAGAATTATTCATAAACCTTCAGGGTGACTAAATACTGTTATGGAGATAGCAAAACAAAGCTGGGGGCATACGCTGGAACAGCGCGTAGCCGCGGCGCTCGCCTCCGTTTCATTGCCCTTTGGATCACATATAATCCAGTCTTGGGGATGAAAGTAAAATATCAATATTTACCTACTTATTAATTAACAAGTATTATTAGATTCCTCTTTCTACTCATTATTTATTATGAATGTTATAATGTTAAGTGTATATCGTAATATCTTTTATAGCCACTCCATATTCGTCTACTTTAGATACACAAAAATCTAATTCCTAAAGATGGACGTAAGGAAGCCTGTGTGTTCAATAGGGTAATGACCCAGCAATTTTACTCATCTTGCGAGCGCCATTGCTTTATGAGTCAGTCCTCGAAGCATAATGAGGCTTTACTTGTGATTTTATTATTTATTTATTTATTATTTTTATTTTATCAGCAGAACACCTGCAAACCAACTGCAACATTGATATCACCATACCCTACATTATTAGCCACATATTACCACATGTGAAAATGGACCTGTATTCCACTGAAATATCGTATATAGGTAGACGTTTTGATTTTCGTTTTCACTCTCGCATTTCTTGTATATCTAACAATAACATTAAGTGTTTAATATCTTCGAAGTGATATTCACGTCAAAGATTATAGAGCAATATATTCATATTTCCGTCTGACAACTAAGTCCAGGAACACGTTTTTAAACACCCTGTATAAGGTGGGCGGGCTCTGAGATATGGCTACCAGGGCTGCCAACATGACAAACCATGTGTGGCTATAGCAGACGAAAAACTGTATACTTTCATCCTTGACCAACTGTACATGCAAACCGAAATGTCTGTCTGTCTGTCTGTCCGTCCGAGAACTCCTCCTAGACCGTTTGACGTATTTTCACCAAACTTCACACAAACCTTCGGTGCGTGAATTTGACGGTAATTAAAAAGATTGTTTGAATTTGTGCAATAGTTATGATCTTAGGTCCTAAAAATTTGTTTGCCCCCCCCCCCCCTCCCCTCCCCCCCAAAGCCTCAAGACTGCCCCCCCCCCCCCCTCCATGCCCCCCTCCCATAGCCACCAGCCCCCCCCTGTACCTATTCCCAAGCAATGATGATGGCATTCTGTGTGTGTGTGCACTCACACAGAACGCCATCAATCAGGGGGCGCAAAAACAACTTGCCCGCATTTGTTAGGTTTAGTTTAGTTAACATTAGAAGTGATGGTAGTAATAGTGGGGATATTGTTGATGGTGATAATGCAGTGATGATGGTTGTAGATTTAGTGATAATGATGACAGTAGTGATGATGATAACAGGAGTACAAAGGAATACAAAGAAAATCAAGCAACAACAGTCCTACTGACCCTTCTAGGCTACTTGTCCTCCAAAACACTGAGGATCAAGTGTCCAAACAGTGGTTTAGAGTGGGTAAGGGAACTACTGCCCTGGAACTAATGTCCGTGGCAGGATTAGGAAGTTAGTAGGGGACAGATGGGTTAGTAACTAAGGGGGGGATAAAATAAAGTTATTAATTTACAAACGCAGTCAGTCGCGGGTTTGATGCGAGATATTTGAGATATTTGTCTAGGCGGAGTTTAAATGAATCAACGGTGTAGGCAGGTTAGTTAATTGGCGGTAGTGAATGTGCAGTAGATAATGATGGTGACAGTACTAGTAGTAGTGATGGTGGTCATAATAGTATTGATGATGGTGAGTAATGATGATTGTAAGATGATGGTAACAGTATTAGTGATGTTGGTAAGTAGTACTGATGATGGTGAACGCTGTAGTGATGATGAGAGTAGTAGTGTTGATGAGAGTAGTAGTGATGATGGTGAGAGTAGTAGTAGTAGTGATGATGATTGTAACAATTGAATAGTAGTGCTGATGGTGACCTATCGCAGAATTGGGTATGCCGTTTTGATTTTGGGCGAAACGGCACGTCTACTTTATTATTATCAACTCTGCGTAACCAGAGTGGTATCACCCCCCGTATAGTGGTACATGCTAACCGAAATGTCTGTCTGTCAGTCTGTCTGTCTGTCTGTCCATCCGAGAAATCCTCCTAGACCGTTTGACGGATTTTCACCAAACTTCACACGAACCTTCGGTGCGTGAATTCGACGGTAATTATTTTATGTTTTTATTTTGTGCAATAGTTATGATCTTAGGTCCTAAAATTGTTTAGCCTCCCGCCTCCCCCCGCCCCCCCCCCCTTCAGGACCCCCACCGCCCACCCTGTACCTATTCCCTGTGTGTGTGTGTGTGCCCCGTAGGGGCACACACACAGAGAAGTTTAAATGTTTTTGAATTTGTGCAATAGTTATGATTTTAGGTCTAAAATATGGTTTCTCCCCCCCCCCCCCTCAGGACCCCCCACCCTGTACTTATTCCCAAGCAATGATAATGGCGTTCTGTGTGTGTGTGCCCCGTTAGGGACAGCAGAGATGATGATGGTGGTGATGATGATGATTACAGTACTAGATATGATGGTGACAGTACTAGTAGTAGTGATGATGGTCATAATAGTAGTGATGATGGTGACAAGCAATGATGATAGTTGTAGTGATAATGATGACAGTAGTGATGATGGTGACAGTATTAGTGATGATGGTGAGTAGTAGTGATTATGGTGAAAGTTGTAGTGATGATGACAGTAGTAGTGATGATGGTCATAATAGTAGTGATGATGGTGACAAGCAATGATGATAGTTGTAGTGATAATGATGACAGTAGTGATGATGGTGACAGTATTAGTGATGATGGTGAGTAGTAGTGATTATGGTGAAAGTTGTAGTGATGATGACAGTAGTAGTGATGATAGAGTAGTGATGATGGTAAGAGTAGTAGTGATGACTGTAATAGTAGTAGTGCTGATGATAGTAATGGTGATAGTGATTAATAGTGATGATGGTGATCATCGCAGAGTTGGGTATGCCGTTTTGATTTTGGGCAACACGGCACGTCTACTTTATTATAAATGCATCGAGTTTAGTTTCGTAGTATTCCATAATTGTAGTTATAATCTGCAATGTATAATCTTAGCTCGATCCCCTCCTAAGCCTACCAAACTTGGTGTTCGTCGGAATTGTACGGTGGCGGTAATAAGTCATGTCTCAGCTGTCATTACGTTTGGCTTGCTCTGTGCTGCATTAATGTCTGTCAGATATAGAATAGGGTGGGTAAGTGTAGGAACCTGTTTATGTATCTTACTCAAAAAGAAGAAATCATGTGTAAATATTGCTGATACCAATTATTGATCAAAACATAATTGGTGGCGAAACATCACTTATTAGGTGGATTGTACCTTACAAATCATCACTTATTAGGTGGATTGTACCTTACAAATAATACCTGATATGTACAGTATATGATTATTACATCACTTATTAGGTGGATTGTACCTTACAAATAATACCTGATATGTACAGTATATGATTATTACATCACTTATTAGGTGGATTGTACCTTACAAATAATACCTGATATGTACAGTATATGATTATTACATCACTTATTAGGTGGATTGTACCTTACAAATAATACCTGATATGTACAGTATATGATTATTACATCACTTATTAGGTGGATTGTACCTTACAAATAATACCTGATATGTACAGTATATGATTATTACATTTGTAAAACTCGTGTTGGTGTCTTGCTTTAAACACACTTTGGTCGTTTTGTTTTTATTTATAACCTATTGTTCTAGTTTCCTCCCTAAACCTCCATCAAACATTAAGAAACAACCCCAGGGTCCCCCTCGAAGATATATTTGTACATTAATCGGTAAAAAACATGTTCCGTCCGAAAGCCGGTTCCTCCTAAATTACAGGGTCGCTATCGCTCGCCAGGAAATTGTCAACATGTAAATGGCACGAAAGGTCTTAATATTAACAAAGGTATGGGGCGAAAAATCTGAAATTCCCCCAACTAATGGAACGAACGTTTTACAATCTGAAAACTAAAAAGGCTAAGCATGAGGGAGAAGGGTGTCAAGATTAAAACACAAATCTTACGCATGGTACAAGACAGTAGAGTTTACTTATAAACAGGTTGGTGTTTATCTTTATCGTTAATGTAATGCTTAGCTATTATATATACCCTGGTGTTTCAATATGTAATGCTTGCAAAATGAAAATAAACGGATGGATACATTTTTTTATTTTTTTTTATCATTGCTTATTATATGAAGGGCACTATTAGAGCTTATTGCATTTTTCTGAGCTAAAGACATAACATTTCTGTTGATGTCTATCATAAAGCTCATCCTCTTCCAACATATGTCAATGACTGAACAATGTGGTTCTGTCCATATTATTGTAGCGTCTCCCTCAGATCCCAATGTTCTGTGGCTGATTTGTTATTCATATATTGGGTGCTTAATGACAGAGGCAACTATTGTGGTGGAGTTGTGTGTGGGTGAGAGAGAGAGAGAGATCATGTGAGTGAACAATCAAAGCCATATTCAAAAGCATATTTATTTATGTATGAGCTAGTTATTGTATTAACGTGTATATAATATATTTACGAACAAAGCTGTAGGCATGGAGGTTGCTATCTGTGTTATTATTGAGCAGGTTCGTGTGTTCGTGAATATTGTACTGTATATTTTGTTTAGATTCGTGTGTATGCTGTGTGTGTGTGTGTGTTGATCCTCAAGTGGTTAACTTGATGAATCTAGATAGCACAGAGATATATATTAAGGTATCAGTCAGCTGAAGGCAAAACAAAAGTAAAATCTAATAAAATAATTTCCTGTTGTTGCTTCCTTTCCTTTTGGATCTTAGGACTTAGTAGTCCTTTATTGACTGATACTCTTTAATTATGAAAAATACTGAAACTAATTAAAGTCATGTAGTATTTATAAAGAATTATTATTTAACCGAAGCTTAGTAGGCTATGGTTATGAACCGAATAAGTTATAGCTAAAGAAGGACTATTAATTTTATAAAAAGTCTTGAAGGATAAATATTAAAGTAAGAATATTTCTGTCTCTTACCCTTTTTGAAATGAATAGATAGTTTTCTTATATGTCCTTTTATCTATATTTAATGTAATTATTCTTGGTTCTTGTCTTACGTTAATAGGATTATATTATTTATCATCAGGAGTAATATCAAAGTCACATAAAAAGTTAGATATATATTTAATAATTAGTTAAATTTATTTCTTAACCACGTAACATTGAGGTTTGATTATGAGTAAATCAAGTTACAGGATCGCTTCATAGATTCGATTCAGGTCTCACTCAAATAATATGAAAAGCAAAATATAATATTTTGAAGCAAAATAATTTTCTTCAGCTTAGGAAATCACTAGAAGTAATATTAACACAGCCATGTTTGTCTAAGGCGATATTACTAATATGAGACAATAGCATCACCGTACTAAGCACCATTAAGCAATGTAAGCTTAATTAAAAGAAAATGAAAGAACTCGTAAGTATTAATATAAAACAATAGTATTACTTTCATCATAACCCAATTACTTAAAGAGTTGCTTTAGTCCACAAGTTAGTCAACTAAAATAGTTAAGTACATAATAGTAGCGTTAACGTTAAATCCCAATCAAATAGTTACGTACATAATAGTAAAGCAAAATAGTAAAGAAATCTGAAACATACTTGAGGTTTTGGTTCCCCTCCTGGCCAACTAGGCTATCCTGCAATAGTTGCAAAGGACCTCTTACCTGGTGACCGAAAACTAGCTCATTAGGGGAAAAACCCAGGGATTCAGTTGGAACCTCACGAGTAGCAAATAAAAGAAAAGGTACCCCCTTATCCCACTCAACTCCGGTCTCTGTACAATACTTACGTAACATTCCCTTTAATGTCTGATGATATTGTTCGAGAACCCCTTGACTCTCTGGGTGGTAGGTGCTAGACTTAACATGCTCGATACCCAACTCCTTCAGGGACTGCTGAAAAATGTTAGAGGTAAAATTAGTTCCTTGATCACTTTGCACCTCATGGGGGAAACCCATTCTGGTGAAGAATTTAAGCAGTTCCTTGATGACAGTTGGAGCAGAGGTAGTCCTTAAGGGTATAGCCTCTGGGTAGCGAGTTGCCATGTCCATGATAGTTAATAAATAAATGTTACCTTGGGAAGTCTTAGGCAATGGGCCTACAATGTCCACTACCACCCGAGTAAAAGGATTCTCGAAAACGGGCAAGGGCACCAGAGGATATACAGGCACCTTCTGATTGGGTTTTCCTGTCATCTGGCAAGAGTGACACACTCTACAACACTCCACTACATCTGCACGCATTCCTGGCCAGTAAAAGTGGGCTCTGATTCTGTCTAGAGTTTTTCTCACACCTAGGTGTCCTGCCAATGGTATACAATGTGCCATTTCCATGATATCTCTACGACAAGGTTTGGGGACTATTACTTGATGGACGTCCCAAGCCCCGTCATCGATTGGTCTGTGTGGCGGTCTCCATCTACGCCACAATACTCCTCCTTTGAGGTAGAAACATTCACCACCCTCCTTCTCACATTCCTCTTCACTCACGGACCTGGCAGCTAACTCCTTGCATTCACTATCATCTCTCTGTAGCTCTACCAGGCCACTAGGACAATTTGGAGGGGTTTCATGGTCATCGTTAGGGTCAAGATGAGCCATAAAGGTGTCAGATAAATCCACCTCAGTCACATCATCAGGCACAGTAGGAGCGTCATTCATACTCTCATCATCCCTTTCATCAACTCTTACATTCGGTACATTTCTGTCTGAGGGAACTGCTACTTGAGACATTGAACGTGTGACAGCACACACAGGGAAAACAGTTGGTAACTCCTTGTCGAGCTCACCGGTTAGTGGCTTGTTAACAGGGGAAAGTGACAAAATGGGGTCTGGTCGGACCTTCTCACCTGCTACATCATTCCCCAAAAGGAGTGTTACCCCAGGCACAGGGATATCTTGGGACCTACACAAAGCTATGGTGGCCTCACCCTGTAGTAACTCACATTCAATTTCGCCTTTTACCAAGTATGCATAAAACTGGCCACTCTCATTACAACTGGTTCGCCAGGTGGGCACTCAGTGTAAGGATTCACCATGAGGGTGCTAGTAGAACCTGTGTCTCTCAGAATTTTTACCTCATGCATACAACCATTTAATCTCACGTTGCCAGATGAAATAAAGGGACGGTAACTGTCCTGCACTGATGGTGAAATTATTATTGGCTTAACCCTAGTGGGTTGCACCACACATGCTACTACACCCCTGTCTAGATGATTTACGTTAGCTGCTAGGTACTCCTGTCGAGAGTCTTGCATTAAAGGAACTTTTGGTGCTAGGTACTCCTTCTGTCGGGAGTCCTGCATTACAGGCACATATGGAGTTTGAGATACGGCGGCAACTGTCTGCCCCGATCTCTCGGTTCTCCTTGGCCCAGCACTGATAAGCTAGGTGGCCTCTCTTGCCACAAAAAGTACATACTTTAGGGGATACGGGAACGTTCCCTCTTTGAGCATTACTATTAGTTTGGGGCCCACCTCTGTTACCATTGCCCTGAGTCGCATTTTTAGTTGGGGGAACAATTCTATTTTGGCTAGCTGGGGAAGACGTTATAGGCTTGTGACTGGGTCTGTCAGATTTGTGATTGGGATACTTAAAATTAGAGCTAGAATTATCGTAGGGCTTCTTTCCACGAAATTTGTTGTTGAGCACGTATGTGTCAGCCATGTCAGCAGCGTCGGCAAGACAATCTACCTTTTTCCCCTTTAAATGATAGGATACAGAAGAATCAATTTTCCATAGGAAATTTTCTAACAGGACCAACTCCTTCAGATCGTTGTAGCTTGTGACTTTCTTACTCTTGACCCAATGATTGAAAGTTTTAGTCATGGTCCTGGCAAATACCTTATGGGTTTCTTCTACTTTCTTCTGTTTTTTACGGAAAAATTGCCTGTAAGCCTCAGGCTGCAATTGATAGGTTTTTAGGATAGCTTCTTTGAGATGGTCATAATCCTGCCTAACTTCTGCTACTTCTGACAAATACGTGGCTCGAGCCTGCCCTGTCAAAACGGTTTGTAACATAAAAGGCCATTGATCTCTTGTCCACTTCATACCTCCAGCAACTTCCTCAAACAAAACAAAGAAATCCTGCACATTATCCTCAGTGAAAGGTGGAATGACACTAGTCATAGTCAATCCCAAAGGGGGAGCAATTACGGGAGCATTTGTATGGACATTTAGTTGAGCCATTTGATATTGATATTGATATTGTTCTGTCGTTGCTTTTATTCTGGCTAGTTCTAGTTCAACATTTAGTCTGGCTTGTTCGGCATTTGCGTCGGCATTTATTCTGGCTTGTTCGGTCTTTATTCTGGCTAGTTCCAGTACTTGATCACCGGTCAAACCAGGTGGCAATTGTTTATCAAGTTGGCTAGGTTTACTAGGGATCCCACCAACTGCTCCGTCACCCTCCCCGCCTTCTACAGGAACAGGTGGGTTTTTATGGTCTGAGCCACCTCTACTTTGGACATGTTTGAGACAGTTAACTGGAGATGCGAGGCAAGCACTTTCAGTTCGGATTTTGACAGACAGTCAATATCAGGGGCTGTGGGTTCTGATTCTATGAAAACTCAAGCATCTTCGTCATTAATTAGTTGAGGCATGATTAATATTTGATTTTTAAGTAGTGAAACGTTAATTAAACTGAGTGAAACTGTATGAAACAAATCCTGGCAAGGTCGCCACTCTTCTGTTACGTATCTTGATCCTCAAGTGGTTAACTTGATGAATCTAGATAGCACAGAGATATATATTAAGGTATCAGTCAGCTGAAGGCAAAACAAAAGTAAAATCTAATAAAATAATTTCCTGTTGTTGCTTCCTTTCCTTTTGGATCTTAGGACTTAGTATCCTTTATTGACTGATACTCTTTAATTATGAAAAATACTGAAACTAATTAAAGTCATGTAGTATTTATAAAGAATTATTATTTAACCGAAGCTTAGTAGGCTATGGTTATGAACCGAATAAGTTATAGCTAAAGAAGGACTATTAATTTTATAAAAAGTCTTGAAGGATAAATATTAAAGTAAGAATATTTCTGTCTCTTACCCTTTTTGAAATGAATAGATAGTTTTCTTATATGTCCTTTTATCTATATTTAATGTAATTATTCTTGGTTCTTGTCTTACGTTAATAGGATTATATTATTATTATCATCAGGAGTAATATCAAAGTCACATAAAAAGTTAGATATATATTTAATAATTAGTTAAATGTATTTCTTAACCACGTAACATTGAGGTTTGATTATGAGTAAATCAAGTTACAGGATCGCTTCATAGATTCGATTCAGGTCTCACTCAAATAATATGAAAAGCAAAATATAATATTTTGAAGCAAAAGAATTTTCTTCAGCTTAGGAAATCACTAGAAGTAATATTAACACAGCCATGTTAGTCTAAGGCGATATTACTAATATGAGACAATAGCATCACCGTACTAAGCACCATTAAGCAATGTAAGCTTAATTAAAAGAAAATGAAAGAACTCGTAAGTATTAATATAAAACAATAGTATTACTTTCATCATAACCCAATTACTTAAAGAGTTGCTTTAGTCCACAAGTTAGTCAACTAAAATAGTTAAGTACATAATAGTAGCGTTAACGTTAAATCCCAATCAAATAGTTACGTACATAATAGTAGCGTTAACGTTAATTCGCAATCAAATAGTTAAACACATAATAGTAGCGTTCACGTTAATTCCCAATCAAATAGTTAAGCACATAATAGTAGCGTTCACGTTAATTCCCAATCACATATCTCACTAACCAACATAACGTAAGTGTTTACACCGAACACACTTAACACACATTTATATAATCTGACTGACAGTCACAAACCCATTATAATACTTCACCCCGTCTTCCTCCAGCTGCAAGTTCACCTTCCCCAACTCCAAATGAGACTGATTTGAATGCCCACAACTCGGGTCTTATATACCAAACAATGATAGTGTAGGAACGAATCAGGAGGCGGGGGTTGGTGCCTGCTCCAATCATAGCTCCTCGAGTCGCATAACAGGTGCCTGGTCCACTCACAGCTCCTGGCGTCGATCATACGTCATAGCATCGGTCATCGAGGTAGTTTGCAGGGTCCCCTATGATGCACGCAGGTGTGAAGGCTTGTTTGCAGGTATGCGGGCGAGCTGGTTTACCGACTCGCTCGCTCGCTCGCTAGTCTGCTTCACCGTTTGGGTAGTTTGGCTCCTTCAACTCTAATTCTAACTCTTAAATTAACATACAGGGCTCCGTATGTCAGAATATATATATACTGTATATATATATATAAATATATATATATATTAGGGATGGAACGAATATCAATTTTCACTATTTGCGAATACGAATAGCGAATATTTCAATCTTTCTTGAAGGATGAAATTGTCATCCTTCAAGAACTGGTAATTCTTTTTATATCACCAACAAACGTTAATTATTTTACTATGAAATTAATTACCGGAAGCCAATGACGATGTGAATGTGTAAAGCTGCGTGTTTCGTTACCACCACTGATTAGCCATTGGGCTTTTGGCAGAACATGCCAAAAATTATCAGTGATATCCGAGACATGTTTACATAGAATATTCTCATCGTCCAGCATATTACTGTTTCATAATCATCAGCCAACTTAAAATAGCCCTGTATAATATTTAATTATCACTAGAACAATACACTATATCATGTAGGAGGTCTTCTGGAGATATAGGGCAAATATATTAAACAATGCATGATAATCTAAAGCACAAATGTATGCTAGAATAGCATTGACAAATCGTTAGATAGTCACCAGACACTAAACACTTGTATGTCACTAGCAAACATATGTTGAAGTATCTAGAATAATCTTTAACAATCGAACAATCTCTACAATTCCTTAAAATAGGGAACATAACTTGAATATCGCTAGAATTCATCACATCTTGATGTCGCTAGATGGAAGTGATGGAAGTGATGGAAGTGATTCGCTGGATCTAGCCGGTACATTGGCAACATTGTACCAAGACCATTTATTCCGTTATAATGAACAAGGTCAGATTTCGGAACTATTACAATTATTTCAAAGTTCAGAGATCATCAGATTGGTTTGGAAGTCGATGTACACAATTTCAGTTCCATTAGTTTAAAAAACATTCACATACTATGGTACTTAGAGGGTTTAATAAAGAAGCATGCCCTTCCCCGGCATCGTACCAGCGAACGCACGCTTTAAAATATAATATTTTACATTTTTGTATATGTTTTATTGGTTTCGTGAAAATACTCGCATGTTTGCAAATAACTATGAATGGAAATGCGAATACGAATACGAATACGAATATTGAAAAAACATAGCGAATATTCGCACATACGAATACATAACGAATATTCGGTCCATTTCTAATATATATATATATATATATATATATATATATAATATATATAATAGTAGGATAAGTAGGGATAAGACGCCTGGACCCATCTTTATTCTCGAATTTTCGGCTTACATTAAGCCATCTTCAGGAGTACCATATAATCCCTAAAAAAAGAGTAAAAACTCATAACGGAAGGAACAACGGGATCACTAATAAGTCAGTTAAAATGAGTAAACAATTATGGAAATTACGGTGCCCCGGTTCACCAGCTGACATACTAACCAGTATATATATATATATATATTAGATATAAAGTGTCCCAAAATTGACGTGCCAAACTTCTGGATTAATTTAGGAAAAATATTCTAAGCATAAAATATTCTATAAGCAAAGTTCCAAATTTTACCCGTTGCCGAGATATCGACTTTTGAACATGTCATCTTTTCATTTGTTTCCCCTTAGAGCCGGCCTAGCTGTCCTATAGCTACCCAAACTCTCATCTAACTTCAATTAGTATACCATATTGTTATCAAAATATTACAATTCAGTTAGTTTCAAAATGATTATAGACATATTAGCTCACTTTGGGCCTGCTGGAAACTATTTGACATGGAAGAGTCCATTACAGCGATGCGGTGTGATGCGGGGGAGGACACTATAAATTATGAAACCTTTGTTGCCTCTTAAACAATTGAGGTTTATAATTTGTGTTATAGGATATTTTATACTTAGAATCAATTCTTAGGAAGTATGAATATAATATGCCCAAAGCTGCAGACTTTTTGTTTGAGGATATCGTTTATTGTAAACTATATTATTGGTCATATCGATCCTGCTCACATACTATGGAGTGTTATATAATCATATCGATCCTGCTCACATACTATGGAGTGTTATATAATCATATCGATCCTGCTCACATACTATGGAGTGTTATATAATCATATCGATCCTGCTCACATACTATGGAGTGTTATATAATCATATCGATCCTGCTCACATACTATGGAGTGTTATATAATCATATCGATCCTGCTCACATACTATGGAGTGTTATATAATCATATCGATCCTGCTCACATACTATGGAGTGTTATATAATCATATCGATCCTGCTCACATACTATGGAGTGTTATATAATCATATCGATCCTGCTCACATACTATGGAGTGTTATATAATCATATTGATACACACCTCTGCTTCTTACGTTACCTACATGTTGTATAAATATATATATTTTGTTACAATTAAAAGTCGCATAGAAGCTGAATTTCGAATATCGTACTAACTTCAGCCTACTATCCTCCCTTGGTCCCATTACATTGCTCCGGTCCGAATACGGAATAACGAATATCGAATATCGAATATGAAAATCACTTCAGGCTGCTAAATAAAGTCATTTACTAGATGGCACAACACTCTTAAATGATACAATGTTATTGAATGGGTGAAAACTTTAGTCCTTACCTCTCCGAATCAATTGGATACATACGTTCTTAGTAAACTCTCTTAACCCTTAATTAGCGGCGAGCAACATAAGTCGAGTTAAATAAAGCTGGACTATGTGGCGGCGCTCGACATAACTCGAGTGGCAATTTCAGCACGTAATGTGGCTGAGAGAGAGAGACAAGTGGTGGCAGGAGACTAGCGAGCGTATGACTGCTCCAGACCACCGCGGCGAACCTACTGACACAAATCTCAGCTCCCTCCTCCCTCTCTCACTCGCTACATACTCAATTATGTACCGAAAGTACCGAATTACCTGCTTTTTGCACTCGCGTTGCACGGTTATTGCAAGAAAACTATCCATCATACAAGGATCGTTATGGTGTCATTCGAAAGCTCTGTTTATGCCCTTTCAGGGATAGGTACTTGTTTTACGTTCTGGGTCTTATTTAGGCATGAAAATGATCACGTAAACAGCCCTATTTTGGCTAAAAACACCCCGCTGGGCGGTACACATAAATAAACCGCATAGGCCGCTCGTAAGGTGTTAATAACATAGACTGCTTACAATCGTCTAATTTTAGCCAGAATTCAAGGTAAGAAGGCGTCATGATGCTGAAGGGGTTACGGGGCTAAAACTATAGTCCTCCGTGTTTACCCAGCTCGTTTCCCTCTCCCTGCCAGAGCTCACAACCGATATTCTCAAGATTTTTGTCACTTGAACTTTAGCGGCAGTGTTTGGAATTCTGATTGGCCCAGTAGCCTAATTAGGAGGGTGTGGAGGAGGTGAGGGGGCGGGGGGGGGGGGGGAGGGGGGAAGATGGTGAGGAGGGGGAGAGAAGACGGTAAGGGGAGAAAACGGAAAGGGGAAAACAAAAGAGGAGAACATTGGCATCTTCATTACACTCCGTGGAATGGGTATCGAGTGGTTGCATTGAGGCAGTTGGACAATATTCAAAATAAAGCAATTATATTATTTATCAATAACTCTGTAATCACGCAGGATTTTCCTCCATTATTCATACGAACAGATGTTGCATCCTTTGCATTAAACTACAGATATTTTCACGGTAAATGTTCTGAGGAACTTGCTTCAATTGTACCACCTCTCCGCATCCTTCCCCGCAGAACTAGGGCAGCTGGAAATGCCCATAAATTCACACTCTCTCCTCCACAATATAGAACTTCCGCTTATTAAAATTAATTTATCCCCAGAACTTCTACTCTTTGGAATTCACTTTCTTGGAGTTGCTTTTCACAAATGTATATCCTACAACAGTTTAAGTCCAATTGTTACAAACATTTCATGAATGGAGGATGACTTCAGGCACATGGACCTTTTTTTATTTTGTCTTTGTTTATCCTGCCTCTATGTATTATCTCTTAAATAAAGTATATAAATCATAAAATAAGACAACTTCATTAATTTAAGCAAGATATTCTGGCGTCAATGCAATAAACCACCTCACTCATAATCCCTCATGCCTCTCCTAAATTGAATGCAATCTTCTGGGGTTAGCCAGAAATTAATGCAAGTTAGAAACGAGCTCTGATACTGAATTGGTTAAGGGCAGGTTTATATTTTGTTCCCTAGACCTCCATCAAGCTTAAAATTATACCCCCTTGACCCCCTTTCAAGATAAATGTGTACATTTCTCCTTATGAAATACCAGGATCGCTATCGCTCGCCAGGAAACGAATTAGGCCTACACCTAAATGGCACGAAAGGTCTTATACTTGACAGAAATAGGGCGAACATTCTGAAAATCGCCAAGCGAATGGAATGAACGTCTTAACATTTCAAAAGCAATGGGGTTAAAGATGAGGGAGAAAGGGGCTAAAGAACACATGTCCTCAAGTGGAAATCTGCCCTTAAGTTACGATTGGGTAAACAAACAGGGAATATAATGAAGGATTTTGGAGATTTAACCCTGAGAAGATCTGATGACGCATTCCTGTTCTGTTTTCTGGATGTTATTAGACGATTTATTTAGTTTAGGAGGGTGTATGGAAGTCAGGGGGTTAAATGAAATTATGTTTACCCTGTTACTTTCCACAGATCATTCGCAAATCGTATACAACCGTTTACTGATAACTGGATAACTGGAAGCATTTAGACCGTTTAGGTCTAAATGCTTCCTAATATTTCTCTCTCTCTCTCTTAATTAAATCACCTTGGCTATTACCCCCTCCTTTACACCCACCTTTCTACAACCAGACCACCTAATATCCCTCCGAAATATTTCGTACTCTCATTACATCCAATTAAGCTCTCTCACACACACACACACACACTCACCTACGCACACACATCCAACCAACACTCTAGGATATAAATCGCGATCTTAAGTTTTCGAATCACCCTCGAACTGAATCACCCTCGAACTGAATCACCTTCGAACTGAATCACCCTCGAACTGAATCGAACCTTTTCATTCGTTAGTAGCAAAAATTGTTAAACAAGTTAATTATTGAAAAATATGTATGCTCAGAATTATATAAAAACAACTATATTTTTTATGAAGGAATATCAACATTTTGGCATGCAATGACAGTATGTTCTTCATTGAAATATATTGATGTAAAGAAATACTTATTTAGAACACTCTTTTATGTAACATTAATATAATTATATTATAAAGTATTTTATTTAATCTAATATATTAATTTCACACCCAACACCACACACCTCCCAATGAAGTTAATGAAAGCATGTGATCCTCCTGGGATTCGAACCTGGGTTACCACATACAGCTCTTAAACTTCTAACCATACTGTAATATAACACAAACAAGCATGCACTAATATATATATAAAACCATTTTTTTACGACAACACAATAGAGGTATATTGAAGTTAAACTTATTTGTTCACAGCAGTTCAACGAGGTATCACAATATATATATATTCCCACCTGGACAGATTGAACAACAATTTCAGACATCAGGGATTCTGCTTAACACTTAAAGAGCGGGGCCCGACTTAAGTCCGTTTTAAAGCAGCAAGTTAGGAGCATTATTAAGGCTTTTAAAGGGTTAAAATCGAGTGCAAATGGCCGGGAGCGCAGCAGGCCACACGTCCAACACCCAGGGCTTACCGCCGCCCACTGACTCACGCTCCCTCTGTTCTCGAGAGGCCGGCAGTGTAGCCAGTAGTGAGCGTATCTGGAAAAAATATGCAGCTATACGCTAAACTCCAACGTTGGTGGTACCACTGCATGAAAACGACGAGTGCTACGTAGCTCGTTCTGGTCTCATTTTGAAGCTTGTAGCACCTAGTTTTTTGCTGAATAAAATTTATTTTCATGAAGATACTTGATTGATCATTCAGGAGAGCCTGAATATGCCCAAAATAGCCCAAAACCCCCCTGCTAGACGAGGTCCACCATGACATTAAATTATGTTGACGTGAAGTACATGCTCTAAATTGATTAACTATCTTTTCAATCATAAATACAAAAATATATAAATAAAGTAATGAATATATATATATATATATATATATATATATATATATATATATATATATATATATATACAGTATATATATATATATATTTATGCTGTATATATATATATATATATATATATATATATATATATATATATATATATATATATATATATATACATATACAGGGTGTTTCATAAATACCTTTCATAAATTTCAGAATGAATAGACCTAGCAATAATACATATACTTTAATATGTGACGGTTTTGGAAATGTCTCATATTTACCGGGATATTACACGTTTTAGTTTAAATAGGAACATCTAGTGGATGAAAACGATCAGTAGATTACCATCACCTCAATTACTTTATTTTGTCATAAATGTTTGAACATCAATGTATTTTACAGTATTTACAATAGTTGCTCGAAGTTTCTCCCATCCTCATTGATACAGGCTTGGGCTCGGCGCATAAGAGACTGTCGCACTCTTTCAAATATCCCTGGTGTGTTTCTTACTTCTCTGCATGCCTCTTGAACTCGTTGCCACAGTTGCTGACGGGTGTTGATTTGTGTAGCATACACCCTGCTCTTCAAGTGTCCCCAAAGATAAAAGTCAAGTGGAGTTAGGTCCGATGTTCTAGGTGGCCAGGCAATGGGACCAGCACGGCCTATCCACTTATCAGGGTACATAACATTAAGGAAATCCCTCGTACCTCGTGCAAAGAGAGCTGGAGCCCCATCCTGCATGAACCACATTTGTCTACGTGTTCTAAGAGGCACATCTTCAAGTAGTATGGGTAAGTCATCCTGAAGAAATCTGGTGTACACATTGCCTGTAAGTCGTTGTGGTAACATAAAAGGTCCGATTAGATGGTCACCAAGAATACCGGCCCAAACATTAATCGAAAAACGTTCCTGATGTCCCCTCGTTGTTGTTGCATGTGGATTTTCTGCTCCCCATGTATGTGTATTATGTAGGTTCAACATGCCATTTCTTGTGAAATATGCCTCATCACTAAACAGAACCTCTGCAATAAAACCATTGTTCTCCCTCTCTTGAGTAAGGAGCCACCGACAGAAATCCACTCGTTGGTGATAATCACATTCAGTCAGAGCATGGATGGGCTGGTGATGATATGGGTACAGGCCATGTCTGTTTACAATCCTCCATACTGATGCATGAGCCACACCAAATCGTGCACCAAGTCGACGTGTGCTTGTAGATGGATCATCTGCAATGGCATCAAGGATATCCTCTTCTGCATCGAGTAGTTGCTCATCATAAGGCCTTCCTCTGTCTACTGTATGTGGATTCAGTGAGCCATATTCCCGTAGTCGTCTTTCTACGCTGAGGAAAGTAGGCCGAGATGGTTGCCTTCGGTTGGGATATTGTTCACCGTACATCCTTACTGCATCAGCTTCATTTCCTCCAGCTGCACCTAAAGTAAGTAACATGTCTGTGTACTCAGCAGAGGTGTATGGCTCCATGTCTGGTACTTACTTAAGACTGCCAGTACATCCTTCTTTCTCTCACCTTCTCACATTACCTTCAATTTGTGAAGCTTCATTCATACAGTATTCGAACCCATGAAGCAAATTGATCGAACACCTATTGTAAATACTGTAAAATACATTGATGTTCAAACATTTATGACAAAATAAAGTAATTGAGGTGATGGTTATCTACTGATTGTGTTCATCCCCTAGACTGTCCTATTTAAACTAAAATGTGTAATATCCCGGTTAATATGTGAAATTTCCAAAACCGTCACATAGTAAAGTATATTTATTATTGCTAGGTCTATTCATTCTGAAATTTATGAAAGGTATTTATGAAACACCCTGTATATACACTATATATATACAGTATACTGTATATGACTGTACAGTATATAATTATATGATGGGTGTGTAGTTTTGTAATCAGTGTAATCCGCTCGCCCCATGCTGATCAGGAGCTAGCATATACGTGAGATCATCAGAGACTACGATGCAGTTCTTACAGGTTCGAATCCTGAGAGTACCACATACATTCATTAATGTCATTGATTTCATAAATCGGGTTAATTTGTAAGTTAATTGATGGATTGGTAATATTATTGATAATATGTTTTGAAATTATATCCAAGAGCAAAATTTGGTTTAATACTAAAATTCGACTCCTTCAAGTTTGTTTATGGGATAATTTGTATTATAATTTGTATTTATAAACTTAATATTCTAAGGCATTCCTCCTACATCACAATTTTGGGTGACAACATGTTATGTTGTGTCACTGCATCGTTTATTATGAGAATAATTATATGTATTTATTTCATAAAGTGGCTAACAATGAAAACGTATTGTATGACATTTGTGTTCGTCATTATTAACATGGAATGATGTTTAAACACAAATAAAAAGTGTTTTATAGGGAAAACAGAAAGTCGAGCTGGTCATAAAATATAGTATTAGAATAAAGATGTATCCAATAATATATTTTCAAAAGACACGAATAAACACACACACACACACACACCTGTGGTTCCTGTGGTGAGTAGTTTCAGGCAACAGTTGCTGCCCGTGGCCACGATGATGCGCCGCCACTAGTATAACCCGTCTGCTCGTCTCTTCGCCATCTGGTCTATGATGCTGTTGCTGGCAGCGCAGAGGTGGTAATGTGGCAGCTTGGGTTGATCAGGTATTGTCCGTAGGAATTTATCTAGTTGGTTCTTGAAACATTCAAGGTTATGTTCCGTTGAGTCACGCAGGTGTCTGGGCAGTGCATTGAAGAGGAGTGGCCCTCTTATAGCGAAGGCGTTTTCTTTGAGCGTCTTGACTCTTGTACTTGCTCTGGGATATATCCTTTCAATATGGCAGATCCGACCCCGTCGTTGGTGAATGCTAAACCGTATATTCAAATTATTTACAGATTTTTCAGTCAATATTTTGTAGATGTATAATACAGCATAACTTTCTCTACGCCTTTCTAGTGAGTAAAGGTCGAGTTCACGTAATCTTGCCCAGTAGTCTAAATGTCGGACGTCAGATATTCTATCAGTGAAAGATCGTTGTACTGTTTCAAGTGACTGCTTCTCTCCTGCTCGCCACGGACTCCACAGCTGACAACAATACTCTAGCAATGGTATCACGAGTGTCTTGTATAACGTGAGCATAGGAAGCCTTTCACGTGTCCGGAAAGTGCGAACGATCCAGCCAGCCTGGCTTCCTGCCTTCTTTACCACATTTTGTATATGTTCGGTAAAGTTTCCGTCACAACTGAGGGTAATTCCTAGGTCTCTTATATACTCCTTGGTGTCTATATGTGAACCGTCCGGTGCTGCAAACGTGTGTGCATTGTAGTTGATTCCCCCTGAACTGTAATTTATATGCTCAAATTTGTTGTTGTTGAAGGATATGTTATTATGCTCTGCCCATGAGTAAAGTGATGCCAGATCAGTTTGTAATTGTTCGGCATCAGATACTGAAGAAACTTCCTTCAGTACCCTGGTGTCATCGGCAAAAGAAGCTACAGACGAGTGTAAGACGTGTCTGTTGATGTCGGAGATGTGGATCAGAAATAGCAGAGGTCCAAGGACCGATCCCTGTGGCACCCCACTGTTGACCACCGATGGCCGAGACACTGCACCGCCAGCCGCTACACACTGCTCCCTGTCAGTAAGAAACGAGTACAGCCACATCCCGAGCTTTCCAGTAATGCCCATTTGTCTTATCTTGTGTAGCAAAATTCCGTGGTCTACCTTGTCAAAGGCTTTCGCAAAATCAAGATAGACCACATCAACACGTTTGTTATATTCCAGCTTTTCTAATATTGTTTCATAGTGGGCGAGCAGTTGGGAGAGGCATGAACGCCCAGTGCGAAAACCATGTTGGTCTTGGTTCATTTTGTTGTTTTGTTCGAGATATTGAGCCATGTTCTTAACCATTATTCTCTCCAAGACTTTAATAATGTGGGAGGTTAAGGCAACTGGTCGATAATTTTTTGCCTCTGTCTTCGACCCTCCCTTGTGGATTGGTGTGATGTTGGCACTTTTTAATTGCTTTGGTATTATACCAGAATCTAATGAGGTTCTATAAAGAAAGAGCAAAGGAATGCTCAGCTCTTTACCACAACGTTTAAGGAGTACAGCAGGGAAGTGGTCGGGACCAGCTGTCGAATTAGTAGCCATCTCTTTAACCCTTGTCTATCGGGGCCCGACTTAAGTCTGTATCGAAAAATTTGGACTATGTGGCGGGGCCCGACTTAAGTCTGTGTGCAATTTTGGCGCAATATTGGCTCTGAGAGAGAGACGAGCGACGGGAGGAGCCTGGGTTACCTCATGTCCGCTCGCCACGGCCGCCGTGGACCGACTGAGATGTACTCCACTTACATCCACCCTCACACCCTTGCTACATACATAATTATATAAAGAAATTACCGTATTTTAGCGATTTTGCCCTTCGGTTGCACGAACGTTGCAAGACAACCAGTGATCGTAGAAGGATGGTTCGGGTGTCATTGGAAAGCTCAATTTACGCCCTTTCAGGGATACATACTTGTATTACTCTCTGGGTCTTGTTTATGCATGAAAAAGAGCACGGAAATAACCCCATTTATGGTAAAAAAAAAACGCTGGGCGGCACAGTGAAATATACTCCACCACCCGCTCTTTGAGCGTTAATTGCTCCTTCTATGATGTCTCTGCTTAAAGTTATGTCTGTTAGTTTTGATGTGCAGTCAGTATCTTGACGAAAAAAGTCCATAGGTGAGTTGATTATTTTGTCTTTCACAGGGTTGCTGAAGACACTTTTGTACTGGAGCAGTAATTCTTCAACAATCTCCTGGGGTTCGTTTATGTTTCGGCCGTCTGAGTCAGTCAGTGGGCCAACACTCGCTCTCACTACTGACTTGTTTGCGGCATACTTGTAAAAGTATTTAGGATTGGTTTTAATGGCTTGTATTTATTTCCGGTCATCTTCTAATTTAACTGACCTTTTAAGTTTTTCTTCTATAATGGTAATTTTGTTTTCGGTTTGCATCAGTATTTCACTGTTGTTGGTGTTCTTGAGTTTTTTTCTTAGTTTTGTTCTCTTTCGCATCAGAACTATTCGGTCCCTTGGTATGTTACCCTTATAAGGAGAGGTCTTATTAGACGATCTCCTCAATGGTACATATTTCTCTGATATTTCCCAGCATTTCGTCGTCAGTATGTCGTATTGGGCCTCAGGATCGCAGTCTTTCATGAGTGAATCCCAGTTTACTTCACCGAGGTCTCTCTTTAAACTTTCCCAGCAGATTGACTCGCTGTGAAAGTTCATTCGGCTGAAATTTGGTTCTTGTTGTGCTGCATTGGGAATTCTAGTTTGCATATTTGTAGATAAGCTGGTCGTCAGGGTTATGATGTTATGATCTGAGAGATTAGTTTTGTTTACAGTAATATTATGTAAAAGGTCAGCATTGTTTGTCATCACAATGTCCAGTATGTTATCACCTCTTGTGGGAATGTTGATGGCTTGATGTAAATAGAAATCCTCCGCAAAGTTCAGGACAGCTTCTGCCTGAGTCCGCATGTCCCCTGCTCCTTCATAATTATACACTCTCCAACTCCCATTCTATGAGCGGGAAGGTTAGATCACCAGTGAGCATAATGGTAGGCATGGGTGGTGGTAGTGAGTTTATTACTTCTCTAATCTTTGTTAGTTGGTCATTAAATTTATTTGTTGGGCACGCTGGTGGCCTGTATATATTTATATATACCCAATCGAGGTCTTTAACACCTTACGAGCGGCCTATGCGGTTTATTTATGTGTACCGCACAGCGGGGTATTTTTAGCCAAAATAGGGCTGTTTACGTGATCATTTTCATGCCTAAATAAGACCCAGAATGAAAAACAAGTACCTATCCCTGAAAGGGCATAAAGAGAGCTTTCGAATGACACCATAACGATCCTTGTATGATGGATAGTTTTCTTGCAATAACCGTGCAACGCGAGTGCAAAAAGCAGGTAATTCGGTACTTTCAGTACATAATTGAGTATGTAGCGAGTGAGAGAGGGAGGAGGGAGCTGAGATTTGTGTCAGTAGGTTCGCCGCGGTGGTCTGGAGCAGTCATACGCTCGCTAGTCTCCTGCCACCACTTGTCTCTCTCTCTCAGCCACATTACGTGCTGAAATTGCCACTCGAGTTATGTCGAGCGCCGCCACATAGTCCAGCTTTATTTAACTCGACTTATGTTACTCGCCGCTAATTATGGGTTAATGTATAGTACCAGGGATTCTGTGTACAAGTTTGATTCTGAGTGGAGAACTTGTGTCCTAGCTGCAAAGTGGCCATCCACGTAGGTGATGACACAGCCTTTTTTCTTTTGCTTTGGTCTGTCCGTTCTATATGGTACAAAGTTTGGTATTTTCATATCAGCTTCTCTGATTTCCACTGTTTGCTGTGTTTCTGTTAGGGAGATTAAACATGCAATTTCAGTTTGTGCCACTTCTGTGAGTAATTTTATTTTGCCTCTAAATTTGTATGATAAGAGGCCAGCAATATTTAGAGTGATTATTTTATAAAGGCTGTCGGCATTGCTGCCACCTGTTGTTGCTGGTATCCTTGTAGCGGGTGCGTGGGGCCCCACTGCCACGGCACTGCTTTCAGCACTTGCAGTATATGTTGCTGTACTTGTTGCATTTGATGCATTTGCTGCAATAAAAAAGACTGTGTAGTAGCATTTTGTTGTTTTTCAGTCTGGTGTGGGGGTCCACTTTCCCATGCATTGTGTGGTTTAGGGTCTGGTGGTGGTATGGTTGACCGAGCGGGTAGTTGTTTGGCGGGAGCTGCCTGTTGCCTTGTTTGTTGTTCGGTAGTTTGATGGTCAGAGGGGGGGTAGCGGCGAGTGCCCTTCAAATGTAGTCTTTTACATTCCATATTCAAACACTCCCGCTTTCTTTCTGACCCATAGCATTATGGTGGATGTAAAAAGACGCAGTCCTTACCTTTTTTTACACCCTCTTGCTGGGTCACAGCCGTTTACCATATACCTAGTGCACAGTCAGGGGTGAGCATACGGACAATCGCTGCCTTTTTATAGTCAAGTTGCCAAAATGTTGACCCTGCAATGTTAATTACTGTAATCTTTTTTTGAGGAAATGTATTATATATGGTTAGGAGAGCAAAATTAGCTTGGTTGCTACTTGTGCAACCTTTAACATTTCTCAGAATTCAAGATGGCGCCCTCTGCCATCTTGAATTTCGGCCAGTTTTCACCTTTGGATCTTGATGACATAGAGGGTCATGTAATACCTCTTTTTAGGGGTTTTCCAGGACGGGGAGTCCATTTCCGGGGTTAATTTGTGGATATAGGGTGAGTATCAAGGTCAAACCAGAGGTCAGAGATCAAATTTTGCCTAAAATCTGGAAAATCACCAATATTGACCGATTGTATGTGGTTCATTGTCTTTCTATTCCAGCATTTTACTAGGTTGGGTAGGTAGGTAGATATAATATGTTTGCTATGTCTACATGTAGGTATATCCCGGGAATCATTATATATTTTGTATTCAGTTTTGTTTAGCAGGTTGAGCAATGGGTCAGAGTTCATTGAACACCAATATTCACCATGCATGCACTCCCCACGCTGTGCGATCAGTGGTTTAACAACTTTTCTTCTCATTTCAGATTGTGACAAACCAGTGTAATCAGCATTGATACCCCCAGGCTGTCACACTCATCATGTCTGCTGGAGGGGAGAAGTGCCTGTTTAGTCCATGTAATGCCAGTGGAGCGCTGCAAACATTCAAGACCGTCGCTGTGCAGAAGATCATCGCTACAAGCAAAGTGAAGCAGGATGAACTGTACAGAACTCTCTCTGGAAGTAATATTCTAGCTCACAAGTCATGTTACTGTAGCTATACTTCGAGAAGTAGAAACAATGAACAGCCGAAGAGAAAGTCTACACTAATTGACAATGGTGTTTCCAAAAGATTGTTGAAGTCTCAATCTAGTGACTTTGTTTTCAAGCGAGACTGTTTGCTGTGTGGGAAAGAGTGTAAGCCGAAAGACAGCAAGAACCCACACAGCTGAGTACAGGTCAAACAGTGTAAAACTGTAGATAGAAATGGTGATATCACGTTCAAGCAACACTTGGAGGACATCTGTGATGAGAGACAGGACCAGTGGGCTAATGAGGTAGTTGTTCGACTCAGTGGAGTCATTGATCTGCATGCTTCTGACGCACAATACCATGTCTGCTGTTATGATAAATTTCGAGTTGTCCCAATGTCCTGCCCCTCCATGACGGCGCCTGTGGAAGAGGCGCTGAGGTCCGTGGTCACGACGATGGCTGAAAATATGACAGAGACGTGGACGACAGCGGAGCTGTACTCCATGTACATCGCTGCTTCGGGCACTGTGACAAGAAGACAGTTTGTGTCCAACATCACAAATTACTTCGGCGCCAAGCTGCTTGTACTCCACATCGAGGGTTGTGAAAGCGTAGTTGGATTTAAAGCCAGCCTCGGACAGTTTATCAAAATTGCCAAGAAAAGCAGCAGCGACGATGACGAGCTGGAGAAGATGGTGAGGAAGATTCGTGGCGAGGTCAGGGTGACACATAGGCCTGGAGACTACAACCTCAGTGACTATGTTCGTCACAAGATCATTGAAAACACCAGTGCTAGTCTTCTTAAACTAGTATCTAGCCTTGTATCTGGAGGCAACATCACAAAGCCATCCCTGACTCTAGCTCAGTGCATTCAACAGCACATTTGAGGTGCCGGCAGAAACCAGACTACACTCGGGCTCGCTGTGAAACTACATCACAAGCATGGTAGTTCAGAGCTCATCAAGACTCTCAATGAGCATGGTATCACAAGCACATATGATGAAGTGCTGTGCTTCCGCAAGTCAGTGGCCAAGTTCGTGTTGGACAACAAATCAGATTACCACAAGAAACTTGGCTTAAGCACAGAGATCGGCCCTATCTTCAGCTGGGCTGACAACTACGATTTGTACATTGCGAGCCCAAATGGAATGAAGAGCACCCACGCCATGGTCATGGAGTTCACCCAGCATCCTGCTGGTATCATCAACACAGGAAACATTGGCGTGATGCAGCTGACTAATCCTCGACTCAAGAAACATGACATGTCCTCTGTGCGATTCACCCACCAGAGTATACAGCTGGAGCACTATAAGGGGCCTTCCAAGGTGAATCCACCCCTGCTTCCGATGAAAGCTCTGTCCGCTGAAGAGTTGCAGGTTCAGTCCGCATCAGTCATGTTCAGTCAGGAGCGAGATGCGGCATGGTTGTCATAAGTCCACGGGAACGATAAGCCAGTTGAGTGGGCAGGCTTCAATGCTCAGCAAGACCGATTGGTGTCAGGTTCTGCCCAGAAGCCCAAGACACTGGTCGTGTTCGGACCGATGATCGACTCACCGCCTGCTCACCCCGACACTGTAATAACTACGCTTGTGTATCTTGAGAGGACTCTCAATAGTTTTTGGGATGCAGTACACTCACCTCACAGTTGACCTCCAACTGTATCAGACTGCATGCCTAGTTCAATGGAACGACCCTCTGCGCTGGACCGGCGTCATACTTCACCCAGGTATGATGCACACTCTAATGAGTTTCCTGGACTGTATAGGAAAACTGATGAAGGCATCTGGTGTGGACATTCTCATCAGTGCAGCGTTTGCTGGCATCACCAGCATTGTCAACGGAAAGGCCTGGACCAATGCTCTACGGGCATACCGCCTCATCATTGCCGTGTTGCTGCAGAATTTCTTCTCGAATGGCGCCAAGACTTATGAGGAGCAGAGTGTCTACCTGGAGTCAGTCAGACAACACCCGACCGGGAGGCTATGAGTGGACTGCCTTGTCAAACCGACATTGTTGTCGCTTATGTTGCTGCGTGGAGAGAGGAACGGTGAATTCCTACTCCAACAGCACTGTCTCAAGGAGATGCTGCCATACTTCTTCGCAGCAGGTCATCAGAACTATGCCCGCTATCTGAGCTGGTATGTGCGACAGATAGAACCTTCCCCAGCATGCCAAAGAGGACCTACTGGCAGGTGCGCACGTGTGTCGGCACTCAGAAGGCGGAACCGCAGTGCCTGCAGATCAGTTCGGAGAGCAGACATACATCAAACGAGGGAAGGGTTCTGGAGGTATGAAGGGCATTTCAACGAGCGCTGAGCAAGTGGCTGTGTGGGTGAATAGTTTCAGTGTGTGCGCCCACCTTGACATTGCCGTGGAACATATGTACGATGAATCTGAGGAGGAACAGAAGCCACACGGTGGAGTAGATGGGGAAGAGAAGAGTAAGCACAAGGAGGAAGGAGAGAGAAGAAGGAGACTGGACCAGGCCGATCGGAGGAAGATCGCGGTGGAGCTGGAGAAGTACAGTCACCCTTTCAATGACCAGGAACCAGGTCTTTATAACACATGCAATGGACAAGTGGCAACAGACACAGTGAATGTTCAGAACGCATTGGCCATCGGGAGTGAGCAGAGCAGGCACTTCTCTGCTTCGCTGAGCAGTGAATTCCACAAGATAATAAAGAAGAAGATCAAAACAATGGAGTCTCTCAAGAAGGCAGTCACTATCAAAGGGAAGGCCGTCTACGACATCGAAGCTCTGTTCAGTCGGCTGTTAGTCGTGGGGCAGCAGCGCAGCATTGATATAGCCACTGTCTTCCAGTTTGAACTGAGTCCGGTCCCTCCAGCCCTTATCGACGAGTACGGCTGCTTGAGGAAGGGTGACAAGGCAGTGCTCGTCAAATCTCTTGGCGTCTTTGTCACGACTCAATCTGCTCCAGATGTGGTGCTGGTTGATGGCGGTCAGCTTCTATACCACGTTGTATGGCCAGTCTCCGGGACTACAGGAGACCTGGCTGCAAGTTTTGGCACTAGACTGGCCCACTACACTCCTGTCTCCAAGAAAATAGTTCTGTTCGACAGATATGACCAAGAAGCTCCCAGTGCAAAGGACCATGAGCGAACAAGAAGAGGAAGAGCCAAGGAAGTTCGGCTAACCGCAAATACTCCCCTTCCATGTCGAGAAGCTATTCTTCACAATTCCAAGAACAAGAATCTGCTCAACAACATTCTATGCGGCTATCAACTTCCACACAATATTCAACTCATCAACTAGCTGGAATGTGTCGTTACCCATGACGAGGCAGACATAACCCTCTGCAGCTACATGCTGAAAGCAGTGGAAGAAGGCGCCGAGACCATCCGCATCCTCAGTGATGACACTGATGTCTTTGTTCTCTTGGTGTACTGGACATCGAGGATGCGAGTTTCCGCCAAGATTGAAATGGAAAAATGGAATGGGGATGTCTTGGACATCAACGAAACTGTTTGGCGGTTAGGCCCGAGAAAGTGCAGCCAACTTCTTGGTGTCCATGCACTGTCAGGCTGAGATACAGTATCATACTCCTTTGGAAAGGGAAAACTGTCAGCACTCAAACTCCTAGAGATAGATATACCAGGTCTCGATGAAGTGCTCGGACAGCCAAGCGTGACCCACACTCAGTTGCAGGAGACAGCATGCACCTTCTTCTTACCACTCTACGGACAGAAGAGCTGTACAACAATGAATGACACACGTGCTCACTTCTACCGTGCCCGTAGGAAGCCTCCAGCACTGAAGAAACTGCCACCGACTGATGTGAACCTGCAGCTGCACGTGCTCCGAGCTCATCTTCAGATGCTACTGTGGAAGGCAGCGGCCCAACGTGATCCACCTGTAGAAGCTAGAAATATTGCCAACTTTGGGTGGAACATCGAAAGCTCCACCATCACACCGGCCGTCTCAACAGCGCCAGTTGCTCCCAAGCACTCCTGGATGTAGTTAGCTGTAGCTGCACTGCAGCAGAGAGCAAGGCTTGCAGTGGCACACGTTGCAGCTGCAGGAGTGCAGGCCTTTCATGTACGGACTACTGTAAGTGCGAGGGAGGAGACATTTGCTGTAGTCCTTTCACCAGGAAGCACATGGATATAGAAGACGAAGAAGGGGAGCTAGATGTGGATAATGAATAAACAAACATATGATTCACTTCTTTTATATATATATATATATATATATATTTGCATATTGTAGTGGCTGACAAATAAATTCATATTCAAACCACATAAATGTGATTTTTCCAGATTTTAGGCAAAATTTTATCTTTGACCTCTGGTTTGACCTTGATACTCACCCTATATCCACAAATTAACTCCAGAAATAGACTCCCCGTCCTGGAAAACCCCTAAAAAGAGGTATTACACGACCCACTATGTCATCAAAATCAAAAGTTGAAAATTGGCCAAAATTCAAGATGTCGGAGGGCGTCATCTTGAATTCTGAGAAATGCTAAAGGTTGCACAAGTAGCAACCAAGCGAATTTTGCTCTCCTAACCATATATAATACATTTCCACAAAAAAAGTGCACAGTAATTAACATTGCAGGGTTTACTATAGGAAGTATAGGGGCGGCAACTAGACTATTAGTCCATATTTACACTTGTTGTTTTTGTAATCGTAGCACACACACACACACAATTATTAACTACCAGAGGCATAATAACGAAATATAAGTGAAAATATAATCAAGGAAATCAAGTGGGAGGCTTCATAATTATCTGGCCAGGGAGAATAATAAATCAGGAATGTGATAAAAAGTTGGGGTGGGGTTGCCTTCTAATGCATACTGATGATTTCCTCCACTCCTAGAATCGCGAAATGGATGAATATTCGTTTTGTTTATTGTGCAGTGCCTTCCTTTGCTCGTTTGGGTTTAGAGTGCACTATAATTTGTTTGTTTTCAGCTCACGGTAAATTCTATACTGTATCAGCTGATTTATCTATACTTTATAGAAAAACTAGACGCTAGTCTGTCTCTGCATCGTATTATTGCTATAATTAACAGCAATATATATCGCCATAAAATGTTAAAAATAGCTGAATAATCAAGGTGCTGACATAGCAATTTACCGTCAGTTGATTGAAACAAACATTTTAGAAATATACTGTACAAACAACAATATATGGTTTCACCAACACAAAATTCTTTCATAAATATATAATCTTAATTCACAAACCTCCGTCTGTGAACCCCAAAACCCCAGAAGCTTCAAATTAGAAAAAAGTAATTGACCGAAATGTTTAAGGCAAGTTGAGCGAGGAAAGTGAGTTTCAATCTTGATTTCCTTTGTAGTGAATGTGTGAGAGCATTTCTGTGTCTCTGGTTGTCAGGGTTTCATCTTAAGGGAACGTTATATTGTTTATTTATATATTTTGTATTATGTCATGGTTTCATCTTAACCCCTTCAGTACCGGTGATGTCCTTTTCATTATATCCTGCCAATCATTAGACGATTTTATACAGTTTAGGAAGGACGTCTACCCATAAAAAGGCTACAGAATATTCAATTAATCCTTTTAGCCACCTTACAGTATATCCATCCTAAGCTTTATAAAAGGCTACAGAATATTCAATTAATCCTTGTAGCCACCTTATATCCATCCTAAGCTTTATAGAAGGCTACAGAATATTCAATTAATCCTTTTAGCCACCTTATATCCATCCTAAGCTTTATAAAAGGCTACAGAATATTCAATTAATCCTTTTAGCCACCTTATATCCATCCTAAGCTTTATAGAAGGCTACAGAATATTCAATTAATCCTTTTAGCCACCTTATATCCATCCTAAGCTTTATAAAAGGCTACAGAATATTCAATTAATCCTTTTAGCCACCTTATATCCATCCTAAGCTTTATAAAAGGCTACATAATATTCAATTAATCCTTTTAGCCACCTTATATCCATCCTAAGCTTTATAGAAGGCTACAGAATATTAAATTAATCCTTTTAGCCACCTTATATCCATCCTAAGCTTTATAAAAGGCTACAGAATATTCAATTAATCCTTTTAGCCACCTTATATCCATTATAAGCTTTATAAAAGGCTACAGAATATTCAATTAATCCTTTTAGCCACCTTATATCCATCCTAAGCTTTATAGAAGGCTACAGAATATTCAATTAATCCTTTTAGCCACCTTACATCCATCCTAAGCTTTATAAAAGGCTACAGAATATTCAATTAATCCTTTTAGCCACCTTACATCCATCCTAAGCTTTATAAAAGGCTACAGAATATTCAATTAATCCTTTTAGCCACCTTATATCCATCCTAAGCTTTATAAACTGTATATATGGATGGAGTCATGAAAGAAATACTATCAAGAGCAGTGGATGTTGGTGTATCGCTGAAAAGGGAGGGAATTGAGTGGAAGCTACCTATACTGCTGTTTGCCGATGATACAGTTCTGATGAGTGATAATGAATGGGAGTTGCAGGGTCTGGTAAATGAGTTTGGAACAGTGTGCGAAAAACGGAATTTGAAGGTAAATGCGGGGAAGAGCAAGGTTATGGTCTTCGAAATGGGTGAAGTCACAGAGTGTGAGGTGAAGCTGAACGGTCAGGCTATGGAGATCGTCAACTCTTTTAAGTATCTGGGCAGTGTGTTGAGTAAAGATGGGACTATGGATGAAGAAGTGCGGGAGACGGTACAACAGGGAAGAGGGTTGTAGGAACGCTAAAAGCAGTAACAAGAAATAGGGTGGTCAGTATGGTAAGTGAAGAAGTCCTTGCATGACAGTGTGGTAATCCCGACACTGACTTACGGAAGCGAAGCATGGACGTTGGTTGAGAGACTCAGACCAAGAGTGAGAGCAGTGGAAATGAATTACTTAAGGAGTGCGTGCGGAGTTACATGGAGGGATAGACAGACTAATGAGGAAGTAAGAAGGAGGTGTGGTGTGGAGGTAGATGTGCTGGAAAGTGTGAAAAGGAACAACTTGAGATGGTTCGGCCATATAGAACGTATGGAAAGCGAGAGAATTACTAAGAGGGTGTACGAGAGCGAGGTGGAGGGACAGAGAGGAAGAGGTAGACCGAATATGAGGTGGAAGGATGGAGTGAGGAAGTACAGTTCACCGCACTTATAGCGCGTACAAGCCAGAGAAGACAAATATTGGCTGGCAACTGTCTAAAACCTCCCTCCCCCTTTCACACTCATTTCTCCAAGTAATCACTGGTTCGAATATGAACCGAGACGCGCTCTCTCTCTCTACGTGTGCTTACGCGCACGCACACACACACACACAATGTATAATATTTCTACAACTATAGATTTCTCCCTCTCCCTGTCTCTCTGTATTAATCTATATATCTATCTATCTGTCTATAGATATATAGTATGAGTGTGTGTTATTATGATTAACCTTTTTTGGGCTATGAATAAAATATAGGGCAACTATAAGCAACTGATAGGTTATATTTGCAAGCATTAAGCTTACATATAAAAATCATATTGTGAAATAATTTGATAGATCTGTTACATTATAGGCTATGTAAGACTGTAATGGGTTACTATTAATATGATAATATAATACACACTAGTAACTAATTTACTTGGTCACATTACCTTCATTTAATCGTAATATTTACCAATCAATTCTGATGTGCTTAAGTCCTGTAGCTGCTTTTAAAATTATATTTTGATTTGCCACGCTACTCTAGGATGCCAAAGAAGAAGAGAGAAAATTATAGAGTATGAGAGAGGGACATATACAGTATAGAGATGGAGCAGTAGGAAGGAAATAGTGAATATGAAACTATCTAAACGTGTTGTATCTAATATTCTATAATCATTAAATACTAACTATATATAGTGCAATATTACATAGGGCTTGTCGTATTAGAATAGGAGGGAGATCTATAGATGGTTACCAGTGGTATAGTGGACCCAAATTCATAAGGTCGAGAGATCAACCCCGCGCGGGTCTATTCACACCCAAATCCTTCTGTTGAGACAGCAGCATAATAGTAACCTGGTATAAGTGGGTCGTTGTGACGTTCCATCTGGGGTGAAAAACTGTGGTAACCCAACAAATTTAACCCCTGCATTGGGTTAGTTACCACAGGTTCCAAAGGTGAAGTGTCGGAGATAAGCGCCGTAGGTACCTGTATGCACTATCTCAACATATGCCCCATAAACTATTACAGATGCTCTTAATAAGATCCACTGTCGAACAATATGGTACGAAAGTTTCAATATAATAGTCATTGTACTAAAGTATGTGACTGTCGATATAAAAAGTGTATATATTTGTTGCCACGGCCAAATCAGTCTCTCACACACCTAAAGCACTAATGATATCTAGATTTGCCAGTGTTGCCGCCAGCATCGTATTTTGTTTGTATTCTTCCACCCCCACCTACTGTAATATAATATTCATAATAATAGTAATGATGATACATTAAACTCTACCTCAACATTATTCATATGAAACCCTAATAAATTCTAAACCTGTTCTCTAAACTCCAGCTCATATATTACTATTTTTTGTTCTATGTGTAAGAAGGAGACAAAAGGCATGCTGTCCTGTAACGAGTGTCGCCCCCAAAGCCAAAATAGTGACAGATAGCCAAATTCAATGGAAGTTGGGTTCAATATGCTGAACACACTAAGCTTAAAGCAATCTAAGTCAGAGGATGAAGGAAACATTGATTGGTGGTGAGAGTTTCTGAGTTCGTGTTAAGTAGAAGAAAGACTGAGAACATTTGCTAATTCTTGGGTTGGACAGTTGGACAGCACATAAGTGGTACTGTGTTGAAAGTCGAATGCCTCACACCCGCCGAAAAGGTATGCACTGAGAGAGATCTGAAGAACACTGATTGTTGTAATAGCGATAGAAGCGTGAAAGAGAAGCAACATTGCGGTGTGTAGAAAGAACGTGTAGGGAATTAGTAAGAAGAAGCGAGTTGATGAGGCGAAATACTTTTGAAACAACTCTTTCGAGAAATGCAATATGAGTGGAACCTCCACTCATATCGCATATTGGGCTTCCCCAAGATGTCATAATCTGCAGCACCGTTGATTCTTTTAAACTTCGCCTAGACAAACACCTTGCCTTAAATCCACGACTGACTGTATTTGTAAATTAATATATGTTTTTCTCTATTATATTACTAACAACTGCCCACTACTAACATCTAATCCTGCCACGGACATTTGTCCCAGGGCACATGCGAACAATACTCGATACATGGGCGCACAGTGCCCCTTTACAGAACAAGAAGCTGTGCGCGGGTGAAGAAACCACAGTGACGGTTGAGCACACCTAACTTCTGGGAAGCTGTTTTAGCAAGAATGATAATATGATATTTTATTTATTTCTACTAGTAATACTATTATTGATAAAAATAATATTTAGGAGAGCATGTCATAAGTGAAAGGAGCCCGTATTGATCATCAAAGGGATACTACAATCATATCCTAGGATACAGCTAACACAGTGTTTTTATTTTAATTAATTCAGTTACTTATTAATCGACTATGTCAGATGGAATATGCAGGTTGAATATATTTATCTTTCAGCTCTTGTTTTACCTAGGCAAGAGGAACTCATAAATAATAGTAAATTGGTTTAGTATGTGCTATGTAAAGTAGGTTTTTAAATAATGTCTGTCACATAGGGGAATTAAAACAATTAACATAAACCATGCATAGGATTCATCTTATCATGTAGGTGTATGAGCCCTTTGCTCATATTATTGATAATGTAAAGAAATCACGGGATTTTCGGTGAATATTATTTCTAGACTTTACCAAAGTTGGGAGTAATTACTACAGTATCTTAGAGTAATACAGTATATAAAACACATTAGAAAGTAATTACTACAGTATCTTAGAGTAATACAGTATATAAAACACATTAGAAAGGGATGTAAAACTACACATTTTTCATTGGACTATATTCAGTAACCTGTCCATTCTCCCTCCATTATTCTGACGGTCTGTAGTCGTTCGCTCATGTTCCCGGCTAATCCTTATATAAGGGTTGTCGTATTAACCCGTACAGCCCCAGCGACGCGTCTGACGCGTCGGCGATGTATGTAACGCACAGCCCCAGCGACGCGTCTGACGTGTCACCCTAATTGCGCCGACCGTAACCTCAGGTGTAGCCACTCAAGAGGGCTCAGATTTGTATGGGAACTGTGTACGTATCCGACGCAACCGTGCCGATGGTTGAAAACTCTCAAAGTCCACGTGCGTGCGCGTGAGCGCGCAATAACCTGGTTTTTTGGGGTAATTGCCTTCAATTTTTTACTCTTGTAAAATACGTTTTCGGGGGCTCTGTAGGACCATTCTTTAAGCTTTTTGAGCGGTTTTTCGTGGTTTTTCCTTCATTCCTAACCCATTCGCTATTGTTTCTGGAATAAAACCATTTTTTGAAAACCGGCCGGGTTCTGGTGAACAAACATTACAAAACTAGCCGGGGGTCCACGGGTTAAGTAATGTGAGTGAACAAGAAGATAGATACGGTATCAGTAATAGAGCATACGTAACTGATAGCATGGTGAGACAGTTCTCTTCTTTAGATTGTAAGAGGTAATATTAACATTACCTTTCCTGTATATTACAGAAGAGTACTCAAGAGAGGTTATAAGCATATATGCACCTATTTTTCCTGGCGAAACGCTTCCCAAACCCCACCCCCCCCCCGAAAACAAATCTAACAAGGGCAAACCGAGAGAGAGAGAGAGAGAGAGAGAGAGAGAGGAAGGGGGGTGGGAGAGGTGGTTTCTCGTTTCCCACATTCAAACCGAAACATTGAGTCCTTTTGGTCGAGTTAGGATGGCAGGGACTGTAGTGGGCGGGTGTATTTTGGAAAGTTTCCATCAATAATTTTCTCCGCATTTTTTGTACGCGCTATAAGTGCGGTAGACTGTACATGAACGAGGGCGGTGCTGGTTGGGGGGAGGGGCGTGGACTGACTGGGGAGAGAGGTGCATGGGGGCAGTTCGTTCGTGTCCACCCCTTCGGGGATCACGGAGTCAGGCAATAGATAGATAGATAGATAGCTTTATAAAAGGCTACATAATATTCAATTAATCCTTTTAGCCACCTTATATCCATCCTAAGCTTTATAAAAGGCTACAGAATATTAAATTAATCCTTTTAGCCACCTTATATTCATCCTAAGCTTAATAAAAGGCTACAAAATATTCAATTAATCCTTTTAGCCACCTTATATCCATCCTAAGCTTTATAAAAGGCTACATAATATTCAATTAATCCTTTTAGCCACCTTATATCCATCCTAAGCTTTATAAAAGGCTACAGAATATTCAATTAATCCTTTTAGCCACCTTATATCCATCCTAAGCTTTATAAAAGGCTACATAGTATTAAATTAATCCTTTTAGCCACCTTATATCCATCCTAAGCTTTATAAAAGGCTACATAATATTCAATTAATCCTTTTAGCCACCTTATATCCATCCTAAGCTTTATAAAAGGCTACATAATATTCAATTAATCCTTTTAGCCACCTTATATCCATCCTAAGCTTTATAAAAGGCTACAGAATATTAAATTAATCCTTTTAGCCACCTTATATCCATCCTAAGCTTTATAAAAGGCTACAGAATATTAAATTAATCCTTTTAGCCACCTTATATCCATCCTAAGCTTTATAAAAGGCTACAGAATATTCAATTAATCCTTTTAGCCACCTTATATCCATCCTAAGCTTTATAAAAGGCTACATAATATTCAATTAATCCTTTTAGCCACCTTATATCCATCCTAAGCTTTATAAAAGGCTACAGAATATTCAATTAATCCTTTTAGCCACCTTATATCCATCCTAAGCTTTATAAAAGGCTACAGAATATTCAATTAATCCTTTTAGCCACCTTATATCCATCCTAAGCTTTATAAAAGGCTACAGAATATTCAATTAAGCCTTTTAGCTACCTTATATCCATCCTAAGCTTTATAAAAGGCTACAGAATATTCAATTAATCCTTTTAGCCACCTTATGTCCATCCTAAGCTTTATAAAAGGCTACAAAATATTAAATTAATCCTTTTAGCCACCTTATATCCATCCTAAGCTTTATAAAAGGCTACATAATATTCAATTAATCCTTTTAGCCACCTTATATCCATCCTAAGCTTTATAAAAGGCTACAGAATATTCAATTAATCCTTTTAGCCACCTTATATCCATCCTAAGCTTTATAAAAGGCTACACAATATTCAATTAATCCTTTTAGCCACCTTATATCCATCCTAAGCTTTATAAAAGGCTACATAATATTCAATTAATCCTTTTAGCCACCTTATATCCATCCTAAGCTTTATAAAAGGCTACATAATATTCAATTAATCCTTTTAGCCACCTTATATCCATCCTAAGCTTTATAAAAGGCTACATAATATTCAATTAATCCTTTTAGCCACCTTATATCCATCCTAAGCTTTATAAAAGGCTACAGAATATTCAATTAATCCTTTTAGCCACCTTATATCCATCCTAAGCTTTATAAAAGGCTACAGAATATTAAATTAATCCTTTTAGCCACCTTATATCCATCCTAAGCTTTATAAAAGGCTACAGAATATTCAATTAATCCTTTTAGCCACCTTATGTCCATCCTAAGCTTTATAAAAGGCTACAAAATATTCAATTAATCCTTTTAGCCACCTTATATCCATCCTAAGCTTTATAAAAGGCTACAGAATATTCAATTAATCCTTTTAGCCACCTTATATCCATCCTAAGCTTGATAAAAGGCTACAGAATATTCAATTAATCCTTTTAGCCACCTTATATCCATCCTAAGCTTTATAAAACCGTCTAAATGTAGCTGAAATAAAACACAAAATACGTCATCGGTACAGAAGGGTTTATGGGAACGTTAATTTGTTATTATTATTTCCGGTGTTTATATTTATTTTAGTTTTCTTCCCAGACCTCTATCAAGCTTAAACTAACATTATTCCAAAGACCCTCCTTCGTGATAAATTTGTTAATTGTTCGGTAAACAAATATTCCGGCCGAAGACCGGTTCCTCCTAATATACAGGCTCGCTGTCGCTCGCCAGGAAATCAAATGGCACGAATGGTCTTAATTTAATTAATCGAGTTTTGGAGTAAAGTTGGGGGTGGAGAGAACATATTAATTGACAAATAAATGGGTAACATTATTTAATTTTGAAAACTAATGGGTGTAAACATTTACTTCCCCTTAACATTTCGGAGCGATTATTGACTTTGCGAGAGTACGTATGCTATTTATTTTTGTTTTGTGCTGCATATGCCATTTGGGTAAAATATTGTTTCCAGTTTTTGCATGTACATGTTTTCTTGAATTCTTCCTCTTCTTGGCATTCGTACTTTCTTTATTGAATTATATATATATACATTTCCACTTGTAGTTGTTGTGTGCTCTTTCTTCATTGTCTTCTCGTCAGCTTTCTACCATGAGTATTTATCTCTCTCTCTCTCTCTCTCTCTCTCTCTCGCTCTCTCTCTCTCTCTCTCTCTCTCTCTCTCTCTCTCTCTCTCTCTCTCTCTCTCTCTCTCTCTCTCTCTCTCTCTCTCTCTCTCTCTCTCTCTCTCTCTCTCTCTCTTTTCTGTGTGTGTGTGATTTCATATGTAAGCAAAATATAGGCATTCCAATGGGATCAGACCCAGGGCCAGATTTTGCCAATCTATTTCTTCATTATTACGAGTTCTTTTATATGCAAGATAACACTCGTACTAAATACGGAACATGCAAACAAATAAGCAAGTGTTCAAGATATATTGATGATATAATATTGTTCAACAGTGGCGACATATTTGATAAAATTAAGACAGACATCTACCCTGAGGAGCTTATTTTAAATAAAGAAAATTACTCCGATAAGAAAGCTTCATTCCTCGATATACAAATTGAAGTAATTGATAAGAAATTTGTAACAAAACTTTATGACAAACGAACAGATTTCCAATTTCATATAGTTAACTTTCCCTTTCTTTGCGGAAGAATCCCCAAAAGACAAAGCTATGGTGTTTTTACTTCCCAAATAATACGCTATAGTAGAGTCTGTTCGAAATATGAAGACTTTTTAGAGGCTTGTAAGATCCTTATTAGAACATTGTTGAAACAAGGATATGAAATATACCTCTTAAAAAGACATTTTAACAAACTACCAATTATGTCGGGAATAGGGTAATGATCCCGACAGGTTTTGGTCCAATAGGACATTTGAATTTGGCGGTATCGTATCGCTTGTACGATTTCGGCTGGTTCTTTGTGTATTGTAGTTTATTCTTAAGTTAGGATAAATATTAACTGTAATGTATAAATATCTACATCAACTCTAGATGTATTATGAAACCAAGTTATGGGTTATAATTATTATGAGCCGGCAGCCATATGTAATTTCGCGAAGCGATCGGACGCCGGCCCTTTAGTCTCTCAATCAACACCATACAGCCAACATCTCCCCCCTCCCGGCTCTGACTCAACCCACAGTTCACCATGTGCTACAACTACTAACAATAATAACAACCGTCCTACATCACCAGTCCTCTAAGCTAAGTTCATTGTATCGATATTGTATTATGTGAACATTCCTACATGTCATGCAATTGAATTAGCCGTGTGTGGGGGACTGGATTACACCCATCGACGTTGGTGTCACGGGTCAGACCGTGACTGTGATTATATACTATGGGGTTAGCTATATTTCTCGAGCGCGGGAAAAATTGGGGAGGCGGGAACAGCTGTAGAGAAAGGGAGAGGTGAGGGGTGGAGGCACAGGCATAGGCCTGTGTACCGCTAGGCACCTCGCGTACATGTGTGCGTGTGTGCGTTCTTGCTTGTGAGCGTGGGTAGGACGCCGTTACGCGTACATGTGTGTGTGCGTTCATGTTGTAGGCGTGGTCATAGGGAGTGTCCAGTCTTTTCATTGGCACCAAATTCAAAATGTGATGGGGGAGGGGAAAACCGAGGTTATAAAGGGGGCAGGAATGCCCAGGACAGGCCTTATTCTCCTCCTGTCTGACCCCAACGAGATAGTCCAATTTTGTTGTGCCCGCGATGAATGGGTCGGCAGGGCTGCGAGGGCACCTCGTGCCCTAATTCAACCATAATCAGGTGAGTCCAATTCAGTTAGACAAGTGTCAACGTTGATTGAGATATCCAGAATGAGGTGTGGTGGTGTGCGTGTGTGTGTTGGTGTGCGTGTGTGTGTCGGCCAGTCACCAAGACTGTGCCAGACCGTGCACATGGCCAAGGTTGTGACGCCGACCGAATTAGCTTAATGCTATGGCCGAGAATGGCAGGTGTAAGCATGACCCCACGGAGGGCTTGCTAAAGGCTAGGGATGCCCAGGGCGACATTGTTCTCCTGCGGCGATATCCCTCTGATTTAGCTATGCACGTGGCCAGGGGTGTGTGTGGATGTGTGCGGGTGTGGTGAGTGACGCCGTAACGCTTAACCCCACAGAGGGTGAGGTTACCGCTAGAGGATTGTCGGCTTGAAGGTCTTGTCGTACTGCTCGTTTTGAGACTTTAATTAGACAACTCTCATTAGTCTAGCGAGTCACGTGTGTGTGGATGTGTGCGGGTGTGTGAGTGACGCCGTAGCATCTTAACCCCACAGAGGGTGATGGTTACCGCTAGAGGATTGTCGGCTTGAAGGACTTGTCGTACTGCCCGTTTTGAGACCCTTTAATTAGGCAACTCTCATTAGTCTAGAGAGTCACGTGTGTGGTGTATCGGTGAGTGACGCCGTAGCTCTCAACCCCACAGAGGGTGAGGTTACTGTTAGAGGATGGTCGGCTTGACTCCCTAGGACTTGTCGTACTGCCCGTTTTGAGACCCTTTAATAAGGCAACTCTCATTAGTCTAGCGAGTCACGTAACCGAGGTGAGGAGGTGAGAGAGAGAGAGAGAGTGATGAGTGTGATTGACGGGTACTGTGAGTGTGGGAAAATCTCGTACCTTATTCGATCATGCGGTCATTTGCTGGGCTAGACGATTTCAGTAACACAGTAGACTAAAGGGTTGGTTGATGTGAGATTTCGTGTGACAAGCAGTAATCAGTATAATGATTTGGGGTAATCTTAGGGGTAGTTATAATACTGGGTAATTGTATTTAGGTAAGTGGATTAGATAAGTGGGTTAGATTGAGTGGCTGAGTGTGTGAATGAAATTGTCTCTTTGATAAATGCAATTTCAGTGTCGCTATTCAATAAAACAATTTTAGTAGGAATGTTTGTTTCTTTAATTCTTACTAACTTTAAGAATATAATTATTATCAATATATACCTATCACTACAATAAATCTGTGTACTCTATTATCCCGCAAGCTGGGAACTGCAATTTTCTTTTCAAATATATTACTGCATCGAGTCAGTATAGATATAAATGTATAGCATGTTCTGGGACTTTTGTTGCCATAATTTCACAAGGGATATTTGTCTATTTTTGATCTAAAGTAACGACACTATCAATTATAGGTTTATTTCCTAGATAATGGGCAAGTGTTACAGTAACCTATTAGTCTTATGATCTATTACAATTGGCGATCTGGACAGGATTACTATTACAATTGGCACCGGGCATGATCTATTACAAGTGGCGACCGTGATACAGGACCAGTTTCTGATTTAGATGTACGGGATAATGAAGGATAGATTGTATAATTGTGTTCATACAAAAGTAGCCCCACGCGGAGTATTTTTTTTCTTTCCCCTCGTGGTCAAGTCACATCTTGGGAGCGTCGGTGAACCTCCTTGTGTAAACAAGTGAATTCCTTTTCCCATCGCTCGCGCGCCCCACATTGTTTCATAATATTTAGTTCTACGATTCGCTTTGAGAAGTAATTGTGTCCGATAATTTTTGTTTGCTTCTCTATAATTGATCTCTGTTGATTTTTTCTTTGTGATTGTCGCTGTGATGTTATGCCATGTGAAATGTTTCCTTTAATTTCGTTCGCCATACGCATGCGCTGTGATCGATCGTTTAAGGATAGAGGGAAGTGTTGTAATCCGATCGAGTCGTTGTTGTTTCTCTTATTCCGGTGTCATAAATGTTAGGCATTTTTTTTTTTTTTTTGTTTTCTATATTCCAACTACTCCCTCTCGGGCATAGGCTGAGAGCCTGTACATTCCACCGCCCAACACGGTGAAGCCCGTGAGGTCTTGTTCCAGTCTGGGGAGTGAGACATGCGAAGCATCCACCATGGCTCGAAGCAGCTCCATCTCTGAAGCGGCCGGTTGCTTCGCCCAAGTGCTTCACCGTCTCACCCTCCAGACACAGACCCTCACTCTCAGAACGCCACCTATTGAGCAGTGAAATAGGTGTTATGTGGAATAGTTTCCTTTAAATTCGTTCATCATACGCAAGTGCTGTGATCGATCGTTTAAGGATAGAGGGAAGTGGTTGTAATCCGGCCGAGTCGTTGTTGTTTCTCTTATTTCGGTATCATAAATCTAGACAGTTTCAGTTATATGGGTCAGTTGTGTGTCGGGCCAGATTTGTTTGTTTTCTTTGATTGTTCTATTCCTCTCTTAAATATATGTTGTTCCTTGTCAAGGACAAGAGGGAGAGGGAGGGATGAGCATTGGATAGGACGAATACTAAATAAGTGAGGGATTGCGTAGCAGCAAGGGTTGGGATAGAAAGGGAAGACCATAGGAAAAGTTAGAGGTGACAGAGAGAGCATCAGAGGAGGCTCGATGCTGCTTAAAACTTGGGAAAAGTGTGGGATGTGTGTGGTATCAGGTGAAAACTCGGGAAGGCCATCGTTGAATGAGGTCTGGGGCGTAAGTCGGGTTTAATAGTGGGGAGACTGATGATAGAGGGAGTCAACAATAAGTAGCGTGATATGTAATACGGGAGGGGAGGGGATGAAATGTTGTTTGTTCGCTTTTATTCTGCCGCTTCCAAATTTTATACAGGTACTGAGTCAGCCAGGCGTTCGTCGGGAGATTGGAGAACCCATGGCAGGAATCCTGGCCCTCAAGAAACGACGCCCAAGGATCCCTTATCAAGTCAAAACAAATGTTTATACCCAGCGGTCCATAGAGTTGAGCCGATTTTTTTGTTTACACCGTTTCTTCACATACCTCATTTAAACCGTGTCTCACAACATCTCTTTTTACATGACATTAGCTGAGCTTAATTGTGTGTTCATTGTAAATGAGTGGGCAAAGCCACTAGTTTTCACTGTAAAAATAAGTTGGTTGACCACCAGCAGGTTTATGTCGCTGGCCGTGAATGAGACCTCAGGAGTTTTCCCCTTTCAGTAGAAATTTTAACGTAAATGCAGAGGGGTTTTTCTACTCAAGGGCGATCATTTAATGCACCAGCGACAGGTTAGACTCACACCACAGTATGGAAGACACCCTGAATGACACCTGAGTGATTATAGCAGAGCCAAATCAATGTTAGTAGGGGGGAATGACACGGGTCAGACCGTGACTGTGATTATATACTATAGGGTTAGCTATATTTCTCGAGCGCGGGAAAAATTTGGGAGGCGGGAAGAGCTGTAGAGAAAGGGAGAGGTGAGGGGTGGAGGCACAGGCATAGGCCTGTGTACCGCTAGGCACCTCGCGTACATGTGTGCGTGTGTGCGTTCTTGCTTGTGAGCGTGGGTAGGACGCCGTTACGCGTACATGTGTGTGTGCGTTCATGTTGTAGGCGTGGTCATAGGGAGTGTCCAGTCTTTTCATTGGCACCAAATTCAAAATGTGATGGGGGAGGGGAAAACCGAGGTTATAAAGGGGGCAGGAATGCCCAGGACAGGCCTTATTCTCCTCCTGTCCGACCCCAACGAGATAGTCCAATTTTGTTGTGCCCGCGATGAATGGGTCGGCAGGGCTGCGAGGGCACCTCGTGCCCTAATTCAACCATAATCAGGTGAGTCCAATTCAGTTAGACAAGTGTCAACGTTGATTGAGATATCCAGAATGAGGTGTGGTGGTGTGCGTGTGTGTGTGTTGGTGTGTGTGTGTCGGCCAGTCACCAAGACTGTGCCAGACCGTGCACATGGCCAAGGTTGTGACGCCGACCGAATTAGCTTAATGCTATGGCCGAGAATGGCAGGTGTAAGCATGACCCCACAGAGGGCTTGCTAAAGGCTAGGGATGCCCAGGGCGACATTGTTCTCCTGCGGCGATATCCCACTGATTTAGCTATGCACGTGGCCAGGGGTGTGTGTGGATGTGTGCGGGTGTGGTGAGTGACGCCGTAACGCTTAACCCCACAGAGGGTGAGGTTACCGCTAGAGGATTGTCGGCTTGAAGGTCTTGTCGTACTGCCCGTTTTGAGACTTTAATTAGACAACTCTCATTAGTCTAGCGAGTCACGTGTGTGTGGATGTGTGCGGGTGTGTGAGTGACGCCGTAGCATCTTAACCCCACAGAGGGTGATGGTTACCGCTAGAGGATTGTCGGCTTGAAGGACTTGTCGTACTGCCCGTTTTGAGACCCTTTAATTAGGCAACTCTCATTAGTCTAGCGAGTCACGTGTGTGGTGTGTCAGTGAGTGACGCCGTAGCTCTCAACCCCACAGAGGGTGAGGTTACTGTTAGAGGATGGTCGGCTTGACTCCCTAGGACTTGTCGTACTGCCCGTTTTGAGACCCTTTAATTAGGCAACTCCCATTAGTCTAGCGAGTCACGTAACCGAGGTGAGGAGGTGAGAGAGAGAGAGAGAGTGATGAGTGTGATTGACGGGTACTGTGAGTGTGGGAAAATCTCGTACCTTATTCGATCATGCGGTCATTTGCTGGGCTAGACGATTTCAGTAACACAGTAGACTAAAGGGTTGGTTGATGTGAGATTTCGTGTGACAAGCAGTAATCAGTATAATGATTTGGGGTAATCTTAGGGGTAGTTATAATACTGGGTAATTGTATTTAGGTAAGTGGATTAGATAAGTGGGTTAGATTGAGTGGCTGAGTGTGTGAATGAAATTGTCTCTTTGATAAATGCAATTTCAGTGTCGCTATTCAATAAAACAATTTTAGTAGGAATGTTTGTTTCTTTAATTCTTACTAACTTTAAGAATATAATTATTATCAATATATACCTATCACTACAATAAATCCGTGTACTCTATTATCCCGCAAGCTGGGAACTGCAATTTTCTTTTCAAATATATTACTGCATCGAGTCAGTATAGATATAAATGTATAGCATGTTCTGGGACTTTTGTTGCCATAATTTCACAAGGGATATTTGTCTATTTTTGATCTAAAGTAACGACACTATCAATTATAGGTTTATTTCCTAGATAATGGGCAAGTGTTACAGTAACCTATTAGTCTTATGATCTATTACAATTGGCGATCTGGACAGGATTACTATTACAATTGGCACCGGGCATGATCTATTACAGTTGGTAATTATAATATAACTATTTGTTGGGTTATTTCATGTACCAGTGATATACAATTTAACCTCTTTATCTAAATTCCCGACAAATTAGATATTTTAACTACAATAAATTAAAATATGTTATAACAAGTGACATATTTCAAGAAACACCATCTTAGAACTCCTAGAGATGATATGAGTAAATTTGTGAAGAGCGTCTCAGCTAATAATGATGACGTCATTGAATTAACCACACACTGCATCTACTGAATATGTCGACGTATTATTACCAGAATATTGATGCCAAGGAGATGGGCTGATCCTGTCAGAGTGGGGGTTGAGTGTCCCTGCCTCCCAGAGCTCAACCTCACTTTATCTCATGCTAAATATGTTTCAATACTTTTTGACGTAGTTAATGGATTTCTTCTTCGATATCCAACAACAAAATGTGACTTCCCCAATTTGAACTAACTGATTTTGTCTATTCTACTTCTGACTACAAAATTGACTTCCCGAATTTGTCAACCCCTGATTTTGACTATTTCATTAGTACTATACTACTTTTTCTTTTAGGGCAAACACTCTACACCAGGTATTATAGAGATAGCCGGTTTGCCACAGTTATAACAGAAAACCGATTACGACGGATGGCTGTGGCCTGATGAAGTCCATCCGCCTCTCTATTTTGCCTTGGGGTGGGTGTTTGACTGGCTCTCTTTATTTGTCATATATCTGTGTTAATTTCAACTCTTTTCACATGTATGTGTGTGTATTTCTTTCTCACCTACTATTAATCAAGCTTCCATACAACTGTGTTCGAAACATTTATCTTGAACCAGAAATTTCGAGCTAAAAAGCACATTTAAACACCTTCACCACCATTACGTAATAGTCATCATATTCTGGGGACAATTAGACGATTTTCTTTAGTTTGTATTCTACCTATCCGACTCTAATGGGTAAGTACGATCTCAGTAAACCATCTTAGTGACACAGGTCCTTCTTAAACTGCATAATATCGGCTCATTTTAGCCAGAATTAAATGTAATAAGGCGTCATGGTGCTGAAGGGTTAAGTCTTATTTTTGTTTTATGCTTGTATTGAATATTTTCTATTCCGGTCTTCGCTTAATCCCTTCTGTACCAGCGACGTCTTTTTAATTTTACTCTGGCTACTATAAGACGATTTTATTCAGTGTAAATATGGCCTCCAGCTCTTAACAGGCTTCGAACTCTCTAACTTAACCCTTATCACTACCACAAATCCTTCTCGATCTGCACAAAATAATCTAAATTTAACTAGAATATAATAAAAAAAAACGTCGTCGGTACAATAGGGGTTAACGATTCTCTTTAATTTGCTCTTCACATTTGATTTATTCATAGGGATTGTGATAGTCTGTGAGATAAGTTATTCACCCTTCTTCATTGATCTGAATGTTGACTTTCACTCTCTCGCTAGGTTTGTTGTACTAACAATTACATTAAAAGTCTATTATTTGAACCTTCGTATATACGAACTGTCTATTCTATAATTATGTCTTCGTGCTGCACTGACTTAAATTTCAAAAGCCTGCAAGGAAAAACGCTCCAATAAATCCGCCTTAATAGAAAACTGCACTTCAACCAGAATAATATAAAATGTGGGGAATGAATATATATATATATATATATATATATATATATATGTATATATACTGTATATATATATATATATATATATATACTGTATATATATATATATATATATATATATATATATATATATATATATATATATATATATATATTATATATATATATATATATAATATATATATATATTATATATATATTTATATATATATATATATATATTATATATTTATATATATATACTGTATATATATATATATATATATATATATATATATATATATATAAACTAGCAGGGGTACCCGGCGTTGCCCGGGTTTAAATTCTACCATAATCACCATCACTACTACCACCACTACTACTACCATAATCACCATCATCAATCACTACAACCACAATCGTCACAATACTACTACTACCATAATCACCGGCCTCGACCTCCCTGTGCCTCATTAAACGGCGACCTCTATTTCGGCCGCTAAATGACCTCCGATTTTGGATCTGACCTCATCTCTACCCCCATTTTGGGGGGCTGCGAACAACTTTCGTTCCATACACCTTTTCGATCGGAGGCCTCCTTCTGCCCCAAACGGCCATTTTTTTCAATTTTGTTTTCAATGTTGGCCTCGAAACGACCTCCGATCGTGGCCTATGACCTGACCCAGGTCAATTGACTCCCACATGCAAAGTTTCAGCTCCCCAGGTCCAAAACTGTGGCCGCCTATTAAGAACACACAGACAGACAGACAAACAGACACACAAACTGATTTAATAATATATATATATATATATATATATATATATATATATATATATATATATATATATATGTAGCCTATACGGAATGATAATCATCAATATATATATCCTTTACATTTGAGGAGTAATATGTGTAATAATCGTTCGTAAAATGGTGGAGATTGGTAGTTCCAAATACGTTTCATATTGTGATCATAAGTCATTTGTTGCTTAGGAGGTTGACCTTTAACCCCCCCCCCCCTCCCCCCATTCACCCTGTATAAGAGATTGTGTTTCTGGCATTATACCATTTTAATACCAATGGAAATACTAAGACTCGCTGAAAAAATCATCATACAACGTGCGCGCACGCACACACATTTTCGAATTATATTAACAAAAAATGGTAGAATCATTCACATTTAGCCAATTATTTGTAAGGCATATCCTACAATCATCACCTACAACCTTTTATGCTCACTTTCCCATATTAAATAATACAAAGTGCTGAAAAACATAAATAAAATATATATATATATATCAGCTTTTGGAGCAATATTCGCTGTAAAATGTTTTTGAGACAGCCGAAATATCCGAGTATCAGCCATTTAGAGCACTCTAGTATACGCCAGTATACTCCCACATATAGTGTACGCAAGGGGAACGAAGCAGAGCAATATATAAATTACTAGATAAGCTTTGAAGTAGTACTGTGGGAAATTACATTTACAAAATTAATTTGCAAATCATGGTTACCTACGTAATCTTCCATAGTTACCCTTGCAAGTAAAAATGTTCTGGGTAGTGAAAACAAAAATGATGCTTTTGCTGATATTTGATGGTAAACTAAAATAAAAAAAAATCCAGATTTATGGTTGATATCAAATATACAGTATATACACATACCTGTATATCTAAATGGGAAAGGGGGGGGGGGGGGGGTAGGGATGTCCTATGGGTTTTTATGCCCTCCTATGATAGTCTCCTATGTTTAGAGAAGCATTTTAGACCATTTTAGAAAGAAAACAAAAACATTTGCCAAAAAATGTCAGCCTCCCCTTAACGCCTTACGAGCGGGCCCATCAGTAACTTCTACTACCCGCCAAGCGTTTTTTTTTTACCCTAAACTACCTTGTTTCCATGCTCTTTTTCATGCATAAACAAGAGCCAGAGCGTAATACAATTATGTATCCCTGAAAGGGCGTCAATTGAGCTTTCCAATGACACCAGAACCATCCTCCTACGACCACGCGTTCTCTTGCAACGATTGTGCAAGACGAGTGCAAAAACCCTAAAATACGGTAATATCCTTACATAGTTCACTGTGTAGCGAGGGAGGGAGGGTGGATGTGTGTGGAGTAGACGTCAGTAGGCGCGCGGGACCCGTGCCGAGCGATCATGAGCCGACCTACGCTCCTCCCATCGCTCGTCTCTCTCTCAGAGCCATTATTGCTCAAAAATTGCACACAGACTCAAGTCGGGCCCCGCCACATAGTCCTTTCTTCTCTAGCCCGACTTAAGTCCACCCCCGCCAGACAAGGGTTAAGGGGGGATGGGTATATTTATTTCCTTAATTATTTATCTGATTATATTCTTTTTAGTTTCCTCCCTGGACCTCCATCAAGCTTAAAAAACACCCGCCCAAGACCCTCGTTCAAGATAAATTTGTACATTTTTCGATATAAAAATGTCCAGGCCAAAGGCCGGTTTATCTTAAATTACAGGCTTGCTATCGCTCGCCATGAAAAAACGACACCTAAATGACAGAAATAGCATTCATATTGACAAACAAATGGGGCGAAAGGTCTTAAAATTGCCAAACTATTGAGCCGAACATCTTATAGTCTGAAAACTAATGGGGCTAAACATGAGGTACAAGGGGATCCAGAAAAAACAGCCAATCTCCCTTTAAAACATATTACTACCTTACAAATCAACTATTGGTTATAATCAAGGTCAACATATACACATATTATATCGAAATTTGGTAAGCCATGTGCCAGTCATAGGTTGCTGCACGTGTACAGTCGGCCTAATAAGTGATATCTTGGCACCAAGTATATTTTGATCAATAATTGGTATCAGCAATATCTAAAACTTGAGTTATTCATTTCGAGTAAGATATGCAAGCATGTTCCTACACTAATCCACCCTAATCAACATCTGACAGACATTAATATAGCCCAGAGCGAGCCAAACGTAATGACAGGTAAGACATGACTTATTATCGCTACCGTACAAGCCATAACATTAATCTGTAAATGTCCAGCGAGTTACGTGTCAGAGCTGTCATCACTCCAGTTATTTTTCTTACAAATGTGCTAAAAAAATTGGATGTCATATTTTCTAAAATATTCATATACTGTATACACATGCTGTCGGGTTTTAAGGGGAGATGGATCGTTTTTCTAGACAACTTCTCCCTCATGTTTATAGACCCATTAGTTTTCAGATTTTATGATGTTTGCCCCATTAGTTTGTCGATGTTATGACCTTTCGCCACATTTCTTTGTCAATATTAACCCGGGAATGGCGCTGAGACTCTTAACCCATTAAGGGCGTGCAGGGTGTAGTGATCACCACAGTTTTGGGCGGCAATATTAGGCTCCATTCCTACCTATAATCGTCATTTTACGATAAATTTTGTTATTACTTATTCATATGCGCCTATTTTACCTTTAATATGAAGATAGGAACCTGTAACAACAATAAAACAAGTGGGAATATCATTTTTCTGGTCAAAATTGCGAATTGTAAGTGAGCGGTTCATTCATCAAGTGTGAGAGAGCTGGCCTCACACCCTCCTTTCTCGAGGATTGAAGCAGTACTGAGCTACTCCCACACAGCCTCCCGGTCTCTACCTTACGTACCAGACACATGAACACACACTAGGATCGGTTTGGAGATGTTTACACAAAAATATACCAATGAATAAGGAAATAACAGGGATAATAGGTGATAATTGAAGGGGGGGGGGGAGGGGGGAAGGGGGGAAGGAGGGGATGTGGAGGAGTGATTTGAGGTATGAAGGAAAAAAACTAAAATGGTTTTAAGTGCTACTGGGGCCTTTTATAAGTTTTTTTTTAGGCCTTGGCTCATATGAGGACGCTCGCCTTCGCCCAGTACGGACTCATATGAGGACGCTCTCCGTTTATGGGTTGAGAGGATTTACTGGGCGAAGGTGACGAGACTCATAAGATCCAAGGCTTAAAAAAAGCCTTTTAAAAGACCCCTGTGGCAATCAAAACAAATGAATATGATATAAAGTGAGATAATTCCCCTCCGTACCTTCTATCACTCCTCCAAATGTGTCAAACACCCCCCCCCTTCCCCTTCTTCACCTCCCCACCCTTCAATTATCACCTATTTTCCTCTTATTCCCTTGTTTATAGGTTTATTTACCGCACCAATATCTGCCCGGTTTCAAGGTCATCAGGGACGCATTTAGAGAGCGAGGCAAGAGTGAGAAAGCAAGAGAGAGACATCAGTCTGGCTTCAGGCCTCGAAGAGGGAGGGTGTATGTCTCGTGCGCCTCTCACCTCATGACTGGAGGGTCGGCAATAATTTGTCTTTTTCACCCCCCAAATACTATTCCCACTTGTTTTATTGCTGTTACATGTTAATAACTTCATATTAAACGTAAAATAGGCCCATATGAATAAATAAAAACGATATTTAACGGATAATAATTATTTTAGGTGGGAATGAACCAAAATATGCTCGCTTGGCGGGCACTTTTAAAAACCAATGATGCGCCGTTGCCGGATTTGGACCTTTCATGCACTTTAAGTGTCAATTTCTTTCCTGGCGAGCGATAGCGAGTCTGTAATGGTGAAGGAACCCGTCAAGGCCTTTGGCCGTGACATTTTTCTACAAAAAAAAATACAAATTATTCTCGAAGGGGTTATCCAATGGATTATATTTGTTTAAGTTTGATTGAGGTCTAGGGAGGAAATAAATGAATATATAAATATATAGACCCCAAAAAATAACCACTCTCCCTTTAATTATACGAATTTTGTCACCTTTAAAATCTACATTAGATGTGTGTGATTTTGTGTTTTGTTTTGTCTCGAGTCAGCCGCCCCCCCCCCCCCCACCCTAAAAAAAGAATGTGCCAGAATAGATAGATAGATAGATAAATAGATATATAGATATATAGATAGATAGATAGATAAATAGATAGATAGATTGATAGATAGATAGACAGATAGATAGATAGATAGGTATTAATCTACCTTTACGGTAGTTACCGATAACGATGCAAAATATGTTGTTTTCACTGTAATAATACTGTATATATTTAGTGTAGTTACCGACACCAAAGGAAAATGTGTTACTCTGACTGTATTAATCCTTTCTGTACCAGCGACGTCTGTTTTATTTCATTCTAACACTATTTAGACGATGTTATGCAGCTTAGGAAGGATCTATGGTAGGTAAAACGGGTTGATTCAGACAGTTCGAAGCCTTATAATTGCTATAGGTCTTTCCTAAGCTGAATAAAATCGATTAGTAATAGCAATAATCCAACAACATAGATGTCGTCGGTACAGCAGGGCATTTAGTATGGATACCAAAGGAAACTGTGTCGTTCTCAAAAGCTCTCGTGTAATATTCCCTTAAGGGGGTAGTGCTTGTTTTTTGGTCTGTCTAGGCTATATATCAATTAATTTAGTTAAAAACGCTAAACAAAAAAAACACTCCTAGACCCCCTTCCAAGATAAATGTGTACTTTTTTTGCGGGGTCTTTCTAAAATTACAGGCTCGCAATCGCTCGCTAAATAATCAATTAACATCTAATTGGCACGAAATAATTTCATGTTGATAAAGAAATGGGGGGAGAGGTCTCAAAATCGCCTAACTAATGGAACGAACGTATTATCATCTGAAAACTAATATATTAAACATGAGAGTGAAGGGGGCCCAGAACAACCAACCCTCTCCCCTTAACGCCTGAGGGGGTTAAAACTCCAACATGAATAATGGAGGTCAAAGCGTGGGTGGGTGAGGAGAGAGAGAGAGAGAGAAAGAGAGAGAGAGAGAGAGATAGTATAGAAACAAAAATACACTATGACAAAAGGCTTCACACCATGGAAATACCCAAGCGTCTGAAACGAGAAACATCCAAAGACAATTCAACAAATATTGTTGTATGTACAGTACATACCAGTCTTCCCTAGTGATGTTCTGACGACCTCCAGGAGAAATTAAATATACATGTTCAGTATATACCAGTGTTCTATAAGGCCAGAGAACATTCTAATAGGTACGTAAGTCAAGCTACAAAATAATAGGCCATACATAGATTGCAGAATATTCACTCCTTCGAATTCAGTGCCGGCGACGTCATTTTAGTTTTATTCTAGCTATACTTAGACGATTTTGTGCAGTAGGATATGTGGTTGTGAAAAGGAGTAAGTGGCACAGTTCGAATCCTGTTATTTGCTGGATTCTCTTATGACACTTAATAAAATCGTCTAAAAGTTGCCAGAATATAATCTAAAGGAGTTCACCGGAACTGAATTGGTAATGGTTAGGCGTCCTTCCTAACTTAAACAAAATCGTCTAATAATTGCGAGACTGTAATAAAAAGAACGTCACCGATACTGAATGGGTTAACAGTATAAGACGTAATTAATCAATAAAGCTAATATATTAACAGTAATATCTTTCTTGGATTTATTAAGACCATTCCTCCACAAAATGCCGTTACATTTCCAGATCCTAAAAGTTTCCTAGATCTTCCATTACGGGTGAGGTGGGAGAACACTTGCCTTTTTCTGGTTGTTTTTAATACTTTTGGTTTATGGTGTTTCTTTGTTGTTGCTCTGATATCCACAGTTGGCCACATACGTCATGGTGCAAATGATCCTCATAAAATACAGGTTCCCTGTCGCTCGCCAAGAAAAAAAATACACCAAAATGGCATGAAAGGTCTTGAATAAAGCAATGGGGCGAAAAGTCTGTAAGAATAACCAAACAATGGGGCGAACGTCTTAAAATCTTGAAACTAAGGGGGACCAAAAAATCCACCATCTCCCTTTAAGGTCTCTGGTTCTCCTACAGCTTTAGGCAGGGTATATCTAATATTTGAAGGGAACGTTTCTGATGCGATTTGAGTGACCTAATTGGCACTAATATGGAAACTTGTCGAACTTGTGCAAGCCAAGGATTTCTAATATGGAATCTGATTTTAACTTGAGGGTTTGAGATTCTTTGAGAGGTGGGTGTTATAGTGTAGTGGTGTTGTATATATGTATATAATATATATATATTTATATATATTTATATATATATATATATATATATATATATATATATATATATATATATATATATATATATATATATATATATATATATATATATATATATATATATATATATATATACTGTATATATATACATATATATATATATTATACCGGTATATATATAATTATATATATATCAATTATTCAAATTTAACTGGGCTTCGCCAATCACTGCTTTGAAATTAGGTCGGTGTTTCGTGTGTATTGTAAACACCAAAGACGAAATATTTGGCACAGGGAACGGGTTCACAACACAATACTGTATATACGGGACGCTCATACTGTAAGCATCCAAACAGTGTATGAAGTGGTAAGAATGTTTTTGTTGCATTTACTGACAATATTGGTAAACTCCTTGACTGTGTTTATGTGGTAGGAGGCAGAGACAATGTTTGGGTTCATATGTGTGAACCACTACCTTCCATCATCGTCAACCATTGTCTCACTCCTTAACTAACCGTGTCCTTTCACCTCACGGTTCGTTAACCCTGGCTTCGACTTCCCTTGAACCAAGGGGGTACAGAAATAAAGGATCATGACTGTAGCTACTAACACAAAATAACAAATAGGCACAGACTTGCAAACCGTTAAAAAACACATTAAAGACGACAAGTAATGAAACCTAACCATATTAAGTAAAACTATAGAACGAACAAAATGAAACTGTGGGGATAGTTACTGGGTGAAAAGAGGGGTCGCGGTGGCACTGTTGTTTGGGCTGGTTTGCCATTTAGTAATAACATTATATTCTTCTGTGTTCATGGGACTGGAGTTCTCGAAAATGGGCTCCAATACTGACGTTATTCTTGACTTATAGTGTGCTGGCATAATTATCCAGAAGGGTTGATAACCTCTGAAGTATTATTTAAACAAGGTAAAGCGGGAGGTTAACATCCAGAAGTTTGTGGAAGAGAAAGGGTTATGAAACTGGTGAGACTGATCTCTAATAAAAGATAAAGAGAGCCTAGAATGTTTCCCCCCTGTGGGAATATATTAACCTTGGTGCTACTGATTACGGTGAACCAACCAACGCGAGGAACAACCCACGTATCTACCTTTACAACTACAACAGGAGAATTGATAATCCACATTGGACTGCAGGTTAGTAGAAAGAGAATAATATAGTTTGGGTAAGTTACCTAAGGTGCTATCTTTAGCAAAAACAAATTTGGAATTGGTTTGGGGATAGCTGTTGCAAGAATTTTGTGGAGGGATTGCCTTCATAGCTCAATGGTCCCGAATATGGAAGCCTAAATGTCTAGCATCCTTTGTACGGCATTAACTGGGGTGGGAAGGCGAAATATAGAGTACATAATGGTTAAAAATGTATCCAAATTATGGAAGGGGGTATTTATATTAGACAGCAACAACATTATGACGAATCGAAAGAGGATGTCTACGAACATATTAATGATCTGTAATGCAATATATATATAAATATATATACTTATATATATACAGTATATATATATATATATATATATTACAATCTGAACAATGCATTTGTTCACCATAATACAATCAGGAACAAAAACACCACCACAACAATTGTTCACAACAAAGTTCAAATTACACAGTATTAACACAAAGCCTTCTTTAACACTTTAACCCCTTATTGGCGGCGCTCGACTAAGTCGTGCACCAATTTGCAGCAAGTTAGGAGCATTATTAAGGCTTTTAAAGGGTTAAAATTGAGTGCAAATGGCCGGGAGCGCAGCGGGCCAGACAGCCGACTCCCAAGGCTTACCGCCGCCCATTAACTCATGTTCCCTGTGTTCTCGAGAGGCCGGCAGTGTAGCCAGTAGTGAGCATAGCTGGGAAAAATATACCGCTATACGCTAAACTCCCATGTTCGTGGCACCACTGCAAGAGAACCACGAGTGCTACGTAGCTCGTTCTGGTCTCATTTTGAAGCTTTTAGCGCCTAGTGTTTTGCTGAATACATTTCTTTTCATGCAGATACTTGATTGATCATTCAGGAGGGCCTGAATATGCCCAAATGAGCCCAAAACACCCAACTAGACAAGGGTTAAGCTACACATTATTTACGCTCCAGTCTAACAGTAATGAAAAGTAAATTGTCTGTTAAGTTATCTAGGCTCTCAACTGCCACCTAATACCCTGCCCCCCCCTCCCCCCCAACAAACATACACATACTAATTCATAATTAGCTTAACCCTTTGAAGATTATGACGCATTTTTACTTTATTCTGGCTATCATTAGACGATTTTATTCTTACGAAGGATCTGTGATAAACAGGAGGGTAAAGACGGTCCCAATTAACCCTCTGACTTCCCTAAACCTTTGCTAAAATGAATATCATCTAATAATAGCCGTAAAACAGGTGTATTGGATCTTGAAAAAGTTAATCTAAATAGACTCTCCACTGCCACCTCAGACCCCCCCCACCCACCCCCCCACCCCACCCAACACACACACTCGTTCCTAGTTAGCTTAACCTCTTCAGCACCATGACGCCTTTTTACCTTTGATTCTGGCTAAGATTAGATGGTTGTATGCAGTTTAAGAAGGACCTATGTTACTGAGAGGGTTTATTGAGATCATATTTACCCCTTAGAGTCGAATATGTGGATTACAAACTAAAGCAAATCGTCTTATGATAACCAGAATACAAGGGGGATTACGTAATGGGAGTGAAGGGGTTAACCTTTTCATTACCAGAACAAAGGTAGCATCACACCTTGCTAGAACACAAGTTAATTACACCGACTGAAAACGACGCATCCTTGTTTATTTTACGTGAGACAACGAATGCAGGAGGGAAGGGGAGGGGGGAGAGAGAAGAGGGAGAGGAGAGAGAAGAGGGGGAGGAGAAAAAACAGGGAGAGGAGAGAGAATAAGGAGAGGAAAGCGAAAAGTGAGAGGAGAGAGAAGAGGGAGAGGAGAGAGAAGAGGGAGATGAGAGACAAGAGGGAGAGGAGAGAGAAGAGGGAGAGGAGAGAGAGGAGAGGGAGAGGGAAAGAGAGGAGAGGGAGAGGGAAAGAGAGAAGAGGGAGAGGGAAAGAGAGAAGAGGGAGAGGGAAAGAGAGAAGAGGGAGATGAGAGAGAAGAGGGAGAGGAGAGAGAAGAGGGAGAGGAGAGAGAAGAGGGAAAAGAGAGAGAAGAGGGAGAGGGAGAGGAGAGAGAAGAGGGAGAGGAGAGAGAAGAGGGAGAGGAGAGAGAAGAGGGAGAGAAGAGAGAAGAGGGAGAGGAATATAAAGTAATACAAAGGAAAACAAACTGCAACAGACCTATTGGTCCTTACGGGGCAGTTTGCATATCTAAAACTACTAATCTATTGACTACGAGGTAGAGAAAAGGATAGCAAAGAAGAAGGCTCCTCCCCACCCACCAATCCCTCCAGCTAATGCTGGCATGGAAACAGATAGGAAAAATACCATGTAGTATTTAAAAACTGACACGGAAATTCGGACAGGACAGGGAAAAATTATAGGTTTGATTCACGGAGGGAAGTAAAGAAAACCTAATATTTAGTAGGGGCCCCGGCATCATTGACGATGTTGCCTATTAGTATAGTAGTCTCCATTCAACACCCACATTGGCCGTTTGAATCAGCCACCGTGGGGAAGAAACAAGAGTCATCTTCATAAATGCAATGCTACTTCTCTTATGGTGGCGTCATAGATTGGGTACCCACTATGAAAACACTTTTGTAAAAAAATAAGAGAAGAAAATAGAAACACTTTAATACTTAAATACTGTTATAAACACGCTTCCCACATTCGGTGGATTTCTTGCGTTGTGGCTTCTTGCCGCTTCTCGCCAAGCGCATCATTCTCCCTTCACTGATATATCAAGATCAAATTCCAGATATCAAGCGAATGGGAAGGGGATGGTTGGGAGGACCGTCATCGTCAATGATTCCGGGGCCCCTACTAAATATTAGGTTTTCTTAACTTCCCTCCGGGAATCAAACCTATAATTTAATAGTGGCCCCTCCATCATTGACGATGTTGCCTGAATTACCAAGACTGGAGGGGGACATTCACAACAATATCTGAACATCCGTTACCGCAAGGTAAAGTCCAGAATTCGTCTAACAGAATAAGTAATTTTATTGTTTACATACAATATAGAAAATACAAAATTGAAAGACTGTAAGCAGTGCGTCGCTTCGAAGAAGTCCTGCTCAATACTTAGGGCCTCTACATGAGGTACCTGTTGTACAATGTGATAATAACAGCTAATACAAAACTTGTATCACTCTTCTCAGATTCTAAACTGTGAATAATTTATCCTCTGTGAAAATCACTATGTCACTTGACTAGGTGAACACTCACCAACTATCTAGTTGCAACTTAAGAGAGTACACTTTTACATACATAAAAACAAATTTTACTAGCTTAATAAAGCTTGGTTCTTAATTTAATTGATCTCGGACCAAGTATTCTAAAACAATGATAGATTCACTTAAACATAACATTTATAAACACTTGAGCTCCTAGCTCGTAAAGCATGTCTGGGCTCTGCCTCGGCGGAAGCCGCCTTTCCCTGCTTAACCGTGTATTCCGGCGGAGGACCTTACTTAAATTGACTGGTAACAAAGGACGGCTGCTTAGGCCCCGTCTATTAACCCGGGAACGGCGAGGGGGGGGTAATGAACTCGATGCCCCTGGGCGAGCAAATGACCATTTGGGCGACTATTCAAAATCGCGACGAAAACTTCCTCAGCGTGTAGGAAATGTTCGAACGCACCCGGCCATATATATATTTACCACCAAAAAATGTGTTGGGGGGGGGCGTCCCGTAGTTGGAAAATGTGGCGCGACCGGCATCGCGCGGCGAGAAAAACATCGAGCGGCGAGATTTACCCGCGCGTATATTCTGGCGTACGGGGGGTAGAACCAAGGGGATGGGAGGGTTGGTTGGCCGTATTATGGCTTATATAATGTATTGTGAGCACTTTCATGATATATAATGTACATGTACGTATGTAGGGCACCCATTTGCATATCGTATAGCAAGAAATAAGGCACACATACACAATATATGCGATATATAGGCGAAATTATACGTGTGATACGTGATTGAAAGGGAGAGGAGGGAGGAAAGGGGGATAATTGTCATCGATTGTCGATATTTTCGCGCGTATATATTCTGGTTTAGGGTGCAGCAGGGGTGAGGGGGTGGGAGGGAAAGTGGAGGGTGGGGGTGGGATGAGCTAAATATCGCTTATATATCGTACTGTGGGCATGTTCATGATATATAATGTACATATACGTATATAGGCGGCCTATCTACATGTCATATAGCAAGAAATAAGGCGCACATACACAATATATGCGAGATATAGGCAAAATTATACGTGTGAAACGGGGTGGAAAGGGAGCGAATGGCGGAGGGAGGAAAGGAGTGATAAATTGTCATCGATTGTCGATATTTACGCGCGTATATATTCTGGTTTCGGGTGCAGCATGGGTGAGGGGGTGGGAGGGAAGGTGGAGGGTGGGGGTGGGATGAGCTAAATATCGCTTATATATCGTACTGTGGGTATGTTCATGATATATAATGTACATGTACGTATATAGGCGACCTATCTACATGTCATATAGCAAGAAATAAGACGCACATACATAATATATACGATATATAGGCTGAAAGTATACGTGACCTAGAGAGGGAATGTAGGGAGGGAGGGATCATATGACAGTCGCCCGAGGTTAAAGAGATGCACGTGTGGGGTGTTTGGGGTGTGATACAGGGGTAGGTGGAGGAGGGAGGGAGGCGGGTTGATGGAAGAAATTGCTATATAGTATACGTATTGATCACTGTCATGCTTTCATATAGCATGCAGACACTGCAGTAGTCCCATGTGAAGAGTGGACACCCATTATTTGGCCGTAGAAAGTATAAATAGAATAAAATCAGTGTAGGTTTGTGGGAGGGGGAGTGAAGACTACAAATTTAGGGGTTTGCCTCAATAAACAGTGTGCCCGAAATAGACTGGTATCAGTTTACACAAGATAATCTGCTTGGCCCTTTCGACACAAACACCGACCTATTGTAGAAATTTATATATTTATATTATAACTATATTGTAGAGTGGTAATTTACATGTCACTTTGCGTAAATGACAGATAATTTAATTGATCTACGAGTATATGCACGTAATATTATGTGACGGTCCTTTTGATATTTCAATAAATATATTTTTATTGGGACATTATGTTATCTCCCAGGTAGTGAACAAAATATTCATCGATATACAATAGTATATCGATGTATTACTTTTTTTTTTTGTCGCGGGTGACAGGTCGAATCTACAGACCAATTTTTGCCTTTACTTTACTATGAGCCGCGGTGGCCCAGTCGGTAAGGTCACGGAGAGGCAATGGGGAGGAATGTCAGGGCAGTGGGTTCGAGCCCAGTAAGGGGTTATGGAGTGACTTTTGTGATGTTTAGAACAATTTTGGCAAACAAACAAAATCTCACAAACTCGTGTAATTGTATTCAAGCAATATGAAATATTCATAAAATAATTCATATTGCAAGAATACAATTACATGAGTTTGTATTTTCTTTTTTCTTTTTTTTTATTTATTTATTTATTTCTTTATTTCTTTTTGTTTTGTTTTATATTATAAAATAGGAAATACATACATAGGAACATAGTTTGCAAAATATTATTATTTATTATTGACATTACATACAAGCATATATGGGCACATTACTATCACAGGAGATTTATCTTGAGGTAGTGAGTGAAAACATTACAAATTACTAGTGAACATAACAAATATAATTACCAAATATATATATATATACAATGCAATTGGTATCACAGTAAAGAGATCATGAGTGAGAGTGACTTAGAGAATAGATCATAAAAGTGAGAGTGACTTACGAAAGATATCTAGAGCAGGAGTGACTTAGGAAAGAGTTAGCTAAAGAGAGCATGAGAAAGTGATTTAGGAAGATCATGAGTGAGAGTGACTTAGGGAATAGATCATAAAAGTGAGAGAGATTTAGGAAAGATATCTTGAGCGAGAGTGACTTAGGAAAGAGTTAGCTAAAGAGAGCATGAGAGAGTGATTTAGGAAGATCATGAGTGAGAGTGACATAAGCGCGCGGTTAGGTAGGTGAGGTGAGGTGAGGTGAGGTGAGGTAGGGCACGAGTCAAGGGCAGGGCGACGACACTCAGAAATGTTTCAGGGTGTGGTATTCCCTGTAGCAGTCGCCGAGGCAAAGGGGGACCTTGCACTCCTGGTACAGGGTGGTGACCCTGGGCTTTGTCCTGGGCCTCCTGGTGGTGTTGGAGCAGACATAGCACACCAGATGCTTTCGCCGACTGCCAACAAACTCGGTGTGGACTTGGTAATGCCGTGACAGTGCTACCTGTATACGGTCGGGGGCATGGGCACCACGCCAACCCACTTTAGTTTTAGTGGGCTCCCCGAACTTCTCCAGGAGTTGGTACGACACATTGTACACAAACTCCCGAAACTTGAGCTTCTTGTTCGGGGCCATTTCCCTTTTTACCAGCCACATATTGTAGGCGTTGAGCATGGTGATGTCCACAAGATGATGGAAGAGCTTGTGGTACCACTTGACTGTCTTTCTCAGACACTCAACGCCTGCGAGTTGGCAGTCGGACTTGTCCACAAGGCGCATATTCTTGGTGTAATCCACCACCATGTCAGGCTTGTCAATTGATTTCTTGGTCCGGTAGTGGATTTTGCCTCAGTCGACCTGGGCGCCTGTGTGGACAGTTGACAGCAGGTGAACATCACGTCTGTCCTACCACTTGATGGCCAACACTTTGCCAGACTTCTCCATCATCTTGTATTTCCCTCGTCCCCTTCGTCGCCTTCTTTTTGCGTTTCTCTCCCGGTGTTCCGGAACAAGGTCGTCCTCCGAGGCTGTGTCACTGGATGATGGATTTTCTAGCAGCATTACACGACCGACGAACTTCGGCATGAACTTTCTTGTCCTTCTGACTGTCCCACATGACCCCGTTTGGTTGTCATGTTAATACTGGCAGAGAGCAGGAGAAGTATACCAATTGTCGGTGTACAATGTGTGCCCCTTGCCCATGTATGGTTCCATCATTTTCTTCACGATGGCCCCAGACAAGCCCAAGGGGTCATTGGCAGCGACTCTTGGCACGTCTATATCAGTTCCAGTATAGACGATCATGTCAAGTACTAGGCCGGTCTCACAGTCACACAAGACGAACAACTTGATCCCAAACCTGTGCCTCTTCAAGGGGATATACTGCTTGAAAACAAGACGACCTTTGAAGAGCACGAGCGACTCATCAATCACCAAGTTGTGGAAAGGGGTGAAGTATTTCTTGTACCTCGCCATCAACATGGTGAAAACATCACGAATTTTCAAGATTCTGTCATCCCTGTTAGGATTGTCATTGTCTGAGAAGTGAATGAATCTCAGCCGCAATGAAAATCTGTCACGGGTCATGTACTTGTTGAAAATTGGTGTGGCGATGAATGGGTCGTGCTTCCAGTAATGTTGCAGCACATGCTTCTTGCAAAGAGGCATGAGCAACAACAGGGCAAAGCACGTCATGAATTCTTTGGTAGTAGTATCCACCCAGGCTCGTATTCTAGACCTTTGGAGATATCATGTGCATCCTGTCCCACACCCACCTGAAGTAGGCGTTGGTTCGGGCCACAATGAACATCATAATCTCCAAGTCAAAGAATGCCAAGAAGAAATCCATCTCGCTTGCATTGTCATCACAGGGCCAATCTGCTGTTGAACCAGATTGATTTTCATCAAACTGGTGCAAGTCGGGTATAAAATCGGCCACATCTGACTATGCAAACGCATGAACATTGGCATCACGCATGGGCAAGTTGTCGTCATCATCATCGTCAGCGCCACCTTCGGATATGTCACTGTCGTGGTCCCGATAAAGGATTTCGTCGTCGTCCTCCTCAGATGACGAATGCCCTTCCTCATTCCCAACCTCGGCCTCTGACTCACTATCAGTGTCCACGACGCCCAAATCCCTCTCATCGCCGTCAAAATCACCATCAATACTGTCCCCTTCGGCACCGAATAGCAGGGAGGCATATTTCGAGGGCGTCATGGGATTCCTCTGCCGTACTCTCATAGGCGTCCTGTGGACAGGGTCGGAACGGCCAGCAGAGGTGGAAGGGCCAGCTGTGGCGACGGCGGTTGCAGGGGCGGTGGCAGGGGCGGCCTGTGGTGGCACGATGGGGGTAGAGGCAGGCGGTGTTTTCTTCCCCTTCACCTTCCTTTTTGTCCCTGCAGCGACAGGGGCAGTGGCAGGGGCAGTGGCAGGGGCGGCGGCGGCTGCAGGGGCAGGGACAGGGGCAGGCGCGTCCCGTGGTGGCACAATGGTGGTAGAGGCAGGCTTGCTTTTCTTGCCCACCCCCGTACCTTTTCTCCGTGCGGCGGCAAGGGCAGTGGCAGGGGCAGTTGCAGAGGCGGCGGCGGCTGCAGGGGCAGGGGCATGGGCAGGGGCGGCCAGTGGTGGCACAATGGTGGTAGAGGCAGGCTTGCTTTTCTTGCCCACCCCCGTCCCTTTTCTCCGTGCGGCGGCAGGGGCAGTGGCAGGGGCAGTTGCAGAGGCGGCGGCGGCTGCAGGGGCAGGGACAGGGGCGGCCAGTGGTGGCACAATGGTGGTAGAGGCGGGCTTGCTTTTCTTGCCCACCCACTTCCATTTCCCTTTCTGTCCAGTCGCCCCCGCAGGTCCTGCGTCCCTAAGGCGGCCTCCTCCCGATGCAGAAGGCCCTCCTGTAGAGGTGGCGTGGGTGATAGAGGTGGTACTGGAAGCAGTAGAAGGCGCACTGACATCGGGAAAGGCCAGTGATCTTTGGGCACGTACCGTACCACTTTTACGTGCCTTACGTGCCTTTTGGGGGGCACGAACATCTTCCTCCGAGTCACTACTGTAATCGTAGAGGTAGGAGGCCTTTTGGGTAGCCACTTTCCGCCTTCCACGGGCACTGACACCACCTGAAGGAGGCCCGGTCGTGTCAGAAGGGCGCGCGGGAGAGGGACGTGTAGGCTCCATGGTAAAAAATCGGTATCTGACTGTACGCGCGAGACTGTGATGTGTGTGGGGGTGGTGGTGAGAGGTGCCATGTAGTACTACTCACGCACCAATTTTCAGCCGCCGGGGTTAAAGCCCGCGGTTTTGGTGCGTGTTTAAAAAACGCCCTCTTAAGAGCTTTGCCGCCGTCGCCCAGTAAAACCTCTTATGAGCTTTGCCGCCATTTACGGGTTAATCCTGACAGACCGAGGGTGAGCCGACAGTGGACCTTACTTGTTAGGAGCACTACTTGGCAGCAGGGGAGACAAGGCATGTCTACCCTTGTCTGGACGAGTGGAATTAGGACTCCCTTCTTTCCCGAGGAAACTTATCAGCAACGTGAGCGAGGGGGTAACTGAAGCTATTTATTCATGGGAATCGGATCTGAGGCGGAAAAACTAGCCGCCGTCCGTTAAGGGTTCCCTCCCCCCCTGCCTTCTCAAGGAGAGGAATTAATAATCTTACTCGTACCTGTCCCAAGGAGAGGGGGAGTCCTAAAACCTTGTTTTATAATAATACGACTTGGCCGAATTTTGATATTATGACAAACTTAGACAGCTGGGAAATCATAATCCTGGGAGTGAGCTACGCCTGCCTTTGACGGTCAGAAGAATACACATTATTGATGTACACAACACTACCCGGCAGGTATTGGGAGCACACGAGGGAATGGGTTCTGAAATCCACGTTCCAGTCGGCTCCCTGTCTCGCCGGACCTTACCCATTAATGGAACTCGACCTTAGCAGGTCCACATACCGCCGTGTATTGGAAGATGTCAGGGAAATAAGTGAAATGTGATAACTAAGGCGATAAGCATCCCGTCACAAAGGGAAAACCATCTGGTTGTACTTGTATGTTGAATAACAGAGGGGAATAAAACCCCTTACTTAGTGGGATAAACTTAATTGCCTAGGGAGAACAACTACTTCCCGGCGCACCGAGCTGGGTAGGCGTTACCTACTAGCTTAACAAAACTCAAACAATAATCGCCCGAGTGGGGTAAAAAAGGTTTGGATGGCCAGTACTTCTGCCGATTACTCTACGGCTACTGGCAAGACATAGAGGATGGCCGGTCACCGTCGGACCTCTACCTGGCCCTTGGCAATGAGGTATCTGCCTCTGAAAGAAGTTATTGTTTAGTTAGAATAGCCGCGGCGTGTATATACGCCGAGGACCATTGAAAAACCTTCTTATTAGTGTTCCGCCCTTATTTTGTCCGGTCATCAGGGAGAGCGCTCACCTTACTTCTGGGTGACGGGTAGGACATTGCATAGCCTCCCGTATCCTGATCAGTATGCACTCTAAGACGCAGGCCTAATGTGCAGCAGAAAAATACTTTGGCGCAGCCAAGGCGCGGTAACACAGTCTCCTATCTCGAACCCCTGTGCCCAGCTAGGCTTAGAGGGGGAGGCAAGATTACGTGAAGCAGCTTTCTTAGGACAAAAATGTTGGGTCTAATTGATAACTTTTGGTGAGGCTCCGGAAAACCGTCCTCCGATCGCCGGCCATCCAGTGTATGCTGGACTTAGGGATAATTATTGGGATGTACCTTTGTTAGCCTGAATCATCACACGAACATCTCTGTGTTTCTTCATTAACTCCTTCAGACATATTATGTTCCAATAAGTCCGAGGAGGCGGGAGCCCCGGGATCATTGCCACTGCCTCGCACTACACTCACAACAACACTGCGGCCGTTAGAATTATCGGAGGAGGCTGAGGTTGCCACCAACGGTTTTATCGTAAGCTAACTTATCGGACTTACTGAGCTCATATGACACAAAATCGCGTCATCGAGGCATGGAGATAAGTCCATATGACGTGATTGCGTCATATGAGTTTTCGGTTATAAGTTCCATATGACGCGATCGCGTTATATATGTCGCAAGGAGTTAATTGGAGTCGCTGTTAATATAGGAGAGTAGCGAACCCTATAATAAGCGTTACCAGGTAGCCCCTGCGCCATACTGAGTCTGAGTAGCTGTCTCGCCCTGACTGCCTCAAATAAGGCGTTTCTTATGTCTGTCAATGATTGAACCGGAAAAGGGAGGAGGTATTGTTGAAAAGCTTTGACTATGTCCGTCCTCTGACAAGGAGGATTCGGTACTGGTTGGGCAACAGCCTGGGCTGTAGACCTGGGTAGGAGAAAACCGATAAATTTTCTATGTGCATTGTCTCTGACCAGGAAATCTCTTTGGAGGTCAATGGGATCTGGGGTTACAAAAGGAGCTGGAAAATCCTTTACCTCTAACTGGGGGGCAATGAGGAATTCAAAGATAGCTCTGGGCACTCCGCTGGGTTCTTGCTTAAGCCAGTCAAACTCAGTCTTTGGCGGATTGGGAACCGGTAATGAGGTATTAGAAGACACAAATACAGCAAAATGTTGGAGCTCCTGATCCCACGTTACCCATGGGCCGTGCCCCACCTCACTCAGATTCAATTCCCTTTGATCCTGATGAGGATTACATCTATGAAACTTTTGGCTTGGTTCATTATACCTACTGGCCTCGCATCCATTGATGCCGCAACGTTGAGAGCAAACAGGGCAAATAGGGACATCTGGTGGAGGAGGGGCCTGACTAGGGGCATCCGGCGGGAGAGGAGTCATCTGGCCAGGGTTATATACAAAATATTGAAAATTAGTAGGGTCTGGTACTGCCTGAATTAGAACATCTAACACTCTCCCTTGCGTGTCCTTTGCCCTAAAAGCCTTGCGCCTGTTTACTTCTATTGACCACTCCCGTGGCACCGGGACCTCCCCCTGAGTTGATCTGTGCCCGTCCCCTCTAGTCATAGCGGTAACCGGGAGCCAAAGACTCCCCGGTACTTTCTGGATCAGGGAACGATCATTGAATATTGGCTGAGACCTTGGAGGTAGATTTTGAGAGTTAGAAGCTGTGCTTTCGTCGAGAACTAGCGGACAAGCCGCCAGCTGTCGACGAGGCTGAAGGGGAAACTGAGATGGAGGATGTCGGTAAGAATTCCTGCTATCCTCCTTTCCACTGCCGTGAGGTAGTGAGCCAGAATAAGTGTCCATTTTACCCCCGGAAGACACCGAAGTGCCAAAGCTAAACATATGTGATTGAAAAGAGGCACTAGACATTGCCGACAGTGATTTATTCCCTTGTCGGGATTGCAACTGACCGTCCAACGGTAAGCCTTGTCCCGGCTTACCAGCAGCGGAGAAAGCTACGTTAGAGGACGTCGGAAGCCAGGAAACGTCAGTTTCTGTTATAACATTAATTTTGGCCAGAGACAAAGGGCGGATAGACACTTGTTCTGGCCGTGAACCAGGTGTGGAAACAGAGTTGCTAGGCAACCCCCCTTTATCTCTAGAGAGGGTGGTCACAGGGTTACCCGGCGGAGGTCCCGTTGCCGGCGGAGGGACTACGTGGCGTCTTATGGCACATTGTTGCATGACCTTATGTAGCAATTCATCCAATTGTTTGGATGTAAAACATGGAGGTTTCGGTCGTTTGAGAGGCTTTGGCTGGTTTCCTTGTGTCTGTTGTTCTTCTACTTGTACCGTCGAATTTGTGTTTAGTATCTTACTACCACTAGGTTGAGATGTTAAGTCTGAACTATGTGTCGGAGAATCCCGGTCTCGGGACCCCGGCAGGATAATTGGTACCTTAGGCGGTTGAAGTATTGTGCCGCTTGGTACTGTGTTCCTAATGGGTGGCCTTACGGTCTGCCCTTTTGTAACTTGGTCGAAAGCAGTGTCAGACTCTACTGTCGTGACCGCCTCTAGTGTGGTAAAAGATGGAGGATCACCTGCCTGTATCACCTTAGCCTGTGGGTGAACACTGTCCTTGTCGTTCGAGCTCGGGGCCTCCGGCGTTGAAGACAACTCCTGGCCCTGAAAGTCACTGGTATCCAACACAAGTCTAGAACCCTGGAGCCTAACCGTAACTGACTTTCTAACCCTCATTGCAGACCGCGATCGCTCGGCGTCCGTCGCGATGAGACCGGGGAAAACCACCGGCGTCGCCGCGGCGGACGTCGATGCTACCAGCTGCTGCTCCGTTTGACAAACTTGCGAGCTAGAATTAAGGCTGTCTAAGGTTACCCTCTCCCTGCGCCGAGGGCTAGATAGTTTTCGTATCTTGTCTGGCAGGAACTCCATGCTGGAAGACCTCTAACCAAGGCCTTCAGGAGGTACTGGTTGGGATGGGGAGAGACATTCCAGCGACTCCGAGTGACTCCTCTTGTAGTGGGGAGGGAAGCTCTGTATGGAGGTCTTAGACGAAAAGGGGGAGGCCATGTTCGTGCATGTTACTGGGGGGTTCTGTGTCTGAGAAACTGGAGCGGTTTCAAAAGAATATAGTTTAACTATTCTTAACAATTCAGCATTATCGCAGCGTAACTCAACGTCTGCTACCCTAGACACGTAAGCTGCAAATTTGTTCTTTATCTCGATGAGTGTTAATAGACATGACACATCCTGGCGTGCTAGCCATTCCTCAAATAAGTCTGAACACACTGGGAATTGGCGAGATGACCATAAGAAAGAGGATCTGTCTAGACACCTTACACACCGTATAAATAGCCTGTGTGCGGCGACAGGTACTAGGAGGCACGTCGGCGTCGAACAAATGGAAAACAGAGGCATGATAACAGAGTCTCCCCTCCCCAGCGGGAACAACTCGTCCGTAGCTGGCCAGACTGTAGAAGAGATCTGGAAATAGAACATTTGCAGGAATCAATGCTCATAAGGATAACCTGAGAGGTTTTAACATCCTATACTCCCAGCACCAGAACAAAGGTAGGACACAGCCTCAATCCCTGTTCTGATCCCTAAGAGATGTTTTAGAGTCTCCCTCCTCACGCCCTTTTCAATCATAAGGAGGGGCTCCAAATCGGGTTGCCAACCTGTGACATGGGTCATAGATTCGAAAACCAAACCAACTCAGCGGTTAATTGTGTGCCATTACGTACAATTGCTAGCAGCCGCCGGTAAGTTTACTCGCTGAGCCGCCGCATGACAGGGTAAACTGGTAGGCTTAACCCTTAATTAGCGGCTCACCACATAAGTCGAGTTAAATAAAGCTGGCCTATGTGGCGGCGCTTGACATAACTCGAGTGGCAATTTCAGCACGTAATGTTGCTGAGAGAGAGAGACAAGTGGTGGCAGGAGAGTAGCGAGCGTATGACTGCTCCAGACCACCGCGGCGAACCTACTGACACGAATCTCACCTCCCTCCTACCTCTTTCACTCGCTATATAAGGAATTGTATGGGGAAAGTGCCTAATTACATGCTTTTTGCACTCGCGTTGCACGGTTATTGCAAGAAAACTAGCCATCATAAAAGGATCGTTATGGTGTCATTCGAAAGCTCTGTTTATGCCCTTTCAGGGATAGATACTTGTTTTACATTCTGGGTCTTATTTAGGCATGAAAATGATCACGTAAACAGCCCTATTTTGGCTAAAAACACCCCGCTGGGCGGTACATATAAATAAACCGCATAGGCCGCTCTTAAGGTGTTAACAGGCTCGCCGAAACTCGTATCAGAGATACTTATCCTTCCGCCGGATATGCAGGACCGGCGTCAGGATAGGTAGTGGCACACTACCACATACACAAAATATAACAGGGGGTAAAAGACAAGAGGACCAGACCACACGCCGGTACGGCGGCCACAGACCTCAGGCCGCAGACATAAGGACCGGCGGGTAAAAAACAAGGACAACCCTAGGCTACGGGCACCAGCCTGGGAGAAAACTTTCCTCTAAACAAAAACACCCCTGCAACAAGGACGTCTCCTTGAGCTTCCTGAAAGTGGGCAACACTAACGCACGGGAGCACAAGAAAAGGGGGGCACAGAATATATCACATACAGATAAAAAACATACACCCCTAACAAAAGAGTCCCTAAAGGCTATATCACGAGGCAAAAATCTTCATGCAGGATAACACTTACTCTGAAGACACCTCGAGCAGCACGAAGCAGATGAAGCCCCCGCACGGGGCTTGTCACACCCCGTGTGACAATCCTTGCACTGGCGCGCCTGCACAATGAAAAAAGAGAAGGCCCCTAGGCCGAAACACTAGACTGAAGAACAGCTCGTGAAGATAAAAAGCCTCCTAACTAAGGAGAAGCAAAAAACAAAGGCGCAAAATAAGAGACACGAGTAAACACCCAAGTGGCGTCAGTCTTGAACACAACATGTTAGCGCCTGAAATGTACCCTAATTTAAACACTTACTGCGGGCAAACCATAACACAACCCGTGCTAGCTAATCTAAACCTTGACCACTACAACTCAGATATATACAAATGAGCAAAGACTCACTAGAAGAGAGCAAACGTCGAATGAAGCAGAGCTCGGGGCACACGTGTTGACAGGTTGCCCGCGGGGAAGAGAAGGGAGAATGATATGCTTGGCGAGAAGCGGCAAGAAGCCTTAACGCAAGAAATCCACCGAATGTGGGAAGCGTGTTTATAACAGTATTTAAGTATTAAAGTTTTTCTTTTTTCTTCTCTTATTTTTTTACAAAAGTGTTTTCGTAGTGGGTACCCAATCTATGACGACACCATAAGAGAAGTAGCGTTGCACTTATGAAGATGACTCTTGTTTCTTCCCCGCGGCGGCTGATTCAAACGGCCAACGTGAGTGTTGAATGGAGACTATTATACTAATAGGCAACATCGTCAATGATGGAGGGGCCACTATTAAATATAAGTTGATTTGTAATCTAAGCTAACTCTATTACTACAATTCTTAAAGGGAACAGATGTATGAATATCAATATACATTTTGGCATGCATTGACACTTCGGTGCTCGTTATTCTGAAAGAATCTGTGTTAATTGGGGGTTATTTGCCAAGTGTTTATCCAGATGGTTCTTGAATGTTTCGACAGTGTTACAGTTTACAAAGTTCGAGGGTAGTCTGTTCCAATTATGCACAACACGGTTGAAGAAGAAATACTTTGCCTCGTGAGAATGAAAACGCTTGCCTATAATCTTATAACCAATGTTTCTCGTGTTTGCTTGATTGATCGTAAAAAATTCGCTTACAATTAGGTTGCTGAATCCCTTGAAGATTTTGAACACCTCTATTAGGTCACCTCTCATTCTGCACTTTGTTAAGCTAAACAAATTTAGTTCTTTTTAGGCGCTCTTCGTACGGTTTATTACGCAATCTAGGTATCATTTTAGTGACTCTGCGTTGCACCTTTTCAAGTTTATTTATGTCCTTTAGGTAGCACGGTGACCAGAATTGCATGTAGTATTCGAGATGGGGACGCACCAATGAGTTGAATAGAGTATGATTTTTTCTGATTTGAATTTGAATGTTCTGCCGATGAAACCCACCAATTTATTAGCAGTTTTTATTACTTCTTTACACTGTTTACTCGGCTTCAAGGAGAGAGAAGAGGGAGAGGAGAGAGAAAAGAGAGAGGAGCACAAAGGAAATCAAGCAACATGTCTAGTGATCCCTCTAGTCTAGGCTGCTTGTCCTCCAAAACACTGAGGATCAAGTGTCCCAACAGTGGTTTAGAGTGGGTAAAGAAACATTGGAATGGGAACTACTGCCCTGGAGCTAATGTCCGTGGCAGGATTAAGCATGGTTCACACATACAAGAGTCGGTGCCCGAGTCCAGCAAGAGTGTGGACATTTTCAGATTCGGCCATGATTTGGGCATACTCTTTGTGACTCGTGTTACACTCGTGTGAGTCGTGTTGGTATCGGGGTGTGTCTTGAGGACTCGTGACGTGGCCTAGAATATTGATACCTGCATTAAATTTCTTGTCCCCGTCAATAGTCCGAAGGACACACGTGTCAACACGTGTTGACTCTTGTTAACTCTTGTTGACTCTTTGTGACTCGTGTTGACTCTTGTTGAACTCTGCATAACTCTTTGTGACTCGTGTTGACTCATGTTACACTCTTGGGTGAATCGGGCACCTGCACAATGGGGGCCACTCTTGGGAGCACTCTTTGTGACTCTTGTTACACTCTTGTTGACTCTTTTTATGCTCTTGTTGACTCTTGTTACACTCTTGTTGACTCGTACAGACTCTTTGTTTATTGGCCCGGAAAATTTATAATTATTTTTCAAATTTCCTCAACTCCTGTTGGGTTCTTGTTACACTCTCCGTGACTCTTGTTGACTCTCCGTGACTTGTACTGACTCTTGGATGAACACATACTGACTCTTGTTGACTCTTAGTGAATCGGGAACAATGACCTTACTCGGGCTGGTTCTTGCCAGAGTCACGAAGATCCACGAAGAGTGTCACTCTTCGCTCACTCGTACTTGACTCTACTCTTGAATGTGTGAACTATGCTTAAAGCATGGTTCACACACACAGGTCGGTGCCCGAGTCCAGCTCGAGTGAACGATGGGTGACACTCTTTGCGGATCTTCGTGACTCTGGCAAGAACCAGCCCGAGTAGGTCACTGTTCCCGATTCACCAAGAGTTAACAAGAGTCGGTACGGGTTCATCCAAGAGTCAGTACGAGTCACAGAGAGTCAACAACAGTCACAAAGAGTGTAACACGAACCCAACACGAGTGGAAGAAATTCGAAAATAACGGTCAAATTCCAGGGTACAAAAACAAAGAGTAGGTACAAGTCAACACGAGTCAACAAGAGTGTAACAAGAATCAACAAGAGTGTAACAAGAGTCAACAAGAGTCACAAAGAGTGCTCCCAAGAGTGGCCCCCATTGTGCAGGTCTCCGATTCACCCAAGAGTGTAACAAGAGTCAACACGAGTCACAAAGAGTTATGCAGAGTTCAACAAGAGTCAACACGAGTCACAAAGAATCAACAAGAGTCAACATGTGTCTAGATGTGTGTCCTTCGGACACTTGACGGGGACAACAAACTTAATGCAGGCTTGAAATTTCCAGGCCACATCACGAGTCTCCAGAACACACCCCGATACCAATACGACTCACACGAGTGTAACATGAGTCACAAAGAGTATACACGAGTCATTGCCGAAGATGAAAATGTCCTTAATCGTGTTGGACTCGGGCACCGACTCTTGTAAGTGTGAACCATGCTTTAGGATGTTAGTAGGGGACAGATGGATTAGTAACATAACACAGTTATATGTGATCTTTCGTTTATCTGGGATAAAAAGAGTAACGTCTTAGTAATATATATATATACGCATAATCCTTGATGAATCTGAGGGGGGAATAACATATAGTTATTAATATATAAACGCGGTCAGTCGCGGGTTTGAGGCAAGGTATTTGTCTATGCGAAGTTTAAAAAAATCAACGGTGCTGCAGTCTATAACGTCTCGGGGAAGCCCATTCCACAAGTTGACAACTCGATTGAAGATAAAATTCTTGGATTCATGTCATTTAAAATATTTACCAATCATTTGGAACCGTTTTCCCGCGTGTAATTAGATTGGTTGATAGTGAAGTACTTACTACTCTTCATACTGTCGATGCCTCTGATGGATGATTTTGAACACTTGAATTAAATCACCTCTTAATCTGCGCTGGGTTTAAGGAATACATTTAATTCTCTAAGACACACCTCGTTTGGTTAGTTCTTTAGGCTAGGTATAATTTTGGTAACTCTACGTTGAGCTCGTTCTAGTTTGTCTATATCTTTTTGGTAAGGGCACCAGGATTGAACGCAGTATTCCAGAAGAGGGCGGACTAAGGAATTGTAAAGAGTTAGGATAACTTCTTTGGATTTAAGCTCAAATGACTTGCCTATAAAGCCAATTACTTTGTTTGCCTTCTTAACAACTTCTGAACATTGTTGACTCAGTTTTAGGTTACTCGATATTGTTACTCCCAAATCAGTTTCTCTGTCTACACTTTAAGCTGAGTGCCATTCATTGAACAGTTTGCTTTCTCATTTCAGTTTCCGATATGTAGTACTTTACATTTATCCGGATTGAAACTCATTTGCCAAATTTGGGTCCAACATGACAACTTATCTAGATTGTGTTGCATATCGTCAACTTGTTCTTTTGAGAGTACGCTATTTGCAATTTTTGTATCATCAGCAAACTTTGAGATTGTACAGATGAGACCCTCATCTATGTCGTTGATGTAAATTAGAAAGAGAATTGATCCTAGTACCGATCCATGGGGTACCCCCGATAAACAGGTTACATAATTACAACGTAAGGCAATAGTGCTGGAATGGTTGTGTAACAACGTTATCATATATACGTAGGAAAAATGTTTTAAAATTGTTGTAATGTAACGAATATTATGACCTTACTTGCATATAATTTAAATACGTTGTTACTACGTAGTTGGGTAGTAAATACAGATACAATTATTAAGTATGTGCAATACATCGTTGTTTAACATCCGTACGACGTGCACAATTAGTAATTACATAATGTAATATTGTACCCTGTATTGAACAAATGGCAATGACGTAAATTTGACGTTGTTGGTAAAAATATTGGAAACGTTACTCTTTGTCTTGTAATAACATAATTATTACGTCAATCTTCATGTTGTGAGCACGTAACAATGATACTAATATCATTACTTCAAATAAAACACGTAAGTACAACGTCAATTGTTGGTAACTTGGACGTAATCAAAGGACAGAGCTTACACGTAACAAACATTTGTTAAAAAAACATAAGGCAAAATTTAATAGTGACGTATTATATATACTAACTACTACATACAATTAATATGTAAGAAAAACGTAGATTTTGTGTAACATAAGACGTAATTAAAGGACAGAATTTACACGTAACAAACATTTGTGCAAAAAGCGTAAGGTAAAATTGAATAATGACGTTATGTATATACTAACATACATCATACAATTAACACGTAAGTAAAACGTCAATTATGTGTAACATTAGACGTAATCAAAAAACAAAATGTACAGGTAACAAACAGTTGTGCACAAAACGTAAGGCAAAATTTAATAGTGACGTAATATACATACTAACTATTACATACACTTACCACGTAGAAGAAACGTCAATTGTGTGTAACATTAGACGTAATAAAAGGACAAAAGTTAAACGTAACAATCATTTGTGCAGAAAATGTAAGGCAAAATTTAATAGTGATGTAATATAATTATATACTAACATATTACATAAAATTATTACGTAAGGAAAACGTCAATGGTTGGTAACATCAGACGTAATCAAAGGACAAAACTTAGACGAAACTTAGACGTAGGAAACAAACATTTGTGCAAAAAAGGTAATGCAAAATTAAATAGTGACGTAATATATATACTAACTATTACATACAATTAACACGTAAGGAAAACGTCAATTGTTGGTAACATTAGACGTAATCAAAAGACAGATATTGCACGTAACAAACATTTGTGTAAAAAACGTAAGGTAAAATTTAATATTGACGTTATGTATATACTAAAATATTACATACAATTAAAATGTAAGTAAAACGTCAACTGTTGGTAATATCAGACCTAAGGGATAGAACTTAGACGTAACAAACATTTGTGCAAAAATCGTAATGCAAAATTCAATAGTGACGTAATATATATATTAACTACTACATGCATTTAACACGTAGAAACAACGTCAATTGTGTGTAACATTAGACGTAAGAAAAGATGTACATTGCACGTAGCAAACATTTGTGTACAAAACGTAAGGCAAAATTTAATATTGACATTATGTATATACTAACATAATACATACAATTAACACGTAAGAAAAACGTCAACTGTTGGAAACATCAGACGTAATCAAAAGACAAAGCTTACACGTAACAAACATTTTTGCAAAAAACGTAATGCAAAATGTAATACCGACGTAAAATATATACTAACTACTACATATTATTAACACGTAAGGAGAACGTCAATTATGTGTAACATTAGACGTAATCAAAGAACAAAACGCACACGTAATAAATATTTGTGCACAAAAGTTTAATTGTGGCGTAATATATATACTAACTATTACATACAATTAACACGTAGAAAAAACGTCAATTGTGTGTAACATTCGACGTAATTAAATGACAGAACTTGCACGTAACAAACATTTGTGTACAAAACGTAAGGCAAAATTTAATATTGACGTTATGTATATACTAACATACCACATACAATTAACACGTAAGGAAAACTTCACCTGTTGGTAACATCAGACGTTAGGACAAAACTTACACGTAACAAAAATTTGTGCAAAAAATGTAATGCAAAATGTAAAAGTGACGTAATATATATACTAACTACTACATACAATTAACACGTAAGGAGGACGTCAATTATGTGTAACATTAGACGTAATCAAAGAACAAAACGCACACGTAACAAACATTTGTGCACAAAACGTAAGGCAAAATTTAATTGTGACGTAGTATATATACTAACTATTACATACAATTAACACATAGAAAAACGTCAAATGTGTGTAACATTTGATGTAATCAAAGGACAGAACTTGCACGTAACAAACATTTGTGTACAAAACGTAAGGCAAAATTTAATATTGACGTTATGTATATACTAACATACCACATACAATTAACACGTAAGGAAAACGTCACTTGTTGGTAACATCAGACGTAATTAAAGGACAAAACTTACACGTAACAAACATTTGTGCAAAAAACGTAATGCAAAATGTAATAATGACGTAATATATATACTATTACATACAATTAACACGTAAGAAAAACGTCAATTGTGTGTAACATTCGACGTAATCAAATGACAGAACTTGCACGTAACAAACATTTATGTACAAAACGTAAGGCAAAATTTAATATTGACGTTATGTATATACTAACATACTACATACAATTAACACGTAAGGAAAACAACACCTGTTGGTAAAAGGACAAAACTTACACGTAAGCAAACATTTGTGCAAAAATCGTAATGCAAAATGTAATAGTGACGTAATATATACTGTATACTAACTACTACATACAATTAACACGTAAGGAGAACGTCAATTATGTGTAACATTAGACGTAATCAATGAACAAAACGCACACATAACAAACATTTGTGCACAAAACGTAAGGCAAAGTTTAATTGTGATGTAATATATATACTAACTATTACATACAATTAAGACGTAGAAAAAAATTCAAATATGTGTACCATTCGACGTAATCAAATGACAGAACTTTGCACGTAACAAACATTTGTGTACAAAACGTAAGGCAAAATTTAATATTGACGTTATGTATATACTAACATACCACATACAATTAACACGTAAGGAAAACGTCACCTGTTGGTAACATCAGACGTAATCAAAGGACAAAACTTACACTTAACAAACATTTGTGCAAAAAATGTAATGCAAAATGTAATAGTGACGTAATATACTGTATATACTAACTACTACATACCGGTACAATTAACACGTAAGGAGAACGTCAATTATGTGAAACATTAGACGTAACCAAAGAACAAAACGCACACGTAACAAACATTTGTGCACAAAACGTAAGGCAAAATTTAATTGTGAAGTAATATATATACTAACTATTACATACAATTATCACATAGAAAAAACGTCAATTGTGTGTAACATTTGACGTAATTAATTGACAAAACTTGCACGCAACAAACATTTGTGTACAAAACTTAAGGCAAAATTTAATATTGACATTATGTATATACTAACATACTACATATAATTAACACGTAAGGAAAACGTCAACTGTTGGTAAGATCAGACGTAATCAAAGGACAAAACTTACACATAACAAACATTTGTGCCAAAAATTGAGGCAAAATTTAATAGTGACGTAATATATATTACAACTACTACATACAATTATTACATAATGAAAACGTCAGTTGATGGTAATATCAGACGTAATTAAAGGACAAAACGCACACGTAACAAACATTTGTGCGAAAAACGTAAAGCAAAATTTAATAGTGACGTAATATAATATATACTAACTATTACATACAATTAACACGTAAGGAAACATCAATTGTGTGTAACCTTAGACGTAATCAAATGACAAAACTTGCCCGTAACAAACATTTGTGTAAAAAACGTAAGGTAATATTTAATATTGACGTTATGTATATACTAACATACTAAATACAATTACCACGTAAGGAGAACGTCAATTGTTGTTAATATCAGACGTAATCATAGGACAAAACTCACACGTAACAAACATTTGTGCAAAAAACGTAAGGTAAAATTTAATAGTGACGTAAGGCAAAATTTAATAGGAACGTTATGTATATACAAACCTACTACATACAATTATCCCGTTTTTAGGACATACTCAAGACTTCCTTTAAAACATTACATTGCAACCTTCCAGAGACAAACTAACACAATGCTATTAGTACCTACAATCTACGTTATTTAGTTACCTTATCTTTTTTAGTAGTTAACTTGATTGAACTTATTATAATATGCCTAAATGTCCTTATTAAAATAAATGTTGAAACACATTTTTGATCAATTTCCTTTCAATTATATTGTTTAACGTAATTTCTATATTATGTTACCCACTTAGAACACTACGTAACCACGACGTTATGGTTTGGTCGAACAAGGGTAACACAATAACGTTGTGAAACAATACGTTTTAACAACGTAAGAAATACGTCGTATGTAGACCTTTTTTTATGACAAAATCATAACGTCGTAGTTACTACGTGCATAAAATGTTGTAATTTTGTAATTCATGGCGTTGTACAACAACATTAACAATACGTCAAGTAAATATGTAACAAAAACGTAAGCATTAGCAAAATTTAAACGTTGCTGTATAAGCAAATAAAGACGTTATACAATAACGTTGTATGCACCTACACATGGTTAATATTTATGTAATAGAATACGAATGTCTTCTGCATATTAAAAAATGGCTAATGATAACGTTAATGACGTTACCAACAACAAACGTATTGATGAAACCTATTTTAGACGTACACAAAAGGTCTTTATTTACGTTATAATAGTACAAATGTTAACGTTTGTCAAAAATATCTTTCGCACGTACCTACATTGTCATTACAAACGTAATGACGTTCCCAACAACAAACATAATATTGATTAAACATATTCTGGACGTATACAAAAGTTCGTTATTTACGTAATAATATTACAAATGTTAACTTTTGTCAGAAATTTCTTTTGCACATACCTACATTGTCATTACAAACGTAATGATGTTCCCAACAAAAAACGTGTTGATGCAGCGTATTTTAGACGTATACAAAAGGTCGTTTATTTACGTAATAATATTACAAACTTTAACGTTTGATAGAAATGTCTTTCGCAAGTACCTACATTGTCATTACAAACGTTATGACATTCACATCAACAAACGTATTGATGAAACGTATTCTAGACATATACAAAAGGTCGTCATTTACGTAATAATATTACAATTTTTAACGTTTATAGAAGTGTCTTTTGCACGTACCTAAATTGTCATGACAAACGTAATGACGTTCCGACAACAAATGTATTGATACAACGTATTCTAGACGTATACAAAAGGTCGTTATTTACGAAATAATATTACAAATTTCAACGTTTGATAGGAATCTCTTTCGCACGTACCTACATTGTCATTACAAACGTAATGATGTTACCAACAATAAACGTATTGATGAAACGTATTCTAGACGTATACAAAAGGTCGTTATTTACGAAATAACATTACAAATTTTAACGTTTGATGGAAATATTTTTCGCACGTACCTACATTGTCATTACAAACGTAATGACATTCCCAACAGCAAACATATTAATAAAACGTTATATAGACGTATACAAAAGGTCGTTATTTACGTAATAACCTCACAAATGTTAACGTTTGATAAAAATGTCTTTCAGACGTACCTACATTGTCATTACAAACTTAATGATGTTCCCAACAACAAACGTATTGATGAAACGTATTTTAGACGTATACGAAAGGTTGTTTATTTACGTAATAGTATTACAAATGTTAACGTTTGATAGACATTTGTTTCGCACGTACCTCCATTTTCATTACAAACGTAATGACTTTCCCAACAACAAGCGTTTTGATGAAACGTATTCTAGACGTATACAAAAGGTCGTAATTTATGTAAGAATATTACAAATGTTAGCGTTTGTTAGAAATGTCTTTCACACGTACATACATTGTCATTACAAACGTATTGTATTACCAATACCCAATGTTCCGTATAAGGTTTTTTGCACATACAAAAATAGTCAGACAATATGTAGTTTCGTATTTAGTATATTACGTAAGACAGTAACGTATTTGAAACATATAGGGATGGTCATTGATAATGTAATACTATTATTAAATGTAAATGTAATATACTGATGTCGTCTGTACATAATTGAATTGAGATTAACAACTTAGTAAGTTACAAATAATGAATATTTTGCAACAACATCTCGTGCACATGCATTATTCGTAAATAATATTGTAAGAAATTCTCAGTATCAAACGTATTATATTATGTATTCTGGCCATACCCATATGGTTGTCATTAACTTTATAACATTAAATATTTAAACTTTTTACAGATGTGTCTGTCGCACGTACCTGCATGGTCATTACGAACATAGTTATATTACCAACACTAAACATTGCCAAGTAACGTTTTCTGCACATACAGTAATAGTCAGACAATACATAGTTTCGTGTTTACCATATTATGAAGACAGTTACGTATGTGACACATATAAATATGTTCATTGATAACGTCATACTGTTATTAACACCTTACGAGCGGCCTATGCGGTTTATTTATGTGTACCGCACAGCGGGGTGTTTTTAGCCAAAATAGGGCTGTTTACGTGATCATTTTCATGCCTAAATAAGACCCAGAACGTAAAACAAGTACCTATCCCTGAAAGGGCATAAACAGAGCTTTCGAATGACACCATAACGATCCTTGTATGATGGATAGTTTTCTTGCAATAACCGTGCAACGCGAGTGCAAAAAGCAGGTAATTCGGTACTTTCAGTACATAATTGAGTATGTAGCGAGTGAGAGAGGGAGGGGGGAGCTGAGATTTGTGTCAGTAGGTTCGCCGCGGTGGTCTGGAGCAGTCATACGCTCGCTAGTCTCCTGCCACCACTTGTCTCTCTCTCTCAGCCACATTACGTGCTGAAATTGCCACTCGAGTTATGTCGAGCGCCGCCACATAGTCCAGCTTTATTTAACTCGACTTATGTTGCTCGCCGCTAAATAAGGGTTAAATGTAAGCATATTATGATGACGTCGTCTGTACATACCTGAATTGTGATTAACACCATCAGTAAGTTACAAATAATAATCATTTTACAACAACATCTTGTGCAAATACAATATTTGTGAATAATAACGTACTAGAATTCCCAACATAAAATGTATTATAAATCGTATTCTAGACATACCCAAATGGTCGTCATTAACTGTGTAAGATAAATAATTAAAACGTTTTGTGGAAGTCTTTCACACATACTTGCATGGCCATTACGAACGTCGTTGTAACACCAATATCAAACGTTGCAGTATAAGGTTTTTTGCACATACAGTTATAGTCAGAAAATATGTAGTTTCGTATTGAACGTATTACGTAAGACGGTAACGTATTTTGCACACATAGGGATGGTCATTTATAACGTCATAGTATTATTTAATGTAAACGTAATATGCTGACCTCGTCTATACCTATCTCAATATTATTGTGATTAACAATGTTACAAAAATAAATGTTTTACAACATCTCCTACACATACAATTTGTTAATAAGAACATAATAATATTCCTAACATCATTCTTTTACATATTCTAGAAATCCCCAAATGGTCGTTATTAACTTTGTAGGATAAACATTTTGAAAGTTTTTGGGGAATGTCTATCGCACGTACCTGCATGGCCATTACTAACGTAGTTGTATTACCAATATCAAAGGATACACTCTAACGTTTTCTGCACATACAGTAATAGTCGCAAGCAAATAATATGGTTATGTTTTAATATATTACGTAAGAGAGTAACCTATTTGACACACAAAAGGATGGTCATTGATAACGTCATAGTTTTTTAATGTAAATTTAATATACTGACGACGTCTGTACATACCTTAATTGTGAATAGCAACATCAGTAAGTTACAAATATATATGTAGGCTATGTATGTATATGTATATACTCAGGCACATACCCCATTGCTGGGGGGGGGGGGAACAGAGCCCTAACATGAACCCTTAAAGTTCCAATTCTTAGGGTCCGAGACTACTTTGATGTTCCCTCGCCCCTGTTTCTGTCTCGTTGAGTCAGAGAATTTTACAAGGGGATGAGGATTCCTACCCTCATGCTGTCTAGGCAGCTACAAATTGGACCACAAACAGCCATGCAAATCTCAGCATGGCAAATCTCGATAGTACACACCACCACCCGCCTCGCCACCGTACGCTCTCATTTCCCATGGAGCACACACGACCCTCTGACTCGCGCTCAGCTGATTCGCCCAACCATATTGCGGGCGGTGTTAGCAGTCGTGGAAGGACCAGGAAGCCCTCCTTCTTATGCACCTGCAACAGTAGTTCAGAAGAGAAGAGTGCAGTAAGAGCACGAAAAACATATGCTGGAGGGGGCAAGACAAGTGCAACAGGCACGACACATGTCAAAAGGTCGTTGGCCTCTGCCTCCTCATTCATCACCCCTTCCAGCACCACCACTACCCCCTCAACAGTACGTGTTGGCCACTTGCTCCATCACACCAGGAGCAAGTGGCCATCCTAGGAATGCAGGATTAGCAGGCGCAGCTGGGAGGAAAGGGAAGTGTCACGCCTATCAGTATACGCTGAATAATGTGACACCTCCCACCTCGACTACTACCACCAACTACGCCCGTCCCTGCACCACCGCACACCATGGCCGCCCCTGCACTGCCACCCATGCCCTTGCTTCTGGCCCATCTCCTCACATCAAGAAAACATTGACATCGTCAAAGTTTGATGCCCTCCCCTTCCCTCCTGACGGGTCTGACGATGACGACGCAGGAGCCTCAAGGGAACTCCCCGATGCTAGGAACTTTGGTTGGGGCGATGAAAGTGGGAATGAGTGTGATCCTGGCCACCAATTCAGGGAGGAAGATTAGGAGGAGTATGAGGAGGAGGACTTGTTGGAGCATCGTGACCACGACAGCGAGCTGTCTGACATCGGCGCAGATGCTGATGTTGATGAAGGAGCTGATCTCATTCATAAGGCATCAGTTTATTCATTTGTCTGGTCCAAAGGATCTGATTTCATACCAGATATACGCCAGTTTGATGCAAATCAATCTTGGTCAACTACAGATTGGCCCTGCAAAGACCAGGTAAATGAAATTGATTTCTGTGTATTTTTTGACCTGGAGATGACGACACATCCTGTTTCCCAAACCAATGCATACTATATATCACTAGGTGAAGGAAAGAATTGATGTCATCTCACCGAGGGCAAGAATTCACGCCTGTAGTGATATAACTGCAACGAAATTCCTGATGTTCTTTGCAAATGTTGCTTATCATGACTCTTTGCCAGAAGCATGTCATGCAACATTGCTGGAAGCATGACACACTCATCAACACCCCAATTTTCCAGAAATACATGACTCGTGAAGTTTTTTTTTGGCTGCTGCGCCTTTTGTACTTTGCAGACAACGAAAATCCAAACACAGATGATCGAATCCGGAAAGTCTGGCATCTGTTCACCATGTTATTGCAAAGGTTCAAGAAGTATTTCTACTCCTTTCACAACCTGATGATTGACGAGTCGCTCGTGCTCTTTAAAGAGCGCCTGCTGTTCAAAGAGTACATACCCTTGAAGAGGCACAGGTTTGGAATCAAGCTGTTTGTATTGTGTGACTGCTAGACAGGCATAGTGCTTGACATGATCGTCTATACCGGCACAGATATAGATATTCCTAGAGTCGGTGCCAATGACCCCTTAGGCATGTCAGAGCACATAGTCAAGAAGATGATGGAGCTCTACATGGGCAAGGGCACACGTTGTATACCGACAATTGGTATACAAGTCCTGCTCTCTGTCAGTTTCTTTATGACAGCCAGAATGGGTTATGTGGAACTGTCAGAAATATCAGGAAGTACATGCCCAAGTTAACTGGCCTCGCATTCACCTGGAAGACCCCTCCTCCACTGACACCCCTTCTGAGGACGATTTGGCAGAGGAACACAAACAACGGTAACAGGAACAGGAAAGACGAAAAAAGGAAGACCCATTACAAACAGCTGAAGAAATCTGGGAAAGTCGTGTCTATAAATTGGAATGACAGATGGCCATTCCATTTGCTTTCTACTAATCACACAGGTGCCCAAGTGGACACTGGTAAAATCCATTACCGTACCAAGAAGCCTATACAGAAACCTGATAAGGTGGTACATAGACTACAGTAGATCTGGACTGGATACGAAAATGGAGCTTTGCAGTAAGGGACCCAAAATCGGAGAACGAACCCTCAAGTTCGAACCTTGAAACTGCAAAAATTTGATATTTTCGCGGCTTCGAGGTTCGAAATTGGGGGTTCGATCTCCGATTTTGGGTCCCTTACTGCAAAGTTCCATTTTCGTGTCCAGTCCAGGTCTACTGTAGTCTATGGGTGTTAGTATATACCAAGAACATATGCACCTGGTGGACAAGTCAGATTGCCAAGTTGCAGGCTTTGGGTGTCTGAGGAAGAATGTGAAGTTGTATCACAAGCTTTTCCTCCACATGTTCGACATCACGAAGCTCAACGCCTACAACTTGTGGCTTATGAAGAAAGACATTTCCCTGAACAAAAAAATCAAGTTACGGGAGTTCGTCTACAATGTTGCCTACCGGCTCCTCGCGAAACATGGCACGCCACCTCAACTTTTAGGGGTTGCTGTAAAGTCGAGCTGACCGACAGACTCCTGGATGGCTACCAAAGGCACTACCCTGTGTACACAGGAATTTGTTAAACTTTAATTCATGAGTTGCAAATAAATACTGCGTGTTGATATAACTTGCGTTACTAACATAATTTATTGATATTGACCTCCAAAAATACATGCACTATGCCTATCAAGCACTATGTGTAGTCTAATACAACAATAACACAATGCAGTGTATACGGTCGAGAGTCCCGTGAATGCGCACTGTAACCCGACACTTTCCTCCCTCGCCACCCTCCCACCTCCTCCGTTCACTATTACTTTCCCTTTCATCTTCCATCATTCCTCTTTACGCTTGATTTATTGGCATCTATTCTTCACATGTGCCTCAAAAATACTTGCACTATTCCTATCAAGCACTATCTTTGTGTAGTCTAATACAACAATAACACATTGCAGTGAATATCGTTGAACGTCCCATCCTGTGAATGTGCACTGTAACCTGACACCTTTCTCTCTTGCCAGTCTCCCACCTCCTCCGATCACTATTAGTTTCCCTTTCATCTTCCGTCATTCTTCTGTACACTTGATTTATAGGTGTCTATTCTTCACATGTGCCTCTTCATTCAAGTTTATGCACATTTGGAGACATAAAAGTGCTTTATAGGCGAGATATAGAGCGTTCTTATCAATCACCCCTCCCTCCCTCCTCATGCCCGCCCACACTCACACACACTCGCTCGCCCGGGCCGTGTCGCGCCTATGCGCGCCATATATTCAACTAGCAACCACTACCACACCACACCCACATTTTTGGGGTGTGGAAATGTATATATTGGCGAATGCGGGTATCAATTACCAAGACGTTAAAGTGGATTTCTTTAAATTCTAAGAGACACGATTATTTGGTAATTACTTCACACCAAGCTACCCTGGCCCCTACCTCAATGGTGTGCTCCCCAGGTTAAGTGATCTAGATAGTTCAAAGCCTGTTAGTTGCTGAATGTTAATTTACATACTGAATACAATTGTTTAACACCTAACGAGCGGCCTAGGCGGTAATTTATATGTACCGCCCTGCGGAGTGTTTTTACCCTAAATAGGGTTGTTTACATGATCATTGTCATGCCTAAATAAGACCCAGAGCGTAAAACAAGTATCTATCCCGGAAAGGGCATAAACAGAGCTTTCCAATGACACCCCAACATCCTTGTACGACCGCTAGTTTTCTTGCAACGATCGCGCAACACGAGTGCAAAACCCATGTAATTAGCTACTTTCCCTACATAATTCCCTGTGTAGCGAGTGTGAGGGGGGAAGGAAGGGTGGTTTTCACTTCAGTTGGCCCACCGTGGTGGTGTGCGACGGTCATAGCCTTACTACGCTCCTCACACCGCTCAGCTCTCTCTCTCTGCAACATTACGTGCTGAAAATGGCACACGACATAAGTTGTGAACCGCCACTTAGTCCAAATTTCTTTCACACGACATAAGTTGCGCGCCGCCAATAAAGGGTTAATACTAGCTAGAATATTCTTTAAAGGATGTCATCTGAGTTCCAACAGCTGAGCTCTGGAATCTATCTTTCCCTCATCCTATGACCTAAATTACTTCAAACTCCGTGTGTCCAGACAATTTGGCTCGAACATTCCTTGATTTTGGCCCTGTCATTCTTTCATTCAGGCACTCGTCACAGGCAGTTTTGCCTTTTGTCTCCCTCATCCACATAGAACAAAAAATAGAAGGGCTAATGTATAAATGCATAATACTGACGTTACCTGTATATAGCTGAAGCATGATTAACAACATCAATAAGATATAAATAATAAACATAATGGCTGCACTCCTGGCAGCCATATTCAGAGCTGCCTCATTTGTCAGGTTTTTAAATTCATGATCAGACTAAGGCCTGATCCTACACCTTTCTTGGTCTGGCCCTTGGTGCAGCTCCCTCTTTGTTCATGGACTTGCATCTTTTCACCCAACTTAGTTCATTCATCCTCTCCACATTTCCAAACTCTCCAAGCCTGCTAGTACACATTTCATCACTGATACACTTGATATCTATCCGTCTCCTCAACTCTTCACTATGTATCCTATCTTGCAGATTGGTCTCACACATCTATCTCACCATTCTCATCTTCTTACATTTCATTCTGTTGATATCATCCACTTTGACAGGCCATATTTCGGAAGCAGATGTCATTACGGTTTTATCACATGAGGCTTACACCTTTCCCTTCAAGGGAAGGCGGAATCTTCCACCACCGGCAAATATGGTATCTACCAAGTAGCAAAACATGTCCACCATCTCCTGTGACTCATTGCCAAGGTTAACACTCACAAGCTTACCTTTGCATACTATGCAAACAGAGGGCCCTTGTGAGTAGCGATTCAATTAGTCTAGCCAAACTGCTGCTAACCCCAAAACCGATAACAGCAAGGGCCATTGTCTATGGGAAAAAGGCCAAACTACTTTGGGCCCTTTGACAAAATCCCATATTATCCGCCTTTGACTATTAATTTTAAGCATAATATACATAGGATAGTATATTAAGGGTCTCCTCAGGAATAACTGAAGGCCACCAGGATACTTTCTCAGAATATACAGGAAGATGCTATACAATTTATTTTTCCATGCATTAACCCTCTTCACAACTTCCTTTTTAGCTGCAGCGTTTATGTCACCTTCCGGGCATCTAACCGGCTCCTCTCTTTTGCCGGACATGTGCAGTATGATAGACAAAATCTGAATGTAACAAACATGGCCACCAAAAAGTGCCGGATGATTTGCGCAAAGACCATAAACAAACCGTTCCATGGAATTCAACCGCTGGTGTACCTAGCAGTGGCAGACAATACTCTGAATTGAGTTTGCACCCGTACCCTTTTCTGCATACTGCACATTTGGTGGCAATTGCCACCCACTCTCTGTAAGGGAGGAGTCATACATTAAGAGAACACTGATTATTGTAATAGTAATGGGAGAGTGAGATATATACAGCATTGTGGTGCATAGTAAAAGATTGGGTATAGGTCTATAATTGCACCTATATGAGCTAAACAAATTATTATTGTATTGAACAGGAAGGTATGATGAAGTAAGTGATATGGTATAGGTGGCAATATGCGGAAATGGATTATAAGCCCCCCCCGCCCCTTACCCCCTTATGTTAGGCTAGATTAGGTTAGGTTAATGTCTCTCTGAAACAATGTAAAATCTGTGTCACATCTAGATTGATAGACTTTTGTCAGAGGGGGCGGAATGCCCTTATAATCCATTTCCGCATATTGCTACCTATACCACATCACTTACCTCGTCGTACCTTCCTGTTAAATACAATAATATATTGTTTAGCTCGTATAGGTGCAATTATAGAAATTTACCAAAGATTGTAGGGAATTAGTAGGTGGAAGGGAGTTGATGAGACAAAATGCTATTGACTCTACCATTTCAAAAACTGTGGTGTGGGTGGAACCTTCTCACACATGAGAACAGTACTTGATACATGGGCGCACTGTGTCCCTGTGCAGAGCAAGAAGCTGTCCAGGGGCAAGGAACCCATGAAAACGGTTGAGCAAACTTGACTGCTGGGAACTGTTTTAGCAAGAGTGGTGATATGGCATTTCCTAGAATGATCAGTAAAATCAAAATAATATATATGAGAAACCAAGAATATTGACAAATGATGAAGGATTGAAGTATGTGTCATTTATGATAAAAGGATAGTCATTTGGAAGATTATCACTGGTAGGTAGATGGAGAAATTAAATTTTCGAAGCATTTAAAGTAACAGGATTTTCTCTGCCCAATTCTGGCTATAATTAGATTATTTATGCAGTTTAGGAAGGATCTATGATATTAAGAGGGTTTTATTTGCCCATTTGAGTCGTAGAAGCAGATTATAAGTAAAGAAAATCGTCTAATGATAACCAGCATATGATGAACCTTATGTAGCGCCTATATTGTGAAGGTGTTAAGAACACACCAGGGTATGTAGGCCTAATCTAATACCACTCAAATGGGTGAATACGATATCAATAAACCCTCTTAATATCATACTGTAGGTCCTTCTTAAACTGCATAAACTCGTCTAATTCTAGCCAGAAACAAAGGTAAGAACGCTTCACCATCAAATTTGAAATATGAAAGCTAAGTATCACAACTTTACTGAGAGACCCTAACTTAACTTACCGAACTTAACCCATAATAGCTTAATTCAATCTTATTCAATTGACGAAAAATTAACGTTGAAGGCTACGTATTTCAATGTTAAAATCGTACAAAGATGGCGGCATTTGAGAGACAAATAACCGCCATCTTGCAGGCTGTGACACAAAACCTTCATATATTCCTAGATCCCCATATTAGGACGTAGTTTCGCATCCAATATTTAGTTTATTATAAATTCCAACACAATTTCTGGATAAGTATTCCCAATGTTAGAAATGTCCGTATGCAGTGTTAATAACAAACAGTGGCTTCAATTCCGGGAGCAATTTTCCTATCCAGTGTTTTAGACATACAGAGATTGACCATCGTTGCCAGATACAAGAAAGTTTCCCAACAAAGTTAAATTGTATTTCCATTTGTGAATTTCATCGGTATGTTCCAAGAGTAAGTAGGACATTAATCTGATTGGACGTTGTTAATATTATATAGCTCTGTGACCTTTCATTAAAGATTTTTCGTGCAAGACACAAGGTTCGTTTTATGAGTGGTTCTGGCAAAAGTGTCACAGAGTAACTGGCACTCCTTCACAAGTTTAAATTATTGGGTAAACCTGACTTTTTGGACCGACAGCGATTTCAGTAAGTTTTATTTTGTTTTTTGTAATTTTTTCCTTCAGATATATTGTTGTTTTATACTGAAGAGGAGCGGAAATGAGTATTTATCCATTATCCAACAATCTAAAAACATGCCACCAGCTAGTGGGGAGGGCTATGAAGTTCAGGGAAAATGAGGGGTTAAAAGGGTAAAAATACAATAATAGAGCGCTTTGTATCAAAACTTGGCTCGGGTTTTCCCAAATTGCAAACCCATACAACCCAATTTTGTGAATACCCGAGCAAACTTTTGACGAAAGCTGGCTCGGATTTCACGGGGTGGAGTGGGTAGCCTAATATTTCAGGTTATAAGAATAGTAAACTTTGGGAAGACATTAGCCTAACCCAACAACCTTACCTAACCTATCCTAGTATTATGGGTGGGGGCTGCCGCCCCCACAACCCCTGCTGGTTGGGTTAGATTTTTTTTTTTTTTTTTTTAATGTTCTAGGCTATTAGCCTAACCTAACAACCTTACCTAACCTAACCTAGTATATGGGTGGGGGCTGCCGCCCCCACATCCCCGCTGGTTGGGTTAGGCCTTTTTTTTTTTTTTTTTTTTTTTTATGTGCTAGGACTATTAGCCTAACTTAACCTAACCTAACTTAACCTAGTATATGGGTGGGGGATGCCGCCCCCACACCCCCGCTGGTTGGGTACTGGCTGAAAAACCTATTGTTTTACAGTAGCCTAGGTCTATACATGTATTTTAGCGTTTTTGTTTTTTCTCCCTTATAATACATTTCACCTCTTAATGCCATATATAGCAATGATGTATATGCTCTAACGGACCTATTAGGCCTAAACAGATCGATGAGCTAACTGTCGGTCCAAAACACCAGTATAACCAATTATTGTAAACACAGGGCGGATATCGTTAGTAACAGGTTTGGGAGCAATTGCTATTGCAGTGAAGCACCACAGAAGGTAAATTAAGGTAAATAATTGCAGTAATTAGTGAGGGTAGAGGCCAATATATAATTGTTGCCTAGTAAACCTAGGCTAAGGTTTCGCTGACTGGGAGAAAACGACTGTGTCAATTTGCTAGGCCTAGGCTATGTCTAGCCTACTCTGGCCAATAGATTCGGTACGATTTTAGTTACTGGACACCTATTTGACAGGTACCGCCGAGGATTTAATATTTTTTTTCGGTTTCCACGCATCCAACACCAAGCTAGGCTACACCTTTGATAATAGTCAAGGACACTACATCCGCCTTATTAGCAACAATTTATTAGGGAAAATAGCGACCAATAGAATCGCCATATTTTTCTCATTATAGTCCGCATGGAGGATTTTCATTATCGATAACTTGAAAAAACCCGATTTCAAAGAAAACTACACCAAAAATCTGTCAAAGATGTCGGTTCAATGTTATTTTAATACCACGAATTTTGTTGTTATATTAGAAGATAAATATTGAATCAATATGCTCTAAAGATCATAAGAAAATGTGTTTTAACCCTCGGCAAAACCTAATAAAAAAGTATGGTACTAAAATGTCTTTTTCGTAACAAGGTTGTCAATACGGTACTTCCAGTTATCGATAGCTCTAAAGATCATATGAAAATGTGTTAAACCCTCGGGAAAACCTAATATAAAATATGGTACTAAAAATTAATTTTCGTAACAAGGTTAATACGGTACTTTCCCGTTATCAATGTACAATCAAAGCTGAAGATTGTAGAGTAAACACCGTAGACTTCATCGACTTTTCTTTCATCTTCGTATAATCGACAGCCATTTTTTTTTTTTTTTTCTTTTTTAGGATTAGTACCGGTACTCAACCAGTGGGGCTGTGGGGGCAGCAGCCCCCACCCATAATACTAGGTTAGGTTAGGTAAGGTTGTTAGGTTAGGCTAATGTCTTTTCAAATCACTATCGGGGGTGTGTCTCAACATCGAGCAATAGGCCTAATGGGGAAAATAGGTTTTCCCGAGATTTCTAATTAATTACAAACGCTATATATTGATACAAATGAACAATTTCTTTTATAAAAAAACACTCTGAAAATTTGTGGTATTAAAATAAAAAAATCCAAGATGTCAAATAGCGGGGGTGTGGGGGCGGCAGCCCCCACCCATAATACTAGGATAGGTTAGGTAAGGTTGTTAGGTTAGGCTAATGTCCTTTCAAAGGGGTATAGGCTAGGCAGTATAACTAAATAAGTTGGTCACCAATTATTTTGCAATATTTGAAAACAAATATGGATTTTATATGCTCTAAACATAATATGAAAATGTGTTTTAACCCTTATTTAGCGGCGAGCAACATAAGTCGAGTTAAAAAAAGCTGGACTATGTGGCGGCGCTCGACATAACTCGAGTGGCAATTTCAGCACGTAATGTGGCTGAGAGAGAGACAAGTGGTGGCAGGAGACTAGCGAGCGTATGACTGCTCCAGACCACCGCGGCGAACCTACTGACACAAATCTCAGCTCCCTCCTCCCTCTCTCACTCGCTACATACTCAATTATGTACTGAAAGTACCGAATTACCTGCTTTTTGCACTCGCGTTGCACGGTTATTGCAAGAAAACTATCCATCATACAAGGATCGTTATGGTGTCATTCGAAAGCTCTGTTTATGCCCTTTCAGGGATAGGTATTTGTTTTACGTTCTGGGTCTTATTTAGGCATGAAAATGATCACGTAAACAGCCCTATTTTGGCTAAAAACACCCCGCTGTGCGGTACACATAAATAAACCGCATAGGCCGCTCGTAAGGTGTTAAGCCTCGGCAAAACCTAATAAAAATATATGGTACTAAAATGGAATTTTGTCGTAACAGACGGCACCGATTCGTACACACGCCATTTTCACCTGTCTCCCGAGGCCTGTCCACCAGCTTTTTAGTCAACACTAACTCCACCTGCCCATCTCTGTTGAAACTACAGGTGTTCATTTCCACAGCTTTGCGCATCACGTCACGATATACTAGGTCTCAGAAACAAGATTCGTAGTTGCGGTAGTATTTACAGAGGTATCTGGACATTTCGAGCGAATTCATATTCGAGCGGAGGCGCATTTAGGTTAGGTTAGGTTAGGTTAGGTTAAGTTAGGTTAGGTTACGTTAGGTTAGATTGTGCTTCCACTCGATCAGGAATTCGCTCGAAGTGACTCGCATTCTTTACAGATACGGCCGAATACCGGTAGGCTACTTAATGGGCGGCGGCCCAACCGCCATGTTGTATCCCACGTAGGCCTACTAGGTACTACGGACACATTGTAGGCGTTAGGTGTGGATTAGGCTTGTATCCAATGTACTAAGTCTATGTTACTGGACATTTATGATTTAAATAAGTGTTATGTTCACGATAAATCTGGTTATATGGCTTTGCAATTAGGGAAATCATGAGCCGATTTCCGACATGTCGTTAGTCTTTTTCGATTCTCAAAATCCGATCCAAGTTTTGCCAAAAATTGGCTCGGGTTTTCCAAAATTATGCATTTTGGGGTTTGCAATTTAGGGAAACATGAGCCAAAATTTTAAATTAGGTTACTGTAATTTGTTTACTCTTAAAACTTGCAAAATCCGAGCCAAGTTTTGCCAAAATTTGGCTCGGGTTTTCCAAAATTCGGATTTCATGGCTTTGCAATTTCGGGAAACCTGAGCCAAATTTCTAGATGAGGTTACTGTTATTTTGTTGTCTACAAACTCTCAAAATCCGAGCCAGCTTTGGCCAAAACTTGGCTCGGGTTTTTGAAATATTGGGTTTTAGGCCTTTGAAATACCTTAAAACCCGAGCCAAGTTTTGCTAAAATACGTTTTAATCGCCGTTTTACGCATTTAACCCCCCATTTTCCCTGTGCTTCATAGCCCTCCCCACTATCGGGCGGCGTGTCTTAAGATCGTTGTATAATGGGGAAAACGGTTTCGCCGAGGGTTGTAATTATTTCCAAACACTATATATTGATGAAAACTAACAGGGAAAAATAAAAAAAATCCATGGGAAAATTGGTGACCATCTTATTTAGTTTTTCCGGCTAGGCTAGTAAACACTAGGATAGCCTATACCTGGTAAGAGGTAAGAAGAAGAAGAAGAGTCCTGATGTAGTCTCCTTGAATGTTACCACACCTTTTTCTGGTCCGGTAATAGGCCTAGTATTGAAAACGATATAATAAGTTTTTAAACGTGGTTTTCGACGAGAATAAAACGGCGCGTTTGTGCTGAAAATCGGCGGTGGGGGGAGTCCGTCGTCGCTTCGGATCGTCGCGGTTTGTTTACCCAGGACACTCGAGGTTACTACGGCCAGCTGTTTTACTTGCCCCCTGCTGGCCACATATATGACGATTATTATAATTCACGGGGGGGGTGAGGGGGGCAGAGCCCCCCCTCAACCCTGTCCTGTATCCCACGGCCTATAACGCAAGTCTTTATAACAAAATGGACCCAACAACTGGTTATAAGCTTAGCCATTTGAAGTCGACCGCCAAGGCGGGACCGGGAAGTCATTCCGAGCGTAAAGTAAACAAAGCGACGCTACTTCCACGAACGCAACCGAGTTGTCTTTATATTTCGTCTCATATTAGCCTATCATTATTAAAGTGTCCCCATTGCTTTTTTAGTGTTTCGTACACCAGAAAAGGGTGTAGCTTGGTGTTGGATGCGTGGAAACCGAAAACAAATATATATTCAATCGTTGGCGGTACCTGTCAAATAGCCTAGGTGTCCAGTAACTAAAATCGTACCATAGATTCTTTTATAATTCATAAATATCAAATTTAGAGTATCAAACGTCAAATCAAATATGAAGCTTCAAACGAGCTTTCCGCCAGCTCTAGGCCTATGTAGCCTATTTCTTAATTATTTGTTTTAATTTGCCTAGGCCTATGCTATAGCCTAGCCTAATTTTTAAGCCTAGGTATGACAATATGGAAAATTGGTCAATATAAAGGAGCCGGACCACAGCAATTATCAAGGATTTATTCGTTTGCATTTGTTATTTAGCCTACAGTATATAGTTTAGGCGTAGGCTATAGGCTAGGCTAAGCTTTCTATAATAAAGTTTGGGTGAGATCCTGTATAGCGGGTGGAACTGTTTTCAGATGCCTATTTACTAAGAAACATTGGCAAGAATGTAGTTACCGGGTGTATCGCCCGTCTTGTTTACACTACGCGGACGCTCACCATCATGTTCCCGTCTATTTTGACTGCCTTTGGATACAAAAATACATTACCCTAACCAAACAACCTAACCTAACCTAACCTAGTATTATAGATGTATAAGTATTTATTTTATTATAAGTATTTATAGATGATTTAGCCTATGTTGTATGTCGGTAGTGATAGCCTACACCCGGTAACTACATCCATCCCGAAACATTGAGCAATAGGCTATCTTTAATCTAACCTAACCAAAACCTAACCTAACTTAACCTAGTATATTAGTGGACTATTTAGCCTAGGCTATGAATGTAAAATGTAAAAATAACCTATATTGCAACATTAGGCTACCAAATTATTGAGATATATGTACATATTTAGGGGAGGTGAGGTGGCGTGGTCATGCCACTGGATTGGTAATCCAATGGACCCGGGTTCAAATCGCGATATGTCAATGGGAAGATATTATTGGGATTTAATTTGTGCTGTACCTAGTATCAGTGCATTACCACAAAGCCCACCGAAATGCCAAAAAAATACCCTCATTGTTCCCTGATTAAATAACACTATGAATATTCCCATATTCAAAATATGTTTCAGGGTGACAATGCCTAGTGAGTTCACTGCTCAATAGGTGGCGTTCTGAGAGTGAGGGTCTGAGTCTGGAGGGTGAGACGGTGAAGCACTTGAGCGAAGCAACCAGCCGCTTCAGAGATGGAGCTGCTTCGAGCCATGATGGATGCTTCACATGTCTCACTCCCCAGACTGGAACAAGACCTCACAGGCTTCACCGTGTTGAGCGGTGGAATGTACATATTGTACAGGCTCTCAGCCTATGCCCGATAGGGAGTAGTTGGAATATAGAAAAACAGAAAAAAACCAAAAACAAAAACAGTACAGGTCATCCCGCTACACAGGATTATACCAAAAATGTGTTAATGGAAATTAGTATTTAGGCTACCCATTATCCAAGAATCTAAAAACATGGCCCCTGATAGGCCTAGTGGGAAGGGCTATGAAGAATAGGGAAATTGAGGGGTATATAAAAAGTGTATAAAGCGAATACCGTATAGGCTACTCGTAAAGGTCTATTGCTTTTGTAAATAAAAGTTGGCTTGGGTTTATGCATTTTCGAGACCCATAAAATCAAATTTTTTGAAAACCCAAGCCAACTTTTGACGAAAGTAGGCTCAAATTTCACAGAGTTGAGTGGGTAATAGTCAATGTTATCAAAATAGTCAACTTTGAGAAGTCATGGCAAGAATGTTACGAGCGGGCGTACCGCCAGCCTTGTATACACTACGCGTAGTGGCGTCGGACCTTAGCCATGATATCATGTTCCCGTCTATTTTGACTGCCTTTGGATACAATAATATGTTGAGGGGGGGCTTTGGCCCCCGTCAATTCCCCATGACATATTGTTTATCATCATATATATTGCCAGCAGGGGGCAAATAACCAAAAAAAAATCGCCGTCAAAATAGACGCGAAGTTAACCGCGGCGATCACCCTATGTAAACATGACGACCGTACACCCGGTAACTACATCCATCCCGAAGTCATTAGCCTAACCTAATAACCTTATCTAACCTATCCTAGTATTATGGGTGGGGGCTTCCGCCCCCACTCCCCTGCTGGTTGGGTAAAACTGGTAACGATAAAAATGCAGTTGGGGTAGGCTACGGTATGACTCACTCCACCCCAACTGGATTTCTATTGTTACCAGTTATATTATTGTATCCAATAGCATTCAAAATAGATGGGAACTTGACTGCAAGCGTCCGACGTCTCCCCCGCCGCCGTCATGTTTACATTTGTCGATCGCCTTGGTTAAGTTCGCGTCTATTTTGACGGCAATTTTTTGGTTATTTGCCCCCTGCTGGCAATATATATGATGATGACAATATGTGATGGGGGAGTGAGGGGGGCAAAGCCCCTCCTCAACATATTATTGTATCCAAAGGCAGTCAAAATAGACGGGAACAAGATGGCAAGCGTCCGACGCCACTCCGCGTAGTGTAAACAAGGCTGGCGATACACCCGGGAACTAGCCTACATCCTACCCAACAAATCTCAAAAAATAAATCCTTGAAAATTGTTGTGGTCTGGCTCCTTTATATTGACCGGTAAATTTTTACAAGAATGTACCGGTAGTTACTAGGTGTACCGCCGGCCATATTTACCCTAGGCTTATGCGGACGCTCGCGATCATGTTCCCGTCTATTTTGACTGCCGTGGGATACAATAATAGGTTAAGGAGGGGGGGAGGGGGGCTTTGCCTCCATCACTCCCCCATGACTTGTTGTCATTGTAGAATTGTAGAATTTTACTGAAGGGGCGTGCATTTGACAGGTACCACCACATACCGGTACTAATTAGAGATTTAATTTAGGTTTCCACGCATCCATCAACAACCTACACCCTTTTCTGGTCTGATACTAGTACAGTACCTTATTGTAATATAAACGGTTTAATAACGTTTTAATGTGGTTTTTGACAAGAATATAGAAGCGCGTTTGAGCCGAAAATCGGGAGTTTACCGCCTATTCCGATCGTCGGTTTATTGACATGATAATAATAATAATAATAAGCATGTTACTTATTTCTCATAAGCGCCAATTTTTCCGAAGAATTCACTAGCGCTCGAAAAGAGAAAGAAAAAAGAACAAAAATCAATGCATCAAAAGAAGGCTCATATACAACACACATTTAACAATCACTAGCAGTGGCAAAATAGCCTAAACTCTATAGCCATCTGTCATGACACCTCTCTCAAGATCATAGCTTCTCTCAAAGAGAAAAGTCTTAAGTTGTCTCTTGAAGCATTCAACAGAACTCAGTTGTCTCATGGACAGCGGCAACCTGTTATACAACCTCGGAGCCATGTAGGAGAATGACCTCTCAAAGAAAGAAGACTGCTGGAAAGCCCTTGGTTCATCAAGACGAAAAGGGTCATTGTCATGACGCACAACTACACCATGGTGTACCGGTGGGCGCCTGAGCAGCTCCGCAAGGTACCTAGGCTTACCAAATTTGAGAACCTTAAAAGTCACCAAACACAACTTAAATTCTATTCTTGCTCTTACACCAGCCAGTGCAGTGCACCAGCCAGTGCAGTTCTATGTGAAGAGATGTAGTAGGAGTTCTAGGTGGAACACCAAAAATTAGTCTTGCGGCCCTGTTAAGAACAGACTGAACTTTCTTCAAAATATAATTTGGAAGACCCACCAACAGGGCATTGCAATAATCAACACGAGAGAAGACCAATGAGTGAACCAACGTCAGGAGGCAACGTCTGGTTATAAACGGCTTCACCAAATAGAGATTTCTGATGTGCAAGTAACAACTTTTAACTATCTGGTTTACATGCTCTTTGAAATCTAATCGGGAGTTCACATATACACCCAGATTTCGAACAGAGTTGGCCGGTCGCAGCTGAGATCTACCCACATTGATGGAGAGGGCACCTACTATATCATCAGCTCTTCTATTTCCTCAGATGATGAGAATATCAGTTTTACCATCATTTAGTTTAAGTTTTCTCGCTCTCATCCACTTCTTGATATCAGACATCAACAATTCCATCTTACTCCGTAGATCAACTATATTTGTGATTCTCACATAAATCTGGGTGTCATCTGCGTAAAAGTGAAAGGTGACATTATGTGCACGAAGCAGAAGACACAAACTGCTAATATAAATTATAAATAGGATAGGACCCAAAACTGATCCCTGCGGAACACCATACTGCAGGGGTGTCGAGTCCGAGACCACTTGATTTACCATCACACTCTGGGATCTACCTGACAAGTACGACCCAAGAAGCAAGAGAGCGGAGTCACGCACACCACAATCATAAAGATCACTCAATAACAACTCGTGATCCACTGTGTCAAAAGCCGCAGAGAGATCAAGCAAGACCAATAGTGAGGCCACACCATTGCAAATGTTCTCAACTAGATATTATGTACTCTAATCAATGCTGTTTCAGTTGAATGATGCTGTCGGTAAGCAGACTGAAAAATTGGGATAGTTTCATTCTGCTGAAGTAGTTTTTTTTTTTTTTTTTTTTTTTTTTTTTTTTTTTTTTTAATAATTGATTGAGGGAGGCAAAAGGCATAACTGCCTATAGCGAGTGCCTCCCCCATAGTTGAAAGAGTGACAGGGCCAAAATCAAGGGACGTTCGAGCCAAAATGCCTGGACACACGGAGTTTGAAGCAATTTAAGTCATAGGAAGAGGGAAAGACTGATTCTGGGAGAGAGTTCCAGAGCTCAGATGTTGAGTAGAAGAAAGTTTGAGAGTAACGTTTCACTCTTGGGTTGGAGAGTTGCACAGAGTAGGGGTGGGATTGAGTTGCAAGACGGGTACCACGTGCCCTACGTAAAGGAGGTGGTATGCACTGGGATAGCTCTGAGGAACACTGATTATTATAGTAGCGATAGAATAGCGAGAGAGATGCAACATTGCGGCGGAGAGAGAGAGATTGCAGAGAGTTGGTGAGTGGACGGGAGTTAATGATACGAAAGGCCTTCCTTTCAACTTTGTCTAGGAGAGCGGTGTGAGAGGAACCTCCCCACACATGTGAACAATACTCAATACAAGGGCGCACTATGCCCCTGTACAGAGCAAGAAGCTGTGCAGGGGAAAAGAACCCCCTAAGGCGGTTGAGCACACCCAGCTTCTGGGAGGCTGCCTTAGCAAGACTGGTAATATGGTCCTTCCAAATGAGAGCAGAAGAAAAAGAGACACCAAGAATATTGAGAGAAGATGAAGGGTTGATTTTTGTATTGTTGAAGAATAAGGGATAGTCCGCTGGGAGATCCTGACGGGTAGATAGATGGAGAAATTGGGTTTTGGAAGCATTAAAGTTAACAAGGTTTTCTCTGCCCCAATTGGAAATAGTATTTAGATCAGAATTTAAGAGTTCTATGGCTTCATTACGTTTGTCGTTGAGGGATTGCTGGCTGGAGCGTTCTGAAAAACTAATGGAGTAGTGTAAGGTTGAGTCGTCTGCGTATGAATGGATGGGAATTAAGGTACAGTTAAGGAGATCATTTATAAAAATTAGAAAGAGAATAGGAGATAGGACAGAGCCCTGAGGAACACCGGAGTTTATAGGGTGAGGAAGTGAACAATGGACGTCCACAACCGCAGCTATGGAACGGCCGGAAAGGAAATTAGAGACAAAGGCACAGATGGAGGGATAGAAACCGAAGGAGGGTAGTTTAGAAATTAAAGATTTATGCCAGACTCTATCGAAGGCTTTCGATATGTCTAGTGCAATAGAAAAAGTCTCACCGAAGTCCCGAAAGGAGGATGACCAAGAGTTAGTAAGATATGAAAGTATATCACCAGTAGAGCGACCCTTAAGGAAGCCATACTGGCGATCTGAGAGCAGATTATGAGAAGAGAAATGCTTAAGAAATTTGGAAGCAAGAATAGTTTCAAAAACTTTAGAAAGACAAGAGATAAGAGCAATTGGACGATAGTTGGAGGGTTGAGAGCGGTCACCCTTCTTTGGGACAGGTTGAATGTGAGCAAACTTCCAGCATGAAGGGAAGACGTTAGAGAATAGACAGAGACGAAAGAGTTTGCCTAGGCAGGGAGTCAGCACGGAAGCACAGTTTTTGAGAACAACAGGAGGAACACCGTCCGGACCGTACGCCTTATTAGTGTTAAGCCCAGAGAGGGTAGAAAGTACATCTTTAGAAGAGATTAGGATATTAGGCATAAGTAAGAGAGAGGAGGGCGGAGAGGGAGGAATAGCACCGGAATCATCCAAGGTGGAGTTTCTAGCAAAAGTTTGAGCGAAGAGTTTAGCTTTGTCAGAGGAAGAAGTGATGGTTGTGCCATCAGAGTGGGAAAGGGGAGGGAAAGACGAGGAAGAGAAATTGTTGGAGAGGTTTTTGGCTAGATGCCAGAAAGCTTGGGAAGAGCTAGAGTTGGATAGTTCAGTGCATTTATTATTGATGAAAGAGTGTTTGGCAAGTCGAAGAACAGATTTGGCTTGATTCCGGGCAGAAACATATGAAGAATGAGAGTCTTGAGTTTTAAGGCGTCGGTACCGTTTGAATGCTTCCTCCTTATTGCGGACAGCAGTAGAACAGGCGTGAGTAAACCAAGATTTTTTAGCATTAGTCTGAGAGAAAGAGAATGGAATGTATGCTTCCATGCCCGATAGGATTACCTCGGTAATGCGTTCAGCACTCTCCGAGGGTCCTCGGCCATGGAAGCAGAAATCATTCCATGGGAAATCAAAGAAGTACTGCCGAAGAGCCTCCCAGTCGGCAACGCCAAAGTGCCATAAGCGCCGCCGGCTAGGAGGATCGGGTGGCTGTACTGGAGAGATAGGACAGGTGACAGAGATAAGTTTATGGTCGGAGGAGCCCAAAGGAGAGAAAAGATCGACAGTATAAGAAGAAGGGTTAGAAGTTAGAAACAGGTCAAGAATGTTGGGCCGATCTCCGATGCGATCCGGGATACGGGTGGGTTGCTGAACTAACTGCTCTAGGTCATTTAGGATAGAAAAGACGTAGGCTTGTTCACCAGGTGGATCAGTAGTGTGAGAGGAGAGCCATTGGCGGTGGTGAACGTTGAAATCTCCTAAGATGGAGATTTCTGAGAAAGGAGAAATGGATAGAATGTGTTCCACTGTAGAGTTTAGATAGTCAAATAATTTAGGAAAGTTGGTAGAGTTAGGGGAAAGATAGACAGCACAGAAATATTTAGTAAGAGAATGACAGGAATGTTTGAGCCATAAAGTTGAGAATTCAGAGGAGTCGAAATCGGGAACACGAGAGCAAGTGAGTTTGTTGTGCACATATGCACAACATCCGCCTTTGGCTTTGAAACTAGGATAGAGAAAGTAGGAGGATACAGAGAAGGGGTTGCTGGATGTTGCTACAGACACCTGGGTTTCGGTGAGGAAGAGAAGATCAGGTTTGTAGGAGGAGAGATGGTGCTCAACAGAGTGAAAGTTAGAGGAAAGTCCGCGAATGTTGCAGAAATTAATAGAAAGAGTAACAGGCCGAGGTCCAGGTAATTGTGTGGGGTCGTCAGGGGATGGTCGGTCGGGTGAGGGGGCATTTATGGTCCCCCCCCCCCTGGGGACTCCGAGGCTGGGCTAAAATTCATCATTTTGTGTTTTTTTTATTTTGGTGTGGAGGAATGAAGTGTGGTATGCATGTTTAGTGTAGTGAAGTGGATAGGAGGAGGAGGTGTTTGTGAGAGCTAGCTGGATTGCTCTCAGTGTAAATGAGGCACAAAGAAAATCAGTAAGAGAGGCCAAGCAAATGAAACAGGAGTTCCAGCGACTCTTTATCACATGCCTATAACCTCACCTGGGTCTAGCCCTGATCGATTGGTGCCTACAATCTCCCCACCATAGTGGTTGTAATTGGTCAAGTATTGCACGCTCTAATATCTTTGATATGAAGGACAGGTTGGAGACAGGACGATAGTTCAACATGTTCTCAACATCAAGTCCAGGTTTCTTTAGAGTAGGTCGGAGTAGTGCATGCTTTTCAGAATGTGGGAAGCTACCTTCAGAGAAGCACTTATTAATTATTTTGGAAATAAACTCAACTGTGTGATCATAGACTCTTGGTAGCTTGGAAACATTTATGGGATCCAACGGGCAAAATGTTTTATTGAGGTTTCTTATGTAGGACGAGATCATGTCCACCTCTACTGAGTGAAAGGATGAGAGGACATTATTAGGAATGTGTCGGGGTTGGAGTACAACTGAAAGTTCTTCACCAACAGAAGCATCATCCAGTTCCTGTCTTATGCGAGTTATCTTGCCAGCAAAAAATGCCACAAAGTTGGCAGCCAACTCGGCATCAGGTACAGAAGGTCTTAAGCTGACTCTTGTTTTTCCAAGTAAACTGTTTACAATTGAAGCCAACCTCCTCTGGTCATTACCACACGAGTCAACTTTTCCCTGATAATACACTTTCTTTTCATCTTTGATTTTGTAGACCACAGCTCTTCTGGCTGACAGATATTACAACCATGTAGAGTCTGTTTTATTTTTCCGCCATTCACGTTCAGCTCTTCTACGCGCTCTTCTAAGAAATTTAACTCGAGTGCTATACCAGGGCGAATCATCTCATACTATGATTTTCTTCTCTACTTCTGGACAGTGATGATCGAACACTAATTTAAGTGCATTTCCATGTACCTCCACCAGCTCATCTGAAGTAAGGTTGGAAGTATCAATACTTCCCAAGTACTGTTTTACTTCACTGCTAGCCAAATTTAGGTCTGCATTTTTATAATTTCTAAATCTGATTACTTATTCATGTGTGAGTGGCTTAGGGAAATCAAAGCTGAAAGTAATCAAAGCATGATCAGAGGTATTAGGGTCAGCATTCTCAACATCAACATCCAGAACACCACCACAACCCACAGGAGAGAAAACCAAGTCAAGGGTGTGTCCTAAGATATGAGTTGGGTGGGACACATGGTTTACAAAATTGTTCTGATCAGTCAACTCAAGGAACTCAGGAGAGAATGGCTTCAGATGAGGGCTGTCAACCCAGTAATTCAAATCTCCACATCAAAAGTCTTCCAGTTTTAGCAGAAAATTCCTCGAGAAACTGCCCAAACTCTTCCATAAAACCCCTATCTGTGCCACGATGGCCAGGCCTATAGACAACTGCCATTCTTAGAATTTGTTGATGGAGTTTTATTTCCACTTCCAACAGTTCATAATAAAGAGGGGCTGGGTTATGGCTTATTTGCAAGATATTCACCAGAGATGTGGAGTAGACAACTGCCACTCCACCACCCGGATGATCTCCCCTAGGCCTAGGAACATTTATTATGGAATGGGTTTTAGGCAATGCCGCCTGGATAATATTCAGATCTGACTCGAACAACCAGGTCTCAGTGAGACATAATACATCAAGGTTACGTTCATCCAAGATCTCGCAAATATGATCCATTTTATTACGCAAGGAACGAACATTCAACAGACCCAGTTTCAACCGGCTCCCATGTGCATTTTTCAGTTTTTGAACCTACAAAATCGGTGTTCTCAATAACTTTATTTCTCTGAGCTGTCATTAAAGGACAATTTCTACTTGAGGCGAAATGATTTGGCGGCTCCGTAACTGATGTGGAGCTCATACAATTTATACATTTGGGGGAAGTCTTGTTGGTGCAGTCTTTTGAGTTATGAGTACCAGCACAGAAGTTGCATTTTGGATCCTCATTTTTCCGATAACACCTGTCACTGGTATGACCAAAGCCCTGGCAATGGTAACATTGTGTTACCCAGAAGCGATCGTATGCACGACATCTCACAAGTCCAACATACACAGAATTGCCATCATCCACAATGGAAGAGCGTATTTCAGGTGACATTTTTACTACCGCAATCATAGTGTGTGCATCACTCTTTTGCTTAGTGAATAGCAAATTCATAGCTAAGCCATCGTCGACCAGGGACTTTATTCTTGGGTTCTTGTTGAGGATGCTGGGAATGATCTCATTATCCTCAGCGTCATTAGCAATGCCTACCAGAGTCATTTTGGCATCATCTTCTTTGGTTCGGAGACACTGAAGGCACTGTCCACCCCCAAACACTGATTGATGGCCCTTCCTGCATCTTCTTTGGCTTTCTTGGATGGAAGTCGTACCACCAGTACACCTGACTCAGTTCTAGTTAACTTGTTAACCGGAACCGAAGCCAAAGCAGTCTCGATTGCCTTTGTATCTGGTGGGCTTACTGGCTCGGAGGATTGGTCTTTTGGCTTCACTACCAGGACCTGATGGTCCCAGACAGTTTTTTTCTTTCCACCATCTACCACCTCAGTGGTGCGTTTGGTCGGCTCCTTTTTGGTCTCCGCTGTTTCCCTCACTACCTTTTCCTTGCTTTTCAAAACCTGCACTACATTCTTCTCAAACTCTCTTTTCTTTTTCTCTCTCTTCCACCTGCTCCTTCATGATTTCTTCCAATGCATCCACCTTAGCATTCCCCACCCTTGTCCACTCATCTTTCTCCTCACTTATTACTCCCTTTACTTTCTCACTTAAATGGCCCTCATACTCCTTTAGCTGCTCCTTGAGTGCCATGTTCTCTGCCTCCAGCTCATCTACTTTCCTTATCACTGCATCTAGGTTAGCAATTAATGGCCCATCTGCAGTTGCTACTGAACTGGCTCCACATATTTCTGTCAGTGACTCCACCTTCACACCTATATCTCTCCTCCAATTCTCCATAACTCCCTTCCATCTTAACAGACCCATCATCTGTCTCTTCACTACAGTCAATTGATCCTCCACTTCACTACCCTCTGCCAGAAATCCCTCAAATTCATAGCACTCTTCATCTCCCAATAAACTCTGCCTCCGTTTGCCTTGGCCGGCCATTGTTTATATTTATGTAGCCTACAATTAAAAATATACAAAACACTTAATAAAATTTAGAGTAAAATTAAACTACTACCTGGGATAAACCCAGGTAGCGCCGCCCCCGTTTGTGTCACCCTATCTTGAAAAAAGAATAAATGGAAAAAATAAATAGAAATGGGTGTTTGCGAGGTCACCACGAGCAGGTGGGGTACGACTTGATTACCTTCCAAAGAAGGTAACCCAACCGAGGTGTCGCAAGTACTAGGCAAAGATGAAATGTGAAAACTTTAACCGTGTTTTGGGCCTTCAGCAGTAGCAGATACGTCACTCGGAAAACTAAACCCCATTGGTTACGATACTGCCACTAAGCAAAGCTGCTCAACGTTAGCTACGTTTTCTGTTATTTTTTGTGCCCCCTGCTGGCAATATATATGATGATGACAATAAGTCTATAGGGGGTGAGGGGGGCAAGTACATTCAATTTTCTAACCGACAGAATCTCACTGACTCCCATATATTTTTTAATGATGTAAAATTTAATATTCCCACTTCCTCTAGTATTGACATTCTCGGAGTAACATTAACTACGGTACTAACTTAAGCTGGACACATTATGTTAAAAGCATTGCTAAGAATGCCTCTAAAAAACTGGGACTCCTGTATAGAGTTCGAGAATTCTTCACTGACGAGCAGTTGGCCGTAATATATAAAAGTCATGTGCGTTCTCAGATGGATTACTGTTCACCTCTGTGGAGTGGAAGTGGAGTGGTTGCATTGAGGCAGTTGGACAAAATTCAAAATAAAGCTATTAGATTAATCAATAACCCTGCAATCACACAGGACCTTCCTACATTATCCATACGAAGAAACGTTGCATCCCTTGCATTATTCTAAAGATATTTTCACAGTAATTGTTCCGAGGAACTTGCTTCAATTGTGCCGCCTCTCCACATCTTTCCACGTAGAACTAGGGCAGCTGAGAGCGCCCATGAATTTACACTTTGTTCTCCACAATGCAGAACTTCTGCTTATCAAAATTAATTTATCCCTAGAACTACTACTCTTTGGAATTCACTTCCCTCGAGTTGCTTTCCACAAACTTACAATCTACAAAAGTTTAAATCCAGTTGTTACAAATATTTTATGAATGGAGGATGCCTTTAGGCACATGAACCTTTTTGTTTTATCTGTGTTTTTCCTTCCTCCGTTCATTGTCTCTTAAAAAAAAAAAAAAAAAATACCCCTCTTAACCAATACCGGTACTGTATTCCACAGCCTAAATCTTAATTGAAACGCCAATATTCTTACAGTTTCTTACAGTAGATCCTCTGGAAAAAGGCAAATTAGGCCTGTGTATCCAGCTCAGTACCAGTACTTGCACTGCTGCGGTCGTTCACGGTGTTGGCGGCGCCGGTAGCAGACGCAACATTTTTACTATTCTGTATTTTTGTTTTATAATCAAACTTCAAATCTTGTCTTCCCCATGCTTTATCAAGATTACTTTCAAACTCCCTTATTGATTCGGAATCGACTACATACTGGGGCAGTGCGTTCCACTCATTTACCACTCTATCACAAAATGAGTTCTTTGCCTTCTCAAGCCTATTTCTTTCTTTGTAAATTTTCTGAGAGTGTCCTCTCGTTCTTGTTCCCTCCTGCATCAAGAAGATACCTTCACACACATCCTCATCGTACTTTCCTGACACTATCTTAAAAGTCTCTATCATCATATCCCCTCTCTTTCTCCTATATGCCAGTGTCGGAAGCCCCAGTGTCCTCAACCTCTGCTCATAGCCCGCGTTCTTCAACGTTGGTACCAATATGGGAAATTAGTTAGATGTGCGAAGTAGCCTACTAACCTCGAGCACAATGTAAACAAACCATCGACGTTAAACCCGTGAACGCAACTTTTCCACCGAGTTATCTTTTTATTTTGTCTATCACTATTGATGTCAAAGTGTCCTCATTGTATTTATTAGTGTTTCGTACACCAGAAAATGGTGTAGCTTGGTGTTGGATGCTTGGAAACTGAACAAAATTCTGTATTATATCCTTGGTGGTACCTGTCAATTGTGCGCCCCTATAGTAAAATAGCATCTTGTCATCATCATATATATTGCCAGCAGGGGGCAAATAACAGAAAAAATAGACGGGAACTTAACGGCGAGCGATCGACCTATGTAAACATTATGACCGTCGGACCGTACACCCGCATACCCTACAATCTTCATCCTTCCCTTTATTTTTACCGTGTTACAGCCAAGAGTTTTAGCATTGACTTTTATATACCGGTATATATTTTTGTTTTTCATTTGTTCATTGATAGGCTATACAGATTTGTTTTACAGCAAGAAAATACAGTAAACCCTCGCTAACTCGGACTAATTGGGGGAAGACCACTTCCGAGAAGCCCGATTTTCCGAGATGTCCGAAGTCCGACTTACGTCCGACTTAAGAGAGGGAAAATTCCGAATTAGAAGAGGAAAGTCCGCGTCACCAGAGAAAATTGAGATAACTTTTAATTTTTTAATTTTTTTTACATGTGAAATTTATCATATTATTGACAATTACGAACCTTATTATGTTTTCAGGGACAGTACAGTACATAGTAATTAATATTAACACAATAATTAAAAGGCACAGGCTTCAATTCATCCTAAAATAACATAAAACCGAGTGAGAGAACATTGTAAACCGGACACAAATCCCGTCCAACTCGGAAATTTCCGAGATATACAGTACAGGGACATTTCCGAGAGGCCGATGCCATTCCGAGAAGTGCGGGTTTCCGACTAAAAAGAGTCGGAGTTAGCGGGGGTTTACTGTAAGTTTTTACCCATTATTCAACAATCTATAAGCTAATCCCCTCCCCTCCCCTGGGCCCCTAGTGGGAAGGGCTATGAAGATCAGGGAAAATGGCGAGTTTAAGAGAATAAAAAGGGAAAAATCTGGTAATTCTTTAGAACAACAACTGTTTGTTTAGGTATTTAATTTGTATTTATTTTTATTTTAAAGGTTTATTATGGTTTATTAATTGTTATAAAGTGAGGAAAGCAGTTATTATTGCCATTTTCATTGTTAATTGCAATTCCGATACCCCAACAATTTATGGGATAGTTTGGGAATGCTGCATTTTGGATGAGGGAAAAAATAGGGGAAGGATATAGTATCCGAGCATACAGTTGTCTTGTTTATGGAAGTCGTGTTTGATTTTTTTCTTTTTTATTTGCCCTGATAGCCTAATTTGGAAAAGGCTCGCCGCCTTACCGGGTATTATAAATAGTTTATTAGGGTCAATGAAAAGACCCCCCTAAACCTATAATTGTATTCCATGGCAGTCAAAATATATGTGACTGTGATCACAAGCGTAGCCTACTAGTACCGGTAACATAAACAAAGCGGGTGATACGCCTGAACATTACATCCTTACCCTTTGCTCACCTCATCCTCCCATGACTTTGAAATTCTTATCTATGTTGCCAATACTGGGCCAAAACCTTATTTTCACAACTGAACCTATTGCTGGCTAATACAGTTACAGTACTCACATCCGATGGTTCTCTGACGTCACACAAAGGTTTGGCATATTATTGGTCTAATTTGACTTCCTTTTTTTATTGAATTATTCCACAGCCAGCTGTTACTTGCTTCCTGCTGGCAATATAGGCCTAGGCCTATATTATGATGACAATAAGCCATGGGGGCTTAGATCAACCCATTATTGTATCCCACGGCCAGCTGTTGGGCAAATAGTAGCTGGCCGTGGGATACAATAATGGGTTGAGCCCCCCTCACCCCCTATTATTTTTTGTCATCATTGTATATATTGCCAGCTGGAAGCAAATAACAACTAGTCATGGAATAATTTCATAAAAAAAAGGCATTCAAATTAGACGCGAATGTAGGTGCGAGCATGCGCCTAATGTAAACATATCGGATGGTACGCGCACTAACACAACCCTTACCGAAAAAGTGTGTATTACTGACTTTTAGATGCAATCATGATTATTGCAACGCTATTTTTATTGTTTTTACTTTAGATACAGTGGTTTTATATATAGAGAACCATCGGATGTGAGTACTGTACCTGTATTAGCCAGCAATAGGTTCAGTTGTGAAAATAAAGTTATGGCCCAGTATAGCCAACATAGATAAGAATTTCAAAAAGTCATGGGAGGATGAGGTGAGCAAAGGGTAAGGATGTAATATTCAGGCGTATCACCCGCTTTGTTTATGTTACCGGTACTAGTACGCTCGTGATCACGTTCGCGTTTATTTTGACTGCCATGACTTATTGTCATCAACATAAACATTGCCAGTAGGGGGCAAAGATAATTATTGTATAGGGAAAAGGCTCGCATTGTGGGGTATAATATGGCCAAAGGTTATCTCTTACCACACCAATCAAAATATTAAATTAATCAACATAAATAAAAATAAAGTCTGAGATCGCCTACCTTATGGTATGAACTATGGTAGCCTATCTCTCAGGATGCCCTAACTAAACATTGTATAAATGGCCATATATATCAATGACTTAGCTATAACTAGGGTCCTGGTTTAGTTCAGAGGATTCCGGCTTCGGTAGATAAGGGTTATAGGTCAGGACTCCGGGCCGGGCGTGGGAATTGTGGTGGAGGAAATCACGGGACACGTCTCTACCGTTCAGATGTTTACTAGCTTCTGATCGGAACTTCAATTTCCGACTCTAAATAAACTATATATTAATTCGTTACCAAGGGTTCCCTCTTCACGAAATCATATAAATAATTATCAGCATTTAAATTATATAATTATAAAGGTGAACATCATTTCACAACGATTTAGTGAACATAATATCAAGATATTAACGACCCTATAGCAAACGGTGGATCGTGTATGCGGTCGCGGGAATATTTTAACTGATCCTCTTTACAGTTCTTCTAAACTTATTTCTACTTGGTTTTATAACTAAATTAACTTGATCAAGATAATCTTATACAGTACTAAAATACCTAACATTAATTAATCTCTACAATATATACAATCACCGGGTTCTGGTAGGAAATTGTTCACTCTAGTGAGGTTACCCTATCGGAAGGTTGTTGCCAACATTCCCCAGATACCGGTGTAGTCAATTTATTTCTCACAGATTGGGGCCCGGCGAAGTATGATGTGTCGCATCATGTTATATCACCTGCGGCTAACAAATCACGCCAATTTCTTCTAGACCCCGCAGCAGCTGCTCGTGGTGGCCTTGGGCTCCCTATTACTATGGGTTGCTGTTCTTCTTCCGGTGGGATGGCGAGTTCCATAGGTATGAGACGATCTACAGTTCGGAGAGTGGTTTGTCCTCGAGATACAACCTTAACGGTTCTGATAACTCCTTCGGAATCAGGATAGACTTCTTGGATCCTTGCTAAGGGCCATTTAGAGTGAGGTTGGTCCATTTTCAACAAGACTATGTCTCCCACTACCGGTTTGTGACGGTTACTAGCAGAATTCGCACCATAATACCTCTCCCGTAAGCTCAAGATATACTCAGATGCCCAATGTTTGTTCCAGGCATCCAGTATTTTGCAGAGTTTATGGTAGCTTCGTCGCAAGTGTGCATCTGCTTCATTAACGGAGGGATCCACTAATTCCTCGGTCACGTCCAAACGGGGGACTGGGTACAATCGTCTACCATATAATAAATGAGCCGGTGTTAAGGCCTCAATTTCCAGATTGGAGTCATCTTGATACGTTAGTGGTCGATTATTTACTCTGGTTTCTATTTCGGTGACAACAGTTCTTAACTCATCCAAGGTGACCTTGGACTTGTGAAGAACCCTTTTCTGGCACGATTTCACGATACCTATCATTCTCTCTGTAAATCCATTTTGCCAAGGGGCTCTGGGAGTTGTGAATGACCAATAACAACTTCTAGAATCCAACATTTGCTGTACTGTGTTGCTCTTTAATAGTTCAGAAACCAACGGTGATGCACCCACAAAATTTGTCCCATTGTCACTAATCAAACGTCTGGGACAACTTCGCCGAGCGGCAAATCTTCTAAATAAATTTATAAAGGTTTCCGAGCTCATGTCCTCCGCTATTTCCAAATGGATAGCCCGAGTGCTGGTACAGGTGAATAGACATATGTAAACCTTCTTGGGTGGACCATCATCGCCTGTGAGAGTGATGGCACCAGTATAATCTATACCTGTTACCTCAAACAGTGTCCTTTGGTGAATGCGGTCTGGCGGAAGAGCTGGTGGTCCAGGGTAAGGAATAGCGATAGCTGTATACCTCATGCAAATAATGCAATTCTTGATACAGCGTTTAACAGCTTGTCGTCCCTGGGGTATCCAATATGTTTGTCGCATATAGGCTAGAGTGTCTGCTACCCCACCGTGTTTAGTGGTTTCATGCGCTTTTAAAATCATCAATTTGGTGAGGTCGCAATCCTTGGGCAATAGGATCGGATGCCGAGTTTTGAGGGGTAGATCAGCTTTACCAATACGACCTCGACAACATATTAATTCTTGATTGTCTAGATACAGCCCAAGGTCCTTCATTCTTTTGGTTGGCTTGGGATTGGGTTTACGTAGCTGTGTTAATTCCTCCTCATACTTTTCAGCTTGTATCCTTCTGATCCAGTAGATAAGTGGGTCTAATTCATCCATCTTTACCTTCTTGCTCAGGAACTTAAACACAAATTTAGTTACAGTTAATAGTTTGTCCAAATTGGAGAACTTGGTGATGTCAATCACTGAAGGCTCTGGGATAATTATTGGGTCCATATGAACTTTATCATCATTAACCTTCTGGTATGATTTTTGTTCTGGCCAATCACTCTGACGTAGCCAAACCGGACCCTGAAACCACAGAGCTTCGTTAATCAGTTTCTTGACACCAACACCTTGGCTCACCAAGTCAGCCGGATTATCCTTGGACTTAACATACATGAATGTATAGTTCATTTGCAGTTCATTTATTTTGTGTACTCTGTTACGCACATAAACTATGTGACTATCATCCTTAGCTATCCAGTGCAAACATATCTCTCTATCTGTCCATATATATGTCTCACCTAAAAAGGGAAACATACCATTCAAATAAGTAGCTAACCTAGTTCCCAATTCAACAGCGGTTAGCTCCAACTGTGGAAGGGTACGTTGTTTTAATGGCGCTACTCGGGATTTGGAGATATTAATAGTAGATCGGACTTCAGTAACACAATAAGCTACTGCACCATACGCCTTAGATGAGGCATCACAAAATATGTGCAATTGAGCACACTCATTATCAGAGGTAGGATCACATCTTCTAGGAAACTTGACTGAGGATACCTTCTCATATTCCACCTGCAATTTGTTCCACTCTTCTGTATACTTTTCAGGTAATGGAGTATCCCAACTCAGTGCTTCTCTCCAGGCCTCCTGAACTAAAATCTTCCCTTTAATTGATATGGGACTAAATATGCCCAATGGGTCGAACATCATAGAGACCTGACTTAAGAGTGTACGTTTTGTGAGTTTTACATCGGGAAACTTGAGGGGTTTTAGAGACATCTCATCAGTAGTTGTTTTCCACAGCAATCCTAGTACTGGTTGATATTCTGGTATTTGATAGTCAGTATAGTCTCTTCTTTTCTGGTCCAAAAGAATATGAGAGTTTGAATTCCAACTTTGTAGTGGCATATTGGCTTTATTACATTCTTGCCTTGCCAAATTGTAGATTTCAATCACCTCTTCTCCATTGTCGGCAACGCCCTGAAGATTATCCATATAAAACAGTTGACCCATTTCCGGTCTCTCTGTCTTCTGGAAATGATATCTCAAAGTGCTGCACAACAAGAAAGGACTAGAGCAGGAACCAAAAAACACTGACCGAAAGCGGTATTCTTTTATCCGCCCACCAGGCTCAAAAGGATCTTCAGGCCAAAGGAACTTTGTGAATTTGCGGTCCTGCTCCTTTAACCCTATTCTCAAAAAGGCTTTGGAGATATCTGCCACAAACCCAAATCTCTTCGTCCTGAATTTTAATAGTACATCACCCAGTATTTCAGTCAGATTTGGTCCTACATAGAGACAATCGTTTAGACTTACTTCATTCTTCGCTGCTCGAGAACTGCAGTTAAATACCACTCTGATGGGGGTAGTACTGGAGTCCTTACTTACAGCATGATGAGGAAGGAAATGACCCTCTTTATGGTTTATTTCACCTGGGACCTCTTCAATAAAGTCATTTTCCAACTGCTCTTGAATTATTTTATGATAAATGTCCAGTCGTTCAGGATGTTGACGCAATCTCTCCACCATTTTATTTAATTGACATCTTGAACTCTGGTAGTTAGTTGGTAATTCAGGGGCATTTATCATCCATGGAAGTCCTACCCAGTACTGGCCATCCTTATACTCAACTGTGTCTAGGTAGTGGTTATATGTTAAGATGTCTTCAGGGGTGGGAAGATCTGCTTCTATTCTCACAGTGTCCAGTTCCCAAAGTTTGTGAACAGGTTCTTGTTGCTCTTCTAGAATGTCTCCTAGTTGTGATGGTATTAATTCTTCACCAATTCTAGCCACCACCAGAGATTGTGCCGGAGTCACAAAGACTGGATCCATCCGGTTGTCTGATTCACTTGGGCCACATGTGGGTAGAGATCCCATGATTATATATCCACCTGATGAAGAAATTAACTGGATACCGTGTTTCCGAGTCATTTTTCGCAAGAAGCGACCACAATAGTCGGAGCCGATGATCAGTTGAATTGGACCTACTACGTCAGACTCTATAGTTCGGTCTGCTAGTTGAACCCCCTTCTTTGTTAAGAAGTTAGATGCTTCCTTTAAACCCTTATTTACCACAGAAGTGTTCATGTCTTCCTTAACCACCGCAGTCACTTTACATTTATATTTGCCCAATTTAATCAGGGGTTTAACCACATCAAATGTTTGTGTTTCCTTATTTGACAAAAATCCAGTTATTACCATGTTCACTCTTCCTACTGTTGGCAAATTCATGGCTCTGACAACATTTCCGGCAATGAAGGTCTTTTGCGCTCCAGTATCAAAGAGTGCTTTGACTGGCATAACCTCTTTTCCTCTGATCAGTTGAATCTCGGCGGTAGGAGTAGCTGCCGGCGTATGCATTGGGTTTCCAGTGGTCAGAGTCATATTTACACTTGTCAGTTTGGGTTGTACTTCACTGATCTTGGGACACAACGCGGTATGATGTACATCAGTCTTGCACTGAAAACATAAATTTAATTTAGTGACACATTCCTCAGTAGAATGTCTTGTGCTAAGGCAAACAAGACACTTACCTAGTGCGATGAGTCGTGGAAGTCTAGCCTTAAGATTTGGATAAGTCCTACAATACACTGTGGAATGTTGTTCTGAACATAACATACACACCTTCCGGTTTTCTTGGTTTATCCGTGGTGTGGGGTTAATATTTCTGGTTACTTCTTGGGTCACTGGAGAATTGAGACGGGAATTTTTTCTCTCCCAAACACCTTTTGTTTTAGATACTGTATTAGTTTGATTATTCTGCTGGACGGATGTCACATAGGTACCAACCTCTTCCTTCTTGAATGGTTTTGCTTTTTCCTTAGTCCCTGTTGTAGACACTTTTGTGTATTTAACCTTGTTGTCTCCTTCCTTGATACCGCTATCATTCTTGGAAACCTGCATGTGTTTGCACAGCTCTCTTAAACCCTCTTCTATCTCTTGATACGTGAAGTAGTTCTTCTTATACCTGTGGTACAATTCATCACAGGTTTTCTGAGAGAGCTTTTGTTGTACAATATGGTTCAAGAGCCAAGAAGCTGAATCAAGATCTTTCTGGGTACTAAGTGATTCCAAAACACAATTCAAGCTGATCCGGAATGACTGAAGATCCTGGTACGTATGCTTTGGTCCTGATAACTCCAGCAATTTGTAAACTAGGCGCTGTAGAGTCAACTCTGTATCTTCAAAATTCTCCTTGAGTACGTCTAGAGCTGCTGTATAATTGGCATCTGTTATGGGAAGTTCCTTGATAAAATCTAATGCAAAACCCTTAAGTTGACCCAACAAGTATGAACATTTATTTGCTGCAGAAATATCTAACCTGTCATGAACTAAACCTTTAAATTTGTCCCAAAAGGTATTCCAATCAGATTGCCCATCAAATTCAGGTAAGGTTATAGGTGGCAACTTAAAGCTTTGTTGTCCCGGAGCCGCAGTACCATTACTGGTACCATTACTCCCTGTTTCGGTAACTGTCTCTGTCGCCAAGGATTCGAACCCAGCTAGTTGATCCAAATAATTTTTACGGGCATTTGCATAGGCTTGCTGTAATTCCTCAAACCTTTCAGATTGTTCTTGTTTGATGCAAAAGTCCTCCAATTTATTGCAAGACTCTTCATAATTAGCCCACCGGGTTTTAAGATCTTGGATTTGAGATTTTAACAGCTCCCTTGGACAGGGGTCGCGTCTTTTTACCTCCTGGCAATTATTTAATGCTCTAGTTACCCAGCCTAATTTCCCCGCCATAGATTTTCTCAAGAGTGTATCAGTCATTTAGGAAAATGGGTAATTATTTTCTGGACTATTATTAATGTATTTACTGAAGACTAATTTTCAACAATCAAAATTATATTTAGATATATTATAGCCTAACACATACTCAATTTAGCTGTTAATCTTTAGCATTATATGCGTACCATTATTTGCTACAAATTCAGATGAATAATTAGTTGAAAACATTAAGTCCACAATATAATTGACCTAATACGTGGGAACGCACGCTAGTAGGGGGAGGGAATATATTTATTATTGAATTAAATGTCATATATGCTCCGTCGTCCCGAGCATTTAGCTAGTCTACTTGGTCTTTCAGACGCAGGTGACATTAAAGGACAGAAACATAAAAATGGCCTAAATTATCAAATAATAGGGAGAATTTAGGTACAAGAATGAAGCCAAAGCTGTAAATATTTAGTTAATCATTGATTTCTTATCCCAGATGTTAGTGGGTACCTGTGGTAGTAGCATTTTTCTAAAAGGGGGGGGGAACACATTTATTATTTATTAAATTTGGTATATGCTCCGTCCCGAGCATTTAGCTGGTCGACCTAGTCTGCCAGACGCGGGTGACATTAACCCGGGAGCTGCGGGGAGACTCTTAAGAGTTCCCCCGGCGCACTGCGGGGAGACTCTTAAGAGCAGAGACTTTGAACACGTACCAAAACCGCGCGTTTATAGCCAGGCGGCTGAAAATTGGTGTGGGTATAGTACTACATGTCAACTCTCGATACCACCCCGCCAAACGCTCGCCCCGCACTCGTGCAAGCACCACCGCGCCAGTAACCACGCACTAGTCATGGAGCCTACACGTCCCTCACGCTCGCTCCCTGATGACACAACCAGCCCTCCTTCTGGTGGTGTTAGCCGCCGTGGAAGGCAGAGGGTGGCTGCCAAAGACCCTAGCTACCAGTACGACACGCCCTACAGCTCAGAGGACGAATCACCAGCACCCAAAGCACGAAAAACACGTGCAAGCAGGGCAATGGCACAGAGGTCATTGGTCTTTCGGGACACTGCCACCACGACCTAGGCCACTGCAACAACCACTACCACCACCACTGCCACCACTGCCACCCCTGCCACCCCTGCCACCGGTACCAGTGACGCAGGAGGCCGCCCTAGGGCTGCATTACCTGCGGGGGCAGGAAAAATGAAAGGCACGGGCGTAGGGAAAAGAACCCGTACGCCAGCCACAGTGCCCCTACCACCACCAACACCACCAGCCGCCCCTGGCCCGGCTGCCCCTGCCGCCCCTGCCGCCCCTGATGCCCCTGCCGCCCCTGCTGCCCCTGCCCAAGGAACAGGGAAGGGGAAGGGGAAAGGGAGAGGGAAAGCGACTGGGAAAGCGACTGCTGGCCCTGGTGTCCCTGCCGGCCCTGCTGCCCCTGCCGCCCCTGCCGCCCCTGCCCAAGGAACAGGGAACGGGAAGGGGAAAGCGACTGGAAAAGCGACTGCTGGCCCTGGTGTCCCTGCCGGCCCTGCTGCCCCTGTTGCCCCTGCCGCCCCTGCCGCCCCTGCCCAAGGAACAGAGAGAAGGGCGACAGGCACCACCATCATCTTGCCATCAAGGCCACGCACCACTGATGCCCCTGCCGCCGCCGCTGCCGCCGCCCTTGCCGCCGCCCCTGCCACCACCTCTGCTGTCCCTGTCCATAAGACTCCCGCACGTGCCAAAGTGACCCGGAAAACTCTGACACCATCTAAGTATGCCGCCCTGCTGTTTGATGGTGATTCGCAGGACATTGGCAGCCCGGGTTTCGACGACGAAGCCCTAGCACGGGACCAAGGGTGGGGGGATTTGGGAGTGGACAGTGGGAGCGAGTCCGACGTCGGTGACGAAAATGAGGAAGGGCATCGTATGTCAAGTGAAGAGGAGGGTAATGATGATGAAGTGCTGTATCGCGACCATGGAAGCGATATTTCAGACGATGAAGCAGACGCAGACGACATTCCGATCCCTGAGCTGCCTTCGTTCGATTGGTCTGATGGGGTCAATTTTGTACCTGACGTGCCCCTGTTCAATCCTGGGACGTCAGGAACAACTGACGACTGGCCCTGTGATGATCAAGCGAACGAAAGCGACTTCTTCCTCGGTTTTTTCGACATGGAGGTAATGACGTACATCGTTGCCCAAACAAACGCCTACTACAGGTGGGTGTTTGGCAGATTGGACGTCCTTTCTCCAAAAGCGAGAATACGAGGCTGGGTGGATACGACTGTGGAAGAATTTCTGACGTTCTTTGCCTTGTTGTTCCTCATGCCTCTGATCAAGAAGCATGTGTTGCAACACTATTGGAAGCACGACCCTCTCATCGCCACCCCAACTTTCAATAAGTTCATGACTCGTGACAGATTTTTGTTGCTGCTAAGATTTATGCACTTTGCAGACAACGAAAATCCTAACAGGATTGACAGGATATGGAAAGTTCGGGATGTGTTCACCATGTTGTTGGAGAGGTATAGGAAATACTTTTACCCCTTCCTCAATTTGGTGATTGATGAGTCGCTCGTGCTCTTCAAAGGACGTCTTGTTTTCAAGCAGTATATCCCCTTGAAGAGGCATAGGTTCGGAATCAAGCTCTTCGTGTTGTGCGACTGTGAAACTGGAATAGTGCTTGACATGATCGTGTATACAGGAACTGACATTGACGTACCGAAAGCCGCTGCCAATGACCCCATGGGCATGTCAGGTGCCATCGTCAGGAAAATGTTGGCACCTTACCTGGGCAAAGGCCACATCATCTACACTGACAACTGGTATACTTCTCCTGCTCTCTGCCAGTTTCTTTATGACAACCAAACGGGGTCATGTGGGACTGTCAGAAAGACAAGAAAGTTTATGCCAAAGTTCACAGGTGATGTCATTCCTCTCACAGATGCCTCCTCCAGTGACACACCTTCAGAAGACGACCTGGCCCAGGAACACCGCGAGAGGCATGTGCGAAGAAGGCGACGAAAGGGGCAGAAATACAAGCAGCTCGAGAAGTGTGGGAAACTGATAGCCCTGAAGTGGAAGGATAAGCGAGACGTCCACCTGCTTTCCACCGTCCACACAGGTGCCCAGGTGGATTCTGGCAAAATCCACTACAGAACCAGGAAGACAATCTACAAGCCCGACATGGTAGTGGACTACACAAAAAACATGCGCCTGGTGGACAAGTCTGACTGTCAGCTGTCAGGCGTTGAGTGTCTGAGGAAGACTGTGAAGTGGTATCACAAGCTCTTCCTCCACCTAGTTGACATAACGATGCTGAACGCCTATAACTTGTGGTTGGTGAAAAAGGATATGGCCCCAAACCAGAAGCTGAAATTCCGGGAGTTCGTGTACAACGTCTCCTACCAACTCCTGGAGAAGTATGGCACCACCACTCACAGACGTACGGCATGGCGTGGGGATCACGTTCCTGACCGCATCCAGCTGGGTGTCGAAAGACACTACCCAACCAACACCGAGCTGATTGGCACTCGTCACAGGCAGGTGCAGTGCACCGTCTGCAGCTCCAGTGTGAGGAAACCCCATGTCACCAAAAGAGTCACCTCAATGTGCGCCGAGTGCAAAGTTCCACTCTGCCTGGGTGACTGCTTCAGGGACTACCACACCTTCAAGAACTACTGAGTGTCGGCCCCTGCCCTGCCCTGCCCTGGACTCGCCCCGTGCCCTGCCCTGGACTCGCCTCCTGCCCTGCCCTGCCCTGGACTCGCGCCCTACCTTACCTGACCTGACCTAATTGATCACGCTACCTCATAATGTAACATATATATTATATAATGTATAAGTTCCAAAGATGTCCCTGTGATATAGCTTTTACATTATATAATTGTATGTTTCATTATTTAGTTTATAAGTTTCAAAGATTTACATGTAATATGCCTTATTTTTTTAGTATATCAATATATATGTTTGTTATTAGCCAAAGTAATGTGTATATAATTATTTTCTTACCTCAAATGAATTGTACAAAAATAAATATGTTTCAATAAATCCTGTCAAAACTACTATGATAATAAAAAAAAACAATAAAAAAAAAAAAAAAAAACAAGGTCATGTCATTGTATTCTTACAATATGATATATTCTATGAATATTTCATATTGTTTGAATACAATGGCATGATCTTGTAAAAAAAAAATTTATAAAAATGTTTCTAGACAATATAAAACCTTCCCCATAACCCCCTCCTGGATTCGATCCCACTACCCTACGACACTTTGAGTTTTCCAGCCCGCGACCTTACCAACCATGCCACAGGAGCTCATACCAAATATCACTCAAAACTTCGTGTCTACAATCGAAATGACAATATACAAAAAAAAATGATTTATCCCACCAATTTACGTTTGTAAATTGATGGGATTATCAATTATATCATGCCAAGGTTTATAATAGTTTGTCTCTGTCAAGAATTAGTAATTATATAACTTTATTCTGTCAAAAATTGCCCAAACACTCAGCAAAATTGCCCCTCTCAGTGTGACTCCACTCATTGTCACGCGGTCATGAGGTGACCCTTGCCGCTCCTTGATGCTCCAGCTACAGCAGCTCTGTCTGGGAACAAAATTGGTATAAATACAATAATGGATAAAATACTCTTCACAAATACATTTGTATTGTATAATATTGTAAATAAAAATGAATAATAACTGTGTGGGTGTCGAAAATTGCTCAACCAGCTTTCTTATGTCTCGCCTACGCGCGTATATTGGATTATACATAGTCATGACTGTCATACAAATAATTGCAGTAGGTCTCGAATATACATTTAGATTGCATATTACTTCGAAATAAATAAGTAAACGTTTCTCTGGTGGCAATCTACCCTTTCGCAGGTGTAAGGAGACACCAGTCTATATTTAGCCCTCTATCACAAAAGGCAATCTGCCTGTGTTGACTCAGCACCGTCGCTGGTGGTCTATAAATATAGTACTTTATTTACAGTCAATGGCCTACATGTTTCTGTGGTACTTCACATGTGTCTAAAATGCAATGTCTGCTTGCATAAAAATGCAATTCTGAAGTCCATTTATACGTACGACATACGCATGTCTCAGTTTCTCTCTCTCTCTCTCTCTCTCTCCATTCCTGACTCATGTTATTGTAGACCTGTTGATGGCAACGAACACCAGCCATCTGGTAGACATAAGGGTCAAAATACCAAACATCAATACGCCTGGGGTGCCTCCACAATTATCACTAAGCTGGTTATCTATCTAGAGATCTGCCTGACTTCCATCTCTCCACGACTCACTCACTCACTCACTGCACCCCTGCATGCCTCCCTCCCACCCACCCACCCCCAACCCACCCTTTCAGGCTTCCGTCTGCTAGAAACACATTCACAATTTGCGTAAATATCGCATCAATTGGGCTATATGCGGTATATTCCTTGTTATATGAGACGCCTACATATGTACACGTCTTTATTATAGCATGAGAGTGCTCTAAATACAAGATTGATGTGATATTTATGGCGTAACACACCCTCTCCCCCTTTCATTCCCACCACAACTCACTCACACCTTGGTTCACGCATAGAAACTCATTGATAATGTGCGTAAATATCGCATGCATTGGTTTATATGCGGTATATATTTTGATATATGGCACGTATACATATGTACAAGTCTGTATTATAGCATGACAGTGCTCTACGTACAAGATATACGTGATATGTATGGCGTAAACCACACTCTCAGCTCATAAATTGCCGCCAAACCTCCAACACATCTTCATTCCCGCCTAAAAATTATCTTATAATTCCCTTATATATTGCAATTTTTGGTCACTATGAGGCATATTCATTGTTATATGGGTGCCCTACACACGTATACATACTCTACATAGCCTAAAAGGGCTCAAAAAAGGACATATACGTGATAATACGCGGTAACCCACCCCCTCCTCCCTCTCCTTCTATCCCCTGCGCGCGTAAATATTCGGCAGGGAAATCTCGCCGCTCGATGACAATCTAGCCGCGCGGTGCCATTCGCTCCACATTTTTCAACTACGGACCGTTCCCCTACCCCCCCCAGACATTTTTTGGGGGGTCAAATATATATGGGCCGATGCACGCAAACATTCCCTACACGATGATGTACTTTTTATCGAAATTGGCAATAGGTCCCAAAATCATCATAGGTGCGCACAGTCTTACCCTGTAGAAAACTCCCTGTGCGCCGCGGAGAGGTTAAGGGCGGAGACATAAAATGGTCTAAATAAGAAAAATATGGGGGGAAATTTAGGGACTGCAACGAAGCTCAAGCTCCGAGTTTCACAAACGCCAGAGAACGCAACGTTGCAGGCCCTCCTACCAGTCCTCTACCAAAGGATTTAAATGCCATGCCAGTGCCACTCACCCACGGCCATCATCTGGTAAACCAACCAATCTGCCCGTGAATCGACGATGTACTCGTGATAGCGGGCTACCTGCGCGGCTTCAGCTCTATGGTTCCAGTGGACGCCGTCACGACGCAAATTGCGGCGATATGGTGTGGCTCCAAACTGGAACGTTCGATAGCCGCGCAGTAGTCTCTGCAGTCGCCGATTCACGGCTTGGTATATTGTGCGGTAATGACCGCGGGTTACACCTGGCTCACCCTCATGAATGGGGGGCAGCTCTCGTGGCTCCAGCAAGACGACTGCTACCTTAGAGCCACAGCGCTGCTCAATTAGTTGGATGATAGAGATGATGTCATCCGTAATTTCTGACACTTGGACTGTTTCGTGTACGTCGTTGCCTCCCAAATATAAGATGGTCAATTGGTGAGGCCAATCGAGTACACGATTCAGTCGCCTGTCTGTCATGAAATTACGGGCTCTACCTCCTGGGGCTCGATAGCATCTAATTTCACAGTTAGGGACCTCAAAATGGCGGGGTATCAAACTGTGTCCCACAAATGCGACATTATACATTTATAGAAATGGGGACCCTAACTGTTAATAACAAAATTGACCTAACCCAACCCCTAGTCTACACACCGATCGGAATCCTCACTCGGGGCACCAAAATGTGGGGGATAATATGGCCAAAGGTTATCTCTTACCACACCAATCAAAATATTAAATTAATCAACATAAATAAAAATAAAGTCTGAGATCGCCTACCTTATGGTATGAACTATGGTAGCCTATCTCTCAGGATGCCCTAACTAAACATTGTATAAATGGCCATATATATCAATGACTTAGCTATAACTAGGGTCCTGGTTTAGTTCAGAGGATTTACGGCTTCGGTAGATAAGGGTTATAGGTCAGGACTCCGGGCCGGGCGTGGGAATTGTGGTGGAGGAAATCACGGGACACGTCTCTACCGTTCAGATGTTTACTAGCGTCTGATCGGAACTTCAATTTCTGACTCTAAATAAACTATATAATTATTAATTCGTTACCAAGGGTTCATTCCCTCTTCACGAAATCATATAAATAATTATCAGCATTTAAATTATATAATTATAAAGGTGAACATCGTTTCACAACGATTTAGTGAACATAATATCAAGATATTAACGACCCTAAAGCAAACGGTGGATCGTGTATGCGGTCGCGGGAATATTTAAACTGATCCTCTTTACAGTTCTTCTAAACTTATTTCTACTAGGTTTTATAACTAAATTAACTTGATCAAGATAATCTTATACAGTACTAAATTACCTAACATTAATTAATCTCTACAATATATACAATCACCGGGTTCTGGTAGGAAATTGTTCACTCTAGTGAGGTTACCCTATCGGAAGGTTGTTGCCAACATTCCTCTGATACCGGTGTAGTCAATTTATTTCTCACACGCATCCTTATTTTTCATGTGTTTTCCTACAGATTTTGAGCAATCAGTATTTTAATTGTTTTTTGTTGTAATTCCAACGTGGGATACAAGATTGTTTGAGGGTCATCCGCTCATGACTTATTGAAATCATCATCTGTGTTGCCAGCAGGGGGTAAATATAATTTATACTCCATAATATAGAGGTTTGTAAACAGCGAGGACGTCCGAGGGAGCTCTGAAAGTTATGGGACTTCTCGTTTTTTCCAATAATATCGGGTTATATATATGTGATCAAAATCATTCTCCCACAGTTAAATATACATGACATGAGTACAGTTAAAGAATTTCATAAACCTGCATTGACCCTAATAAATTATTTATAATACCGGGACCCGGTAAAGCGGTGAGCCTTTTCCAAATAATTATTGGGCAAATAAAAAAATAAAATAAACAGAATTCAAACTAGACGAACGTATGCACAAGCGTACGGCTTACAGTGCACGCCCAGTATTCGCGCCTAGGTCGTACCGGCCCCCTTCCGCAATTACGTGGGTACTATTTAACATAGGTTTCATTGGGAAATCGACTTAGGTTGTACCAGGCTCTCCCTTCTTGGACCCCCATTTCCCCCCAAATACATCCAATAAATACATATTATCTAAGGAGAATTCTTATAAATGCATATTATGAGGAGATTACTTACCACACAGATTTTATTTGAAATCAGTCATATATAATTATACAGTATAGCCTAACCTAGCTGATCAGCATAATTTCGCTGCTTTGTCCGACACGGCGCGCCGTCGGTAGGCTTGACCGGCCTTTGCTGTTTTGATAGTGCTGGGCATTTAATTCCTTTATCATTACCACCATGCCCAATGTCCTTATCACTGAATGCACTGAAGGCCCTAATAAACTCAGGAGATACAAGGTTCAGGCTAAAAAACCTTGTAGAGACTCATCATCATATAGCCTATATTGCCAGCAGGAGGCAAGTAACAGATAAATATAGTAGTCAAAATAGACTGAAATGTAACCGCAAGCACACAACTTCCATAAACAAGACGAATGTATGCCCGGATACTATATCCTTCCCCTATTTTTTCACCCATCCAAAACCCCGCATTCCCAAACTATCCCCTAAATTGTTGGGGTATCGGAATTGCAATTAACAATGAAAAAGGTAGTTGCCCGGCACGACCGAAGCCGCTCCTAGGACTCGTGCCCCCAGGGAGGGGGCAGGGGTTTGTTGTGGCAGTTTGGTTCCCGGAAACTGCTCCTCACGGTCGGCAGCCGGCTGTCCTCCACTGGTCGGTGATCTTGTCCCCGGCCGGGAGGGTAGGCAGCCATCCATGGTCGGCAGCTCCGGGAGGTGGTCCCACATTTAAACGCCGCCACTCTAGGACTCCAATACACACCAGATAATCATAGCCTCCTATGCAGATGACATAACACCCACATGCACACACCAAGACCTCGACACAGTAAAACGTCTCCTTCAGCCCTATCTCAAAACATTACATGACTGGTGCATTACTAACAGACTCAATTTATCCCCAGCCAAATCCACCGCAACCCTCCTCACAAGCTGGACAGCAGAACACAAATACACCCCAAACCTCACCATAAACAACACACCCTCAACACACATACACTCACCCAAAATCCAAGGAGTAACATAATTATGATACTCTAATGCCATTCAAACGGCACACCACAAACATGAAAAAGAAACTGACACTGACACCCAGACTTAACACCCTCAGGTCACTTGCCCACACACAATTTAGACACAACAAAGAAACCACCACCACAGTTTACAAACAATAAATAAGATCAGTGATGGAAAACGTAAGCCCGGCCTGGGCTTCTAACCTAGCTAAAACACATCATAAGACCTTACAGACTATTCAAAATAAAGCCCTAAAAATCATCACAGGCTGCACAGCTACTACACCTACAGATCACCTACGGTACCGTACATCAAGAAACCAAAGTCCTCAAAGTCAAAGACCATCTGGACATGAGAGGCACTCAATACCTGGCAGCAGCCTCCACGAACCAACACTACCCACTACACTGCATCGCAACACACCCACAGACACCAAGAAATATCCAAACAACACCCATCACACGGCATCATACACAAATACTGTCTTCTCTCCCTCTTTGCCCACCCCAAACCAGCTTCCAGAGGCACATCCATACTCATATCTCTCGCTGTTCCATCCAATCACTCATAGACAACACGCAGCTGCAGGCACGACCTCCCGAAATCCATCCTTCGGAATCCTCTCTTCCTTGCGAGGACAGAGTCCACCTGGCCAGGCTGAGATGCGGACACCATCCAGCTCTTCTGAGCTATCAGAAGAGACTGGATGACTCCGTCGATGACACCTGCCCGGGATGTAGCACAGCACCCCATACCATTAAACACATCATAGAAGACTGCATTTCACACAATCACTTATGCCGACAATACAATCTACACTCCTTGAGAGCTCTGTGGGAAAGCCCGACCGTGACCATGGCCTTCCTTAGGGACTCGGGGCTGTTCGGCCAGGCAGCTTAGGGAACAAAAACAACAATGAATATGGCAATAATAACTGCTTTCCTCACTTTCTAACAATTAATACACCATAATAAACCCTTAAAATGAAAACAAATCGAAAATAAAATACCTAGAAAAACAGGAGTTGTTGTTCTAAACAATTACCATATTTGTTCCCTTTTTATCTTCTTTAACTCTCCATTTTCCCTGATCTTCATTGGCCCTTCCCACTAGGGGCCCAGGGGAGGGGAGGGGGGGGGGGGGGGGGGGTGATTAGCCTATAGATTGTTGAATAATGGATAAATACATAATTCCTTGCTGTGAAACAACAATATAGCCTATCAATGAAAAAAATAAAGAAAATATATAATACTGTATAAAAGTAAATGCTTAAGCTCTTGGCTGTCACACGGTAATTATTTAGGGAAGGATGTAGTATGCGGTGTATGGTCAAAGGGTCGTCATGTTTACATAGGTCGATCGCTCGCGGTTAAGTTCCCGTCTATTTTTTTCTGTTATTTGCCCCCTACTGGCAATATACTGTATATGATGTATATTATAACAATAAGTCATGGGGGGTGATGGGGGCATAGCACCCCCCCCCCCCTTCCTCAACCTATTAGGCCTATTGTATCCCACGGCAGTCAAAATAGACGGGAACATGATCGTGAGAGTCCGCATATTGTAAATAAGGCGGGCGGTACACCCAGTTGCAGTGTCAGATAAATATGTTTTGAGCAGTGTGTGAAAAATGCAATATGAAGGTAAATGCGGGGAAGAGTAAGGTTGTGGTCTTTGAAAGGGGTGCTGTCACAGAGTGTGATGTGAGGTTAGTAGTCAGGCTATGGAGAATATCAGGTGATTTTGGCAGTATGTTGAGTATGGATGAAAAAGTGTGGGAGAGTGTGCGACAGGGGAAGAGGCTTGTAGGAACATTGAAAGCAGTTACAAGAAATAGAGTGGTCAACATGGAAGTAAAGAAGTCCTTGCATGATAGTGTGGTAATCCCGACACTGACGTACGGGAGTGAAGCATGGACGTTGTTGGAGAGACAAACCAAGAGAGAGGGGTGAAAATGAGTTACTGTACCGAACTTGAGAAGTGTGTGCAGAGTTACATGGGGGGGATAGAGAGACGATTGAGGAAGTACGAGAGCAGTATGGTGTGGATATAGATAGGCTACATATAAGCACATACAAATTTAAAGATTGTTTTGTCCACAAAGAATGTGATTATAGTTTCATGTCCTAAATGGCGGCTTTCCAGGCGGCCCTGTCAAGGTGTGCTTCTGTTGTCAAGTTCAATATTTTGAGATCGGACCGGAGTACCTGATCCCACGTCATTCTAGGTCTACCGGGTACCCCTACGTGCAGCTTCCCCCACGTTCACAGTCCGGCATAATTATCTTCACCCAGTTCTGATCATCCATTCTATCCATGTGTCCAAATCAACCAAGTCGGCTCTTGCGCATCACTTCACTGACACTCCGACGCCCTCTTAATTCCTCGCTTGATACCCCATCCCTGAGGTTAACCCCATATATCTATCTCACCATTCTCTTCTCATTCTGTTCCATTCTATTGATATCCTCTGCTTTAACCGGCCATGTCTCCGAGGCATAGGTCATCACACTCCTAACACTCGAGGTATTGGTATACACCTTCCCTTTAAGGTGAAGTGGGAGTCTTCTCATGGTCAGAAGTGGCAACAGCTCAAAATTCCCCCAGCCACTTTTGACTAGCAATGGAGCAAGCTTCAGCGGCACCTCTGGCAGAAACCGTATCGCCCAAATAGCAGAATGTGTTCACACACTTCAGCGTTACAATGTCGAAATCAACACTAACAGGCGGGTAATATAACACAAGTTCTCCCTTGCACACTGCACATTCTAAGTCTATGATTCTTGTCAAAGGTGCTCTAGATACACTACATCTCTTGTGTAGCCACTCAGTCACTACAGATGCAACATTGAATTGAGTTACTTCCCACATAGTGTGCATGTGTAGCCTAGTCGCCGCTTCTTTCAATAGTTCCATGCCCTAGTCCACTAATCATGACCTTTGTTTTTATCTATGTTAACTCTTAGACCCTTGTTTGCCATACCCTCCCTCCATATTTTGAACTTTGCCTCTGCTTCCTGCGCACTATCTGCGATAAGAACTACGTCATCTGCATGTAAAAACTGCAATGGGAGTCATGTCTTAAAGTCCCTTGACAGAGCCTCCAAGCCTCCAGGACCAAAACAAACAGTAATGGGCTCAGCACTAAACCTTGATGGACTCCACCTTTCCTTGGGAACTCTTCGCTTAGGACCCCAGTCACTCTAACTGCTACCCGTGACCCTTCATACATTCTTATTATCTTATGCACCAACCACTCTTCTACTACTAGTTTTCTCAGAGCCCACTGCATTACTTCCCTTGGCACCCAGTCAAAGACCTTCTCCAGATCTACAAAAAATAGGTATAACTCCCTGTTATTATTTAAGAACCTCTCTTGCAATTGCCTAAGAATAAAGATTGCATCAGTTGTGATACATACCGGCATATATCCAAACTGCATGTCGCTGATGGCAACACTTTTCCTGATCATCCATTTAAAGACCCTTTGCTGATTTTCAGGACTTGATCGAGCATTTTCAAACCCCTATAATTTCCCCTGTCCGAACTACCTTCATATAACTTCTCCTAGGTATATCTTGAGTGACGCAAATCAGGAACCTTAGGGCGAATACGAGTCTTGAAAGTAAACAAGCTGGTGATGTACATCCTGGCCCATGCTGCCTTCGCACTCTTATAATATTGTTGCTCATAATATTTAAAATGAAGATAAGAATTGAAACCCACTCTGATACTCACCCATTATGAAGACTCGTCCATTTACATTGCCTACATACATACATAAATGTAAAGACCAAGTGCTCACCACAGACTGCGGTTCCGGTCACATGTCCTAATGGCAGTGCTTTAGAGAGCCCTGTTCTGAGCTGTCATAAGTTCTGATCCCACATCTTTCTTGGTTTGCCCCATGGTGCAGCTCCCTCCACATTAATTTTTTCACCCAACTTAGTCCATCCATCCTCTCCACACATCCAAGCCTACTAGTATATGCATTTCATCACTGATACTCTTGATACCTAACCATCTCCTCAGGTCTTCACTAGATATCCTATCTAGCAGTTTGACCCCACAAATTGATTACAAGTTCACCTTAGCATAATATGCATAAAAATGTCTCAACATCGGGCTTCTTCCTCGATAGAGGACTAGAGGTCCCTTTATTCTAGTGCAGTGCTTCTTCCCGTGGTGTACCCAGAAGAGGCAAACGCTTCACTGAATTGAGTTCGCATCTACCTCTTATTTGCATACTGTGCATGGGTATACACCACTTTTGTCTACTTTTCCTAGCCATAATCTATTATGTAAGACCTAGGTTTTATCTATATTTACTCTTAACCCACTGAGCCCCAGGCAATGTAATATAAATGGACACTCCAGGCCCAGCAGGTTGTAATTTTTGTTTTTTGTTTTTTTTCAGAAAACACCTGGAATGGGTTAGAAATGAAGGAAAAACAGCTACAAATCTGTCCCCTAGATCATTAAGGAATCCTAAGTGGCGCCCGAAAGTCTGAATTAACATGGGGAAATGGGTAGGCAAAAACATGCAAAAACAAGTTTTTGCGCACTAATGCTCACGCGGTTGCACTTTGAGGGTATTCAACCATCGGCATAGTTGCGTGGGATACTTATGCAGTTTCCATACAAATCTGAGCCCTCTAGGTACCATAGCACCGGAGTAATTGACCGCGACGCACCTTATGAGTCGCTGGAGTTTAGCGTTACATACATTGCCGACGCATACGCTGCGGCGCTGGGGCCTGTGGGTTACGGGGATTGCCCAATATTTACTCCGGATGGTGTTGGTGAACTTTGTCCGATTTGAATGAAATTTGGCACATTGATAAGGGGACAATGAAAGATGATGCCCGTCATTCTTTTTCTCCATTTGTTTTTTGTTTTTGTTTTTGTTTTTTTGTTTTTGGGGGGGGGGGGGAAATCAGGGGACAAAATCAGGTAAAAAATTTACCATTTTTAAAAATTCATCTCTAACAAAATACTGTACCCTATATTTGTGTATTTTTGTATTCTACTATGGGTTTCAGAGGCCGTGTTACCAGTACATCGTTTTTCGGGAATAACTTATGAACAAACAGTTGGATCAGTATGATATTTTGCCACAACTTGTTTCACACCGTGCCCTAATATTTTTTTAATATTGTGCATTACCAAAAGTGGATAATTAAGCCACTTGTCCCTGTGTCATGAGGTTACAGTCACACATGAATGACTAGGAAACGGACAAGGCTACTGTGGCTTACCTGTGAAACCACCAAACCACCAAACCATTATTGCTCCTCCCTCAAACACGGTAGTTATCAGCCACCACCCAACCCTATTATCGTCTTTATATTCCAAGTTATCTGTCACTATCAAATATAAATATACACAAAATATGTCTCAGCAGACAGACACGCAGCGAAGCGTTACCTGCAATGCCGCCCACCTCCTATCCAGGCATAACCCTTCATACTTTCCTGGACCAAGCGTCTCACAGACTACTATCTATTCCAACTGGCACCCGACTCCCTCTCCCAACAACCTTGTTATCAATCATTATTCACAAGCATTCTCCATTCATTCCTATTTATTAACACTTCTCTGCTTGTTATAGTAATTTCTCTATCTTCCAATGCTAACACTACACATGCCTCGCGCATCCTACTGCGTGTCGTACAAGGTGACTAAGGGGGGATGGCGATAGACTTGTGAACCAACAGCTATTATTATGCAATAAAGTTTTTATCTTAGCACTGTCTTGGTATGGCACTGCTGAGGCTGGTGGGGTGAGGATAGGTGCTACAGGGGACGGAGTCTTACCTGGGCGCTGTTTGGCACCACACCTGTGTCAGCAACAGTGTTTGCATGTTGGAACAGTGTTGGGGCAGGACTTTCTTGTTCTATAATCCAATTGTCTAATATACAGTAGAGTCTTGTTATGGTGCTGTCTTTTTGTAACACTTTTAAGGCTGGTGTGGTTGCAGATACTGCAGATGCGAGAGCTGCAGGGAGACTCTGTTGAGTCTTGCTGAGGCATGGTTAGCATTATACCAACATCAGCCACAGTGGTGACTTGGTGGGGCAGTGCTGTGGCAGGACTTTATTGTACTACACTACACTCCAACTACTGAAAGGCAACCCCGTCTGAGCTGTTACAATGCATGTAATAGGAAAATGACGTTAAACCATTGTATGTATTGTATGTATAACAGTGCCCAGCCTTCAACAGTAAATTTCGAATTATCTATTGCCAGACACCTTTATCATGAAGTGTTGCCCTAGAATTAATTACCTTGATGGTCCAGTTCATTGGCATGCCTACTACCGTTCAACACTTCTCATATATGTGTCAACTCCATCCCTCTAACTTCACTCTTGATCTCCCTCTTCCTCTTTGACCTTCCATCTCACTATCGTACACTCTTAGTCATTGTCTTGCTTTCCATATGTTCCATGTGATCAAACCACCTTTTGTGTTCTCCTTCAATATCCATGCACATCCACACCACAACACTTACTCAATTCTTCAGTTATATATAAGTTTCATGCAAGAAAATTCCAAGGAATGGGTCACTGATAAGGCTATGAAATTTTGTTTTATATGATATATAAATACAGTACCCTGTATGTATTAATATATATATACCATAATATATAAATATATATATATATATATATATATATATATATATATATATATATATATATATATATATATATATATATATATATATATATATATATATATATAAAGATAGATAGATATATATAGATACAGTAGTTTAACGAGACCACTCATGAGACACATAGGGCTGGCCTTAGCCTGAGCCAAGGATTCAGTGGGATAAGATACACTATATATCCGTGCGAGTTCCAGAACAATAACATTTAATTGATAGCTTTCTTCAGAAATAGATGATTATCTCATTGGGATTACCTGTACTATTAATTCTTCCAACCACCCAAGGTGCATGTGCAAAGCGGTTCCCCACGGTCACACAGAAACAAATAGAGGAGCAAATTGCCGAATTCCTCAAGCAAGCCCCAGCACAGCGCGGTGGAGCAAGATATAAGGTACCGGTACTGTATGATATTAAGGCTTTTCTTTTATCTTGATAGAGGTGTAGTACGTAATCGTTCCCTAGGCTGCGTAGCCGAACAGCCCTTTTCTAAGGAAGGCTACGGCCGAGACTGGGTTTTCCCACAAAGTTCTCAAGTAGTGTGTGTTGTTTTGTTTGCATAAGTGGTTGTGTTATGCAGTCTTCCATAATGTATGTGTGTGGTTTAAGGTGAGGTGAGGGATGTGACTATATTCTACTGTCCAGTTTGTGAGAAGGGTCGCTGTAGATTTGTTTGTGGCTAATTTGAGTCTGTTTTCAGTAAACCATTCCTGTAATGTGTTGAGGTACAGTTGGAGGAGTTGTGCGGCTGTGTTTGTGTCTCAATGTGTACAGGTGGGTGTTATGTCATCTGCGTAAGAGGCTGTGTGTATCTGTGATGTATGGCGTATGGGTAGCTTGTGCATGTATAGATTGAAAAGTGTTGGTCACAAGACGGATCCCCGATGGACTTTGTTTGTGAAATTTGAGATGTTCGATGACTGGCAAGCAAATTTTACATGGGCACATCTGCCTGCTAAATAGTTGACCAGCCATTTTTTTGTTATTGTGTATGTTCACTTACCACGTTAGAGCCCAAAAAAAATGGATTGGACAGTATTCATGTCTTTTTTCTTTCAATTAACTGACCCATAACAGTAGGGCTCAGTCAGATGTGTTGGCCATCTTGAAAAATGGTCGCCATATTAAATGTTTGCGTGGCCAGCGGTATGTGCTTTGAAAGTGAGCTTTGAAGAATACCTGTACCAAATTTCATGCTTGCATCACCATTTGAACGATTGTTTCACTTATCTGCTTCACTATTTGTTCTGAAACCCTTGTCTCTGGTTATAGAGATTATTCTTAACTTCTTATACCTAACTTCGGTAAACCAGTTCTTATTCGGCGTGATTCTATTCCTCGCGCTCGTGGAATGAGCTTGTATATTAGATCTGGGTATAATCTATCTATCTATCTATCTATCTATATGCTCAGGCCCAATCCCCATTTTGGGGGTAGCTGACTCAAGACAGAGCAAGAACAGGGAAAACACAAAAACAACATAAAAGAACAAATAAGCACAGATAAAAAGCACAAACTCACACACATCCAGGTCACCCAGGAGAAGACCCAGAGACCAGGGTCACCAAGGTCGCTCCAGCACTCCCCCGGCCCCCGACCACCCGGAGAGGTTCCGATCTCGGCAGGCAGACATGCAGCGGAGCCAAAGCCACAAGCCCTCCCACCATACTTCCAGGCGGTGCACCCTTCATATTAATCGTCTCCCCGGGCCAGGCGCCTGATGGACTATTATCTAGTCCAACTTGCGCCTGACCCCTTACTCCAAATGACCACATGTTCACTCAACTATTCACAAGCATTCTCCATTCACTCCTGTCCACCACCACTTCCCCTGCCTGATCTATAGTCATTCCTCTATCATCCAAAGCCTTTCTTACATAGTCTCTCCATCTCAATTGGGGTCTTCCTGCCCTTCTATCTCCCCTTGTACCTGACTCACATATTCTCTTTGTAAGCCTTTCATCTCCCATTCGTTCAACATGACCATACCAGCTCAGCACCCTTCTGTCCACTCTGGCTGACAATAATGTTCATTATTGGGTATTGGGTATTGAGGGTATAATGCTCAGCACTTAACTATGCATATTTGTAAATGTCATGAGATGCAGTTAGTTAAAGTTTCCAGCAAGTATCATAATCATTACATTTTTAGCCTGTACAGAAATCCTGATGTTAACAATAACATATATGACTGCCTCTTAACAGCCATGGCTTCAATACAGTCTGTAGATGTCAAATCATCTTTTATTTTTGTTGGTGATGTCAATGCACATCATCAAGAGTGGTTGAACTCGGTCTCTCCAACTAATAGAAATGGTCTTGCTGCATTGGATTTTGCAAACTTATCTGGTTGTGAACAGATAATCCAAGGACCTACTCATATGTCTGGAAATTGTCTTGATCTAGTACTAACAGATATTCCTGGCGTTGTAGAAACCTCCGTTCTTGTAGTCCATGAGCCAAGACCCGAATTTTGGGATATCGGTACCACCCGGGGTGACTAATTCTCTTAGGTGTTTTTAGCTTGCTACATGTCTCTAGTTTATGTTTTGATATGATAGCCCTTGCACATTGGTAGCTTAATGGTCGTTATCACTTCTTGAATAGACATACCCTACCGAAAATTCCGATTTTTTTTTAAATGTCAAATTTGGGGACAGGAATGCCTAAATGTCAACAAAATGCATATAGTAATTGTCACATTTAATACAAGTCCTGTAAATACACACTAAGCATGCCATGGGCTTGTACATACTATTATGGCAAATTACTACTCCTAAATATCATCTACGTCAGACTCGGAATCTGACTGTTGTGCCACCGGCTCTTCTTCAATAGCCTTGTTCTGACATGTCTGTAACCTGCACATGTCCGTGCATTTTAGACCATTGCTGAGGCAAGTACACTTAGGGAGTTCGCATGACCGCACACACTTGCAAGACAGTAGCTGCATAACAGCATCTGGTGCTGGTGAGCCTCGCATCCAGTTGACGGCAAGCTTACCGTCCTCATCTGTCATCCAACCGCAGTCTGTTGGGTTCGCAACAAATGGCTGGCTCTGAAGACTTCTCCTCCAGATCGCAGCCTGGTAGTTTGCACGCAGTGCATGCATGAAGAGGCAGTCCTCACAAGGAGGGAGTTGACTTGACTCTACCTCTCCACGTCTTGCACAGAACAGCTCATACCGAAGCTTGTTTACCTTAGTTGTGTGGGTAGATGGTAGGTACATGTGGCAGGTGATTTCCTGTAGCTTCTCAAAGAGTTCAGGAGACACTTCCCATGAGCGTCCAAGTTCGTGAAAAGCATGCTGGTATGTCTTGTCCATCTTCACCTGCTTGAGTGTCGTCATCTTCCCTCGGCCAGCGAATGCACTGACGGTATCACAGCCTGTAAAGGCATGCATACCAATCAATGAATCACACACGCTGCCTCCCAGTGTGCGGCTCAGTGTGGTGATATCCAGGAATCTTGTCCGGTTTCTTCGTCCCGCACTTCTGGAACAGATGGGATGGGATCTTGTGGCACATGCCAAGACACAACACCATGACGTCTGTATCTTCTGCAGTGATGATGACAGACTTGTTCCCAGATTCTGCTGCATGAAGTGCATGGAGAAGAAGGCGTGTGTCTGCTTCTTCTTGAGTTGACTTAAGCTCAGGAGCCTCTTCCCACTGCTCTTTGGTGATCTTGAAGCAGCGCTGCTCACATGTGACATACAGCTCCTTGTCCTTGAGCTTCTCCCTGTGCTGTGGTGCCTTCCATTCTTCTACCAAGAACTTGATAAGACTTGCCTTGTTGGAGGAACTACCGAGTAACTTTCTCCACTGCTGGATGTTGTGCCCAGGTTGAATGTTCTTGAAATGAATTCCTGTGCCTGCACTTCTTTTGGCTCGTTCTGCATCCTTGATGGATGTCTCCTTGTAGATATCAAACACAACATCAATGCGCCTGCTCTTAGCACCTTCATGAACAGCGTGACTCAGTGCTGTACCTGCAAGCTGTGAAAAAGTTTTGTCGTTTCCCTTCAGTTTGTGGACCAGGCTCATCCCATCAATTATGGTAGCAGAGGGCTCGGGTATCACTTCTGCAGGAGAAACATTCCTCTCTAACTCCTTTGCGAGGGCAGCCTTGTTGGTCTTGCGGAGAGACCCATCACCGCTGGCAAGTGCCCAAGGCAAAGGCCCCAGGGGATGAGCCAAGACATCACTCATTTTGAGCTTTCTGTTCTCGGCAACAAGGATCATCTGGCCAAATAGGTTCCTGTCAGCCTTTAAGATAACCTCCTTGGCATGGTCTTGTGAGCGTGGCTTCATTCTGATGTTAGTGAACGTTCTCAGTTTCGTCTTCGTCATCGTGTCATGAAACTGTATAGTTGGCGTATCGATCTCCAGGCGCTCTTCCTTGAAGGCTTGATATGCATCCTCTCCTATTCTGTAGGCCCCTAGAAGGTCTTTGACAACTTCTGGTGGTGCCATAGTCGCAGTTGACAAACTGACAAGATCTTCTTGCTCTGCGTTGAAGGGGTTCAACCAGCTGGTCTCCATCAGTTGAACTAAAGATTGGACATCGGCCTCATCTCTTCTAATCCTGGGCATCTGTAGGTCTGGGTGGCTGAAGTCAGTATACTTTTGGCCTACTACCATAGTCCTGAGCTGCCTTAAGTACCTGCTGCGATACTCCGATGTCAGGTAGTACCTGGCGACAGCTCTGCCTTTCAGGCTGAAGCCTTTTGTGCCCCCTGGTGTCTGGGTGTCTTTGTTGATCGTCTCTTCGATTGTCTGGTCCACAGGGATCCGTCCAAAGGGATTCTTGCTACCGATCTGGACCGAAAAGCCACCTTGCATGAAGTGTTCATGGACCTCTGGGTGTTCAATGGGCAGTCGAGACATCAAGGCATAGTAGTAGGTTAGGAACCGGGCATAGTTCACTTTGTCATAGGCAAAACACCACGGTATCATCTGTCGGATTGCTCCTAGGTGGAGCATCCAGTTGCCTTCTCTGGAGGCTCGAATTAAGTCCAGCATGATCTCAACCATGTCCAGGTATGACATCCAGAATGCTGAGAGGTTGTGTTCATCTCTGAGGGTCTCAAGATAAACTTGGAAAAGCTTCATGATATGTGTGCATGATTCACTCTCCATCAGCTCTTGAAAGAGTCCCTGAGACACATTGCTGTGAAAGCTGTTGATGTCCTTCAGTGTTTCATCTAGATGGTGTATGTCCCTTGAATGGTTTTCTTCTAGCCATGAAAGGAAGCCTTTCCATGCAAGCCTCATCAGTGCTTCATACACGAGCTTGTGTAGTCTCACTGCTCTGTTGTACCTCTTGCCGTTCATCACTCCTGACACTGATCCTTCTGCGATGATACCTGATTCCACACACAGATCTCTAAGACCTGCATCTTGAAACCTCTTTCCTATGGTGGAGATGAGATTACAGATTGTGTGGAAGACGCCCATCCTGATGATAATGTTCTTGAACTTCTCTTGTTTCCAGATAACTTCGGCAGCTTTGGCATAGAGTGCTTGATCAAACACGCACACAATCTTGTTAAGCTGTAAGGACTGCATGATAGCATGCGTTTGTTCCAAGATTTCATTAACGGTGGACATTTCTGTTGCGGGAGCATTGATAGTGGGCAGGTAGCTTACAGTGTCCTGAACCACTGCAATGTCTCTGCGCATTTTGATGTTGAACCCAGTCCAACTGCTGATGGACTGGTCCTCATGGTCTGACATTCGAGTAAGAAGCCAGATATGGTTCTTTGTCTTTGAATCCTGGACTTCCTTGGTAGTGTCGACATATGCAGTCTCAATCCTAGGTGGCCCTGCCCGCCGCCCAACATTGTATATTGGCAGCATTGATGATGTCTGAGTGATGCTTCTTATCTTGGACTTGGTAATCTCTGGCAGGACTTTCTCTGGCACAGCGCCTGCAACCTTGGACTGGACAGCAATGCCATTGACTCTATGAGAAGTACCTGCTCCACTTAGGGTCTCTTCAAGTCGGTCAATGTTATCCCAGGCCAGGGTTGTGAACACACCAGGGTAGATGTTTGCTGGCAGTGGAATGTCATCCTTTGAGCATTCCAGCTTCTGGATACAAAGGGCTGTATCGATCTCCTCAAACATTGAGTAAGACACACAGTGACCAAGACGATTCAGAGTTCGGATCAGTTCTGTGTTTCCTGTCAAAGACTTTACAGCATTGGTCAGCAGTACGTGCTTGGGTGGTTTTGTCTTGCCACTGGTAACAGCAAAGACCAAGTCACTGCCAAAGGAAGTGGCAAGACGTTGAGCTCTTTCAGAGGGAGTTTCACACTCACACTCTCCTGTCAGCAGGGTGTGCAGGAATTGAGTGACTGCTGCAGGAATGACATTCTGATCTGTATCGGGAGGCCATGGCTGACTCACATCTTGTTTATTGATCTCATTCCTCAGCTGCATTCCTGCTTTGGTTAAGACATCTTCAGAGTTAGCTGCTCTTGCTTCTTGCAGGTCTTTTGCCATTTTGTGTGCTTGCCGGGCAAGGTCGTCCATTGAGAGGCTGCGTGGATAGATTAGAAGCTTTCCTTTCTCATCTGGGACAAAGCGTAGTGATTCTCCAAACTCGGTTTCAATCTTTCGGCGAACATGTTTCTTTGTCGCTGGTTTCAGTTGGATAATACCACGGGACATCATGGATCTCTCAAGCCTAGATGTGAGGTTTGTCATAGGCAGTACCTCTGGGTTGGGGAATAATTTGGTCCTTATATACAAGCAGAGTTCCTCGAGGGCTTCTGTCTCAACCTCTTCGTAGCGTGCTTCCTCGCTTTCTTCCTGATTTTCACCTGCACCCGACCTGGCGGCCGCTGGGAAATCATCTTTTGTGAAGAGTTTGTAGCACGACTTGTGGTAGTGACCCTCTGCAGCAACAAGGTCTCTGCTAACTAAACCAAGGATTCTCTGGTTGAGTTTCCTTATTGCTGCTCTGCGAATCTTCTCATCTGCTCGTAGCTCAACACACTGTATGAGTGGCTCCCTTGTCTTTGTTGTTTTTATGTACTTGCTTGACTTCTCGCAGAAGATACATACTTTGGCATACACCCTGCTAGTACTAGGGGCATCCCTTGATGCCCTCCTCCTGGGGTCGACGCTTGCTGATTCTATCTTGACACCCTTGGCAAGGATAGAATCCAGTGACTTCTTCATTGTAAAGAGACTACGACATTTACGGTGATAATGTATGTGTGGTATTCCTCCTTCTTCAAGGCCCTTGGCTGCTTCCAGGACTGGATCATGCTGCCTGATTTCTGCAGCCCTGAGCAATGTGTTCCAGGAGTCCAAATCCTGTGGTGACACCAGAGCATCGCTGTCATCATCAGAGCAGTGGATGATACAGTCGATCCGTGCTCTCTTCCTCGCAGATGGTTCCATCCTGCCGTCAAACAGTCGACACACACCTGCAAAAAATATCACCATTAAACCATGAACAAACAAACACATTACATGGAAACCACTCTACATATGTTTGCTCCTTCCAATAATAAATTATCCCCAAAATATAACAAAAAATCCCCAAATATGAAATAAACCCCTAAATATGGAGAAACTTGAAATACACATCGGAATAATTCTTGTAGAGAATCAAATAAGCTACAAGAGCTGTTAGAATATATTTTTCAATGTTCCCCATATTTAAGGATTTATTCTAGATTTAGAGGAAAATACCCAAAATATAGAGTATATTCCGAAATATGAGGAAATTTGAAAAATACCTAGGAACAACTCTGGTAGAGAATATAATTCTACATAGGTGTTCAAAGTTTCGCGATGATTGTGTGATGGATTTTAAAGAAAATGAGGAAAACGCCGAGCGTCACGCTAAAAATCTTTATTTTTGGGTAGCGCCCCTATTGCATCAAAAAAATTAGACTAAGCTACCAGTGCGAGAAGGCTATCATATCTTAATGTACTTACAGTCACTCTATAAACATTTTAGTACCATTCGTGTTTAGTCACCCCAGGTGGTACCGATATCTGGCCTGGCTCATGGACTATTGTACCTGTTGGCACTTCCGACCACAACGCCATCATGTGTAAAATTAATCTTGATTTTTCTGTTCCTGATATTACTCTCTCACGTAAAGTCTACCTTAAATCCTGGGTTAACTGGGACAAAGTTTGTAATGATGTTTGTAATGTTGAGTGGAATCACATACTAAGACTCATGACCCGGTTTCAGCTCTCAACAATTCCCTTCTTGGCATCCTTCGCAAAAGAGTTCCATCAAAAACAATTAAGTCTCGTATCAGGGATAAAGCATGGTTTAATGATGACTGCAAGCGTGCATTTGATGACAAACAGGCTGCATATCGTCTATGGAGGCGTAATCAAACCCCCTTGCATTGGGAAAATTATGTTTTTAAAAGGGCAGCTGCGCAGAGAGTTTATGATGGTGCTGAGAGGGATTATAACTCCCATCTTCAGGATGTTCTGGCAGGAGCTACACAGCCTCATAAATGGTGGTCCGCTTTGAAATCCTCTTTATTTGGAATAGATTCCTCCATGCCTCCTCTTTGTGATTCTGATGGCTCCATCTCTTTTGATCCATTATCGAAGGCCAATATTCTATCTAATATTTTTATTAATAAGCAGAGTAATCAGGAATTGTCTTTGCCATTGACATGTTTCCCTAGACCCAACCTCAATTCAATGGCATTCAAATCAGCTGAACTGAAAAGGTACTTGCTGGATCTTGATACCTATGGTGGCACAGACCCGGATGGGTTTTTCCCCCTCTTTTTTAAAAAGGTTGCAGTGGTCTTGGCACCTAAATTGGTCGTGGTGTTTAGGTTGCTTTTGAAATCAGGTAGTTTTCCTCTTTGCTGGCGTAAGGCTATTATCACTCCTATTCCAAAGGGAAATACTGCCTCATCATCTCCTAATAACTATCGCCCTATCTCCATTACACCTATCCTATCCAAGCTCTATGAGAGGCTTTTGTCCAGACGCCTTTCCTCTTATTGTAATAGTCATAATTTGATACCAAACTCACAGTTTGGTTTTCGTAAGGGACTGGGTACATGTGATGCACTTCTTACACTCACCCATGACTTGCAATCTTCATTGGAGCAGGGACATGAGTCTCGTGTCGTGGCTATTGAATTTAGTTCTGCTTTTGATTTAGTCAACCATAAAGCACTTCTGTATAAGTTACAGCTCATCGGTATTGGTGGCAATTTTTTAAGGATCTTTGAAGATTTTTTGACGAAAAGATCTCAGTCTGTGGTCATTGATGGGTGTCATTCCCCTTCTGTTACTGTTGTTTCTGGTGTTCCACAAGGCAGTGTCCTTGGGCCTTTGCTTTTTATTATTTTAACTGCTGACCTGTGTTCCGAGCTTGAAAATAAACTAATCTCCTATGCTGATGATACAACTTTATATGCGTCAATTCCATCACCAATAGATCGACACGTAATTGCTACTGCTCTGAATAGGGATTTAGCCAAAATTACATCATGGTGTGAACTTTGGGGCATGAAACTTAACGCTAGTAAAACGCACTCCATTATCATAAGCAGATCTCGTACAATGGATCCTCCCCATCCTTATCTACAAGTTTCTGGCGAGCAAATTGAGAATGTGGATACTCTGCGTTTGTTAAGGAGTTACTCTTGATCCCAAACTTACTTTTGAAAAGCATATTCATTCTTTCTCCTCTTCCATTTCCCAAAAAATTGGTCTGCTTCGCAAGGTTTATAAAACATTTGCTTGTGACGCCACAGTTATCAAGTCTTCTTATGCTTTTATTTTGCCACATTTCGAGTACTGCTCACCTGTCTGGTTGTCAGCAGCTGACTGCCATCTCAAGTTGCTTGACAGGTCGCTAAATTCCATCAGTTTTATCTACCTCATTTGTCTCTTGATCTGTGTCATCGACGTAAAGTTGGTGCCCTTAGTCTTTTATTTAAAGTTTTTAAAAACCCTCAGCATCCCTTACATGGGGTTCTGCCTGGGCCCTATGTCCGGGCTCGTGCAACTAGATTCACAAGCAATCTTAATGATCTTGCCATGAGCCGTGTTAAGTTTTCTACTACACAGTTTTCACAGTGTTTTGTGCCGGCCATGGTTGACATGTGGAATAAGTTGCCAAATGAGCTAGTCAATTCAGCTCATATCTCAATTTTTAAGTCTAGAGTTAATGCTTTTTTGAAGCATTAATTATAATTTTTAAACTTATTTTATTATAATTTATTGTATTATATATATACTTGATATCCTCCACTGCATAATATGTTATCTGTGTTTAATATGTGTATATGTACAATATACAGTGTATTTTTGTATTTTTTCCTAAGTAGCCATAGTCTCTCTCCAGTGCCTCCGGGTGTTTTGTGTGGATTCATCTTGATGGTGTTTCTGCACCCTGGTTGGAGACTTCGGCATCTCATATAATAATAATAATAATAACTCACTGGGGGGGCCCAGGTTGAAGCAGGATATATTGGTGTGATATTAGAGGTGGTCAGGGCAACTTGCTTCTACTGATATCACCCGAGGTTAGTAGTCATATTAGGACACTGCCTTTTATTGTTAGTTCATTATATGTATGCAATATTATTATGTGCAACTCTCTTGGGTTGAGAGTGGATTACCGTTGGCTGGTTTGCGCACGGTTTAGTATTGTCGAGGGCGCGCATAGCCTGTTATGCTCGAAGTACACCTGCACTCTTGTTTCTTTGATGTCTGCTGGTAGCCTATGTATTTAACTGTTTTGATTATCCAACCCAGCATTGCTAATCCCGGAGTTGGTTTCGAGTTCTTGTAGCTAGTAAGTTACATGAGTATTTCTGTTCTACTTATTATTCAGAATAGGAGCAGGGCAGTGTGCACCTTAAGCCTTGAGAAGAGCCTGGAAGCGTTCATAAAGCTCTTACCTGTTGCGTCGTGGTGTTGTTTGGTAGAGAGACAAGGTGCATTTCCGTTAGTCATTATTTTTGTATACCGTCTCTAAGCAACTGAGGACCTGATTCGTAACTATATATATATATATATACATAATGTCTAGATACCTTCTGAATGCATCAATTGTTTTACTTTGCCCCACTTTCCCCGGCTATTTGTTCCACTCGTTGACCACACAGTAGGGGAAAAAAAGCTTTGTGGCATCGAGTTTGGCCCTCCTGGTTTTTAGTTTCATCCCGTTTCCTCGAGTTGATTAATATTATTGCTTGTGAACAGTGACTCGGCATCAGTGTTATCAAACCCTTGATAACTCTTGATTAACACTCTATTAAGGGGAGATTTCCACTTAAAGGGATTTCTTCACGAACCTTCTTCTCCCTCATGTTTAGCTCCATTAGTTTTGATATTTTAAGACGTTCACCCCGTTAGTTTGGCAATTTTAAGACATTACGCCCAGTTTTTGTAAATTTTAATAACTTTCGTGCCATTTAGGTGTCGATTTTATCCTGGCGAGCGATAGCGAGCCTGTAATTTAGGAGGAACCGGCCTTCGGCTGGGACATTTTTCTACCGAAACGTGTACAAACATATATCGAAGGGGGTCTTGGGGGTATTTTTAACACCTTAAGAGCGGCCTATGCGGTTTATTTATATGTACCGCCCAGCGGGGTGTTTTTAGCCCAAATAGGGCTGTTTACGTGATCATTTTCATGCCTAAATAAGACCCAGAACGTAAAACAAGTATCTATCCCTGAAAGGGCATAAACAGAGCTTTCGAATGACACCATAACGATCCTTTTATGATGGCTAGTTTTCTTGCAATAACCATGCAACGCGAGTGCAAAAAGCATGTAATTAGGCACTTTCCCCATACAATTCCTTATATAGCGAGTGAAAGAGGTAGGAGGGAGGTGAGATTCGTGTCAGTAGGTTCGCCGCAGTGGTCTGGAGCAGTCATACGCTCGCTACTCTCCTGCCACCACTTGTCTCTCTCTCTCAGCAACATTACGTGCTGAAATTGCCACTCGAGTTATGTCGAGCGCCGCCACATAGTCCAGCTTTATTTAACTCGACTTATGTGGTGAGCCGCTAATTAAGGGTTAAGCTTAATGGAGGTCTATGGAGCAAGCGAAAACAATTATATGTACCGGTATAACAAAAAAAAAAAATATATATATATACAGTACAGTATATATATATATATATAATGTGTATACTATAACGTGCCCTTAATTGAGGGAAGGTGTACACGCTCTATCAGATATAACTTATCTTATCTTTAACTTTATTGAACGATAAGATAGAACAAGCCACTCAAGAATGTATCTCCTACTGTACCGGCCACGTCTTTTTAACTCCTTCAACACCATGACGCCTTTTTACCTTTGATTCTGGCTAAAATTAGACAATTTTATGCAGTTTAAGAAGGATCTGTGTTAAGAGGGTTTATTGAGACCGTATTTATCCCTTTGAGTCCTAGATGTAGCTTATAAACTAAAGAAAATCGTCTAATGGTAACCATAATATGATGAAAATTGCGTTATGGTGGTGAAGATTTTTTTGTTCTATGTTAGTGAGGGAGACAAAAGGCAGAACTGCCTGTATCGAGTGCTTCACCCAGAGTTGAAAGAGTGACACGGCCAAAATCAAGGGACGTTCGAGCCACAGAGTTTGAAGCAAAATAAGTAATACGATGAGGGAAAGACTGATTCTGGGAGAGAGTTCCAGAGCTCAGCAGTTGAATAGAAGAAAGACTGAGAATTACGTTTCACTCCGGAGTTGGAGACTTGCACAGAGTAGGGGTGGGATTGTGTTGCAAGACGGGTACAACGTACCGTACGTAGAAGAGGTGGTATACACTGGGAAAGCTCTGAGGAAAATTGATTATTTTAGTAGCGACAGCATAGCGCGAGAAATGCAACATTGCGGCAATGAGAGAGAGATTGCAGATAATTGGTGAGTGGGCAGCAGTTAATGATACGAAAGGCTTTCCTTTCTACTTTGTCTAGGAGTTCAGTGTGAGAGGATCCTCCCCACACATGTGAACAATACTCAATACAAGGATGCACTGTGCCCCTGTACAAAGCAAGTAGCTGTGCAGCGGTAAAGAACCCCTTGAGGCAGTTGAGCACACCCTGCTTCTGGGAGGCTGCCTTCCCCTCTAGTACTTACTACCACTCATCCATATGTTTCTTAACACCCGCCTCTTCCCCTCCTTTTGCCCCCTCCTCAATTACCACCTATTTTTCCAATTATTTTCATAATTTATCGATTATTTTTCACGCACATTATTCTCATGCGGTCTCGAAGATATGTGCAAGTCATTTAACCTAACAAGTGCGCATGGGGGTAATTGGAAACGTCCCCCTGTGCTGACGTATTTGAGGTGTTTCCGTCACTAAAATATTCATTGTACCATTAACCCTTAATTAGCGGCGAGCAACATAAGTCGAGTTAAATAAAGCTGGACTATGTGGCGGCGCTCGACATAACTCGAGTGGCAATTTCAGCACGTAATGTGGCTGAGAGAGAGAGACAAGTGGTGGCAGGAGACTAGCGAGCGTATGACTGCTCCAGACCACCGCGGCGAACCTACTGACACAAATCTCAGCTCCCTCCTCCCTCTCTCACTCGCTACATACTCAATTATGTACCGAAACTACCGAATTACCTGCTTTTTGCACTCGCGTTGCACGGTTATTGCCAGAAAACTATCCATCATACAAGGATCGTTATGGTGTCATTCGAAAGCTCTGTTTATGCCCTTTCAGGGATAGGTACTTGTTTTACGTTCTGGGTCTTATTTAGGCATGAAAATGATCACGTAAACAGCCCTATTTTGGCTAAAAACACCCCGCTGTGCGGTACATATAAATAAACCGCATAGGCCGCTCGTAAGGTGTTAATAGCATTAATACTTATCCATATGCGCCTATTATGGGTTGATTATAAAGGTATTAACCTGAAACAACAATAAAACGAGTGAAAACAGCGTTTGGATGGTCAAAATCGGAGATATAGCCCGCGAGTTGTATAATGTATGGGTGAGGCAAGCTGCTTTCCCGTCAATTTCCCCCAAGGCCACTGAGACACAGTGATCGATACTCTCTCTCTCTCTTGCACTCGCTTGCCATCAGTGATGACAACACCCTGCTTGCAACTCGCTAATGTTAGCACGAAAATATACCTCAGAATAAGGGAAAAACAGGGAAAATAGGTGATAACTGAAGGAGAGGAGGAAAGTGGGGAAGGAGGGGAGGTAGAGGATTGAGATTGTGCATGGCCCAGGGGCCAAAAAAAAAAAAAAAAAAAAAAAAAAAAAAAATCGATGTCAAATTTTTGTTTTTCTTTTTCTGACTCTTAAGAGTCTCCCCGCAGTCCGCCGGGGGAACTCTTAAGAGTCTCCCCGCAGTTCCCGGGTTAAAGATCCTCTAGAACTGTTAGATCTCTTCTCTGGCAGTCAGTGTGTTGGGAGACGTTGCAGATAGAGGATATGTGTCTCTCACCCCACACTAAGACCAGGAGGTGGAATATAAATTTTTCACCCACCAAATGCTATTCTTACTCTTTTTATCGCTCTTCAAGGTTCATATGTTCATCATAATTATAAGTAAAATAAATGCATATGAAGAAAAAATAATGCTTTACATGATAAATATATCGAAATATGTCAGAACCGAAGGTAATATAATTACACGCTCCGCTCCTCAGGTTACGCAGTATATTTGGAATCAGTCTGTGGAAAATACAGTTAAATTTTACAAATTTCTTTGCCTGAAGTCCTTCTTAAGTTTAGTTAAGTCATGTAATGTTAACCAAAGTAATATTAAGAATATTGTCCCAATACTGAGACAGAGAGAGAGAGAGAGAGAGAGAGAGAGAGAGAGAGAGAGAGAGAGAGAGAGAGAGAGAGAGAGAGAGAGAGAGAGAGAGAGAGAGGGGGGGGGGGGGAGGAAGAGGGAGAGGGAGAGAGAAAGAGAGAGAATCTAACTCCTTCCTTCCCTGTTAAATACCCATTAGATACCCTCTAACAATAATATATAATAAGCAAACATGTCTTCACCACCACTACCACACACAAATACGTAATAGCAACAAAGTAGTGTCTGGCAACTCCTCTTTTATTCCTTATCTCCTCTATTAACACTCCCTCCCCCTGTCTGCCACTCATTGTTGCCAATGTAAGCATTTTACCGCTAGATCTACAAGTATTTACCATTCATCTAGTTGTCATTGTATGACATCTTGTGGCATAATATAATACTAGACCCATATCTCTTGTGATGGTAGCAATATTATCGTACTTTACAGATACTTTACTACTATTCCCTGCAACAGTCTAGGTTTTCTACTTTTTAGCGATATTCTAGCGGCTAGCGGACCCTGTGACCTTGAATAATTTTCATCGCTGTGATAACCTGATCAATTTGAGATAGAGCATACAATTATAATACATTATACACAGTGCCAGTGAGTCAGTCTCGTGAGGTATTGAGTGTTGTTGGGGGAGGTTGTGTCGCATTGTGTAGCAGTGGAGGCAGATAATACTTCCTATCCTTATACGGTAGGTTTATATTCGTGTTTAGGGTCCGTATAGCCTATTATCAGGCAATAGAGTGATTATGAGAGATTTGCCGTATATATTCCTAGCCAGTTAAGGCCATATGCTAGTGGTTATTACAATGATGAAATACGGCATCATTATTGCAATAGCTCATTGCAATTACAACCTCTAGCTTAGCATAATTATTGGTTAGAAAGACGGTAAAACTATATAGTTATTAATTTCTTTAACCCCTTCCATACTGATTATGTAATGTTCATAATATTCTGGTAACTACTTGACGATTTTGTTCAGCTTAGGAAGGGCACCTACCAATTAAAAGGCCAAAGTCTATTTTAATTAACCATTTTAGCTACCTTATATCCGTCCTAAGCTTCATAAAATCGCCTAAATGTAGCTGACATTAATTACAAAAGACGTCGCCAGTACAGAAGGGGTTAATGTACATGAAGGAGACAAATGACAAAGCTACAAGTGTCTCCCCCAAATTTGAAACCGTAATAGCGAGCCGAATTTATGGTACTTTAGAGTCAAAATGTCTGGACGCAAGGTGTTTGAAGCAGTTTAAGTCATTGGAGGAGGGAAAGACAGAGTAAGGGAGAGAGTTCCAAATGTTGTTTGTTGAGTAGAAGAAAGACTGGAAAAATCGGTTCACTCAGGGGTTAGAGAGTTGGACAGAATAGGGGTGGGGGGGTGTTGAAATGCGGGTGCTCCCCACCGACAGTAGTGGAAGTTGTCTAGGAGTACGTATGGGATTAAGGGGGAGGTACTCTCTTTTTCTGGCCCCCCTTCTCCCTCATGTTTAGCATAATAGCTTCGAGATTTTTAAACGTTCGTTCCGTTAGTTTGGCGATTTTGAGACCTTTCCACTAATTTCTTTGTAAATGTTAAGATCTGTTGTACCATTTAGGTGTCTATTTTTTTCTGGTGAGCGAAAGCGAGCCTGTAATTTTAGAAGGATTTTGCCTTCGGCTGCGAAATTTTTCTACCGAAAAATGTACAAATTTAACTTAAGAGGGGGTCTAGGGTTTTTTGTTTTAAGCTTGGTGGAGGTCTAGCGAGGAAACTATAAGAAAATATACATATATAAATATATAGGCCAAATAACAATTAGCACTACCCCCTTCTCTACCGGCGACTTCTTATTAATTCTAACTTGGCTACATATAGACTATATTATGAAGCTTAGGAAGGATAAATGGTACGGTAGCTAAAAGAACGAATTGAGAGAGTCTGTAGCCATTTAATTGGTAGTCATCATTCCTAAGCTGCATAACATCGTCTAATAGTTGAGTATAATGAAAAGGTATCACCGCCGTACTGAATGGGTTAAGGAACTATTTCTTGTCCATGAAGGTTGTGTGTATTTAGCTAAAAGGTTAGGCCTAAACATTTTAGCAACCGTAGGCAGAACTGCCTGTATCGAGTGCCTCCCTCTGAGTTGAATGAGTGACAAGGCCAAAATCAAGGGACGTTCGAGCCAAAATGCCTGGACACACGGAGTTTGAAGCAATTTATGTCATAGGAAAGGGGAAAGACTGATTATGGGAGAGAGTTCCAGAGCTCAGCAGTTGAATAGAAGAAAGACTGAGAATAACATTTCACTCTTGGGTTGGAGAGTTGCACAGAGTAGGGGTAGGATTGTGTTGCAGCTGAATTAAATACAAAAAGACGTCGTCGGTACTGGTGATGGGTTTTCTATGAATTTGTGGAAAAGGTAATCTTTTTAGGCCTAATAGGTCCGGTAGAGCATATACATAATTGCTATATATGTCATGACGAGCTGAAATGTATAATAAGGGATTTATATAATACCTTAATAATAGTCTCCCTATAAATGGCCCGGCCCCAATCTTCGCTACAGTCACATGTCTGGTCAATGTCTACTTACTTGAAAGTGATGTGAAATATTCAACCAATAGCAATGTAATTCCCTGGATGACGTCACACCCATTTAGCCAATCAACTGTCACGCGCAGCTGCTCACATCCCATAATGTAATATATTGGAGAAGAAGGTGAGGGTGGCTGACTAGTGACTAGTGAGCCCACAATGGCATCTTCAGCTGGATGACTCTCATACGTCTTTCGATTGTTTGTGTGTTTACGTGATTTTCGTTCATATCCAGTGGATTTATATATTGGGGACTTTCGGAAGCGAGTGTTTACCTATTATCAAAGGACCATCGGAAGTGAGTATTTCCCCATTGTCCAATAATTTATAATAGGATCAGTTAGGGAAAAATATAATTTGTCCCCCTGCTGTCTACATAGATGAGGATTGCAATAAGTCCTGGGGGGATAAACAACTTATTATGTATCTCACGGTAAACGGTTATGGCCAAATACAGCTTATTTTTCGGCTTTTATCTTCTTTAATCCCTCATTTTCATTGATTTTCATAGTCCTCCCCACTAGTGGGGGCCATATTTTTAGATTGTTGGATAATGGGTAAATACTCATCTCAGTTTCTCTTCAGTATATGAGAACTCTATCTGAAAGATAAACGCCAAAAACAAATATATATATAAATAACCTTTACCGAATTAATATAACTAATTAAGTCTACTGTTTCCCTTTAATTTACCGGTAATCAGAGAATGTGGCATAATTCAATTATCAGTATTCTCATACAGTAAACCAATTTGAATGTTGAGCGCAAGGTGTATCTTAAACTTACTTTTGTTGTTTTTAGAGGGATTGTCTCGTAACGCCATCCTCAAATTTATCCTATCCTACCTAGTTAGTTAGTTAGGTAGTTAAAATAGAACTTCAGAGGCTATCAACCTTTCTGGATTAATATGCCAGCACACTGTAAGTCAAGAATAGTGTCAGGACTGGAGCCCCTCTACGAGCCCTTTGTCCGACCTACTTATCTGGCCAGCTGGTATATAACATCGGATTGGCTACTTACCCTTGGAAAGCGAACTAGTGTTGGTGTGATGTTGATGTTGCAATATGATATCCAGGAGAATGTTGGGTCACTATAACAAGTTAAATTATTTTCTACGTTAAGGGAGCCCACCTCGCTTGTTTTGTCTTTCTCTCTCTCTCTCTCTCTCTCTTTGGCTTGTATCCATTCGGCCTCATTCAGCCTACTGTTTTAAGACGTTTACCCCCATCCAGGTGTCAATATTTTCCTGGCGAGCGGTAGCGAGCCAGCCTATATATATATTTTTGTTTTGATAGCATGCTAAATTTGTACATTTTTCGATAGAAAAATGTCCCCGGCGAAGCCGGATTTCTCCATACAATGCTGGCACGCTATCGCTCACCAGGAAGAAATCGACACCTGGACGGAGATAAACGTCTTAAAACAGTTGGCTGAATAGGGCCGAATGGATACAAGCCAGGGAGAGAGAAAAGGAGAGAAAGATAAAAAAAGGCCAGTGACCCCCCTTAACCCTTAGTTAAAATTAGTTAAAATAGGACTTCAGAGGCTATCAACCCTATTGGATTATTATGCCAGCTCACTTAAAGTCAAGAATAACGTCAGGACTGAAGCCCCTTTTCGAGAACGCCAGTCCCTTGTCCTTAATCCGAATAATCTCTATAGATATACTATCATTATTATCCACTGTGAACCGTTTCTCTCCAGCTGATGGCAAATTGAATTCTTTAGCAGCCGATATATCCATACTTAAGGGGGTAGTGCTTGGTTTTTGGTCTACATATTAATTAATTTATTGTTTAGTTTCCTCGCTAGACCTCCATCAAGCTTAAAATAGCAACCCCTAGACCCCCTTTCAAGATAGATTTGTACATTTTTCGGTACCTTCTAAAATTACAGGCTAGCTATCGCTCGCCAGGAAAAAAGTGACACCTAAATGGCACAAAAGGTCTTAACATTGACGAATAAATGGGGCGAAAGGTCTAAAAATCGACAAACTAACGGCACGAAAATCTTAAAGCCTCAAAATTAATATGCTAAACATGAGAGAGAAGAGGGTCCATACAAAGCGAGTACTACCCCCTTAATGACAAATATAAAACTACTATATGTCTCTGCATTATCTTATAGCCAAGTTTTGATCATCAACAATATATTTAGCTACAACATTTTCGTAATAAACAAGTAATTAAGGGGAGATGGGCAGTTTTTCTGGTCCCCTTTCTCCCTCATGCTTATCCCCATTAGTTTTGAGATTTTAAGACGTGTTTCCATTAGTTCGTCGATTTCAAGACCTTTCACCTCATTTCTTTGTCAACATTATAACCTTTCGTGCCATTTAGGCGTCGATGTTTTCCTGGCGAGCGAGAGCGAGCCTGTAATTGTGGAGGAACCGGCCTTCGGCCGTGACATTTTTCGATCGAAAAATGTATATATTAATCTCGAAGGGGGATCTAATGGATGTATATTTTAACTTTAATAGAGGTCTAGGGTGGGAAGAAAAAAAAAATAATGAATATAATTATTAACAAATAGACCCCCCAAAATAACCAGTGTCCCCTTAAAGGTAGGCTATATTGATGGTAATAAACTCTCCTGATACAAGGATGGCAAGGTAGACCACCATCAATATACCCATGGTTTTATATACCATTGTAATACCATTGTTATACCGTCGATTTTTAAGGGGGAATGGTTTATATTTGGTTGGTTAGTTCATATATTTATCATTTGTTTTTAGTTTCCTCCCTAGACCTCCATCAAACTTTAAAACACATCCATTAGACTCCCCTTCTAAATAAATTTGTATATGTATATGTCCCAGCCGAAGGCTGGTTTTTCCAAAATTACAGGTTCACTATTATTCGCCAGGAAAAACATCGACACCCAAATAGCACGAAGGGTCTTAATATTGACAAAGAAATAGGGCGAAAGGTCTTAAAATCGCCAAACTAATGGGCCAAACATTATAAAATCTGAAAACTAATTGGGCTAAACATGAGGAAGAAGGGGGACCTGAAACACGACCCATCTCCCCTTAACCCTTGATCCACCTTTGAGAGAGAGAGAGAGAGGACGTGGGTGTTGGTGCAGGAGGCCAAACGAAAGCCGAGTCCATTCTTTTTAGTCTATATTATTGTTTATATATACTGTAGCTAAAATTACGGTGGTTTATCGTTCAAAATATATCTTTCAAAGTGATTTAATCGCCAAAAAAAACCCAATGCTATTTCACTATGTTGTATTCCTTTTCATATTCATTCATATTCACGAACAGCAGTGAGGGTGAAAGTTTTACTGAATGAGGAGTTTACAGTTCGCGTCGGAGTTCCCCAGGGCTCTGTCTTAAGCCCTCTCCTCTTTGTTATGGTTTTGAAGGCACTATCTGGTGATTTCAGAGATGGGTCCCCTGGGAACTGCTATACACAGATGACATAGTACTTATCGCAGATAGTGCTCGGGATGCCGAGGCCAAGTTCAGAAGATAGAGAGAGGGCATGGCAAGTAAAGGGTTAAGAGTTAATATAAATATGAAGTGACGGGGTTAGTTAGAACGGAGTCCATGGACACCTGCAAGATTGCTAGCTTGCAGGTGAGCAGAAAGGAGAAGCGAGACCCCAAGAACAAAAGGAAACAACATCTACTTAACTCTCTCACGACCATATGACGCTGAGGTTGCCAGATTAGCAATAAGAAATAGAGTTCTCTCACTCTTATAATTACCTCTCCAAAATAGTTTTCTGCCCACACCTAACTCAAAGACAACTGCAGAGGTTAAAGTAACTAAACTAAAGGTTTCTAAATACCCCTGATGGTAACAAAGGCTTTAAAGTATCCCTAATAGGCTCAAAATTGCGTCAAGAACGTGAGGGGTTAAGCACCCCATGACTCCAGGAATTGCCCATACTCGATGGAACACAGAGCGAGGTCACCTAGGACAGTCACCCCGGGAAAACGAAATCCTGTGACGCTATCACAGCCCAGCTTTCAAACCATGTCCGCCAATCACCAGCCACCATTTGTCCAGCCACAAGATTTGCATTATAACGAACAAATGTTTATGCAAATGATACATCAAAGACCTGCATGCTACCGGAAGAAGTGGAACTAATCAACTCTACAAGTTTTGATGGTCCTGGAGAACTATCAACCATAGCGGAGAGACAAATAAGAGTTGAGCTATTACAAAGTTTGCCAATGAACCTCAATTATGAACTAATCACTATAATCACCATTATGTCTGTATTACACTAAGTAACTACCACCTAGGTATTAAATAAAATAACTATTATCACTATGTATCTAATAATAGTCACCATGTATGTTTAGTTAAGTATTAATCACAACAACTCTATCACAACGATTCACAATACCCCTTTAACAATGAGTTCCTATAAGTGAGAGACAAGAAATAAGTCAAACATTGTTTCAACGAAACTGTAGAAAAAGGAAGCAAAAATCCACTGGGGTAATGTCCTTAAGTCTGAAAAGTCCGGGGCATCTACCAGCAGTGGAAAATTGTCTCCCCCTTCCCCCTGCCCCTGAGAATACGGCGAACCTTCTGTGTGTCCTCCTGAAGTCCGGATCCTGAAGTCCTGATTGTGAGAAGCAGTTCCTCCTGAAGTCCTGCCCTGTGGATCTACGGTCAACGTCGGCCAGACTTGCTCTCGAACCTCTACCCTCCTATCTTACCCTAAGTGTCTCAGAGTATCTTACGTTGTGATTATTGTTGTGAAGGTAAGGTAAAATATGTGAATATTACAGTGCTAATTTATATATAGATCTGTGCCCAAGATCCTTATTTATTGCGTATGTGTTTATCCCTCCGAATTCATATTAATTGCTATATAGATCTGTGTCCAAGATCTAGTGTTAATCTTTGATATTTAACTCTCATAGAATGTAGTACGCATACGTTACATACTCGTATTAATTAACTCACTTAGCCAAATACTCACAGATTTTCCTTGTATATGTCTATTCTATTATGTATGTTACAAGTTGAAGTTGAAGTGTATTTCGTGTATTTATTCCCTTCCTAAATAATATTTTTACCTAAAACCTATGCCCAATTTCATATTTCTGTTTAGTTCAGTTCCCCCTCTTTGAAAATATTTGTTTATTAATTAATTATTTACTTTCTTCAAGAACCGTAAATCTAGGCTTGTTTGATTAAGCATTAACTTAATTATTATATGAACCGCATTCCCGTTCATTCTATTATTGATGTCGATAATTCTGATTCTGCTTGTCTAGGAATTCTAGTCTTGCATAGGTATGTTATCTAATTATTCATCATTTGAAGACACCACTAATTGTGTGAATTCTTTTTAAGAATCTGCTAACTAGTTCAGATCTCTTTTCATACATTATCGGGTATTTTTATTAGTACAACTTCGTTGTGTATGTCATTTACTTATAATTAATATTACACTAAATATTCGTACACGCTCATTTTATTCTAAGCATTTTCCAGTACTAATTAACTACAATAGTTTTGTTAATTGTACATTGTCGTTACTTTCGCTTAAGAGATATTAATCTTTTTATACATTCATTATCAGAGGTTCAATATTAAATCTGAATTCCGCGACCTGATATATTATTATTGCATAATTATAATCGGTTGACGAAATATTATATGTTCATATTATAGTTTTCTCAAATTAAGATAAGTATGTAGTGAATTATAAAAATAATTCATCATACATTGCCCATTAGTTTCAGTTGATTCTCTCGAATACTAAGATTACAATCGCACTAATAGTAAAAATAATTTCCAAGACCGCAGTAACTAGCATGATCTGAGTCATCTACCTGGTCGGACTATCACCACCCGTGCTAATTAACCTACACGCGCGCCACTCACCCCCCCCCCCCCCCCCGTGAGCGGTTACCAATCTTGACATCCGTGCGCCTTTCTTTATTACTCAATTCTGTTCTTTCTCTCGTATTCAGGGAGTCTTTATTAGTTTACTTCCTTGAAGAATAAAAATACGTTAGACACTCAACTCACATAAATATTATTATGAAGGGTTGATTCTATAGGTACCGTGTTTATTCTACATTTGCATATTTCCTATCTATATTACCACAATATATTCATATTCCAAGTGATTAATTAGAGACTGATATTTATGATCAAATGCATTCTATGTGTTGCTTACTATTCCATAAATAGTTAAGTTAACCCTCAGTCCTCACTTCTGAGCTCGATACACTCGTGACTTTAATATTGCTATGATTATGGCATGCATCGAGAAAGCAGGGGCCTATAGTAAGAAATAATATGAAGATTAATATATAACCATATGCCAATGAATAAACTAAATGTGTATAATTTACATGCGTGTTGTCATTGTGTTCTGTAGCACCTGATTGAGTACCTATTTTGTGATTAAGAGCGTGTTCGACGTGTTCCTGTTGAGGATATTTATCGTCTATAAGTCCAGAATTGGATCTTAGTGAAGACTGATTAACGGGATAGAAATATCATATCCCATCATAACACTGGCGGCAGCGGTATCTCAATACGGCATATCAACACGAGCGTTCTTATTTTAAATTTATTTTTTTCCTTGGTACTCAATTAAAGTGTTTTCACATTATTCACCATGGCAGCCATTAGATCTCTTGACATCCCGGCATTCAAGCCTGAGGATTGAAACGAGGACACTTCCAAGATTCATACTATTGTGGTAAAGTTAGGGAAGTATTCAACTAAAGTTTCGGGGTATGTGCACGATAATATGCCTGGGTTAACCTGGGAGCAATTTGAATTGTATGTGAGGACTGCCATTAATCCAGTGTTGGGACAAACAATAGCCAATAAGAAATTTCACGAAGTCAAATATTCGGGGCATATGGACGGCACTATTGAGCAGTTACATCAGATAGCTTTAACCCATGTTTAGCGGCGAGCAACATAAGTCGAGTTAAATAAAGCTGGACTATGTGGCGGCGCTCGACATAACTCGAGTGGCAATTTCAGCACGTAATGTGGCTGAGAGAGAGAGACAAGTGGTGGCAGGAGACTAGCGAGCGTATGACTGCTCCAGACCACCGCGGCGAACCTACTGACACAAATCTCAGCTCCCTCCTCCCTCTCTCACTCGCTACATACTCAATTATGTACTGAAAGTACCGAATACCTGCTTTTTGCACTCGCGTTGCACGGTTATTGCAAGAAAACTATCCATCATACAAGGATCGTTATGGTGTCATTCGAAAGCTCTGTTATGCCCTTTCAGGGATAGGTACTTGTTTTACGTTCTGGGTCTTATTTAGGCATGAAAATGATCACGTAAACAGCCCTATTTTGGCTAAAAACACCCCGCTGTGCGGTACACATAAATAAACCGCATAGGCCGCTCGTAAGGTGTTAACTGCGTTCCCAGAAGAAACCACGGCACAGAGGAAGAAAATAGTGTTTAAGGCACTTCTGAGAATTTTGCCTGCCACGGTGGCCGACCACTTTCTCGATAGTCGAGCCTACTTACTACTACGCGGATCTGCCTGTGGTAAGACGTATCATGGCACTTCGGAAGTCCAGGGAACAAGACAAAATTGCGGTGATAAGCAAGGTCACCACACACCCAAGCACCAAAGCAGCCCCCATCAGTGGTCCAGCAGCTCCTCGTCTGGCTGATAAAGCAGAAGATTGGGCCAGGATTCGACCAGCGGATTGGAAACCATATTCCGGACCATGCATGCTGTGGTCACTGAAAAGGTTATTCGGCGTATTGACCAAGAAGAGAACCAGGACCCCAAACTGGTGGGCTCAAATTCCGTGGATTAAACCGCGTCAAATAGCAACAATAATAGAAGACGGAACGGCAGGCATTGAAGACGGACTGACTGAAGAAGAATCTGAGCAATATGAACCTGAAGTCCTACAGCCAGATCCTCAGGATTTTTAGGCTGCCTCCCCAAACAAATAGTCGTAACCATGGCGGGGGCTCATGATGGGACATCGGATATTGGTTTTCCGGTGTACAATAAAATCACACTGAACGGGGTGAAAGTCCGACTTCTCATTGATACGGGTGCCTCCCGATCTTGCCTGTTCCTTCCATTTTTCCGAAGACATAAAGATGTTTTTGGTAATATGCAATCTTTCTCTATCATCCTCGTCAGTGCGAACGATCAAGTCATTCCAAACCTAGGACAGACTCTTCCACTGTACGTAAACACCCCTCTTCCCCATCACAGAGTAAATCATTCTTTTGTGATTTATAATCCCAATGAGACTAAATACGATGGTTATTTAGCTCTCGATCTTCTGATATCCTTGAGTGCTTCCATTAATTGTAGGCACCACACATTAACTTTTGATCCACCTTCAAAACTTGAAAAAAAAAATTACTCCCTTGATACTATTAAGCAGTTAAAATCAACACCTTTGCCTACCTCTCTCCCCATCACTGCTAAAACTCAAAGTAATGAACAAATGCTACCTCTCCAACCTCATATCATATATCAAGCTATAATGTATCCTACCATCACAGTTCCTCCTCATCATGAAAATGGATACCTTTAATACCCACCATAACACAGGATATGTACTTCTGACCCCACACCTCCAAAGCCCTTTCAATGGGGTATGCCTAACCGCTCCTAGGCTGCTACCAAACCAATTGAATTGTATCAAGATAACTAATATCTCTGATAAACCAGTCACATTGCCAAAAGGCCTTGCCATTGGCGAGCTTGAGATGTATTCTGAAGAATAATCTATTCCAACAGATTCTTCCCCTCCATATAAAAAAAAACTTTCTGATATTCCTACCACTCTAACTATTGACCAACAAACTGACATCAGAAACCTCCTCATTTCCTATCAAGATATTTTCGCTACCTCTAGTCGAGATATGAGCAAAACGGACATGTTACATCACCCCATTCATACTGCAGGGCGTCCCATTAAACAGCCCATCCGGCGGAAAAATCCAATCCAACGGCAAGAGGAGGAAAAGCAGGTACAGGATATGCTCGCCACAGGAGTAGTCAAAGCATCAACAAGCACTTGGTCGTCTCCGGTAGTACTGGTCCGGAAGAAAGACGGATCCACCCGCTTCTGCATTGATTACAGGCAGCTCAACGACGTTACCATCAAAGACGCTACACCACTTCCAAGAATTGACGACTCTTTGGATTCCTTGCTGGGTGCAAGATGGTTCACCACTCTGGATCTACAAGCTTGATACTGGCAAGTTCCAGTATCACCAGAGCACCAGCAAAAGACAGCTTTCTCCACCAGCCAAAGCAGATTATCCAAGTTCAGTATGTTACCGTTTGGCCTGTGCAATGGTCCGGCCACATTTTCCAGGTTAATGAAATCCGTATTGCAAGGATTTATCTGGGAGACCTGTCTGGCATATCTCGATGACATCATTGTCTTCGGGAAAACCTGGGCCGAGCATTTGCAAAGGTTGAAACAAGTCTTTCAAAGGATCAGAGATGCTAGCCTTAAACTCAAGCCATCCAAATGTACTCTTGCAAAGAATAAAGTAAATTTTCTGGGACATATTTTCTCATATCAAGGTATTGCACCAGACCCCAGCAAATTAGAAGCTATCAGCAAAATTACACCTCCCCCTAACGTCAAACGAGTACGAGCTTTTCTGGGCTTGGCATCTTATTACAGAAGATTTGTTAAGAATTTCGCCGCCATTGCCAAACCTTTACATGATCTAACTAGAAAGGAAGAACCATTCAAGTGGACAGACCAACGTCTCCAAGCCTTTAACAATCTAAAGAACAAGTTAGTGGCATCTCCGGTTGTATCTTTTCCAGACTAATCCCGCCCATTCCGATTGTATACGGATGTGTCCCAATTCGGAATAGGTGCCATTCTTGGCCAAACAAGAGCTGGCAAGGAGCATATAATTGCATGTGCAAGTCGCACCCTCAATCCATCTGAAATCAATTATCCTGTCACCAAACGAGAGTGTCTTGCCATGATATGGGCCCTCCAATACTTCAAAGCATACCTGGCCGGAGTCAAGGTCACTGTAATCACGGATCACCACGCCCTACAATGGATCCGTAAATCAGATACTAAAAATGCTTTGACTGTCAGATGGAGAGAGTCGCTAGAAGAGTTTGATATTGATATTGTCTATCGTCCAGGTAAATTGCATACCAATGCTGATGCTCGTTCTCGTCTGCCCATTAACTCCTCCAATAATGACCTCCAACCAAAAGAGACACCACATACTATACTTGCCATTCATCATCAAGACTCGATGTATAACAGTCAACAAGAGCTTTTAATTTCCTTCCAAAGACAAGAGAAACCTGACTGGGTGCCATGCAAGATTTTCACGCAATTGACAAGAAGAGGTGATAAATTATTCACCATAGATGGCAAAATTATCATCACTCCACAAGCTGCACTATCCACCATGCAATCTATTCATATGGACAATGGAATTCTCCTAGCACAAAGGAAACTCATCACCACGTTTCAGCAGGTTTATTGGACTCCATCACCATATATAACTGCCAAACGCATCACAGAAGCTTGCAGAACATGTGCATTGGGAAAAGATAGAACCCGCACAGCTGGCCCTGCTGGCAAATTAATCGCCTCTAAACCATGGCATTTATTATTATTATTATTATTATTATTATTATTATTATTATTATTATTATTATTATTATATGAGATGCCGAAGTCTCCAACCAGGGTGCAGAAACACCAGCAAGATGAATCCACACAAAACACCCGGAGGCACTGGAGAGAGACTATGGCAACTTAGGAAAAAAAAAAACATATACTGTATACTGTATATATACATATATTACACACATATAACATATTATTCAGTGGAGGATATCAAGTATAAAATTAATATAATACAATAACATAGAATTAAATAATAAAATACGCCAACAACACAATCTACACTCAATGAGAGCTCTGTGGGAAAGCCCGATCGTGGCCATGGCCTTTCTCAGGGACTCGGGGCTGTTCGGCCAGGCAGCTTAGGGAACAACAACAACAACAACATTAAATAAGTTTAAAAATTAGACTTAATGCTGCAAAAAAGCATTAACTCTAGACTTAAAAATTGAGATATGAGCTGAATTGACTAGCTCATTTGGCAACTTATTCCACAAGTCAACCATGGCCGGCACAAAACACCGTGAAAACTGTGTAGTAGAAAAATTAACACTGCTAATGGCAAGATCATTAAGATTGCTTGTGAAGCTAGTTGCACGAGCCCGAACATAAGGCCCAGGCCCAGGCCATCCCCATGTATGGGATGCTGAGGGTTGTTAAAAACTTTAAATAAAAGACTAGGGGCAGCAACTTTACGTCGATGACACAGATCAAGAGACAAATTAGGTAGAATAAAACTGATAGAATTTAGTGACCTGTCAAGCAACTTGAGATGGCAGTCAACTGCTGACAACCAGACAGGTGAGCAGTACTCGAATTGTGGCAAAATAAAAGCATAAAAAGACTTGATAACTGTGGCGTCACAAGCAAATGTGTTATAAACCTTGCGAAGCAGACCAATATTTTGGAAAATGGAAGAGGAGAAAGAACGAATATGCTTTTCCAAAGTAAGTTTGGGATCCAGAGTAACTCCTAACAAACACAGAGTATCCACATTCTCAATTTGCTCGCCAGAAACTTGTAGATAAGGATGGTGAGGATCCAAGGTACGAGATCTGCTGATGATAATGGAGTGTGTTTTAGTAGCAGTTGACGTCATGGGCCCAATGGAAGGTAATCAGGGGTTTTAGTGTATAGTCTGTGTCAGAGTAAATAAGGCCAGTTCCCTCATCCCTTAATACAAGAAAAAAAAAACGTTGTAAACCAGTAATTTCAATGTTATAATCTTTTATGTGTTCAAAGTATTACATTGTATATGGGACAGAATAAAATTAGCGAAGTACAATATTATGCATATATTCTCACCTCCTTTCCAGTGTCGTAAGTCTTATGTGGCATGTGTTTGTCGGCCAAAAATATCATGCTTTTGAATCCAAACCACTGGCTTATGTAGGTGTCATCGGCTCCATTGCTAGATTTCTTCTCCTTTGTTTTTTTAGGCTCCCTTCTGAATTGTGTAATTAAGTTACTATTTTTTTCTTTCTGGCCTCAACCCTCTCCACCTTCGTATTTTCGGCGATGTCTCGCCATGCATCGGCCCTCTTAAATTTGTGTTAATAATGAACGTGGGTGGGATCCCACAGTAGATTGTACCTACAGTAACAATCAATTTGTGCCTCATTTACACTGAGAGCAATCCAGCTAGCTCTCACAAACACCTCCTCCTCCTATCCACTTCACTACACTAAACATGCACACCACACTTCATTCTTCCACACCAAAATTAAAAAAAAAAAAAAATGATGAATTGTAGCCCAGCCTCGGAGTCCCCAGGGGGGGGGACCATAAATGCCCCCTCACCCGACCGACCATCCCCTGACGACCCCACACAATTACCTGGACCTCGGCCTGTTACTCTTTCTATTAATTTCTGCAACATTCGCGGACTTTCCTCTAACTTTCACTCTGTTGAGCACCATCTCTCCTCCTACAAACCTGATCTTCTCTTCCTCACCGAAACTCAGGTGTCTGTAGCAACATCCAGCAACCCCTTCTCTGTATCCTCCTACTTTCTCTATCCTAGTTTCAAAGCCAAAGGCGGATGTTGTGCATAGGGGAGGTGTGGTGGAGTGGTCTTGCCACTGGCCTGGTAATCCAAAGGTCCCGGGTTCAAATCTCGATGTATCAATGGGAAGATATTATCGGGATGGAATTTGTGCTGCACCTAGTATCAGTGCATTACCACAAAGGACCACCGCGAAACGTCAATAAAATACCCTCATTGTTCCCTGATTAAATAGCACTGTATGAATATTCCCATATTCAAAATATGCTATAGGGGTGCAATGCCTGGTGAGTTATCTGCTCAACAGGTGGCGTTGTGTGTGTGTAAGTGTGGGAGTCCGAGTGTAGGGAGTGAGACAGTGAAGCACGGGAACGAGGTGGCTTCAGAGATGGGGTCGTTTCGGGCCATGAGTGAGCACCTTGCCTCATGTGAAGGCAAGATGACAGGTGCTCGTTGTACTCTACGTGCTTCACATGTCTCACTCCCTAGACTGGAACAAGACCTCACGGGCTTCACTGTTCATTGTAAAGCGGTGAATGTTAAGGCTCTCAGCCTATGCCCGAGAGGAAGTAAGTTGGAATATAGAAAAAAACAAAAAACAAAAAAAAATGTGCACAACAAACTCACTTGCTCTCGTGTTCCCGATTTCGACTCCTCTGAATTCTCAACTTTATGGCTCAAACTTTCCTGTCATTCTCTTACTAAATATTTCTGTGCTGTCTATCTTTCCCCTAACTCTACCAACTTTCCCAAATTCTTTGACTATCTAAACTCTACAGTGGAACACATTCTATCCATTTCTCCTTTCTCAGAAATCTCCATCTCAGGAGATTTCAACGTTCACCACCGCCATTGGCTCTCCTCTCACACTACTGATCCACCTGGTGAACAAGCCTACGTCTTTTCTATCCTAAATGACCTAGAGCAGTTAGTTCAGCAACCCACCCGTATCCCGGATCGCATCGGAGATCGGCCCAACATTCTTGACCTGTTTCTAACTTCTAACCCTTCTTCTTATACTGTCGATCTTTTCTCTCCTTTGGGCTCCTCCGACCATAAACTTATCTCTGTCACCTGTCCTATCTCTCCAGTACAGCCACCCGATCCTCCTAGCCGGCGGCGCTTGTGGCACTTTGGCGCTGCCGACTGGGAGGCTCTTCGGCAGTACTTCTTTGATTTCCCATGGAATGATTTCTGCTTCCATGGCCGAGGACCCTCGGAGAGTGCTGAACGCATTACCGAGGTAATCCTATCGGGCATGGAAGCATACATTCCATTCTCTTTCTCTCAGACTAATGCTAAAAAATCTTGGTTTACTCACGCCTGTTCTACTGCTGTCCGCAATAAGGAGGAAGCATTCAAACGGTACCGACGCCTTAAAACTCAAGACTCTCATTCTTCATATGTTTCTGCCCGGAATCAAGCCAAATCTGTTCTTCGACTTGCCAAACACTCTTTCATCAATAATAAATGCACTGAACTATCCAACTCTAGCTCTTCCCAAGCTTTCTGGCATCTAGCCAAAAACCTCTCCAACAATTCTCTTCCTCGTCTTTCCCTCCCATTTCCCACACTGATGGCACAACCATCACTTCTTCCTTTGACAAAGCTAAAACTCTTCGCTCAAACTTTTGCTAGAAACTCCACCTTGGATGATTCCGGTGCTATTCCTCCCTCTCCGCCCTCCTCTCTCTTACTTATGCCTAATATCCTAATCTCTTCTAAAGATGTACTTTCTACCCTCTCTGGGCTTAACACTAATAAGGCGTACGGTCCGGACGGTGTTCCTCCTGTTGTTCTCAAAAACTGTGCTTCCGTGCTGACTCCCTGCCTAGGCAAACTCTTTCGTCTCTGTCTATCCTCTAACGTCTTCCCTTCATGCTGGAAGTTTGCTCACATTCAACCTGTCCCAAAGAAGGGTGACCGCTCTCAACCCTCCAACTATCGTCCAATTGCTCTTATCTCTTGTCTTCTAAAGTTTTTGAAACTATTCTTGCTTCCAAATTTCTTAAGCATTTCTCTTCTCATAATCTGCTCTCAGATCGCCAGTATGGCTTCCTTAAGGGTCGCTCTACTGGTGATCTTCTTTCATATCTTACTAACTCTTGGTCATCCTCCTTTCGGGACTTCGGTGAGACTTTTTCTATTGCACTAGACATATCGAAAGCCTTCGATAGAGTCTGGCATAAATCTTTAATTTCTAAACTACCCTCCTTCGGTTTCTATCCCTCCATCTGTGCCTTTGTCTCTAATTTCCTTTCCGGCCGTTCCATAGCCGCGGTTGTGGACGGCCATTGTTCACTTCCTCACTCTATAAACTCCGGTGTTCCTCAGGGCTCTGTCCTATCTCCTATTCTCTTTGTAATTTTTATAAATGATCTCCTTAACTGTACCTTAATTCCCATCCATTCATACGCAGACGACTCAACCTTGCACTACTCCATTAGTTTTTCAGAACGCCCCAGCCAGCAATCCCTCAACGACAAACGTAATGAAGCCGTAGAACTCTTAAATTCTGATCTAAATACTATTTCCAATTGGGGCAGAGAAAACCTTGTTAACTTTAATGCTTCCAAAACCCAATTTCTCCATCTATCTACCCGTCAGGATCTCCCAGCGGACTATCCCTTATTCTTCAACAATACAAAAATCAACCCTTCATCTTCTCTCAATATTCTTGGTGTCTCTTTTTCTTCTGCTCTCATTTGGAAGGACCATATTACCAGTCTTGCTAAGGCAGCCTCCCAGAAGCTGGGTGTGCTCAACCGCCTTAGGGGGTTCTTTTCCCCTGTACAGCTTCTTGCTCTGTACAGGGGCATAGTGCGCCCTTGTATTGAGTATTGTTCACACGTGTGGGGAGGTTCCTCTCACACTGCTCTCTTAGACAAAGTTGAAAGGAAGGCCTTTCATATCATTAACTCCCGTCCACTCACCAACTCTCTGCAATCTCTCTCTCTCCGCCGCAATGTTGCATCTCTCTCGCTATTCTATCGCTACTATAATAATCAGTGTTCCTCAGAGCTATCCCAGTGCATACCACCTCCTTTACGTAGGGCACGTGGTACCCGTCTTGCAACTCAATCCCACCCCTACTCTGTGCAACTCTCCAACCCAAGAGTGAAACGTTACTCTCAAACTTTCTTCTACTCAACAGCTGAGCTCTGGAACTCTCTCCCAGAATCAGTCTTTCCCTCTTCCTATGACTTAAATTGCTTCAAACTCCGTGTGTCCAGGCATTTTGGCTCGAACGTCCCTTGATTTTGGCCCTGTCACTCTTTCAACTATGGGGGAGGCACTCGCTATAGGCAGTTATGCCTTTTGCCTCCCTCAATCACATAGAAAAAAAAAAAAATAAAAAAAAATGTTACCGTCTGTTTCCCTGGTCCACCCTGATTTCTCCGTACAGTATGCTCCGTGTCCGCCTAGCCTGTGTACACACATGTGTGCCAGATGTTTACCACATATCAGTTAACAAAGTTGTACCAACACAAACTTTGTCTCCTTTACAACAACAACTTGTTGTTGTTGTGTGTTAGTTTGTTGTTGTTGTTCCCCAAGCTGCCTGGCCGAACAGCCCCAAGGCCCCGAGCAAGGCCAAGGCCACAACCGAGCGCCCCCACAGAACCCTCCCCGCCGACCACAATAAAGCCTGGGTGACCGAAGCCACTCCATGGCGGGGAGCTGAGGAGGGCGCGGAAACGCCCGGGAAACCAAAGCCCCACCCAGGGCCCCGCGCCCCTCAGCAATTATGAAGAGAAAGTTGAGGGGCAAAGGAAAAATGTGACGCTCCGGCTTCCAATCTTGATAGATTGGGAGGTCAATCCACAGAAGAGACGCAGTCACTTGAGATCCAGAAAATAAATAAGCAAAAGGAACAGTCAGAGCAAGCTATGGGTATGGCAGAGATCGCTCAGTTCTCACTCTGATAGACCAGCCCATCACCACATGACTAGAACCCAATCCTCTCAGCATCAGCTAGGAAAGGCCCTAGAAAGCCGCCTTTGGCGAGGGGATAGCTCCCCTATTTCAACTCCTTTCGGGGTTGGGCACCCGCCCATGCAGAATCTGTCCCCCGTTCTAAACACCTCCAACACCCGGTCTTACATTCTGAAATCACGAGGTTGCTACTTTTTTTTCGCCAACGGTGGTAAAGTGACGAGGTTAGTTAGAATGGAGTCCATGGACACCTGCAAGATTGCTAGCTTACAGGTGAGCAGAAAGGAGAAGCGAGACCCCAAGAACAATAGGAAACAACATCTACTTAAGCACCCTATGACTCCAGGAATTTCCCATACTCTATGGAACACAGAGCGAGGTCACCTAGGACAGTCACCCCGGGAAAAAGGAAATCCTGTGACCCTATCACAGCTCAGCTTTCAAACCATGTCCGCCATCACCAGCCACCATTTGTCCAGCCACCAGATTTGCATTATAACGAACAAATGTTTATGCAAATGATACATCAAAGACCTGCATGCTACCGGAAGAAGTGGAACTAATCAACTCTACAAGTTTTGATGGTCCTGGAGAACTATCAACCATAGCGGAGAGACAAATAAGAGTTGAGCTATTACAAAGTTTGCCAATGAACCTCAATTATGAACTAATCACTATAATCACCATTATGTCTGTATTACACTAAGTAACTACCACCTAGGTATTAAATAAAATAACTATTATCACTATGTATCTAATAATAGTCACCATGTATGTTTAGTTAAGTATTAATCACAACAACTCTATCACAACGATTCACAATACCCCTTTAACAATGAGTTCCTATAAGTGAGAGACAAGAAATAAGTCAAACATTGTTTCAACGAAACTGTAGAAAAAGCAAGCAAACATCCACTGGGGTAATGTCCTTAAGTCTGAAAAGTCCGGGGCATCTACCAGCAGTGGAAAATTGTCTCACCCTTCCCCCTGCCCCTGAGAATACGGCGAACCTGCTGTGTGTCCTCCTGAAGTACGGATCCTGAAGTCCTGATTGTGAGAAGCAGTTCCTCCTGAAGTCCTGCCCTGTGGATCTACGTTCAACGTCGGCCAGACTTGCTCTCGAACCTCTACCCTCCTATCTTACCCTAAGTGTCTCAGAGTATCTTACGTTGTGATTATTGTTGTAAAGGTAAGGTAAAATATGTGAATATTACAGTGGTAATTTATATATAGATCTGTGTCCAAGATCCTTATTTATTGCGTATGTGTTAATCCCTCAGAATTCATATTAATTGCTATATAGATCTGTGTCCAAGATCTAGTGTTAATCTTTGATATTTAACTCTCATAGAATGTAGTACGCATACGTTACATACTCGTATTAATTAATTCACTTAGCCAAATACTCACAGATTTTCCTTGTATATGTCTTTTCTATTATGTATGTTACAAGTTGAAGTTGAAGTGTATTTCGTGTATTTATTCCCTTCCTAAATAATATTTTTACCTAAAACCTATGCCCAATTTCATATTTCTGTTTAGCTCAGTTCCCCCTCTTTGAGAAGATTTGTTATTAATTAATTATTTACTTTCTTCGAGGTCCGTAAATCTAGGCTTGTTTGATTAAGCGTAAACTTAATTATTATATGAACCGCATTCCCGTTCATTCTATTATTGATGTCGATAATTCTGATTCTTCTTGTCTAGGAATTCTAGTCTTGCATAGGTATGTTATCTAATTATTCATCATTTGAAGACACCGCTGATTGTGTGAATTCTTTTTAAGAATCTGCTAACTAGTTCAGATCAGACTCTTTTCATACTTTATCGGGTATTTTTATTAGTACAACTTCGTTGTGTATGCCATTTACTTATAATTAATATTACACTAATTATTCGTACACGCTAATTTTATTCTAAGCGTTTTCCAGTACTAATTAACTACGATAGTTTTGTTAATTGTACATTGTCGTTACTTTCGCTTAAGAGATATTAATCTTTTATACATTCATTATCAGAGGTTCAATATTAAATCTGAATTCTTCGACCCGAGATATTATTATTATTGCATATAATCGGTTGACGAAATATTTGTTCATATTATTATGGTTTGCTCAAATTAAGATAAGTACGTAGTGAATTATACAAAAATAATTCATCATACCTTTCCCATTAGTTTCAGTTGATTCTCTCGAATACTAAGATTACAATCGCCCTAATTAATAGTAAACAAAATTTCCAAGACCGCAGTAACTAGCATGATCTGAGTCATCTACCTGGTCGGACTATCACCACCCGTGCTAATTAACCTACACGCACGCCCCCCCCCCCCCCCCCGCCCCCCCCCCCGTGAGCGTTTACCCAACTTGACATCCGTGCGCCATTCTCTATTTCTCAATTCTGTTCATTCTCTCGTATTCAGGGAGTCTTTATTAGTTTACTTCCTTGAAGAATAAATATGCGTTAGACACTCAACTCACATAAATATTATTATCAAGGGTTGATTCTATAGGTAATGTGTTTATTCTACATATGCATATTTCCTATCTATATTTCAATAATATATTCATATTCCATGTGATTAATTAGAGACTGATATTTATGATCAAATGCATTCAATGTGATGCTTATTATTCCTTATAATAATTAAGTTAACCCTCAGTCCTCACTTCCGAGCTCGATACACTCGTGACTTTAATATTGCTATGATTATGGCATGCATCGAGAAATCAGGAGCCTATAGTAAGAAATAATATGAAGATTAAAACACCTTACGAGCGGCCTATGCGGTTTATTTATGTGTACCGCACAGCGGGGTGTTTTTAGCCAAAATAGGGCTGTTTACGTGATCATTTTCATGCCTAAATAAGACCCAGAACGTAAAACAAGTACCTATCCCTGAAAGGGCATAAACAGAGCTTTCGAATGACACCATAACGATCCTTGTATGATGGATAGTTTTCTTGCAATAACCGTGCAACGCGAGTGCAAAAAGCAGGTAATTCGGTACTTTCAGTACATAATTGAGTATGTAGCGAGTGAGAGAGGGAGGAGGGAGCTGAGATTTGTGTCAGTAGGTTCGCCGCGGTGGTCTGGAGCAGTCATACGCTCGCTAGTCTCCTGCCACCACTTGTCTCTCTCTCTCAGCCACATTACGTGCTGAAATTGCCACTCGAGTTATGTCGAGCGCCGCCACATAGTCCAGCTTTTTTTAACTCGACTTATGTTGCTCGCCGCTAAATAAGGGTTAATATATAGCCATATGCCATTGAATATACTAAATGTGTATAATTTACATGTGTGTTGTCATTGTGTTCAGTAGCACCTGATTGAGTACCTATTTGGTGATTAAGAACGTGTTCGACGTGTTCCTGTTGAGGATATTTATCGTCTATAAGTCCAGAATTGGATTTTAGTGAAGACTGATTAACGGGATAGAAATATTATATCCTGGCATAGCAAAATATAACCCAGGTTGTATACAGTAGATTAGGGCTAGGAAAGGTAAAAAAAAGTGGTGCATACCCATGCTCAGTATGCAGAAAAGGGGTGGGCACGAACTCAATATACAGTAGTGTAGCGTCTGCCGCAGCTGCGTAAATCACAGGAGGAAGTACTGCATTAGAATAAAGGGACCTCTGCCAAGGAAGAATTCCGAAATTGAGAAATGTATATACATAGTATGCAAAGGTGAGCTTGTATCCAATGACCGGCTTGAGAGTGTTATCTTTGGCAATGAGGCACTGGAGATGGTGGATGAGTTTTGCTACTTGGGTGATATCATCTCTGCCGGTGGTGGGACCGAGGCCGCCACTCTCGCCAGAATAAGATGAGACTGGGGAATGTTTAGAGAAATTTTGTCACTGCTCACCATGAGAAGACTCCCCCTCCCCTTGCAGGGAAAGGTGTATGCTTCATGCGTTAGAAGTGCAATGACATATGCTTCAGAAACGTGGCTTGTCAAAGCGGATGATATCAACAGAATGGAACACAATGAGATGAGAATTGTGAGGTGAATGTGTGGTGCCAACCTGCAAGATAGGATAACAAGTAAAGAGCTAAGGAGAAGGTTAGGTATCAAGAGTACCAGTGATGTGATGCATAGTAGCAGGCTTGGATGGTTTGGGCATGTGGAGAGGATGGATGAACAAAGCTGGGTGAAAAGATGCAAGTCCATGAATGTAGAGGGAGCTGCACCAAAGGGGTGGACCAAAAAAGACGTGGGCTTGGACTTTGCGATTTATATTAAATCAAAGAACCTGATCAGTGAGGCAGATCTTAACAGGGTTGCCTGGAACGCCGCCATTAGGACGTGAGACCGATGCCGCGTTTTGTGTGGCTCCGGTTTGACACCTTGTCTTGGTGGCAGCGGTGGTGTTGGCTGTAATGTGGTATTTATGGTAGACAAAACAGTTACTGATCTATACACGTTCACAACCTGCTAAACTTATTAACGTTTTACTTCCCCAGGTGTTGAGGTTGTTGCAGGATGTTGGGTACGTGGGTGTTGGTGGCAGCAGTGGTGTTGGCTGGATTATGGTGGCTCTCTCGGCGTCACCACCATCACTGGGCCGACCTGGGGGTACCATCGGAACAGGGCCTACCCTTCGTCGGATCAAGCTTGGATATGCTTATAAAGAGGAAGCTTATGTGGGACATACATCAAGAGGTAAATCATTAGTGGTTTCATAATATACATACAGGTCTTGCTCACTATCAGATGCCACAATTTACGATATCATTATAGGTTTTTAGGTGTTTGTGTTTTGTCTGGTCAGAGAACACATCCCCATTTACTCCATTAATTTTAAGGTTCGCTATACGATCCTTCTATTTAAGGTGGGCTGGACGTATTGTTATCCTCCTTTCTATATCATGTTATCATATTTTTAGCCTCCTCCTTAGACCTCCATCAAACTTAAAAAAACAGCCCCCAAGATATAATGTACATTTTTCGAAAGAAAAATGTCCCGGCTAATGGCCGGTTCCTCTTAAATTACAGGCTCGTTATCGCTCGCCAGGAAAAAAATGACACCTAAGTGACACAACAAATCTTAATATTGACAAAAAATGGGGCGAAAGGTTTCAAAATCGCCAAACTAATGGGCCGAACGTCATAAAATCTGAAAACTGTTGGTACTAAACGTGAGGAAGAAGGGTGACCAAACAAACTACCCATCTCCCCTTAAGATATATCGAGGGTGACCTGTACTATGGTATATATCGAGGGTGACCTGTACTATGGTATATATCGAGGGTGACCTGTACTATGGTATATATCGAGGGTGACCTGTACTATGGTATATATCGAGGGTGACCTGTACTATGGTATATATCGAGGGTGACCTGTACTATGGTATATATCGAGGTGACCTGTACGATGGTATATATCGAGGGTGACCTGTACTATGGTATATATCGAGGAGGGTGACCTGTACTATGGTATATATCGAGGGTGACCTGTACTATGGTATATATCGAGGGTGACCTGTACTATGGTATATATCGAGGGTGACCTGTACTATGGTATATAAAGGTCTCACTGATTCAAGTGTAAATTACCAAAGATTAAGGGGGCCCACCTCGTTTTTGGTTTATTCTCTCTCTCTCCCTCTTTATCTGGGTTATATCCATTCGGCCCCATTCAGCCTACTGTTTTAAGACGTTTATCCCCATCCAGGTGTTGATTGTTTCTTGGCGAGCGGTAGCGAGCCAACATATTTTTTAGATACGTTTTTGACCGCAGGCTAAATTATTTTTCGATTGAAAAATATCTCCGGCGAAGCCTGATTTCTTGATACAATGCTGGCTCGCTGTCGCTCGCCAGGAAGAAATCGACACCTGGATGGGGATAAACGTCTTCAAGCAGTAGTTTGATTGGGGTCGAATGGAAACAAGCTAGAAAAAGAGAGAAAAGGAGAGAAAGAAAAGCAGGTGACCCCCATAAACCAATAGACCCTAGTTGGCCCCTTGAGGAATATGCCTCATTGTTAACCCTTTATTCTAGTTAGCATTAAGGGGGAGGTAGTTGCTTGTTCTGGACCCCCTTCTCCCTCATGTATAAAATATTTGTTTTGGGATTTTAAGACGTTAATTTTGTTTGTTCGTCGATTTTGAGACCTTTCGCCCCATTTCTTTTTCAATATTAAGAGCTTTCATGTTAATTAGGTGTCAATTTTTTCCTGATGAGCGAAAGCGGGCCTGTAATATTAGTAGTGAACGGCCTTCGTCCGGGACATTTTTCTACCGAAAAATTTACAAATTTTTCTTGAAATAGGGTCTAGGGGGTTCTTTTTTAAAGCTTAATGGAGGTCTAGCGAGGAAACTCAAAAATATAGTAATATATAAATATATAGACCAAAAACCAAGCACTACCCCCTTAAACGATTTCATACAGCTTAGGAAGGATCTGCGGGAGTTAAAAGGGTAAAGACTAACTCAAGCAATCCTCAGACTTTCATAGACTCTTCCAAATCTGAATAAAATCGTATTTTAAAAATCCAGAAAATACAAAAGTAATGCACCCTTATAATTCTAAGATGGTTAACCCCTTCAGTACCGTCGATATATTTGTTATCATATTCTGGCTACTACAAATCAATTATATTCAGTTCAGGAAGGATCTCTAGCAGTTGTAGAGGCTTCGAACTGTCTCATTCAACCCTTTCAAGTACCACAGACCCTTTCTAAGCTGCATAACATTGTCTAAATCTGGCTAGAATATAATATAACATACGTCGCTGGTATAGTCGGCCTAATAAGTCATGTCTCGGCACCAAGTATGTTTTTATCAATAATTGGTATCAGCAATATCTAAGCTTTATTTGTTCATATCGAGTGAAATATACAAACATGTTCCTACACTTACCCACCCTATTCAACATCTGACAGACATTAATACAGCACAGAGCAAGCCTAACATAATGACAGCTGGGCCATGACTTATTAATGCGACTGTACAGAAGGTGTTATTGCTCACCATTATATGTTGTATTCACTAGGGGTACTGCTGTAAGTAGGGCTGGTCCTATCCAGAGTGAGGTTTGGCATCCTCTACCCAGCCTTAAAGGGGGGTGACCTGCTGATTTTTTCTCTCTGGCTTATATCCATTCGGCCCCATTCAGCTTACTATTATGTTCTCTCCACCAACCAACTTTACTCCTAAACTCGATTAATGAAATTAACAAACACATGTGGCAGTCCGGGGATTCGAACCTAGGATGCTCACATTGAAAATCAACACACTTATGCATTGCACCACAAAGACAGTTATAACAATTATAATTTATATTATATATTTGTTTATTCAATATATATCATATTTTGGATAATGCGTTAGACAGCTGGCTATATTTGTACATTTTTCGATAGAAAAATGTTTCTGGCGAAGCCGGATTTCTCAATAAAATGCTGGCTTGCTATCGCTCGCCAGGTAAAAGTCGACACCTGGATGGGGATAAATGTCTTAAAACAGTAGGCTGATTGGGGCCAAATGGATACAACCAAGAAAGATAAATAAGCAGGTCACCCCCCTTAACCGTTTCTGTCTGTCTCTTTTACTGTCCTACTTTTCCTTCAGGGGGCAGGTGGCTAGGAATCCTCCTCCCCTTGTAAATTTCTCCTACTCAACGAGACAGAGAAAGGGGCGAGGGAACGCGAAAGTGGTCCCGGACGCTAAGAATTGGAACTTCAAAGGTTTCTGTTTGGACTCTGTCTCGAGTTGGCCACCCCCAGCAATGGGGTATGTGTCTGAGTATATACTGTACATGACAACCCAGTCATGTCATTGAATGCAGTACTGTTGAAACTTTCAAAATACGCCTAGATAAATATCTCGCTCTTAATCCATGATTAACTGCGTTTACAAATGAATAGCAGCACTTTTTATTGAACTACCGTTATATTAGTCTCCCATAGTTTAGCTACAAGCAGTCTCGAAAGGATCAATATATATGTTGTTGCTTGTTTTCCTTTGTACATATAAATACATACATACATACTACTGCAAGTACTCACGACGATAATTAATGGTACATCTGTGCGTTATGTTTGTTATCTTCAACTATAAGTAATGTACTAAGTAATAATAGTAATGGTATTGATCATTAGTAGGATGGTTATAATTATGTTTGTTATCTTCAACTATAAGTAATGTACTAAGTAATAATAGTAATGATATTGATCATTAGTAGGATGGTTATAATTAAATATTTAACTGTAATTATCAATTTCAGACATACAACCGTCATAGAGGATCGAAATATTATGGTTTCTACGAAGTGACTAAACCCTCCTTGATGATATCTGATCCAGATTTATTGAAACGAGTACTTGTGAAAGATTTTGATCATTTCGTTAACCGACGTTCATTTGGAGAGTATAAAGACTCTATTACGTTTGAAATGTTGAGCATGAAGACTGACCAGGAGTGGAAGGTCCTTCGTTCAATCATGTCACCAACTTTCTCCTCCGGCAAGATGCGCAGAATGTATCCACTAGTGTGCAGTATTGCCGACACACTCGTCACCTCTTGTCTCAAAGATGTGCTCACTAATCCGGTTCTAGATATGAAAAATCAGTACGGCAGGTTCATCATGGATACGACTGCATCCTGTGCCTTTGGAATTGAGTGCCATTCACTCACTGAAGAAAAACCAATCTTTGCTCAAAAGGCCGAGCAATTTTTCACCTTCAACGCTTTTGCAATGTTAAAGATGTTCATGATGATGTTGCTACCATTAAAGATATCAAGAGCCCTGGGACTAAGCTTTGATAGTCCGGCAATCGACTTCTTCAAAGAGGTGACCGAGAAGACCATTAGTGAGCGGCTGGCGGGACAGAAACGAGGCGACTTTCTGGACATGATACTGGAGGCCCGGGAGGCGGAGGGGAAGGAGGAGGGGGGAGAGGATGAGGGTGGAGCTACTAAATCCACCATCTCAGCCAAGAAAGGTCTGTATTATTTTTCATTATTGTTATGCCGGGCAATAATTCTTGCCCGATTAAGTCAGTTCACTCTTTCCACCCTAGGAAAGCTTTTTAGAACTATAACACTCAGCAGGAACACAGCTGACTCTAAGTATATAATTAGCAATCAACTTAATCTCTACCAGTGATACAGAATATACAACTGGGTTTCACAAGTTTTTATTTCACTTTATAGTTAGGGCACGAACACAGATAATAATAACTAAGTTGTATCTATTTGGAAATACGCTCAATCATATACAAGGAATAAATAACACTATTCGTATATTAAGTGCGAACAATAATATAGTTGTTCTTCATTAACAATAAGTTAAAAATTAATGTAATATGATGAATATACATACATAGCATAAACGTACACAGAGCGGTTAGTCTCGAATAATAACTGATATCCTGAGGTATAAATAAACGCGAGGTATAGCGTGAATCTAGGTAGGTAAATAGTACTGAGGTCATACAATTTCAGTGATGGCAATATATGTAATTAAGGATATCAGATGATGGATAAATAGCTTGTAAGTTATTAGTATAGAGAGAAGGTTTAATTCTCTAATAACGCATGTGGTTAGAATTGTAAATAGTAGTTCGAGGAGCTGAGAAAAATAAATATTAGCCTCGTGTGAAATGCTGAGTCCTTGTCGTTGAAATATTAACGCGATGTCGACGACAATAGAATTGACAATGAATTCAAATTAATGCTTAAACTGGGTTTGAAGTCAGGAAGCATAAATATAACGGGTCTGACTAAGAGACAAAATACATTACACTCTCTGTGAACATTTATCCATGATTACATACCCTGCTAATCATATTAACATAGAATAAGATCTGTTAGGGGTTGTTCACAGTATTTACGTGTAATGTGCGGGTATTTATACCGAACGAATATAGATATAAACCTTAGTGGTAATATATGAATATATATTACGTAGTATATACTGTATATATATATCAATCCCAAGACAGAGTTTGGATGTTCTCTTGACACGAGTAACAATTGCTAAAAGGTGAGAATAATAGATCTCAGATGTCTACATTAGATTGAACACATAACATATCCGATATAACCTTTGCAATAATCACGAAACGCATATGAATAACAAGAAACACTTATTTTAAGTTGGAGTATAGTGGAAAGCAGCCTTTGAAAGATCTGGGCACACGTTGGGCAACTAAGTGCGTTGTCCGTCTCGCCTGTTTACACCAGGGGGACAAATACCTTCACACGGTAATTATAGCACAGGTCACTTCCGGTCCAGCACCACACACTCGTTCTTGTCCAGTACTCCTAACTGCTTGAAGGGTGTGTTTTAAGGGAATTCTGGCTAGTCCCTACGGAAGTACTTTCCGGGTTGACTTGGTCACGTATACTCCCACACAGAATTACCATGTGACACAGTGAATCAACTTGCCTAACTTTATCCTGTTTTTCATCAGGTAGTATTATACTTTATAGATAGTGACATGGCTGATGCGTTTCGGAACCTGAGAGGCATGAGAAATACAGTTTCTGGTTTATTGCGTGGTTATCATTCTAGTCTTAAAAATACAATGCATATATGGTTATGTAGATAATGGTATCCTTTATTTATTTATGTGAAAAGTAGATAGCCTAAAGCTTAGATCAGTACATAAACAAATATTTACAGTATTGTAGGTCTCTCTCTATTTACAGGCTTTTATGCAGCGGTCTGGTTACTAGCTTGCATATCTTGGCTGTAGTTGTTGTCTCACCTAGCATTGATAATGGTGGGTATATCCGCCAGTGTAGATGGATGGAAACGGAGGGGGTTGATGCCGCATTTCCATAAAGTCTGCTTCCTCATAATCCCAATCCGGGCCAGGTGCGGGCGGCCATTGTTCATCTGGCGCCCGAGGGTCATTAATAGGAAACTGTGGTGGATGTTGAGATACGTATCTTAATCCTTACCCTGCGGGTGATGTTCTGGAACGCATAGGCAATTTACAGCAATTTCCAGGCTTTAAAAGCCTGTAAAAGCCGTAGAAATTGAGTGTCAGTGGGCGGGAGCGTGAGGGACCTCCCTCCGACCCTCAGAGCAGCTAGCCGCTCACTGAGGGAGACTGTGTCTTGCGCAGCTGTCTCGACAGTGTTGAAGAGCAAGCGAGAGCTAATAATTAGCGAGTTTCCCCGAATGTCTATGGCAACGCTGCGGGTGAACCCCGCCACCTACGAAGCTCGTTCTGGTGTAATTTTGAAGCTATTTTCGCCTAGTTTTCAGCAGAATACAGTTAATTTAATGCAGATACTTGATTAATTATTCAGGAGTGCCTGAATATGCCCTAAATAGCGCAAATAAGCCCGCAGAGAAAGGGTTAAGGATTCAAGTGAGGCTCGTTTTCTAATTTGCTGTGATACGGGTGACTGACGCAGGTGGTTAAGGTTTTTTAAGGGAGACTGTTTCCGGTGTCTCTTCCGGTGCGTTATGGTCGCAATTCTGCATGTTGAGGTTATTTGTTCTTCAGATTGCGAGAACGGGCTCGTGGTATTTGTTGGCATAATATTTTCCAGCGCCATCATCTCAATTATGATGATACCCTTTATGTCACTTTATTATGGATACCATTGGACTATTCTATTCAGACTTTCTGGATCTAGTATTGGCTTCATTCCGGGCAGAAACATAGGAAGAATGAGATTCTTAAGTTTGAAGGCGTCGGTACCGTTTGAATGCTTCCTCCTTTTTGTAGACAGCAGTAGAACAAAAGTGATTAAACCAAGATTTTTTTGCATTAATCTGAGAGAAAGAAAATGGAATGTATGGCTCCATGCCTGAAAAGATTAATTCGGTAATGCGTTCAGCACTCTCCGAGGGTCAACAGCCACGGAAGCAAAAATCATGAGATCGGAAGTCAAAGAAGTACTGCCGAAGTGCCTCCCAGTCGGCAGCGCCAAAGTGCCACAAGGGCTGCCGGCTGGGAGGATCGGGTGGCCGTACTGGAGAGATAGGACAGGTGACAGATATATTTTTATGGTTGGAGGAGCCCAAATGAGAGAACAGATCGAATGTATAAGCAGAAGGGTTAGAAGTTGGAAACAAGTCTAGCATGTTGGGCCAATCTCCAAAGCAATCTGGGATGCAGGTGGGTTGCTGAACCAACTGTTCTAGGTCATGTAGGATAGAAAAGATGTAGGCTTGTTCACCAGGTTGGTCAGTGGAATGAGAGGAGAGCCATTGGCGGTGGTGAATGTTGAAATCTCCTAAGATGGACATTTCTGAGAAAGGAGAGATGAATAGGATGTGTTACACTTAAGAGTTTAGATGTCAAATAATTTGGGGAAGTCACTGGAGTTGGGGGAAAGACAGGCAGCACAGAATTATTTAGTATGAGAGTGACAAGATAGTTTGAGCCATAAAGTTGAGAATTCAGAGGAGTCGAAGTCGGAAACATGAGAGCAAGTGAGTTTGTTGTGTACATATACACAACAACCGCCTTTGGCTTTGAAATAGGATAGAGATAATAGGAGGGTTCAGAGAAGGGTTTGCTGCCAAAAAAAATCAACAATTTTTCATCCTTGTCTTTCCCTCCCCTTTTCCACTCTGATGGCACTACCATCACGACATAAATACATAAATACATCTTGGAAGTTATTCGAAACCACTTACCTAAAAGCAGTGCAAGACTGCATACCATCGAAAATAAGGCGTCCAGGCCATAATAATAAGCCCAAATGGTGGAATAAAGATATTTCAAACTGCCTGCTTGCTAAAAAATTTGCTAATGATAGATTAAAATCCTCACAAAATGACGAAGAACGGGTGAAATTTGTAGAGCTACGACGCAAAGCCAAAAAGTTAATTAAGCAAAGTAAAAAGACCTTAGAGTTACATATTGCGAATCAAAGTAAAACAAACCCGAAAGAATTCTATAGTTATATCAGAAAGAAAAAAGTAGTTACTTCAACTGTTGGACCGTTAGTCGATGAAAAAGGAGAATACACCAAAGACGAAGTACAAATGAGTAATGCCCTCAATACCTTCTTTGCATCAGTTTTTACAACAGAAGACCTCAGTGATATCCCTACACCATCGCCGATTCAGATTGATAATTCAGATGTTCTAAGCAATATCACCGTTACAGAGAGAGAAGTATTGAATTGTTTAGATAAACTCAAGGTAAATAAAACGCCAGGACCTGATACAATCTCGCCTAGAGTTCTAAAGGAAGCTAAGAATGAGCTCTCCAAACCACTGACATTACTATTCAATAAATCCTTGCAGTCTGGAACTATGCCTGATCAGTGGAAGCTAGCCAACGTAACACCGATATTCAAAAAAGGCAGCAAATCCCTACCCAGTAACTATCGTCCAATTAGCTTAACCTCAGTTGTATGTAAAATGCTAGAAACGGTCATACGAGACAGACTCGTAAATCACTTAGAGGAAAATAACATACTTAAAGATACTCAACACGGCTTTCGTAAAAAACGTTCCTGTTTAACAAACCTCTTAGACTTCTTCCACGATATCCTCAACCTCTACGATGAGAGTAAAGCTGTAGATATTATATACCTTGATTTTCAAAAGGCCTTTGACAAAGTTCCCCACAAACGTTTACTGCTAAAACTAAAAGCGCATGGAATACAAGACGGTGTGTTGAAATGGATAGAAAATTGGCTCAGCAACAGAAAGCAAAGGGTAGTCATAAACGGTAAGGCATCTAAATGGACCAATGTAAGTAGCGGGGTACCCCAGGGATCGGTACTAGGACAAATTCTCTTTCTAATTTACATCAACGACATAGATGAGGGTCTCACCTGCACAATCTCAAAATTTGCTGACGATACAAAAATTGCAAATAGCGTACTCTCAAAAGAACAAGTTGACGATATGCAACACAATCTAGATAAATTGTCATGTTGGGCCCAAATTTGGCAAATGAGTTTCAATGCGGATAAATGTAAAGTACTACATGTCGGATACCTAAATGAGAAAGCAAACTATTCGATGAATGGCACTCAGCTTAAGAATGTAAACAGAGAAACTGATCTGGGAGTAACAATATCGAGTAACCTAAAACCGAGTCAACAATGTTCAGAAGTTGTTAAGAAGGCAAACAAAATAATTGGCTTTATAGGCAGGTCATTTGAGCATAAATCCAAAGAAGTTATCCTAACCCTTTACAATTCCTTAGTCCGCCCTCTTCTGGAATACTGCGTTCAATCCTGGTGCCCTTATTACCAAAAAGATATAAACAAGCTAGAACGAGTTCAACGTAGAGTTACCAAAATGATACCTAGCCTAAAGAACAAACCATACGAAGAGCGTCTTAGAGAATTAAATCTATTTCCTTTAACCCAGCGCAGATTAAGAGGCGACTTAATTCAAGTGTTCAAAATCATCAAAGGCATCGACAATATGAACTGTAGTAAGTACTTCACTATCGACCAATCTAATTACACGCGGGGAAACGGTTGCAAAATTATTGGTAAATCTTTTAACTCGCACGAATTTAAGAATTTCTTCTTCAATCGAGTTGTCAACTTGTGGAATGGGCTTCCCCGAGACGTTATAGACTGCAGCACCGTTGATTCATTTAAACTCCGCCTAGACAAATATCTCGCATCAAACCCGCGACTGACTGCGTTTGTAAATGAATAACTTTATCCTCCCCTCAGTTACTAACCCATATGTCCCCTACTAACTTCCTAGTCCTGCCACGTTAGTGGCAGGGCAGTAGTTCCCTTTCCAATGTTCCCTTACCCACTCTAAACCACTGTTTGGACACTTGATCCTCAGTGTTTTGGAGGACAAGCAACCTAGAAGGGTCACTAGACCTGTTGTTGCTTGATTTCCTTTGTACCCCTTTGTACCCTTTGTACCTCTTCATCTGACAAAGCTGAACTTTTCGCCCAAACCTTTGCTAGAAACTCCATTTTGGATGATTCCTGTGCTATTCCTCCCACGCCACCCCCGTTTCTCCTACTTATTCCTAATATCCTAATCTCTTCAAAAGATGTACTTTCTACCCTCTCTGGGCTTAATGCTAAGAAGGCGTACAGTCCGGATGGTGTTCCTCCTGTTGTACTAAAAAACTGTGCTTCCATGCTAATTCCCTGCCTAGGCAAACTGTTCTGTCTCTGTCTCTCCTCTAACGTCTTTCCTTCTTCCTGAAAGTTGATTTCATTCAACCTGTCCGAAAGAAGAGTGACCGCTCTCAGCCCTCCAACTATCATCCAATTGCTCTCACTTCTTGCATCACTAAAGTTTTTTAAACTATTCTTACTTTAAAATTTCTTAAGCATTTCTTTTCTCATAATCTACTCTCAGATCACTAGTATGGCTTCCTTAAGGGTCGCACTACTGGTAATCTTCTTTCATATCTTACTAACTCTTTGTCATCCTCCTTTCGGGACTTCGGTCAGACCTTTTCTATTGCACTAGACATATCGAAGGCCTTCGTCGTAGATTCGGGCTCAAACATCTAATTTCTAAACTACCATCCTTTGGTTTCTATCCCTCCATCTGTGCCTTTATTATAAATTTCCTTTCTGGCCATTACATAGCTGCGGTTGTGGATGGCCGTCATTCGCTTCCTTATCCTATCAACTCCAGTGTTCCTCAGGGTTCTGTCCTATCTCCAATTATCTTTCTAATATTCATTAATGATCTTCTTAACTATAACTCCAGTCCAATCCATTCATATGTTGATGACTCTATCTTACACTATTCAACTAGTTATTCAGAACGCCCCAGCATGTAATAACTCCACACTCACGTTAGCTGGCCTTGGCATGCCTATCTTCTGATCTGTCATTCATTTCGAATTACTTTCAATGCTTCCAAAACCCAATTTCTCCATTTAACTAACCGTCAGGAACTCCTAAAGGCATACCCCTTATACTTCAACAATACAAAAATCAACCCTCCATCTTCTCTCAGTACTCTCGGTGTCTCTATTTCTTCTGATCTCTCTCGGAAAGACCATATTACCACTCTTGCTAAAACGGCTTCACAGAAGTTGGGTGTGCTCAACCGCCTCAGGTGGTTCTTTACCCCCACACGGCTTCTTGCTCTATACAGGGGCACAGTGCGTCCATGTATTGAGTATTGTTCGCATGTTTGGGAGGATCCTATCACACAGGACTCCTAGATAAAGTAGAAAAGATCAAAAGCCTCTCATCTCATTAACTCACATCCACTCACTGATTATCTGCAATCTCTCTCTCTTCGCCGCAATGTTCCATATCTCTCGCTCTTCTACCGCTATCACAATAATCAATGTTCCTCAGAGCTCTCACAGTGTATACAACCTCCTCTATGTTGAGCATGTATCACCTGTCTTGCAACACAATCCCACCCCTACTCTGTGCAACTCTCCAACCCAAGAATTTAACGATGTTCCCAGTTCTTCTTCTATCCAACAGCTGAGTTCTGGAACTCTCTCCCTGATTCCATGCATAAAAGCACTCACCGAAGTCATCTGGGAATCCTTGGGACAGGGGTAAATAAGGGGAAGAATGCCGTCGATACAGTATCGACGCAGGGGCTGAGCGTTATATAAATTGCCGTCGAACATGTCTCGACGCTGGGGTTGGAGGGGTTAACTAACTAAATATTATTTCAGTGTTGACGGACCGTTCGATAGTGGCTCAGTGTGTGTTGTTCCTGGTGGCGGGTTATGACACTACGGCCTCCACTCTGGCCTTCGCCTCACATCTCCTGGCACAACACCCCGAGGAGCAGCAGCGCCTTCGTCAGGAACTGCAGGAGCTGGTACAGCGGGAGAGGGAGCTAACGTATCAGGGGGTTATGGAGGCAAAGTTCCTGGACGCCTGTATCAACGGTCAGTCTGTAGAACTACTAATATGTCTTTATTAAATGAACCAATGAAAAATATATATTAGGTAAATAATTTATGAGAATACTCAATTCCGTTGTAATAGATTCGAAAACTTAAAACCACAACTATATATATATATATATATATATATAATTATATATATATATATATATATACTGTATATACCGTATATACAGTATATATATATATATATATATATATTTTTTTTTAAAGGCAAACAAGGTTAAAAGAAATAGCAATTTCAGCGTTAGATATTTTATCATTCTGAGTGTCTAGGTTTCGGATTAATCTTCGTTGAGGTTCAGTGAGCAGGTGGATAAGGTTAGCAAAGTTCATGGTGGTTCGACGTTTTGCTAGGTATCTAGCATCTTCAAGGAATGATTACAATGTTCAAAAATACGGGTATATATACACATGAGGGAACAGGGGGCAAGGAGTGGGCAGAGCTACTGCGTGTTTGGTGGCGTGCCATTGGTTGAGGGTAGCCGTCCTGCGAGATACGCGCTACTCCTTGTCTGTGGTTGGCTGGGGGTGGGCGAAGTTGACGTTGATAGGCTGTTGGAAGTCATCAGGGCAGAGGGCTGCATTCTGGCTTGCGTGGATATCTGGGGCGCGGGAGGGAGGTAAGGGACAGCACGCGTAGCAAGGTAGTGGCGTTTAGCAGAAAGTAATTTTTGTAGATCCAGTATTTGCTTGTCTGTGTTGGGGCTTAAAGCTTGGATATAAAGAGCTTCAAATATAGAGAGTCTTCTGGGGTCATTTTCTTTGTCAATTATGGAGGTGTGTTTTTTTAAATTGTTGCGGGTAAGGGCGGGGTGGTTAAGGGAGAGGTAGTGGTCTTTAACCCTTCTTTGGCGGCGCGCAACTTATATCGTGTGAAATAAATATGGACTAAGTGGCAGTTCACAACTTATGTCGTGTGCCATTTTCACCATGTAATGTTGCTGAGAGAGAGAGATAAGTGGTGGGAGGAGAGTAGCAAGCATATGACTGCTCCAGACCACCGCGGCGGACCTACTGACATGAATCCCACCCTCCCCCACCCTCACGCACTCGCTACACAGGGAATTATGTAGGGAAACTACCTAATTACATGGTTTTTGCACTCGTGTTGCGCGATCGTTGCAGGAAAACCAGCTGTCGTACAAGGATGGTTGGGGTGTCATTGGAAAGCTCTGTTTATGCCCTTTCAGGGATAGATACTTGTTTTACGCTCTGGGTCTTATTTAGGCATGAAAATGATCACGTAAACAACCCTATTTAGGGTAAAAACACCCCGCTGGGCGGTACATATAAATTACCGCCTAGGCCGCTCGTAAGGTGTTAATAGCTCCAGACTGAAGGTGGAGAGTTAGCCAGCGGGACAGACGAGTCTGAGTCATACCAATATAGGAATGGGGCCCACAGTACGCCCCATTATTACAGGTGTGCTGGTATATCACATGATCGTCATTCATCGGGCTCTTATTCTGTGTGGAAGTAGGTCTGTTTCGGAGTACAAGGTTGGAGGTCTTAGGCGATTTGTCGTAAATGATGAGTTTAATTTTGTTGTCAGGGTTGGTGGGTAGGACATGTTTGTTGATTATTTCTTTCATGATGAATTCGTCGGTTTTGTGATCAGAAGACATGTAATTACGGTAAAAAATCTTGATTTCGTCTGAGGAGTTGGTGTTCGGGGGATCTTGAGTGTACCATTTCTCTAGGTGGTGGTTAATGGTGCTGGAGACATCACAGTTGGAGTACCCATTATTCACCAGAACTTGGGAGAGTCTTTCAGGTTCCTGGGGTGTGTCTCCCCTGGTAGTGCAGTGTGAGAGGGCTCTCCTAACATAAGCTGAGATGGAAGATAGGAGGTAGCGGCGGGGGCATTCACTGTCACCGTTGAGGCATTGTCCGCTATTAGTGGGTTTGGTGTAGACTGGTTTTGAAACCATGATCATTCAGAGAAACAAGGAGGTCGAGGAATGGTAATATTCCGTTGGTTGATTTTTCATAAGTGAAATTGACTCAGGAGGCGGCCATGAAGCGCTGCTGGAGTTCCTTAAGTTCATCAAGGTCCTTTACTTGCACAAAAATATCATCAACGTATCTACAGTAGATAGCGGGCCGGTGAGCAGCTAGGAGTTCCTCTTTGATAGTTCCCATGAAGAAGTTAGCAAAAAGGACTCCCAGGGGGCTGCCCATCGCCACGCCGTCTATCTGTTGATACATATTACCTCGGGGGCAAAGGAAGGGAGCCTCCTTGGTACATAATTCCAGCAGCGTCTTCAGAGCCTTCTCCGGAATGTCCAGGTTGGGTGTGTCAGGGTAGTGGTATATCCGACGTAGAATCATGTTAATGGTCCTGTTCACAGGCACATTGGTGAACAAACTTTCTACGTCGAGGGAGGCGATGGTGTGGTCGTTAATACGGGGCAGAGTTCAGGTTGTATTGGCAGGGCAAGTAGGGGGTGAGGAGGTTGTTCAGGGCCTTGGCGATCTGGTAGGTGGTGGTGGGGATCTGGGAGATGATGGGGCGGAGGGGGTTCCCAGGCGCTGCCCCTCACCTCCCTCCCGCACCCAAGATGTCCACGCAACCTCGAATGCAGCCCTCTGCCCTGATGATTTCCAGCAGCCAATCAACGTCAACTTCGCAGACCCCCAGCCAACCACAGACAAGGAGCAGCGCGCTTTTCGCAGGACAGCTACCCTCAACCAATGGCAGGCCACCAAACACGCAGTAACCCCGCCCACTCCTTGCCCCCCTGTTCCCTCATGTGTATATATACCCGTAATTTTGAACATTGTAATCATTCCTTGAAAATGCTAGATGCCTAGCGAAACGTCGAACCACGATGAACTTTGCTAACCATATCCACCTGCTCACTGAACCTCAACGAAGATTATTCATAAACCTAGAAACTGAATAATAAAATACCTAATGCTGAAATTGCCATTTCCTATAACCTTGTTTACCTTAGCCTCTAAGCTGCGCAGCCCCTGTAGTATACACCATACCCCTGTGCGTAGGTATTCTGATTAATTCCTCACTAAAATCGTTAATTTACCAATAATATAATTAATACTAATCCATATGCGCCTATTTTACGTTTAATATGAAGATAGTAACCTGTATCAACAATAAAACAAGTGGGAATATTGTTTGGAAGGTCAAAATCGCGAATTATTACCGAGCGGTTCATTCATGAATTGTAGAGCGGAGCGAGCCAGACCCTCCCCTTGCGAGGCCTGAAGCTTGACTGACTCATTCACCCACACCCTACCTTACGCAACACACTTGCTAATCACATGGCAACAGCATGGTACCGGCCTGGAGATGGTGTCACAAAAATATACCCACGAATTTAGGGAATAACAGGGAAAATAGGTGATAATTGAAGAGGGGGGGGGGGGGAAGAAGGGGACTTTGACACATGTGAAGGAGTGATTGGAGGTATTGGAGGGGAATTATCTCACTTAAACACCATTTTTTTCTTTTTTAAAGTCCCACTGGGGTGTTTTAAATGTTTTTTTTAGGCCTAGGATCTTAAGAGTCTCCCCACAGCTGCCGGGTTAAAGAAAATGTATTACCTGGCTTTACTAATATATATATATATATATATATATATATATATATATATATATATATATATATATATTTATAAACTCCACCTTGGATGATTCCGGTGCTATTCCTCCCTCTCCACCCTCCTCTCTCTTACTTATTCCTAATATCCTAATCTCTTCTAAAGATGTACTTTCTACCCTCTCTGGGCTTAATACTAAGACCTTAATACCAGGACCTTTCTAGAATTAATGGATGGGGACAAAAGAATCTAGTTTCCTTTAATGCACAGAAAACCAAGTACAATAAATTTTCTAACCGACAGAATCTCACTGACTCCCATATATTTGTTAATGATGTAAATATTCCCACTTCCCCTAGTATTGACATTCTCGGTGTAACATTAACTACTAACTTGAGCTGGACATATTATGTTAGAAGCATTGCTAAGAATGCCTCTAAAAAACTGGGACTCCTGTACAGAGTTCGAGAATTCTTCACTGACGAGCAGTTAGCTGTGATATATAAAAGTCATGTGCGTTCTCAGATGGATTACTGTTCACCTCTGTGGGGTGGAAGTGGAGTGGTTGCATTGAGGCAGTTGGACAAAATTCAAAATAAAGCTATTAGATTAATCAACAACCCTGCAATCACACAGGACCTTCCTACATTATCCATACGAAGAAACGTTGCATCCCTTGCATTATTCTACAGATATTTTCACAGCAATTGTTCCGAGGAACTTGCTTCAATTGTGCCGCCTCTCCACATCTTTCCCCGTAGAACTAGGGCAGCTGGGAGCGCTATGAATTTACACTTTCTCCTCCACAATGCAGAACTTCTGCTTATCAGAATTCATTTATCTCCAGAGCTACTACTCTTTGGAATTCTCTTCCCTCGAATTGCTTTCCACAAACTTACAATCTATAAATGTTTAAATCCAGTTGTTACAAACATTTTATGAATGGAGGATGCCTTTAGGCACATGGACCTTTTTGTTTTATCTGTGTTTTTCCTTCCTCCGTTCATTGTCTTAAAAAAAAAAAAAAAAAGGCGTACGGTCCGGATGGTGTTCCTCCTGTTGTACTCAAAAACTATGCTACCGTGCTGACTCCCTGCCTAGGCAAACTCTTTCGTCTCTGTCTATCCTCTAACGTCTTCCCTTCATGCTGGAAGTTTGCTCTCATTCAACCTGTCCCAAAGAAGGGTGACTGCTCTCAACCCTCCAACTATCGTCCAATTGCACTGATCTCTTGTATTTCTAAAGTTTTTGAAACTATTCTTTCTTCCAAATTTCTTAAGCATTTCTCTTCTCATAATCTGCTCTCAGATCGCCAGTATGGCTTCCTTAACCTATAAACGGCGAGCAGGGGGTATTGAACTCGATGCCCATGGGCGAGCATATAGGCTCCATTCAGGCCTATAATCGTCATTTTACGATAAATATCGTTATTACTTATTCATATGAGCCTATTTTACCTTCACTATGAAGATAGTAACCTGTAACAACAATAAAACAAGTGAAAATATAATTGTTCTGGTCAAAATCGCGAATATACATGGAGCAGCCCATTCATGAATTATGGAGCAAATTGAGGCAACCCCTCCCTCCACGAGGCCTCAAGCCACACTGAGCCTACTCATACGCACTCTCGGTTGTGTAACACACCCGCTAGGCACGTAAGCACATCCTCCACATATTTTGCTAATGTTAGCACAATAATATAACAACGAATTAGGAAATAATAGGGAAAATAGGTGATAATTGAAGGGGGAGGGGAAAGGGGGGAAGAAGGGGATGTGGAGGAGTGATATGAGGTATAGGGAAAAAAAAAAAAAAAAAAAAAAAATTGTTTAGTGCTACTGGGGCTGTTTAAATGTTTTGTTTAGGCCTCCCTCTTAAGAGCTTTGCTGCCCTCGTCCAGTAAAACTTCCTAAGAGCTACCTCACCGTTGCCGGGTTAAGGGTCGCTCTACTGGTGATCTTCTTTCATATCGTACTAACTCTTGGTCATCCTACTTTCGGGACTTCGGTGAGACTTTTTCTATTGCACTAGACATATCGAAAGCCTTCGATAGAGTCTGGCACAAATCTTTAATTTCTAAACTACCCTCCTTCGATTTCTTTCCCTCCATCTGTGCCTTTGTCTCTAATTTCCTCTCCGGCCGTTCCATAGCTGCGGTTGTGGATGGCCATCGCTCACTTCCTCACCCTATAAACTCCGGTGTTCCTCAGGGCTCTATCCTATCTCCTATTCTCTTTCTAATTTTTATAAATGATCTCCTCAACTGTACCTCAATTCCCATCCATTCATAGCGCAGACGACTCAACCTTACACTACTCCATTAGTTTTTCAGAACGCCCAAGCCAGCAATTCCTCAACGACAAATGGAATGAAGCCATTGAACACTTAAATTCTGATCTAACTACTATCTCCAATTGGGGCAGAGAAAACCTTGTTACCTTTAATGCTTCCCAAACCCAATTTCTCCATCTATCTACCCGTCAGGATCTCCCTGCGGACTATCCCTTATTCTTCAACAATACAAAAATCAATCCTTCATCTTCTCTCAATATTCTTGGTGTCTCTTTTTCTTCTGCTCTCAGTTGGAAGGACCATGTTACCAGTCTTGCTAAGGCAGCCTCCCAGAAGCTGGGTGTGCTCAACTGCCTTAGGGGGTTCTTTACCCCTGCAAAGCTTCTTGCTCTGTACAGGGGCATAGTGCGTCCTTATATTGAGTATTCTTCACATGTGTGGGGAGGTTCCTCTCACACCGCTCTCCTAGACAAAATTGAAAGGAAGGCCTTTCGTATCATAACTCCGGTCCACTCACCAACTCTCTGCAATCTCTCTCTCTTCGCCGCAATGTTGCATCTCTCTCGCTATTCTATCGCTACTATAATAATCAGTGTTCCTCAGAGCTTTCCCAGTGTATACCACCACCCTTACGTAGGGCACGTGGTACCCATCTTGCAACACAATCCCACCCCTACTCTGTGCAACTCTCCAAACCAAGAGTGAAACGTTACTCTCAGACTTTCTTCTATTCAACAGCTGTGCTCTGGAACTCTCTCCCAGAATCAGTCTTTCCCTCTTCCTATGACTTAAATTGCTTCAAACTCCGTGTGTCCGGGCATTTTGGCTCGAACGTCCCTTAATTTTGGCCCTGTCACTCTTTCAACTATGGGGGAGGCACTCGCTATAGACAGTTCTGCCTTTTCCCACCCTCACTCACAGAAAAAAACAAAAACAGTATATAGGCCTATATATATATATACTGTGTATATATATATATATATATATATATATATATATATATATATATACCGGTATATATATATATATATATATATATATATATATATATATATATATATAGGTGTGGCAGAGTGGTCTTGCCACTGGACTGGTAATCCAATGGACCCGGGTTCGAATCCCAATATGTCAATGGGAAGATATTATTGGGATGGAATTTGTGCTGTACCTAGTATCAGTGCATTACCACAGCACACCGAAATGCCAAAAAAAATACCCTCATTGTTCCCTGATTAACCCTTATTTAGCGGGGTCGGACTTAAGTCCGATACGAGAAAATTGGACTAAATGGCGGGGTCGGACTTAAGTCCGTGGGCGTATTCCCCCCCTAATTTTGGTGGAAAGCGAAACTTGGTGGTCAGGCGGTGTACTACAAGGGCCCACCCACACATCCCCACTGCGTGACCGTGACTAAGTGACCCTCAAGCAGCCATAATGGAAGGTCAAGATTTGCCCGTGTTCGATTCGGTGGCCGCCAATCCCTAGTGCGTCGCGCCACCCTACTAACCACGCCCGGCTCACCACCCAGAAACTAGATATCATGCTGAACTCTTCAGAACTTTCTAATAAGCTGTTGGATGAAACCGTCGAAGGTCTGGGTGAGAGTTTTGGTAGTGTGGATGACTCGGAAGACGAAAATAACCCGATCATAGGCTTTCACCCCAAGCATAATTTGCGTGGGGTGGATGTTGTGGTTGATATTGGACAGACCCTTGAGCAAATTGGAGACGTTCCTGACGAAGAACATACTGGTGTGGGTGTTGGTAAGTACAATTTATATTTGATAATTGCTTGAAAATGTGATTGCAAGCATTTTATCACCTTACGAGCGGCTGGTGGAATATATTTCACTGTGCTGCCCAGCGGGGTTTTTTTTTAACCCTAAATGGGGTTGTTCCGTGCTCTTTTTCATGCATAAACAAGACCCAGAGCGTAATACAAGTATGTATCCTGAAAGTGCGTAAATTGAGCTTTCCAATGACACCCGAACCATCCATTTACGATCACTGGTTGTCTTTCAACGATCGTAAAACACGAGTGAAAAAACCCTAAAATACGGTAATTTCCTTATAGAATTCCCTGTGTGGCGAGCGGTCTTGAGGTAATTTATGCTCCTAATCACCGCTCCGCTCTCTCTCAGAGCACATTACGTCCTCAAAATTGCACTCTACAAGAAATTTCCTTTGCATTTATAGCGTATTATTTGCAGGCGTTCGGTAAATTTCTTACGGTAATACAAACAACCAAAGATTGAATATTTGTGCTTGGCATTATATGATTGTGGAGAACAGATGTAGGCCTACCATATATTATGTTTTCATATATTATATGATACATGTGTAACATGTTTATATTATCACGACTCTCTCTCTCTCTCTCTGCTCACTCTCTTTGTTTTGTACTCATTTGTACTCTCTTTGTCTGATGTAGGCCAGGGCACGCCCCTAACTAATCTCTTCCCTCCCAGGGGAAATCACACCTAGCAGATGTTTTTGACCTCCCCTCTCTCTCTGTCTGTCTTCCTCTCTGGGTCTACCTATACTGCATGTGACATTGAAATTGCTTGAGAGTTTGATTGCAAGCATTTTATAGCGTATTATTTGCAGGCGTTCGGTAAATTTCTCACGATAACCAGGGTGTATGGTACATTTCTCACGATAATACAAGCAACAACGAAGCTTGCGAAGATTGTGGTCTACAATATACCTTTTTATAATTGCATGTGACCTTGTAATTGCTTGAAAGTTTGATTGCAAGCATTTTATAGCGTATTATTTTCAGGCGTTCAATAAATTTGATAAATATATCAAAATAAGTCCTGTGGGACTATGAAATAGCTATTATTGGACAAGGACAATATTTTGTTCATCCCTCCACTGGAACATCAACAACAGTGTCAACAACGTATCGCCGTCGGCAATCGTAAGATTCAGAGTCGTAAAGATTCCAGGACGAGCTCAATAGAAAATGAATGAATGAAATGAATGAGTGTGCAGTACTGCCAATACGTATAGCGACTTCCGCTAGATCTAGAAACCTTTACTTCGATCTAGCAGCAATGACTTACACTAGCGGTTTTGTTTTGAAATTTCAGAACAAATTCGAAGTGATATTATATGGATTTTGCCAATTCATACTTCTAGTGGTATTTATCATGTCTTACATCTAACAATATATGCTAGCGGATTTAATTTCAATTGGTAACCCTCCCGCTCTAGTCGGCTCCAAGAAAATCGATAATGGTGGCACTTTAGTAAACAGGTGATAAACAAAACCGCATGCGGATCGGTTTGGTGTATCGGTATTATGGTAAGTTGGCTACCTACTATTGTTTATACGATATAGTAAGTAATGATAAGTAAATTATTATATATTATATATAAAACAAAAACAAAATTCATGCAAAGCAAGCGAAACAGAGAGAGAGAGAGAGAGAGAATGCAGAAACTGAACTGAAGAAAGAGTGAAAAAGATATAATAATACAGAAATATTACAAGCAAATAAATGAAATAGAGGGATTAGTTAGAGAAAATAATAATGAGAAATACATAATACGGATGAGGAAGAGAGAAAGCGAGCGAGCCAGAGAGAGAGAGAGAGACAGGAAGAGTGAGAGAGATTAGAGAAAATAGAGAGATTGCAAGCATTTTATAGCGTATTATTTGCAGGCGTTCAGTAAATTTCTTACGGTAATACAAACAATGAAAGATTGAATATTTGTGCTTGGCATTATATGATTGTGGGGAACAGATGTAGGCCTACCGTATATATTATTTTTTCATATATATATGATACATATGTAACATTGTTATATTAGCACGACACTCTCTCTCTCTCTTGTCTCTTCCTCTCTGGGTCGGTTACCTATAGCCTACATTTATAATTGCATGTGACCTTGAAATTGCTTGAGAGTTTGATTGCAAGCATTTTATAGCGTATTATTTGCAGGCGTTCAGTAAATTTCTTACGGTAATACAAACAACCAAACCACGAAAGATTGAATATTTGTGCTGCACATCCCTCATACGAAATACCATTCCCACCGTATAGAGAGAATACAGAAACTGAACTGAAGACAGAGTGAAAAAGATATAATAATACAGAAATATTACAAGCAAATAAATGAAATAGAGGGATTAGTTACCCCCCTGGGGGTTAGGGAATAGAATATGCCCCACGTGCCTTCTGCGTGTCGTAAGAGGCGACTAAAGAGGTTGGGTCGGTGGGCTTGCGACCCCCACCCGGAAAAAATATCTAAGCAAAGAAAAACGAACAAACAGCCTCGGATGCGGACGGAACCAACGTTGACGAACCACGACCGACTAAGGACATGCCTTCGGACATTCTGAGAATGGCTACGTGGAATGTTAGTGGCATGAATGATGGAACAAAAGAGAGAGAGGTTCTGGAAGTGTTAGTGAATGCCCGGCTGGATGTATGTGGAATGACAGAGACCAAATGGAAAGGTTCAGATGTGAGAGAATGGGAATGTGGAATGGGTGTGTGTGCTGGAGTGAGTGAAGGAACAGCGAGAGAAGGTGCATGTTTGTTTGTAAGTAGCAAATGGAAGGAATGTGTAAGAGAGTATGGGTCTGTGGGTTCAAGGATTGTGTGGGTGAGAATGAAAGTAGGAATACAAACGTGGGTGATTGTATGCGTGTATGCCCCGACAGAGGATATACTTGAAAGAAAGAAAGAGGAGTTCTGGATGAATGTGGAGGCGTGCCTGGAGAAGTTTGACAAGAACGAAAGAATATTTCTGATTGGGGATATGAATGGTAAGGTGGGTGATAGGAAAGTTGAGGGAGTGGTGGGAGGGTGGGGGGTACCATCAGAGGTGAATGGGAATGGTAGTGCACTTGTGGACGTATGTGTGGGAAGGAGGCTGTGGATAGCCAACACCTTCTTCCGACACAGAATGATCCACAGGTACACGTGGAAACGGATGTTGACGATGAAAGATAAGACAGTGGTGGAACGAAAGTCATTGATTGATTATGTATGTGTGGATGAACGAATGAAGAAATCTGTGATGGATGCTAGGGTGTATAGGGGTATTGGAGGGGGTCTGTCTGATCATTATGTAGTGGTAGCTAAGGTTAGGATACAAAAGAAGTGGGTGAGGAGAGCGGGAGGGAGGCGAGAGGAGGGTGGAATGGTGAGGAGGGTGGAGAGGTTGCAGGAGGAGGAAGTCAGGGAGGAGTACAGGAGAGCAGTGGAAAGACGACTAGGTGGGTTCGACCTGGAAGTTATGGAGGAAGTGGAGGAGATGAGCAAGGTGTTTAAGGATGAGATCTGTGCAGCATGTGAGGAGGTGTGTGGAGTGAGGAGAAGAGGGAGGGGAGTGAAAGGTACAGCATGGTGGACAGAAGAGGTAAGAATAGCTGTGGAAGAAAAGAAGAAAGCATATAGAGTGTGGTTGGGTAGTAGAGGGAATGAAGATTCCGAGAGACAGAAACGAGCGAGGTACGTGGAGAGTAAGAGGGTGGTGAAGAGAGTAGTGAAGGAAAGTAAGAGAAGAGTAGATGAGGAATTTGGAAGGAATCTGAGTGTAAAATGGAGGGAGAGTAAGAAACTGTTCTGGAAAGAAGTCAAGAAAGTTAGGGAAGGTAGCAAGGGAAACAGTAAGGGTGTGAAAGATAAGAATGGGAGAATGCTAGCCGAGAAGCAAGAGAGAGTCGAAAGATGGAGGGAGTACTTCAGTGAGTTGCTAAATGAAAGGAATGAAGAGCCAGCAAACATAGCTGGATATGGTATGGGAGGGAGAAGAAGAGAAGTAGTGGAGGAGGAGGTGGGGATCAGGAGGTCAGAAGTGTGGGAAGCCATGAAAAGAGTGAAGTTGGGGAAAGCACCAGGAACAGATGGAGTGTGTGGGGAAATGTTGAGGTATGGTGGTGAGATAGTGATAGAATGGGTATGGAAAATGTGCAAACTAGCATGGGAGAAGGGGAGTGCACCCGATGACTGGAAGACTGGCATAATAGTCCCCCTATATAAGGGCAAAGGGGAAAGAGGAGTGTGTGGTAACCACCGAGGAATATGTCTTCTAAGCGTAGTAGGGAAGGTATACAGTAGGGTAGTGATTGAGAGAGTGAGAGTGAGAACGGAGAAATGGATAGGCGACGAGCAGGGAGGTTTTAGGAAGGGAAGAGGATGTGTAGATCAGATTTTTACCCTGAATTGTGTTGTGGAGAAGTATCTGGAGAAGAAACAAAAGGTGTATGTTGCCTTTATGGACTTGGAGAAGGCCTATGACAGAGTGGATAGAGAAGGTTTGTGGAAAGTACTTAGAATATACGGAGTAGAGGGCAAGTTGCTGAAAGCAGTGAAGAGCATGTATGAGGGTGCAAAGGCGGCAGTACGTGTGGAGAGTGAGCAGAGCGAGTTCTTTGACCTGAATGTTGGTTTGAAACAGGGGTGTGTGATGTCCCCGTGGTTGTTTACTGTATATATGGATGGAGTCATGAAAGAAATACTATCAAGAGCAGTGAATGTTGGTGTATCGCTGAAAAGGGAGGGAATTGAGTGGAAGCTACCTATACTGCTGTTTGCGGATGATACAGTTCTGATGAGTGATAATGAATGGGAGTTGCAGGGTCTGGTAAATGAGTTTGGAACAGTGTGCGAAAAAACGGAATTTGAAGGTAAATACGGGGAAGAGCAAGGTTATGGTCTTCGAAAGGGGTGAAGTCACAGAGTGTGAGGTGAAGCTGAACGGTCAGGCTATGGAGATCGTCAACTCTTTTAAGTATCTGGGCAGTGTGTTGAGTAAAGATGGGACTATGGATGAAGAGGTGCGGGAGAGGGTACAACAGGGGAAGAGGGTTGTAGGAACGCTAAAAGCAGTAACAAGAAATAGGGTGGTCAGTATGGAAGTGAAGAAGTCCTTGCATGACAGTGTGGTAATCCCGACACTGACTTACGGAAGCGAAGCATGGACGTTGGTTGAGAGACTCAGACCAAGAGTGAGAGCAGTGGAAATGAATTACTTAAGGAGTGCGTGCGGAGTTACATGGAGGGATAGACAGACTAATGAGGAAGTAAGAAGGAGGTGTGGTGTGGAGGTAGATGTGCTGGAAAGTGTGAAAAGGAACAACTTGAGATGGTTCGGCCATATGGAACGTATGGAAAGCGAGAGAATGACTAAGAGGGTGTACGAGAGCGAGGTGGAGGGACAGAGGGGGAGAGGTAGACCGAATATGAGGTGGAAGGATGGAGTGAGGAACTACATGAACGAAGGCGGTGCTGGTTGGGGGGAGGGGCGTCGACTGACTGGGGACAGAGGTGCATGGGGCGGTTCGTTCGTGGCCACCCCTTCGGGGATCACGGCGTCAGGCAATAGATAGATAGATAGATAGTTAGAGAAAATAATAATGAGAAATACATAATACGGATGAGGAAGAGAGAAAGGGAGCACAAGAGAGGGAAAGCGAGCGAGCCAGAGAGACAGACAGACAGGAGGAGTGAGAGAGATTAGAGAAAATAATAATGAGAATTACATATACGGATGAGGAAGAGAGAGAGAGGGAAAGCGAGCAAGCCAGAGAGAGAGAGAAAGAGAAACAGACAGACAGACAGGGGAGAGAGAGAGAGAGAGAGAGAGAGAGAGAGAGAGAATACAGAAATAAGGAGAAATAAGAGAAAAATAAGACCGATTACCGAAGGAATACTAGACGCGCGAGAGGCCGAAGTCAGGCCAAAGCGAACGCAACCGATCGCGCCTGGGAAATAGACCAAAAAGTACCTCCCCTTCCTCACCTCTTCCCACCCTCCACACTCATTCATAACATCCATTCATAGACTTATATGGGGAGACGAAGAGTTGCTCTTTCCAAAAATTATCATTTCGTTCGCATTGGAGCCATAGTAACGGCGCTAGGGCGAGTGAAATTGAGCGAGTATTTCGGGATTATGCCCGCTGAGCGGTACAGTGTAAATACCTGACCACCCGCTAAATAAGGGTTAAATAGCATTGTATGAATATTCCCATATTCAAAAATATGCTACAAGGGGGCAATGCCTAGTGAGTTAATTGCTCAATAGGTGGCGTTCTTAGAGTGTGGGTCCGAGTCTGTGGGAGTGAGACTGTGAAGCACAGAGGCGAGGCAGCTTCAGAGATGGAATTGCTTCGAGCCGTGAAGCTTCGCATGTCTCACTCCCTAGACTGGAGCAAGACCTCACGGGCCTCACCGTATTCAGCGGTTGAGTGTAAAGGCTATCAGCCTATGCCCGAGAGGGAGTAGTTGGAATATAGAAAAAAACAAAAAAAAAAAAAAAAATATATATATATATATATATACAGTATATATATACAGTATATGTATATATATATATGTTTTTAAAGTCGCTAAACAGTACCTTATTGTTTTCCAAAGATTATTCTTAACACACAAAGAGCGGGTGGTAGGGTATTTTACACTGTGCCGCCCAGCGGGGAGTTTTTACCCTAAATAGGGTTGATTCTGTGCTCATTTTTATGCATAAACAAGACCCAGAGCGTAAAACAAGTATCTATCCCTGAAAGGACGTAAACAGAGCTTTCCAATGTCACCCGAACCATCCTTCTACGACCACTGGTTCTCTTGGAACGATCGTGCAACACGAGTGCAAAAACCTAAAATAAGGTAATTTCTGAACATAATTCCCTGTGTAGCGAGTGAGAGAGGGAGGAGGAGGGTGGAATACAGCTCAGTACACCCACGGCGGTGGTGGGGAGCGGTCATAAGGTTACTATGCTCGTCCCACCGCTCAGTTATCTCTCGGAGCAAATTTACGTGCTTCAAATTGCACTCGACATATGTGGAGCGCCGCCACACAGTCCACATTTATTTAACTCGACATATGTGGTGCGCCGATGGTTAAGGGTTAAGCTGTATTAAATCAGCTAGTGTCAGCAAGAATAAAAGGCAGCATGTTACAGAAAGCGTCATCATGCGCATATAATTGTGTTAATTTCTTAATTCAGCGCACGCGCGCAGGGTGTAGGGAACACCACAGTTCTGGGCGGCAATATTAAGCTCTATTTCTGCCTATAATCGTCATTTTACGATAAATATCGTTATTACTTATTCATATGCGCTTATTATACGTTTAATATGAAGATAGTAACATGTAACAACAATAAAACAAGTGGCAATATCATTTGTATGCTCAAAATCGCGAATTATTACCGAGCGGTTCATTCATCAATTGTGAGCTAGCCGGGTACACACCCTCTTCTCTTGAGGGTTGAAGCAGTACTGAGCTACTCCCTCACACTCTCCCAGTCTCTACCTTACGTAACACACATGACCGCAGCCTAGGATCGGTTTGGAGATGTTTTAACAAAAATATACCAATGAATAAGGGAATAACAGGGAAAATAGGTGATAATTGAAGGAGCAGGGGAAGGGGGGGAAATGGTGGAAGGAGGGGATTTTGACAGATATGGAGAAGTGATATGAGGTATGGAGGAAAAAAAACAAAAAAACAGTTTAAGTGCTACTGGGGCCTTTTAAAAGTTTTTTTTAGGCCTTACCTCTTAACCCCCTGAACCCCAGCGATGACAACGTGTCGTCACAGGTACTCCGGTCCCAATTACTCCGGTCCTATGGCACCTAGAGGGCTCAGATTTGTATGATCCCTGGTGGTACATTTATTTATAACTAGCTGGGGCTCAGTGAGTTAAGAGGGTCCTTGCTCTTGCCCACCAAAACCTCTTAAGAGTGTTCTCGCTGTTCCCGGGTTAATTTAATTTTGATAAATTAATGTATTTATCTATTTAGTTATTTAATTATTTATGTATATATAAATATGTTATATTTTTATACAGTATGTATATTATTTCTATTTATTTATTTATTTATATATCTATATATTTATATATTTATTAAATGCATATAGTTATTTATTTTCAGAGACTCTGAGGCTATACCCCCCCGCAGCGGTAGGAGAGAGGAAGTGCACCAAGTCGTACAGGTACAGACGTTTCACCCCATTTGTTTCACATTAACCCGTACAGTACCAGTGACGTCTTTTCTTCATTCTATTCTGGCAACTATTAAGCAGTTTTATTCAGCTTAGAAAGGACGTCTATCCATTTAAAGACTGCAGGCTATCGTCATTAATAATTTTAACTCTCATACATCCCTCCACGGCTTCATAAAATCATCTAAAATCATTATATATAATTACACCCTTACACCCCCTTTCAAGATAAAGTTGTATATATTTCGGTAGAAACATTTTCTGACCGAAGGCCGGTTCCCCTTAAAGTACAGGCTCGCTATTGCTCGCCAGGAAACAATACACACCTAAATGGCACGAAAGGTCTTTTAATTGACAGAAATGGGGCACAACTTCCTAAAATCGCCAAACTAATGGGGCGAACATCTTAATATCTTAAAATCAATGAGGCTAAGCATAAGGAAGAAAGGGGTCCGGAAAAAAAACACTCAAAAACACAAGTGAAAATCTCTCCTTAATCGTATCAATCTTAGAGGGCATGTTTGGACACTTGGTTCTTGGTTATCATTAGACGATTTGTTGTTATTTAAGAAGAGATGAACTGTTTTTTTCTGGCCCCCTTC
>CM064534.1:17994915-17999915 GCA_032716605.1 Paralithodes platypus
ATGTTACGTGGTTAAGAAATAAATTTAACTAATTATTAAATATATATCTAACTTTTTATGTGACTTTGATATTACTCCTGATGATAATAATAATATAATACTATTAACGTAAGACAAGAACCAAGAATAATTACATTAAATATAAATAAAAGGACATAGAAGAAAACTATCTATTCATTTCAAAAAGGGTAAGAGACAGAAATATTCTTACTTTAATATTTATCTTTCAAGACTTTTTATAAAATTAATAGTCCTTCTTTAGCTATAACTTATTCGGTTCATAACCATAGCCTACTAAGCTTCGGTTAAATAATAATTCTTTATAAATACTACATGACTTTAATTAGTTTCAGTATTTTTCATAATTAAAGAGTATCAGTCAATAAAGGATACCAAGTCCTATGATCCAAAAGGAAAGGAAGCAACAACAGGAATTTATGTTATTAGATTTTACTTTTGTTTTGCCTTCAGCTGACTGATACCTTAATATATATCTCTGTGCTATCTAGATTCATCAAGTTAACCACTTGAGGATCAAGATACGTAACAGAAGAGTGGCGACCTTGCCAGGATTCGTTTCATACGGTTTCACTCTGTTTCATTAACGTTTCACTACTTAACAATCAAATATTAATCATGCCTCAACTAATTAATAACGAAGATGCTAGAGTTTTCATAGAATCAGAACCCACATCCCCTGATATTGACTGTCTGTCAAAATCTGAACTGAAAGTGCTTGCCTCACATCTCCAATTAACTGTCTCAAACATGTCTAAAGTAGAGGTGGCTCAGACCATAAAAACCCACCTGTTCCCTGTAGAAGGCGGGGAGGGTGACGGAGCAGTTGGTGGGATCCCTAGTAAACCTAGCCAACTTGATGAACAATTGCCACCTGGTTTTACCATTGATCAATTATTCGAACTAGAACAAAGCAGAGCAAAGACCGAACAAGCCAGACTAAATATAGAACTAGCCAGAATAAATGCCAGTGCAACGACCGAACAATGTGAATATCAATATCGTACGGCTCAACTAAATGTCCATACAAATGCTCCCGAAATTGCTCCCCCTCTGGGATTGACTATGACTAGTGTCATTCCACCTTTCACTGAGGATAATGTGCAGGATTTCTTTGTTTTGTTTGAGGAAGTTGCTGGAGGTATGAAGTGGACAAGAGATCAATGGCCTTTTATGTTACAAACTGTTTTGACAGGGCAGGCTCGAGCCACGTATTTGTCAGAAGTAGCAGAAGTTAGGCAGGATTATGACAATCTCAAAGAAGCTATCCTAAAAACCTATCAATTGCAGCCTGAGGCTTACAGGCAATCTTTCCGTAAAAACCAGAAGAAAATAGAAGAAACCCATAAGGTATTTGCCAGGACCATGACTAAAACTTTCAATCATTGGGTCAAGAGTAAGAAAGTCACAAGCTACAACGATCTGAAGGAGTTGGTCCTGTTAGAAAATTTCCTATGGAAAATTGATTCTTCTGTATCCTATCATTTAAAGGGGAAAAAGGTAGATTGTCTTGCTGACGCCGCTGACATGGCTGACACATACGTGCTCAACAACAAATTTCGTGGAAAGAAGCCCTACGATAATTCTAGTTCTAATTTTAAGTATCCCAATCACAAATCTGACCGACCCAGTCACAAGCCTATAACGTCTTCCCCAGCTAGCCAAAATAGAATTGTTCCCCCAACTAAAAATGCGACTCAGGGCAATGGTAACAGAGGTGGGCCCCAAACTAATAGTAATGCTCAAAGAGGGAACGTTCCCGTATCCCCTAAAGTATGTACTTTTTGTGGCATGAGAGGCCACCTAGCTTATCAGTGCTGGGCCAAGGAAAAAACGGAGAGATCGGGGCAGACAGTTGCCGCCGTATCTCAAATTCCATGTGTGCCTTTAATGCAGGACTCCCGACAGAAGGAGTACCTAGCACCAAAAGTTCCTTTAATGCAGGACTCTCGACAGAAGGAGTACCTAGCAGCTAACGTAAATCATCTAGACAGGGGTGTAGTAGCATGTGTGGTGCAACCCACAAGGGTTAAACCAATAATAATTTCACCATCAGTGCAGGACAGTTACCGTCCCTTTATTTCATCTGGCAACGTGAGATTAAATGGTTGCATGCATGAGGTAAAAATTCTGAGAGACACAGGTTCTACTAGCACCCTCATGGTGAATCCTTACACTGAGTGCCCACCTGGCGAACCAGTTGTAATGAGAGGTGCTGGAGGCCAGTTTTATGCATACTTGGTAAAAGGCGAAATTGAATGTGAGTTACTACAGGGTGAGGCCACCATAGCTTTGTGTAGGTCCCAAGATATCCCTGTGCCTGGGGTAACACTCCTTTTGGGGAATGATGTAGCAGGTGAGAAGGTCCGACCCGACCCCATTTTGTCACTTTCCCCTGTTAACGAGCCACTAACCGGTGAGCTCGACAAGGAGTTGCCAACTGTTTTCCCTGTGTGTGCTGACAAACTTTCAATGTCTCAAGTAGCAGTTCCCTCAGACAGAAATGTACCGAATGTAAGAGTTGATGAAAGGGATGATGAGAGTGTGAATGATGCTCCAACTGTGCCTGATGATGTGACTGAGGTGGATTTATCTGACACCTTTATGGCTCATCTTGACCCTAACGATGACCATGAAACCCCTCCAAATTGTCCTAGTGGCCTGGTAGAGCTACAGAGAGATGATAGTGAATGCAAGGAGTTAGCTGCCAGGTCCGTGAGTGAAGAGGAATGTGAGAAGGAGGGTGGTGAATGTTTCTACCTCAAAGGAGGAGTATTGTGGCGAAGATGGAGACCGCCACACAGACCAATCGATGACGGGGCTTGGGACGTCCATCAAGTAGTAGTTCCCAAACCTTGTCGTAAAGATATCATGGAAATGGCACATTGTATACCATTGGCAGGACACCTAGGTGTGAGAAAAACTCTAGACAGAATCAGATCCCACTTTTACTGGCCAGGAATGCGTGCAGATGTAGTGGAGTGTTGTAGAGTGTGTCACACTTGCCAGATGACAGGAAAACCCAATCAGAAGGTGCCTGTACATCCTCTGGTGCCCTTGCCCGTTTTCGAGAATCCTTTTACTCGGGTGGTAGTGGACATTGTAGGCCCATTGCCTAAGACTTCCCAAGGTAACATTTATTTATTAACTATCATGGACATGGCAACTCGCTACCCAGAGGCTATACCCTTAAGGACTACCTCTGCTTCAACTGTAATCAAGGAACTGCTCAAATTTTTCACCAGAATGGGTTTCCCCCATGAGGTGCAAAGTGATCAAGGAACTAATTTTACCTCTAACATTTTCCAGCAGTCCCTGAAGGAGTTGGGTATCGAGCATGTAAAGTCTAGCACCTACCACCCAGAGAGTCCAGGGGTTCTCGAACGATATCATCAGACATTAAAGGGAATGTTACGTAAGTATTGTACAGAGACCGGAGTTGAGTGGGATAAGGGGGTACCTTTTCTTTTATTTGCTACTCGTGAGGTTCCAACTGAATCCCTGGGTTTTTCCCCTAATGAGCTAGTTTTCGGTCACCAGGTAAGAGGTCCTTTGCAACTATTGCAAGATAGCCTAGTTGGCCAGGAGGGGAACCAAAACCTCCTCAAGTATGTTTCAGATTTCAAAACCCGGCTGAGATCCTCATGTGAGTTTGCCGCTCAAAACTTGACAGTGGCTAAAAGCTCCATGAAGAAATGGTATGACAGAAAAGCCCGTGAGAGGGAGTTTAAGCCCGGTGATGAGGTTTTGGTCCTGCTCCCCCTTTTTGGCCAACCTTTATCTGCCAAGTTCAGGGGCCCATATAAGATCATTCGGAGGGTGAGCATTACCGATTATCTAGTAACTACCCCAGACAGGAGAAAGCCCACGCAAGTATTCCATATAAATATGTTGAAGCCCTACCATAGGTCCCCTGATTCCTCTCTTCCAGATTCTCCCACTGTGGCAGTGAATGTCAGGACCTGTGAGCAGCCTGGTGCGGACAAAGTCTTCAGTTCTCTTACTGATCCGCAACAGACTGTTCCAGAGCCTGAAGGTATCCATGCAGACTTTGACTTGTCATGTAGCCTATCCAACTTTCAGTATAATTCAGTGGCTTTGAGGGAATTACCATCTAAACTATGTCATCTTCCCTCTGATCAAGCGAACCAACTAATCTCTGTTTTATCTCAGTCTCCCAGTGTGTTCCGTGATACTCCAGGGCTCACTTCTTTGGCCGTGCACGACATCGACGTAGGGGATGCAACTCCCATTAAACTATCCCCCTACCGTGTCTCGCCACAACGCAGGAGTATACTGCAGGTCGAGCTTGACTTAATTTTTTCAAACCAGCTGATCACAAGGGCCTTAAGCCAGTGGAGTAGTCCGGTCATACTTGTGTCAAAGCCAGACGGGAGCCATAGGTTTTGTAGGGACTATAGGCAAGTCAATGCTGTCACAAAGAACGATACCTACCCACTGCCACGGATCAAAGATTGCATTTACCAGTTTGGCCTCATGCAGCAGTAAGTATAATTTAATGAGAGGATTTTGGCAATTAGCTCTCCCTTGTAGCGAGGTAAATATCATGTTTTTGTAGTGCGCTTTTAAGCCTTCAGCTGTGAGATGCCTTGCAGTTCGAATAACGCTCCAGCTACGTTCCGGCTATGTTCTGATGTGGTACCTGGAGACGTTGCCTACTTTGGGTGATATCCTTCTTTTATCTTCATTTATAATCTTGCTGTTGCCAATCTGGTGGTGAATCTATTTATGTATTATGTTTAATATTATGTACTATACTCCTTAAACTCTTTTCTAGGGGGGAGGTCTGACATACGGAGCCCTGTATGTTAATTTAAGAGTTAGAATTAGAGTTCAAGGAGCCAAACTACCCAAGTGGTGAAGCAGACTAGCGAGCGAACGAGCGAGTGGGCAAACTATCTCGCCCCATACCAGCTCGCCCCATACCTCGATGACCGATGCTATGACGTATGATCGACGCC
>CM064534.1:18004915-18032905 GCA_032716605.1 Paralithodes platypus
GGCAGCTGATCTTCAGGTGGCACCGGGTCATGAGCAGATCGTCCTTGAAAAGACCTTCTTTGTGAGACCTGCAGACAATTCCTTTCTTCTGGTCAAGCCACTAGGGGAAGAATAAATAACCTTAAGACCTGCAGACAGTTCCCTTCTTCTGGCCAAGCTGCTATAGGGGGAAGAAAAAACAACCTTCCAGTAATAGTCGTCTCAAAAGCTGCCGTAGATTAGTACCGGTATCTTTCGATCATTAATTTAACCATCTCTTTGTTTTATCAGATTGATCCTATTCCGTAAGACTTGCAGACGGCTTCCATCCTCTGATCAAGCCGGTAGGGAAAGAACAAACATCCATCCACTAATATTATAGCCAGTAAGCTGCCTTGACCTCCTCTTGATTACTCAGTTGTTCGAGTATTTTGCAGTAAAATGTGTTGTTGATTAGTTAAACTACCCAACATAATCTACCTTCGATCTAGTTTCCGATTCCAATGCGAAAAAGCCTCAATACAGTACGAGAGAAAACTTACTCATCGAAAATTGACGGAAAATTGCTTGTGTAACACCTTAGATATTGTGAGTATTTTGTATCGAAATGTGTTGTTAATTATCTTGTGAAGAAGTAACGTAATTTCTGTCTCGTATTTTCGAGTTCCTTATTGTGCACCCGTTTAATTCCACTAGAAAAAACAACAAACAATCAATCCTTACATACCCTATTAAATACACTATTATTATCGTTGGACATTGCCAAGTCAACCTAACTAAAGATATTTAATAACAGGACTATAACATCTACACCACAACACACCAAATTTACAGTATTCGTGTTAAGTGATTTTATATAAGTTACCCTCGAGATAAGGTGTAACAGTTAATTACAGTACTGCAACCTAGGTTTCATATTATCCAAAATGACAAATACATACAATAACAGTTTGTAAATATTCCCTTTTTCAAAGATACCATGGTATAACGAGAAACTCGAGAGTATAATCTTGCTGATAGTGGCACCAGCGTATACCCTCCCTCCTTCCCACCCTACTCCACCTCACTCAGTAACCGTCAAGTTTAAATGACAGATTAACAAACACTGACACAGAAAAAAGGATATGTATATAAACCATTTTATATTTATATTAGGCATTAAAGGTATCATATTACGTAAAAATATTTGCGGTAATTCTGTTTATGAAATTCAAAATAATCTGAATATTGATAACTTAATCGATGAACATACCAAGAAAAATATAACATTTGATATTAAACTTTCTGATAAGAACAAGTGCATTGCAAAATTATACATGTTACCTAAATTTCATAAAAGACCTTATAAATATCGCTTTATTGCCGGAGCAAAATTTGCTACCACTAAAACTCTATCAGAACAAGTCGTAAATTGCTTAAAATACATTAAAAGTACTCATAAAAGATATTGTAATACCATCATGAGAAGAACTGGCATTAACTATTATTGGAGTGTTGACAATTCGTTAGAAGTTATTGATAAAATAAATACCATGACGAAAGTTACCTCGGTACATAGCTTCGACTTTTCAACTTTGTATACCAATTTGCCTTTAGATTTAGTATATTCAGAGTTTTGCTTTATTATAGATTTGCACTTTGACAGGTTCGTTAGGAATGGTAATTATTTCATAAATGTTTATATATATTTTAATAATGCATCACTTAGCTCTACTCCCACTAGTTCTGTATATTTTGATAGAACTAAACTTAAAGATGCCCTTAAATTCCTCCTTTTCAATACTTATGTTAGATTCAGGCCTTACATTTTCAAACAAATATTAGGAATTCCTATGGGTGGAAAGGCTAGCCCTTTAATTGCAGACTTATTCTTGCTTGCTTTAGAATTTAAATATATAAAAGACTTAGTTGACAGTAGCAAGACAAATAAAATCCCAGAAAAATTAGCACTTGCTAAATTGTTAAGTAATAATAGTAGATATATTGATGATATTCTCGTTTGCAATTTGTTAAATTTTAATCAAGTTGCTAAACTTATTTACCCTAATTCTATTCCCCTCACACAATGTAACGTAAATTATAAAGTTGAAAATGTTCTTGATATAAATATAGAGATTGTTAATGAACAGTGCATACTTAAAGTATATCACAAAGTTGATGATTTTAATTTTAACGTAATAAACTTTCCTTTCCCTAGTAGTAATATCGATAGTAAAATAACTTATAATTGTTTTTATTCCCAGTAAATAAGATTTTGTAAAATCTGTACTAAAGTAGATGAATTTTGGGCTAGAGCTAGGTTACTATACAGACTCTTAGTGGACAGAGGTTTTGAGGCAAGTAAATTGTTCCATAAATTTAATCTTTTTAGGGTCAATTATTGTGACTATATTCTAAAATTTGACATCAATAATTTTAATAAAGCATTTTTAACTTGAAGTTTCTTGTATAACCTCTGCTTACTTTTTGTCTGTATTTATTGTTTTTTGTCTGTATTTATTGTTTATCTTTTTCTTTTTCTTTTCTATTATTAATATTAATATTGATGATTTTTTAAATATATTGTTCTTGTTAAAAGAGTACTCTTTGTTTAAATCTGTTGTTACTTCATATTTTGCAATTATTTGTCTTTATATTATATGTATTCATTGTCGATAGTATCAATTGGTTACTTTTGCGATTTCCTTAGTTTATTTGTGCTATAAATGTAGGTTATTTGTAGGGTAGTTATTGATAGGGGTCACTTGAGGCATGCTATGCTTACAGGTACCTACCCGATAGCACTATCGTTAGTGAGTGCTGTACTGTATTTTATATTATTTTGTAATAGTATAGATATCTTATCAATATTTGTATTTTGTACTATTGTTAATGTCTTGTCATGTTGCAAATTTGATTTTAAATAATATTTTGACATTTAACATGTAGTTTCTTTATTCATGCAGAGTTTAGTAAAATTTGCCAGAATGTCCCGGACTTCCCAAACTTGACTACTTCCTTTAACGTGACGATAGTGCGTTGTTATATGTGCGATTAGTTTGCTTGGGAAACAGATTAACTTACTCATGTAGTAATGTACACCCTATGTGGTGGATTGTGTTCTTTTATTTAATAATTTTCATTTTAGTAAGCGTTGTTTCCACATAGCGATTTTGATGATTTAATTTGACTTTATATTGTCCTTGTCCCAATTTTGGTTTGTTTAGTTTGCAAGTTTTACATTTTAATACTTAGAAATGCATTATCTTTCATTTCTGAAAGTATTTGTCATAACTCGCGTGGCAACCTGTATATAATATATATGTCCCACCTCTATCAAGATCTCGGGATGGCTTCTGGGTGACAACTGCCCGGGGTTGCCTGGAGCTGGATACAATACATCCATTCTCAAAAGTTGCTAGGGAGCCACTAGATTGTAAATAAATGCCCAACATCACTAGAAATATATCACAATCTACAACAACGCATCCTACGAAAGTGACTATTCCCTATAAACCTGAACTATGCACCCTTCATTAACAGTCAGACAAAGCACATCAACAACAACCTCAAACACTCATCTGCTTGGCGGGTGCCCAACCCCGAAAGGGGTTGAAATAGGGGAGCTATCCCCCCTCCAAAGGTGGCTTTCTATTGCCTTTCCTAGTTGATGCTGAAAGGATTGAGTTCTAGTCATGTGGTGATGGGTTGGTCTATCAGAGTGAGAGTTGAGCCTCCTCTGCCATACCCATAGCTTACTCTGACTTTTAATTTTAAATTTTCTAGATCTCAAGTGGCGGCATCTCTTCCTAGGATTGACCTCTCTACTGACTGGGAGCCAAAGCATCACATTTTTCCTTTGCCCCTCAACTTTCCCTTCATAATTGTTAAGGGGCACAGGGCCTTGGGTGAGACTTCGGTATCCCGGGCATTTCCGCATCCTCCTCAGCTCCTCATCTAGGAGCGGCTTCGGTCACCTGGGCATTCTTAGTAGTAGAGCAGGGAGGGTTCTGTGGGGGCGCTCGGTTATGGCCTTGGCCTTGCTTGGGAGCTTGGAGCTGCTCGGTCAGACAGAACTGGGGAACAACGATCACAACAAAATGCCATAATCTCTAGAAAATCATTCAAAACTACACAAATCTCAAGAATCTTGTTAGAATTCATGTCGCTAGATGTAAAAATGTGCCGCTAGATCGAAGTAAATACCTCAATCTAGCGGGAAAGTAGCTAGATTCGAAACAATGATGAGTGTCGATGGCAGAATTGTCTTTGCGAGGACAATGGGGGCCTGTACCCCCGGGACACTGTCCCCACCGTCCGCAACCCCCCTTGCAGAGCCACCTAATTGGGCGATCTCGTCAGCACTTAGACGGAAAAGACAGACAGAAATGACTAACAACGTTATCGGTTCTGGCTTGATTATGCGGAAAAGATACGTACTTTCTTCTACATATCGGTTCACTTAACAGCCTTACCTATATGACAATAATTCAAGCTGATTAACTCTTGTGACCGTGTCCAATATCTCGTCTTGTAGTAATTATTCAATCTTATCAAAAGTGTTAATAATCACGGTTGCACAAGTCAATCAGCTGGAATGGCCACTTAAGTGGGCCGAAATTTTCTCAGAGTCGCTTACACCGTGTTTGCACAACAATCATTTGATGTAAAGGGATATACTGTTCAACATTCTCAAGATGAAGGTAGGGCTTCATTTAGACAAATTAATTACTGTATGCCAGTCACGCCATTCCATCGCGGAAATAAATCCTACGCAAGTTTTTGCTAAGGTTAGTGGTTTATATTGCTAATGTAGTACATATTGGATCACTAAAATATTATAAACAGCTTGAATATCAAGATGGGATTTATACAATACTAATGACATCATGATAAACATCCTGTATACAAATTATACAAATCCACAGGCGGGAACCAGCCCCAAATGCAAAAACAAGAATGTTTTGTCATTAACAAACATCAAACATGGTGTTCAAATTGAGGGCTGGGCTTAACCCGGGGAACTGCGGGGAGACTCTTAAGAGTTCCCCCGGCAGACTGCGGGGAGACTCTTAAGAGTGAGTGAAAAAAAAATCAACTTTTGACATCGAAAAAAATAAAAATAAATAAAAAAAATTACAAAATATTGCCCCTGGGCCATGCAAAATCTCAGTCCTCTACCTCCCCTCCTTCCCCATTTTCCTCCTCTCATTCAGTTATCACCTATTTTCCCTGTTATTCCCTTATTCTGAGGTATATTTTCGTGCTAACATTAGAAATCCGGTTGGAGGGTGTGGTCATCACTGATAGCAAGCGAATGCAAGAGAGAGAGAGAGTATCGATCGACTGTGTCTCAGTGGCCTTGGGGGAAATTGGCGGGAAAGCAGCTTGCCTCAACCATACATTATACAACTCGCAGGCTATATCTCCGATTTTGACCATCCAAACGCTGTTTTCACTCGTTTTATTGTTGTTTCAGGTTAATACCTTTATAATCAACCCATAATAGGCGCATATGGATAAGTATTAATGCTATTAATGGTACAATGAATATTTTAGTGACGGAAACACCTCAAATACATGCGCACAGGGAGAGGTGTCTAATTACCCCCATGCGCACTTCAGAGGTTAACCAAGGGACTGCGGCCAGACTCATAAGAGGTTCTACTGAGCGAATGCGGCCAGACTCTTAACACCTTACGAGCGGCCTATGCGGTTTATTTATATGTACCGCACAGCAGGGTGTTTTTAGCCAAAATAGGGCTGTTTACGTGATCATTTTCATGCCTAAATAAGACCCAGAACGTAAAACAAGTACCTATCCCTGAAAGGGCATAAACAGAGCTTTCGAATGACACCATAACAATCCTTGTATGATGGATAGTTTTCTTGCAATAACCGTGCAACGCGAGTGCAAAAAGCAGGTAATTCGGTAGTTTCGGTACATAATTGAGTATGTAGCGAGTGAGAGAGGGAGGAGGGAGCTGAGATTTGTGTCAGTAGGTTCGCCGCGGTGGTCTGGAGCAGTCATACGCTCGCTAGTCTCCTGCCACCACTTGTCTCTCTCTCTCAGCCACATTACGTGCTGAAATTGCCACTCGACCTATGTCGAGCGCCGCCACATAGTCCAGCTTTATTTAACTCGACTTATGTTGCTCGCCGCTAATTAAGGGTTAAGATCCAAGGCCAAATAAAACACTTTTAAAACACCCCAGTGGCACTCAAAACAAAGCAATTTGTGATTAGGTGAGATAATTCCCCACCATTACTTGCTACCACTCCCACACATGTGTCCCAACACCCTCCTCCCCCCTCCTCAATTATCCGGTATTTTCCCTATTATTCCCGATATTTATCAAGTATTTTCGTGCGGGGACGGGTGGGAGAGACGGAGGAGGGTGGAAGAGTGTATCTCCGACCCTCTAAGCCAGTCTGAGAGCTCTCCTTCTCAGTACCATGCCAGACACAAGAGAGGGAGGGTGTTTCTCTCTCAGATTACGACCGTGGGGCTAAAATATACGATTTTCACCAGCCAATTGCTGTTACCACTAGTTGTATTGCTTTCCAATGTAGTTCATATTAAAAGTAAAATAGGCGCACATGGATAAGTATTAATTATATATATGGCAAATTGAATTTTTGTTTAAGAAATGTACCAAATACCTTCGCATTGCGGGCACTTTCAAATACGTTAGCTGCGCAGCTTATGAGTTAATAACCGATACCTGAGTGAGAGCCTACTGCCCCTTTCACACATACAGGACTCGGGTGCCGCATGCAGCAGAGTAGCTAGTCGTGGCGTTTTTTCCCCCGACTTGGTGGAGCTGGCTCGGTAATGCCGCATCCAAAGGACTTCACCAGACTACAGAAGACTACAGCCGCATACAGCCGACGTTGTCGTCTTGACTCCGGAGAAGTCTTGAGACTCGAACCGACAATGGAAATAACGGTCATTTGTACATGCCGACTACACCCGCATCTATAAGACTTCAGACGATCGACTTCAAAGTCGATCCGCATACACTCGCATAAAGACGACACATACAGGTTCTGTGGCTAACGGAGGTATAATATTATAAAGGGCGCTCGACCAGGGGTGGACATCATTACAGTCGACTACGTCCTCGCCAAAAAAAAATCGTAGCAGCGAAACGACTGCACCTATGGCTTTCATATTTTTACCACATGTACCTTACCTTTTTGGCTACCCACCACAAAAATCCCAAATCCCTCCTCCCACCCACTCGCTGACTGTCGGTCCCGTCAGAAGGAAAAAAAAGGAAAATCTGTGGCGGCGAAACGACTGCACCAATCGGTTCCATATTTGTGTGACAAGTCCCTTACCCTTCTGCCTTCCCCCCACCACACCCCCAACTGCCTCCCACCACCCACTTCCAGCGTATCCGTACGAAGAAAAGGAAAATCCGTGGTGGCGAAACTACCTCACCAATCGGCTTCATAATTATGTGTAACACAAGTCAATTACCCTTCTACCTTCCCCCAACCAACCCCAAAACCACCCTCCCACCACCCTCCCACCCATACATTCCGATACCATAAAAATCTCTGTAGTCTATAGTGTCTTTTCAGCTACTTTCGGGACCATCGGGGACCTGATTTCTGGCGAGGGGAGTGTTTTTTTTACCATTATCCTTCCTTTCTCTCCCAACTTGATAGATTTAGCCAAAACAAAACAAAAACAAATCTGGTACTGGCAGAAGCACACCGTCAAAATTGGCTGGCACTCAGCGGGTTAATGAGAGGGAAGAGAGTAGGAAGAGAAGAACAGGGGCCAGGGGGTAGTAGGGAGGTAGTGATCCCTTGGGAGGGAAGAGGTGGAGGATAAGAAGGGAGGAAGAAGGAGGAAAAGAACGAAGACAGGAGGAGAAGGAGTAAAAGAAGGGAGAGAGGAGGAAAAGAAGGGAGGGAGGAGAAGGGAGGGAGGGAGGAGAATGAGAAGCAGAGAGGAGGAGGAGAAGGGAGGGAGGGAGGAGAATGAGAAGCAGAGAGGAGGAGGAAAAGGGAGGGAGGGAGGAGAAGGGAGGGAGGGATGAGCATGAGAAGCAGAGAGGAGGAGGAGAAGGGAGGGAGGGAGGAGAATGAGAAGAAGGAAGGAGGAGAAGGGAGGGAGGGAGGAGAATGAGAAGCAGAGAGGAGGAGAAGGGAGGGAGGGAGGAGAATGAGGAGAAGGAAAGAGAAGCCGGAGGAAAGGAAGTAGACCTATGCGGCTGTACTCGTGTCTGTCGGCTGTATTCTGGTGTATGTGGCTGTAGTCTTTATGCTACACATGACACAATTCGCTACGCTATACTCAAGAACTACAGCCGCATACAGAAGACTAGTGACGACTAGCGCCGACTAGCGCAGACTACTCCCCGCATCCACCAGACAAATCTCAAGTCTGGACCAAATTTTGAAACTCACAAACATTTTGTTCTGGGGCCACGACTTGACACGCATTGCCAGGACTTCACCAGACTACAGCCGCATGGTCAGGACTAGGTGCCGACTCGGGTGCCGCATGCAGCAGAGTAGCTACTCTGCTGCATGCGGCACCCTAGTCCTGTATGTGTGAAAGGGGCATACCTTTTAAATAGTAAGTATACCATGGTTGTACTGCTGCCATTGCCAAGGATAAAATTATTGTGTTGTCAGGTGAGTGTTCGGTTTCATCAACGCAAAATTACAACCAATGCCCAGTTGTTATAGTGGTCTCACCACCCTGCCGATTCTTTGATTTTGTCGTGGTGGGCATGGGGGCAGAGTGGGTTGGGACAACCTATGGCGAGTGTGATGGTAGAATTACTTCTGATGCCAATGATTGCAGGGGAACTGGTGAGGATGGTTCTTCAGGTGCGGCATTGTGATAGTCGGTGTGGTAAGAAGTCAAGTGTACGTAAAGAGTGTTAGGTGGGTTGGCTTGGTCTTTTCAGGCAGGGGTGGCAAAAAACCAAATTTAAAAAAAAAGGCCAACCCACCTGGGGGGTTTTTTCTCATAAAACCCAGGCAAAACTGTTTTTATTCAAAGTGTACCATAAAACAAGTAAAAAATAATATTTAACCTGGCAAGAGCAGCAAGAGGTTTGAAAGGGCCTATCTCTGGTGCGGCAATCCTGCCAAAATCCGATTTATGCATAACGGGATGAAAATTACATCAATGTACATGTATTGCAAGAACAGTAGATCCTCCGCTGACGTGGGAATATGGGCGACATGAAGTCTCAGGTAATTGGGAATTTGCATAATTGGAATAATGTACTTTATGGGTGGCCGAACCCTCATATTTACACCATCTATTTATGTTTACTGGGACAATATTTAAGTGGTTAACCCGGGAAAGGAAAACTACCTCATAAGAGGTTTGGTGGGCAAAGGCGAAGGTCTACATAAGAGCCAATGCCTAAAAAACGCCTTTCCAAACACCCCACTGGCACTCAAAACATAGCAATATGTTAATAGGTGAGATAATTCCCCTCCATTACTTGCTACCACTCCTACATATGTGACCCAACCCCCCTCCTCAATTATCAGCTATTTATCCTCTTATTCCTCCTTTTATCGGGTAATTTTCCGGGCGAATTTCCCTTACGCGGTCTTGTAAACACAGGCGAGTCAGCTAGAGATACCTGCAACACAGAGACTTGTTTTGCAAGGAGTCAGTGCCGCTTTGGAGATCTCAGAGGGAGGTGTTACGTCCTGGGATATATAAACACTGGGCTCTTTCTATTGGACTAGGTATGCGGCAACAAGCAACAACGGAAAACGCTAGATCCAACCCTTATCTATAAACCCAGGCAACAAACCACCCTAAACCGTCAAGAGTCCTGCCTGGACAACGAAGTATCCTATGACTCGGTTACAGGGTGCACGCACTATAGACTGCTGATAGTCAAGCAGGCTATATAAAAGATCACACAATTAAGTTGACTTAACCCTTATTTAGCGGGGTCGGACTTAAGTCCGATACGAGAAAATTGGACTAAATGGCGGGGTCGGACATAAGTCCGTGGGCGTATTCCCGCCCTAATTTAGGTGGAAAGCGAAACTTGGTGGTCAGGCGGTGTACTACAAGGGCTCACCCACACATCCCCACTGCGTGACCGTGACTAAGTGACCCTCAAGCAGCCATAATGGAAGGTCAAGATTTGCCCGTGTTCGATTCGGTGGCCGCCATCCCTAGTGCGTCGCGCCACCCTACTAACCACGCCCGGCTTACCACCCAGGAACTAGATATCATGCTGAACTCTTCAGAACTTTCTAATAAGCTGTTGGATGAAACCGTCGAAGGTCTGGGTGAGAGTTTTGGTAGTGTGGATGACTCGGAAGACGAAAATAACCCGATCATAGGCTTTCACCCCAAGCATAATTTGCGTGGGGTGGATGTTGTGGTTGATATTGGACAGACCCTTGAGCAAATTGGAGACGTTCCTGACGAAGAACATACTGGTGTGGGTGTTGGTAAGTACAATTTATTTTATAATTGCTTGAAAATGTGATTGCAAGCATTTTATCACCTTACGAGCGGCTGGTGGAGTATATTTCACTGTGCCGCCCAGCGGGTTTTTTTTTTTACCCTAAATGGGGTTGTTCCGTGCTCTTTTTCATGCATAAACAAGACCCAGAGCGTAATACAAGTATGTATCCTGAAAGTGCGTAAATTGAGCTTTCCAATGACACCCGAACCATCCATTTACGATCACTGGTTGTCTTTCAACGATCGTAAAACACGAGTGAAAAAACCCTAAAATACGGTAATTTCCTTATATAATTCCCTGTGTGGCGAGCGGTCTTGAGGTAATTTATGCTCCTAATCACCGCTCCGCTCTCTCTCAGAGCACATTACGTCCTCAAAATTGCACTCTACAAGAAATTTCCTTTGGATTTTATAGCGTATTATTTGTAGGCCGTTCGGTAAATTTCTTACGGTAATACAAACAACGAAAGATTGAATATTTGTGCTTGGCATTATATGATTGTGGGGAACAGATGTAGGCCTACCGTATATATTATGTTTTCATATATGATACATGTGTAACATTTTTATATTATCACGACTCTCTCTCTCTCTCTCTCTCTCTTTGTTTGTACTCCTTTGTACTCTCTTTGTCTGATGTAGGCCAGGGCACGCCCCTAACTAATCTCTTCCCTCTCAGGGGAAATCACACCTAGCAGATGTTTTTGACTTCCCCTCTCTCTCTGTCATTCTCTTCCTCTCTGGGTCTACCTATACTGCATTTGACATTGAAATTGCTTGAGAGTTTGATTGCAAGCATTTTATAGCGTATTATTTGCAGGCGTTCGGTAAATTTCTCACGATAACCAGGGTGTATGGTACATTTCTCACGATAATACAAGCAACAACGAAGCTTGGCGAAGATTGTGGTCTACAATATACCTTTTTATAATTGCATGTGACCTTGTAATTGCTTGAAAGTTTGATTGCAAGCATTTTATAGCGTATTATTTTCAGGCGTTCAATAAATTTGATAAATATATCAAAATAAGTCCTGTGGGACTATGAAATAGCTATTATTGGACAAGGACAATATTTTGTTCATCCCTCCACTGGAACATCAACAACAATGTCAACAATGTATCACCGTCGGCAATCGTAAGATTCAGAGTCGAAAAGATTCCAGGACGAGCCTAATAGAAAATGAATGAATGAAATGAATGAGTGTGCAGTACTACCAATACGTATAGCGACTTCCGCTAGATCTAGAGACCTTTACTTCGATCTAGCAGCAATGACTTACACTAGCGGTTTTGTTTTGAAATTTCAGAACAATTTCGAAGTGATATTATATGGATTTTGCCAATTCATATTTCTAGTGGTATTTATCATGTCTTACATCTAACAATATATGCTAGCGGATTTAACTTCAATTGGTAACCCTCGCGCTCGAGTCGGCTCCAAGAAAATCGATAATGGTTGCACTTTAGTAAACAGGTATTAAACAAAACCGCATGCGCATCGGTTTGGTGTATCGGTATTATGGTAAGTTGGCTACCTACTATTGTTTATACGATATAGTAAGTAATGATAAGTAAATTATTATATATTATATATAAAACAAAAACAAAATTCCTGCAAAGCAAGCGAAACAGAGAGAGAGAGAGAGAGAGAATGCAGAAATGTAACTGAAGAAAGAGTGAAAAAGATATAATAATACAGAAATATTACAAGCAAATAAATGAAATAGAGGGATTAGTTAGAGAAAATAATAATGAGAAATACATAATACGGATGAGGAAGAGGGAAAGCGAGCGAGCCAGAGAGAGAGAGAGAGAGAGAGAGAGAGAGAGAGAGAGAGAGAGATACAGGAGTGAGAGAGATTAGAGAAAATAGAGAGATTGCAAGCATTTTATAGCGTATTATTTGAAGGCGTTCAGTACATTTCTTACGGTAATACAAACAATGAAAGATTGAATATTTGTGCTTGGCATTATATGATTGTGGGGAACAGATGTAGGCCTACCGTATATATTATTTTTTCATATATATATGATACATATGTAACATTGTTATATTATCACGACACTCTCTCTCTCTCTCTCTTGTCTCTTCCTCTCTGGGTCTACCTATAGCCTACATTTATAATTGCATGTGACCTTGAAATTGCTTGAGAGTTTGATTGCAAGCATTTTATAGCGTATTATTTGCAGGCGTTCAGTAAATTTCTTACGGTAATACAAACAACCAAACAACGAAAGATTGAATATTTGTGCTGCACATCCCTCATACGAAATACCATTCCCACCGTATAGAGAGAATACAGAAACTGAACTGAAGACAGAGTGAAAAAGATATAATAATACAGAAATATTACATGCAAATAAATGAAATAGAGGGATTAGTTAGAGAAAATAATAATGAGAAATACATAATTATACGGATGAGGAAGAGAGAAAGGAAGCACAAGAGAGGGAAAGCGAGCGAGCCAGAGAGACAGACAGACAGACAGGAGGAGTGAGAGAGATTAGAGAAAATAATAATGAGAATTACATATACGGATGAGGAAGAGAGAGAGAGACAGAGCGCGCGAGAGAGGGAAAGCGAGCGAGCCAGAGAGAGAGAGAGAGAGAGACAGACAGACAGACAGACAGGAGTGAGAGAGAGAGAAAGAAAGAGAGAGAGAGAGAGAATACAGAAATAAGGAGAAATTAGAGAAAAATAAGACCGATTACCGAAGGAATAGTAGAAGCGCGAGAGGCCGAAGTCAGGCCAAAGCGAACGCAACCGAACGCGCCCGGGAAATAGACCAAAAAGTACCTCCTCTTCCTCACCTCTTTCCACCCTCCACACTCATTCATAACATCCATTCATAGACTTATATGGGGAGACGAAGAGTTGCTCTTTCCAAAAATGATAGTTTCGTTCGCATTGGAGCCATAGTAACGGCGCTAGGGCGAGTGAAATTGAGCGAATATTTCGGGATTATGCCCGCTGAGCGGTACAGTGTAAAATACCTTACCACCCGCTAAATAAGGGTTAAAGCTTCAAGGAAAAGATAGATAACGGAATTAAATTGCAGAAACAATTTAATAACAAACTAGAAGAAAGTACATTTAACGTTACGTTAATTAATACAACAAATCAGCCCTGCGTGAAAGAAGGTGAAAGCAAACAGTCCTCAAAACATCGTACAGGTAGACAAGATGTGGGTCTCTAACCTGCATGCGGCTACTGTAGGATCTGATGCTTAGCAAAGAAAGTACGTTACGGATTTAGAGAACTCTTAACTCAAAAACAGGAATTAATACTAGTGATAGGACATACAGTGTATAATGGCATAGGTATAATTAAATAAAGGCAGCAACTCGCAACATAACCACATACAGGTGTGCTTCTCACTCTTAGTCAGGCAAGCCTGCTCGGACAGAGTCTCTAAGCCACGCCCTGACTCACAATGCTCACAAAAACGGTAAACTGTGGCACAATAACAAGCATGCAGAGATAATAAACCCCTAGCTGTTAATCTGCCAGGTGGCAGAGGTCTAGCCGGAAGGATATAGGCTTGGGACACCCGGGCTGAGCCACCTGCTCTAGCCTAGGGACGTTCCCAGGTCTGTGCGCCAAATTACTCTAATTGAAAGGGTGCTCTCTTGAGAGACTCAGATCGCAAGTATCTGACTCTCTCCTGGCGACCCTAAAACAAAAGCAAAACGTGCTAGCGCAGTGCTGAGTGGCTAGGCAAGGGCCCTCACACAACACAATGCTAGACACACAGGGACACAGACAAGCAAATGCCCCCAGACTCCCACGGGTATCCTAGTAAAGTTGTGCGGGTCCACGGGACTCGCACCAGCAGACTTTACTTAAAGGATCGCAAAAAGCCTCCCCTCCGGTCTAGCCCCTGCTAACCTGACACAAGAACACACTAGCAAGCATGAAACCACCAAATATGAGACAACAAAAAAGCTTCCTAGGTCTCATTAACAATTTCATCACTGCATAAGGCCCAAAATCCTATCTAGTTATCTGAGAGCTCGTCGTTAATACAATAATAGATATAAGGTCTATCAAGGGGATGGGATAATTAAATAGATGGGTGAAGTAGTGGAAAGAAGGTATACAAAGTAAGAGAGAACGTTTCTAAGTGGGGTTGAGAGGGATAGATATCAAGGGGGTCCGAAGGGTACGACAATGAGGTGAGCTCTGAGTCTTGGATCTGTCTGGACCCCGCCCTAGGCATGCAGAATACATCCCAGGCTTGGCAACACTCAACACTGTTGCCTGGTCAAAATACTCTACCCCGTGCGTGAGTCGAAACTAAGCCTAACGTTGCAATCAAATGCATGTGGCAATGCTTCAGGCTCGTCCCAAGCTGGACTCTCCACGCGAAGCAACGTCCCCAAGCCGGTCTCTCTCTCCCGCTCGTCTCCTCCCACCCTCACTAGACTTACATCTTATATATTATAATGAAACAACAAACTATCGAGAATAAAATATAGTAAGATGCGTTGGTTAAGAATAAGGGCAGCTACAAGCTGTGAAACAACATAAGAATATCCCAGACATTAGTTACGTTGTCGTAGGATATATACTAAGGAAAAGCCTGCCGGCCGGCTGCCACCAGTCGGTTTCTAAACGGCTGGGCATCCGACGACCGCGCATGCCCGCACGTGGCTACTATGCAGAAGCGTCACACCTCCCCCAAGATATAAGACCCTTGACTAAGTTCTTCATATCTAACAGAAAGCTTCTCATAGTACCACACACTGTTGCGACACAAAGCACTATATATAAACAAAATAAAGACTGTTGCGCTCCACCGAGCAAGTTCAACTAACTCAGCGACAATAAGCGAAAATAATTCAACTTAGATACTGCTACAACATCTTATACAAAATTCTACACGATATAAAAATAAAGAGTTTTTTATAAGGTTTTTTGTTTTTTTTAATTTGTTTTTTTCGGCTGAACTACAGTGACAGCCTATTTTCCTCCACACTCAACCCTCAATCCTGTGGCAGTCTAACCAACATCATCCACCCTTGATAGACAATCCGCTATCACGTTATCAGAACCGGCAATATGGCGTATGTCCAGATTATACTCCTGAAGCATGAGTGACCACCTGGTCAGCCTCATATTCCGGTTATGAAACTGATTCAAGAATTTCAGAGGGTGATGATCGGTATAAACCACTACGACTGGTCCGAAAGCAGGAACATATACATCAAAGTACCTGAGCGCCAGCACTATCGCCAGGAGTTCTTTTTCAATTACTGAATAATTCCTTTGTGCACTATTGAATTGTTTACTGTAAAAACTCACTGGATGTTCGATACCTTCATCATCTGTCTGTAACAAGACAGCCCCAGCCCCTACGCCACTGGCTTCAGTCGCCAGCTGAAAAGGTCTGCTGAAGTCCGGGGCCCTGAGTATGGGGTGGGTACATTAAAATGTAAAACTTGCAAACTAAATTGTTTCACCAAGGAAAACGCTTCTGCACACTCAGGAACCCACCGGAACTTCTTGTCCTTAGATAATAAGTCAGTTAAAGGTGCAAGTACAGTCGAATAGCCTTTGATGAAGCAACGATAATAGCCTATCATACCTAGAAACCGCATGATTTGTTTCTTAGTCGTAGGCTGGGAAACTGATCGATGGCTTTGATCTTTGTCTGTGGAGGGCACACCTGACCCATCCCCACCTCGAATCCCAGGTACAAAACTGTGGCTTTGACAAAATCGCACTTACCAAGGTTTACCACCAAACCTGCTTCATTCAGTTTATTAAAAAGCTGTCCGATGTGAGCACAGTGACTGTTAAAATCATCGTCGTATATTATGACATCATCTAGGTACACCGTACAGTTGGGAATGTCGGCTACAATGTCGTTCATTAATTTCTGAAACGTTGCAGGGGCATTTTTCAGCCCGTATGGCATAACATGGCAACGATATGTGGCACCGTCCACCACAAACCCACACACCTCTCGCGCTTGCTCAGACAAGGGCACTTGCCAATAACCCTTAACAAGGTCTATCTTAGTGAGGAACTTGGCTTTTCCTATCTTATCCACACTATCGTCCACGTGAGGGAGAGGGTAGGCATTTGTGGGGGTTAAACCATTCAACCTGCGGAAATCTATAGAAAACCGCACCTTGCCATCTGGTTTGGGCTGCAGTGTGACAGGGGAAGTCCACCTTACTGCACCCTCAGAAATCAGCCCACGTTTCAGCATATAATCCAGCTCTTCCCTAAGTGCTGGTAATTTAATAGTGGGAACACGGTATGGCACTGATTTAAAGGGCGGGTGGTCTCCAACATCGACATCGTGCACCGCTTGAGTAGTGAGGCCAGGATGCTCCGCGAAAACAGCTGGGTTTGAATCAAACAAGTGCTGCACAGCTACACGCTGGTGCTCAGGCAGGTGCAATATCAACTCGTGAGCCACTTGTCTAGAATTCCCCGCCCACTGATCCGCGGAAACATGACAATCCCAATTATCCTCCCCAGCAGCTTGACTGTCCCTTCCTCCTTCTCCACCACGATCGCTGCAGATCAACACCGAGACAGTGAGAGGCTCGGAGGGGCGCCTCACATACTCTTTCATCAGATTTACATGGGAAAGTTGGTTCTTTTTCTTACGATCAGGAGTAGCTACTAAATAGTCGAGATCAGAAACCTTCCTTACAACCCGATACGGACCAGAATACTAGGCAGACAAGGGGAGTCCCACCAGAGGCAGTAGTATCAGTACCTCCTGATCTACTTCAAACTCCCTCAGCTTCACCTTCTGGTTGTATCTGTCCTTCATCTGAGCATGTGAACTCTTAAGGTTCCGACCTGCTACCTCCAGGCTCTTTAGCATTCTCTCACGGCTTTCAACAACATACTTTAGAAGCGAGCATGGCTTTGTGACTCCCTCCCAGATCTCCTTGACTATGTGGAGGGGCCCCCTGACCCTGTGTCCAAAAACCAACTCGTTCGGGCTAAATCCCAAGCTCTCCCCAGGTACTTCTCTCACAGCAAATAAAACGTATGGGAGACCTAGATCCCAGTCCTTCCCATTTTCTATGCAATAACACCGCAACATACTCTTGAGAGTCGAGTGCCACCTTTCCAAAACTCCCTGACTCTCGGGATGGTAGGCAGATGACACCACAGACACTATCCCATGTTGCTGCATGGTCTGCTTAAACAGAGCAGAAGTAAAATTGGATCCCTGATCAGACTGGATCTCCTGAGGGTAGCCATAACGAGAGAAATAGACAAGTAGGTTTTTGACAACAGTCTTAGCCATCCCGTTGCGCATGGGGTAAGCATCTGGATACCGTGTTGCTACATCCATTACAGTTAGTACAAATTTATTGCCGGCACTAGTGGGGGGCAATGGGCCAACCATATCGATAACTACTTTGCTGAAGGGCGGCCCAATGACAGGGATGGGTTGTAACGGGGCTCTCGGGATGACCTGATTGGGTTTCCCAACAACTTGACAAGTGTGACACTGTGACACGCATGACACGACACTTGCCTTTAACACAGGCCACCAGAAAAGCTTGCTCAGAGCTGCCTCCGTCTTACGTGCCCCCAGGTACCCTGCCAAAGGCACATCATGAGCTAATCTCAATAAGCTCTCACGGCACACCCTCGGTACTACTAACTGGTCCACTAATCCTGACCCGCCATCCCACTTTTTCTTGGGATCCTGATGTCTCCGATACAAGATCCCCTCGGACAAGAAAAAATCACCAGGCTGCGCATCCCCATCGCTCTCCAGTTCGATAGCACCATTACCACACGCCCTGACTTCTGGATCTTCCAGCTGCAAGGAACATATATCAGAAGGTGCGAGATTATCCAAGTTCATCTTAAATAATTGATTTCCACCTCCAATGTCCCGCTGAGCCATCCTTTCCTCACGCTGCGCATAACGATGCTGTCGCAGAGTCTCTTCCTGCCCTGCACCTGCACTAGCGGTGACAGGCCCCGGGGCCTCTCCAGACTCTAACATAAGTGCCAATAATGAGTCACCAAGAAACACTGCCGGCTCAAAACTCTCCAATTGACAAACACTTCCCGTTTTCTTGTGACCTCTCCTCCGCGGTATGATAGGCTGAGGTGGTGGCTGCAAGGCTCCGGATGTCTGAGAACGCGTCACAACACACGCCATGGTTTGTACGCTACACTTCTCAACCCACTCCTGTTCATCCCTACTAACGTCGGCCGCCTTCTCGGCAACGACCAAGGGTGAAACCTTAGAAGCAGGCACCGCAAAGTCGTTGCCGAGGAGGAGATCGACGCCCCCAACAGGCAAGTTCTCTACAATTCCTACATCCAGCTCCTTCGCCACACCACCCACCTCCAGCTCCATCCGCACCAGCGGGTAGGACTTCGTAGCATTGATCCCCTGAACTACCACCACCCGAGCAGCGTTAATCGGTCTACCAGTAAAGTTCTTTAACAAGGTCTGAGAAGCCCCCGTATCACGCAATAGCTTAACTCCTCGCCTTTCGCCAGCCCACCTCACAAAACCATGCCCGCCATGACCCCCAAAGACGTCGCGGACAGGGTTCGAGCCTTCCGGACTCTTGAACACAGGCTGTGTCCCACCCTCTGACGAACTACCCTTGGCAAACTCAGAAGATATAGGCGACACCCCTATTCTGCGGGCCAATGACACAACCTTGTTTGGTGGCTTGTTCGGACAAGCATTTGCAAAGTGACCCTCCTTGTGACATGCAAAGCACTCTTTACTCTTTGGTTTCCCTTGGGAGTGGGAGGTACTATTAGACTTCTTATACGGGACGGTATTTGGTTTATGTTCAGTTTTATTGTCAGTGCTAGATGGTTTTGTGTATTTATGTGTATCAAAATTCTTGGGAGGGGGAGGGGTACGATCCTTTGCACCCGACTCACTCCTAGCTGCTGCTTCGCACCCTCGAATTAATGACAGTCGGAGGTCAACCATTTCTGCTGCCTCCTGGAGAGTTCTAGGATTTTTGTCCTTTATATTTAATGTTAAGTCCCCGCCTGTGCACTTAAAGAACTGCTCCAAGAGAACCAGCTCACTCAACTCCTCAAAAGTAGCTGCCCTCTCAGAACGCAGCCAATGTCGTAGTGCATCAGACAAGTCCCGGGCGTGTTCTAGGAAGGTACTATCCTTGCCCTTAGTAACACCCCGAAACTTCAAGCGGTAAGTTTCTGGTTGTAACTCATAGGCCCGTAGCACAGCCTTCTTTAGCTCATCATAAACTACACAGGACTCTAAAGGTAGTGCATCATACGCTTTTAGCCCCTTTCCTAGGAGTCTTGATGAAACTAATGCTGCCCACTTTTCCTGAGGCCACTGGTGTTCCTGACACTTCTTCTCAAATCGCATAAAAAACTCAGCCACACCTAATTCATCGAACACAGGAACTAGTTTAAGCAGGTGCGACAATGATTGGTCCCGATGTCTGTTACCTCCCCCAATATTTCGCCCTTTTTACCTCCACTCGAGATCTCTCCAGCTCCCTGTCAGCCCGATACCTAGTAGACTCTGCCTGCAGTTCAGCCTTTCGTATAGCTGTTCTCTCTGCAGCCTCAACCTGAGCTCTAGCAACCTCAACCTGAGCTCTAGCGGCCTCAACCTTGGCCATCTAAAGCCGAAATAACAAATCTGGAGTCAACCCTTGAGGAGGGGAAGGTGCATTAGTGGAGAGGGTCCCTGTGATTGAATTCCACGCTGCCATTGACCATCAACTTGGGGGTATGTACTAAATTCAGGCACCCTGACGTTTGATATTGGGGTAGAGTGGAGGGGGGGCTGGGGACCGGGGCCCCCAGTTGCCTCTCCACCCAGGTCTCTCCCTTCTAAACCCAATATCAAAGTCCTCAGCTGATCTTTCCTCATGCCACTTAAACCCTGGTGACCCTGAAGACCTGCCACACACTTTAAGCCATACTTATTCAGCTTCAACACCCTGGCAGCGGTAAGGGGCACCTCTAAAAATCTTCTAGCACCCTCCTCGCTATCGACTAGCCACTCCACAGGTCTTTCTCCCTCCGAGCCCGTATCGTGACCTGACCCATCACTGTGTTCTGATGTATTAGACATGTTTGTGTACTGCAGTAATTATCACGGTTATAGAATGTGCCTTATCTCCTATGCATGTATGTATATACTAATGTTATTTAAAGTCTTTAATGTGTTATATTGGTTGCTCCATAAAAAAACTCTATGTCCACTGTATTACTCTAATCATAAGGAATCTCAAAACAAATGACCACTATATTCCTCTGTTCAGTAAATCCTATGCAAGGTCGCCATTTGTTACGTCCTGGGATATATAAACACTGGGCTCTTTCTATTGGACTAGGTATGCGGCAACAAGCAACAACGGAAAACGCTAGATCCAACCCTTATCTATAAACCCAGGCAACAAACCACCCTAAACCGTCAAGAGTCCTGCCTGGACAACGAGGTATCCTATGACTCGGTTACAGGGTGCACGCACTATAGACTGCTGATAGTCAAGCAGGCTATATAAAAGATCACACAATTAAGTTGACTTAAAGCTGCAAGGAAAAGATAGATAACGGAATTAAATTGCAGAAACAATTTTATAACAAACTAGAAGAAAGTACATTTAACGTTACGTTAATTAATACAACTAATCACCCCTGCGTGAAAGAAGGTGAAAGCAAACAGTCCTCATAACATCGTACAGGTAGACAAGATGCGGGTCTCTAAACTGCATGCGGCTACTGTAGGATCTGATGCTTAGCAAAGAAAGTATGTTACGGATTTAGAGAACTCTTAACTCATAAGCAGGAATAAATACTAGTGATAGGACATACAGTGTATAATGGCATTGGTATAATTAAATAAAGGCAACAACTCGCAATATAACCACATACAGGTGTGCTTCTCACTCTTAGTCAGGCAAGCCTGCTCGGACAGAGTCTCTAAGCCACACCCTGACTCACAATGCTCACAAAAACGGTAAATTGTGGCACAATAACAAGCATACAGAGATAATAAACCCCTAGCTGTTAATCTGCCAGGTGGCAGAGGTCTAGCCGGAAGGATATAGGCTTCGGATACCTGGGCTGAGCCACCTGCTCTAGCCTAGGGACGTTCCCAGGTCTGTGCGCCAAATTACTCTAATGAAAGGGTGCTCTCTTGAGAGACTCAGATCGCAAGTATCTGACTCTCTCCTGGCGACCCTAAAACAAAAGCAAAACGTGCTAGCGCAGTGCTGAGGGGACTAGGCAAGGGCCATCACGCAACACAACGCTAGACACACAGGGACACAGACAAGAAAATGCCCCCAAACTCCCACGGGTATCCTAGTAAAGTTGTGCGGGTTCACGGGACTCGCACCAGCAGACTTTACTTAAAGGATCGCAAAAAGCCTCCCCTCCGGTCTAGCCCCTGCTAACCTGACACAAGAACACACTAGCAAGCATGAAAACCACCAAATATGAGACAACAAAAAAGCTTCCTAGGTCTCATTAAACAATTTCATCACTGCATAAGGCCCAAAATCCTATCTAGTTATCTGAGAGCTCGTCGTTAATACAATAATAGATATAAGGTCTATCAAGGGGATGGGATAATTAAATAGATGGGTGAAGTAGTGGAAAGAAGGTATACAAAGTAAGAGAGAACGTTTCTAAGTGGGGTTGAGAGGGATAGATATCAAGGGGGTCCGAAGGGTACGACAATGAGGTGAGCTCTGAGTCTTGGATCTGTCTGGACCCCGCCCTAGGCATGCAGAATACATCCCAGGCTTAGCAACACTCAACACCGTTGCCTGGTCAAAATCCTCTACCCCGTGCGTGAGTCGAAACTAAGCCTAACGTTGCAATCAAATGCATGTGGCAACGCTTCAGGCTCGTCCCAAGCTGGACTCTCCGCGCGAAGCAACGTCCCCAAGCCGGTCTCTCTCTCCCGCTCGTCTCCTCCCGCCCTCACTAGACTTACATCTTATATATTATAATGAAACAACCAACTATCGAGAATAAAATATAGTAAGATGCGTTGGTTAAGAAGCTACAAGCTGTGAAACAACATAAGAATATCCCAGACATTAGTTACGTTGTCGTAGGATATATACTAAGGAAAAGCCTGCTGGCCGGCTGCCACCAGCCTGTTTCTAAACGGCTGGGCAGCCGACGCGCGCGCATGCCCGCATGTGGCTACTATGCAGAAGCGTCACACCTCCCCCAAGATATAAGACCCTTGACTAAGTTCTTCATATCTAACAGAAAGCTTCTCATAGTACCACACACTGTTGCGACACAAGGCACTATATATAAAAAAATAAAGACTGTTGCGCTCCACCGAGCAAGTTCAACTAACTCAGCGACAATGAGCGAAAACATTCAACTTAGATACTGCTACAACATCTTATACAAAATTCTACACGATCTAAAAATAAAGAGTTTTTATAAGGTTTTTTTTTTTTTCATTTTTTTTTTCGGCTGAACTACAGTGACAGCCTAATTTCCTCCACACTCAACCCTCAATCCTGTGGCAGTCTAACCAACATCATCCACCCTTGATAGACAATCCGCTATCACGTTATCAGAACCGGCAATATGGCGTATGTCCAGATTATACTCCTGAAGCATGAGTGACCACCTGGTCAGCCTCATATTCCGGTTATGAAAGTGATTCAAGAATTTCAGAGGGTGATGATCGGTATAAACCACTACGACTGGTCCGAAAGCAGGAACATATACATCGAAGTACCTGAGCGCCAGCACTATCGCCAGGAGTTCTTTTTCAATTACAGAGTAATTTCTTTGTGCACTATTGAATTGTTTACTGTAAAAAATCACTGGATGTTCGATACCTTCATCATCTGTCTGTAACAAGACAGCCCCAGACCCCACGCCACTGGCATCAGTCGCCAGCTGAAAAGGTCTGCTGAAATCCGGGGCCCTGAGTATGGGGTGGGTACATAACAGGTGTTTCACCAAGGAAAACGCCTCTGCACACTCAGGAACCCACCGGAACTTCTTGTCCTTAGATAATAAGTCAGTTAAAGGTGCAAGTACAGTCGAATAGCCTTTGATGAAGCAACGATAATAGCCTATCATACCTAGAAACCTCATGATTTGTTTCTTAGTCGTAGGCTGGGGAAACTGATCGATGGCTTTGATCTTTGTCTGTGGAGGGCACAACTGACCCATCCCCACCTCGAATCCCAGGTACAAACAACTGTGGCATTGACAAAATCGCTCTTACCCAGGTTTACCACCAAACTTCATTCAGTTTATTAAAATGCTGTCCGATGTGAGCACAGTGACTGTTAAAATCATCGTCGTATATTATGACATCATCTAGGTACACCGTACAGTTGGGAATGTCGGCTACAATGTCGTTCATTAATTTCTGAAACGTTGCAGGGGGCATTTTTCAGCCCGTATGGCATAACATGGCAACGATATGTGGCACCGTCCACCACAAACCCACACACTCTCGCGCTCGTCAGACGAGGGCACTTGCCAATAACCCTTAACCAAGGTCTATCTTAGTGAGGAACTTGGCTTTCCTATCTTATCCACACTATCGTCCACGCGAGGGAGGAGGGTAGGCATTTGTGGGGGTTAAACCATTCAACCTGCGGAAATCTATACAAAACCGCCCCTTGCCATCTGGTTTGGGCTGCAGTGTGACTGGGGAAGTCCAACTTACTGCACCCTCAGAAATCAGCCCACGTTTCAGCGTTTCAGCATATAATCCAGCTCTTCCATAAGTGCTGGTAATTTAATAGGGGGAACACGGTATGGCACTGATTTAAAGGGCGGGTGGTCCCTAACATCGACATCGTGCACCGCTTGAGTAGTGAGGCCAGGATGCTCCGCGAAAACAGCTGGGTTTGAATCAAACAAGTGCTGCACAGCTAGACGCTGGTGCTCAGGCAGGTGCAATATCAACTCATGAGCCACTTGTCTAGAATACCCCGCCCACTGATCCGGAACATGACAACGCGGAAACACAATCCCAATTATATCTCCGCAGCTTGAATGTCCCTTCCTCCTTCAGCACCACGATCGCTGCTGAGAGAGGGACAGGGAGGAGTCGGAGGGGCGCCCACATACTCTTTCATACATGCAAAGTTGGTTCTTTTCTTACGATCAGGAGTAGATACTAAATAGTCTAGATCAGAAACCTTCTTACAACCCGATACGGAACAGAATACTTGGCAGAAAGGGGTGTCCCACCAGAGGCAGTAGTATCAGTCCTATCTACTTGAAAACTCCCTCAGCTCACCTTCTATCTGTCCTTCATCTGAGCATGTGAACTCTTAACCCGTAATAGCGGCTCATCCACATAGTCGAGTGAAATAAAGATGGACGATGTGACGGCGCTGACATAGTCGAGTGGCAATTTAGCATAGTACTGTGATGAGAGAGAGAGACAAGTGGTTGCAGGGACTAGCGAGGTATGACTGCTCCAGACCACGCGGCGATACCTACTGACACGTATTCAGCTCCCCTCCTCTCTCTCACTCGATACATACGAATTTATGGGGAAAAGTACGAATTACATGTTTTGCATTCGCGTGCCACGGTTATTGCAAGAAAACTCGCCATCATAAAAGGATCGTTATGGGGCATTCGAAAGCTCATCTCTGTTTATGCCTTTCCAGGGATAGGTCCTTGTTCTTACGTTGGGTCTTATTTAGGATGAAATGATCACGAACAGCCATTGGATTTAAAAACACCACCGCTGTTCGGTACCCATATAAATAAAACCGCATAGGCCGCGGTAAGGGTTAGGTTCCGACTGCTACCTCCAGGCTCTTTAGCATTCTCTCACGGCTGTCAACAAAAATACTTTAGAAGCCGAGATGCTTTGATGGGACTCCCTCCCAGATCATCCTTGACTATTAGTGGAGGGGACCCTGACACCTGTGTCCCAAAAATCCAACTCGATTCGGGCGACATCCCAAAGCTATCACCCAGGTACTTCGATCTCGCAGCAAATAAAACGTATGGGAGACCATAGGATCCCAGTCATTCCCATTTTCCATGCAATAACACAACAAACATGACTCTTGAGAGTCCCCCCGGAGTGACACCTTTCCCAAAACTCCCTGACTCTCGGGATGGTAGGCAGATGGACACCACAGACACTATCCCATGTTGCTGCGATGGTTCTGCTTGGAAACAGACGGCAGAAGTAAAAATGTTGGATACATGATCAATACGAATGGACTACCTGAGGGTTAGCCATAACGAGAGAAATAGACAAGTAGGTTTTTGAACCAACAGTATTAGCCATCCCGTTGCGCATGGGGTAAGACATCTGGATACAGTGTTGCTACATCGCAGTACAGTTAGTTAAAAAATGTGATTGCCGGCACTACGTGGGGGGCAATGGGCCAACCATATCGATAACTACTTTGCTGCAAGGGCGGCCCCAAACCATTGACAGGGTATGGGTTGTAACGGGGCTCTTCCGGGATGAACTGATTGGGTTTCCCAAACAAACTGGCAATGTGTGACACATGTCAAAACCATTGACACGGGGGCACACTTGCCTTTAACCCAGGCCACCAGAAAAGCGTGCGCAGAGGCCTGCCGTCCGTCTTACGTGCCCCCAGGTGCACTGCAAAGGCACATCATGAGCTAATCTCAATAAGCGCTCACGGCACACCCTCGGTTACTACTAACTGGTCAACGTAATCATGACCCGCCATCCCAATTTTTCTTGGGATCCTGATGTCTCACGATACAAGATCCCTAGGACAAGAAAAAAAATCACCAGGCTGCACATCCCAAATCGCTCTCCAGTTCGATAGCACCATTACCACCAAGCCCTGACTTCTGGATCTTCCAGCTGCAAGGAACATATAATCAGAGGTGGCGAGATTTATCCAAAGTTCACTTAAATAATTTATTTCCACCTCCAATGTCCCGCTGAGAATCCTTTCCTCACGCTGCGCATAACGATGCTGTCGCAGAGGTCTCTTCATGCCCTGACACCTGCACTAGCGGTTGACAAGGCCCCGGTGCCTCTCCAGGACCTCTAACATAGGTGCCAATAATGAGTCACCAAGAAACACTGCCGGCTCAAAACTCTACAATTGACAATAACTTCCCGTTTTCTTGTGACCTCTCCTCGGCGGTTAGATAGGGCTGAGGTGGTGGACTGCAAAGGCTCCGGATGTCTGAGAACGGTCACAACACACGCCATGGTTTGTACGCTACACTTCTCAACCCACTCCTGTTCCTCCCTACTAAAACGTCGGCCGCCTTCTCGGCAAAGACCAAGGGTGAAACCTTAGAAGCAGGCACCGCAAAGTCGTTGCCGAGGAGGAGATCGACGCCCCCAAACAGGCAAGTTTTTCTCTACAATTCTACATCCAGCTCATTCGCCACACAACCCACATGCAAGATCCATCCGCCCGAGCCACAACAGCGGGTAGGACTTCGTTAGCACTTGATTCCCCTGAACTACCACCACTCCGAGACAGCGTTAATTCGGGTTACCAGTAAAGTTCTTTAACAAGGGTCTGAGAAAGCCCCCGTATCACGCAATAGCTTAAAAACTCCTCGCCATTTCGCCACAGCCCAACCTCACAAAACCCATGCCCGCCATGAACCCCAAAGACGTCGCGGACAGGGTTCGAGCACTTCAGGAACTATTGAACACAGGGCTGTGTCCCACCCTCTGACGAAAACTACCCTTGGGCAAACTAAGAAGACTTTAGGCGACACCCCTATTCTGCCCGGGCCCAATGACCCCCACAACCTTGTTTGGTGGCTGGTTCGGACAAGCATTTGCAAAGTGACCATCCGATTGTGACATGAAAAGCACTCTTTACTCTTTGAGTTTCCCTTGGGAGTGGGAGGTACCATTAGAATTCTTCTACGGGACGGTATTTGGTTTATGTTCCGTTTTATTGTCAGTGCTAGATGGGTTTGTGTAGTATGTGTATCAAACTTCCTTGGGAGGGGGAGGGGTACGCTCCATTGCACAAGACTCACTCCTAGCTGCTGCTTCGCACCAGCGAATAATTGACAGTAGGAGGTCAACCATTTCTGCTGATCCTGGAGCGTTAAGGATTTTTGTCATTTATATTTAATGTTTAAGGTCCCGCCTGTTGCACTTAAAGAACTGAGCCAAGAGACCCAGGCTTCACTCAACTCCTCAAAAGTAGCTGCCCTCTCAGAACGCAGGCCATGTCGTAGTGCATCAGACAAGTCCGGGGCGTGTTCTACGAAGGTGACTATCCTTGCCCTTAGTAACAACCCGAAACGTCAAGCGGTTAAGGTATGGTTGTAACTCAGCAGGACAGTAGCACAGCCGTCTTTAGATCATCAGAAATTAAACAGGACTCTAAAGGTAGTGCATCTAACGCTTTAAGCCCCTTTCCTAGGAGTGTGATGAAAGCTAATGCTGCCCACTTTTCCTGAGGCCACTGGTGTTCCTGACACTTCTTCTCAAATCGCATCAAAAACTCAGCCACACTAAGCAGCGAAAACAGGAACTAGTTTAAGCAGGTTGCGACAATGATTGGTCCCGATGTCTGTTACCTCACCCAATCTATTTCGCCCTGTTACCTCCACTC
>CM064534.1:18033005-18165901 GCA_032716605.1 Paralithodes platypus
TGGGTTTGAATCAAACAAGTGCTGCACAGCTAGACGCTGGTGCTCAGGCAGGTGCAATATCAACTCATGAGCCACTTGTCTAGAATACCCCGCCCACTGATCCGCGGAAACATGACAATCCCAAATATCCTCCCCAGCAGCTTGACTGTCCCTTCCTCCTTGTCCACCACGATCGCTGCAGATCAACACCGGGACAGTGAGAGGCTCGGAGGGGCGCCTCACATACTCTTTCATCAGATTTACATGGCAAAGTTGGTTCTTTTTCTTACGATCAGGAGTAGCTACTAAATAGTCTAGATCAGAAACCTTCCTTACAACCCGATACGGACCAGAATACTTGGCAGACAAGGGGTGTCCCACCAGAGGCAGTAGTATCAGTACCTCCTGATCTACTTCAAACTCCCTCAGCTTCACCTTCTGGTCGTATCTGTCCTTCATCTGAGCATGTGAACTCTTAACCCTTAATTAGCGGCTCACCACATAAGTCGAGTTAAATAAAGCTGGACTATGTGGCGGCGCTCGACATAGGTCGAGTGGCAATTTCAGCACGTAATGTTGCTGAGAGAGAGAGACAAGTGGTGGCAGGAGACTAGCGAGCGTATGACTGCTCCAGACCACCGCGGCGAACCTACTGACACGAATCTCAGCTCCCTCCTCCCTCTCTCACTCGCTACATACTGAATTATATGGGGAAAGTACCGAATTACATGCTTTTTGCACTCGCGTTGCACGGTTATTGCAAGAAAACTAGCCATCATAAAAGGATCGTTATGGTGTCATTCGAAAGCTCTGTTTATGCCCTTTCAGGGATAGGTACTTGTTTTACGTTCTGGGTCTTATTTAGGCATGAAAATGATCACGTAAACAGCCCTATTTTGGCTAAAAACACCCCGCTGTGCGGTACATATAAATAAACCGCATAGGCCGCTCGTAAGGTGTTAAGGTTCCGACCTGCTACCTCCAGGCTCTTTAGCATTCTCTCACGGCTTTCAACAACATACTTTAGAAGCGAGCATGGCTTTGTGACTCCCTCCCAGATCTCCTTGACTATGTGGAGGGGACCCCTGACCCTGTGTCCAAAAATCAACTCGTTCGGGCTAAATCCCAAGCTCTCCCCAGGTACTTCTCTCGCAGCAAATAAAACGTATGGGAGACCTAGATCCCAGTCCTTCCCATTTTCTATGCAATAACACCGCAACATACTCTTGAGAGTCGAGTGCCACCTTTCCAAAACTCCCTGACTCTCGGGATGGTAGGCAGATGACACCACAGACACTATCCCATGTTGCTGCATGGTCTGCTTAAACAGAGCAGAAGTAAAATTGGATCCCTGATCAGACTGGATCTCCTGAGGGTAGCCATAACGAGAGAAATAGACAAGTAGGTTTTTGACAACAGTCTTAGCCATCCCGTTGCGCATGGGGTAAGCATCTGGATACCGTGTTGCTACATCCATTACAGTTAGTAAAAAATGTATTGCCGGCACTAGTGGGGGGCAATGGGCCAACCATATCGATAACTACTTTGCTGAAGGGCGGCCCAATGACAGGGATGGGTTGTAACGGGGCTCTCGGGATGACCTGATTGGGTTTCCCAACAACTTGACAAGTGTGACACTGTCACACCCATGACACGACACTTGCCTTTAACCCAGGCCACCAGAAAAGCTTGCTCAGAGCTGCCTCCGTCTTACGTGCCCCCAGGTGCCCTGCCAAAGGCACATCATGAGCTAATCTCAATAAGCTCTCACGGCACACCCTCGGTACTACTAACTGGTCCACTAATCCTGACCCGCCATCCCACTTTTTCTTGGGATCCTGATGTCTCCGATACAAGATCCCCTCGGACAAGAAAAAATCACCAGGCTGCACATCCCAATCGCTCTCCAGTTCGATAGCACCATTACCACACGCCCTGACTTCTGGATCTTCCAGCTGCAAGGAACATATATCAGCATATATCTACAAATTTCACCCGTTCTTCGTCATTTTGTGAGGATTGTAATCTATCAGTCTGAAATCTCTTTATTCCACCATTTGGGCTTATCATTATGGCCTGTACGTCGTATTTTTGATGGTGTGCAGTCTTGCACTGCTTTTAGGTAAGTGGTTGTGAATAAAGCCCAAGATGTATTTATGTCGTTATTGTTAATTAGAAAGCTCTAGTCAGTTTCTTTAAACATAGTTCTAAGTTTACGAGAGTTTGCTTTCTTGAAATTAGGGACTTTCTCGATGCTGATATTTGGTTCGTTACTAGTAATCTTTAGACTGACAGTTATCGTACGATGGTCGCTGTTACTGAATTCATCACCAATATTCAAATTCTCTATTAATTATTTTGTTGCAAGTACAAGGTCAAGAACGTTATTACCACGGGTCGGCGATCTAACAAATTAATAGAGCAAACTCTCTTGCAAGTTCGCATACAAGTCATGTCCGGAGTATGAAGTAAGAGTATCGCCCCACTTGGTCACAGGTAAATTAAAGTCGCCCAAAATTACGGTAACTTATGAGTAACTTACAACTGCAATTTATTTGTAAATTTCTCGGTCAGTTTGCACTGATTGAGCTGGAGGTCTGTATATTAATGCAAGTATTATTTTTGTACCTTTATTATTCTTTATTAGCACAAATGATGTGTCGACATTCACAATTTGAGGTTTTGACAGGAGGGTCGGATCAAGACTTTCTCTGATAAAAAGTAAAATGCCACCTCCATTTCCATTTATTCGGCTTTTCTCAAACATTACATAACTGGGAAGTGAATACTCAGCTAAAAAGTCTCTGTCTTCAGTATTGAGCCAAGATTCTTTTATGCCAATCACGTCATAATTTTCTGTAAACACTAGTTCCTCTAAATCTGAAAATGTATTGCATATGCTACGATAGATTGCATAGAAAACCTTTAACCCTTAATTAGCGGCGAGCAACATAAGTCGAGTTAAATAAAGCTGGACTATGTGGCGGCGCTCGACATAGGTCGAGTGGCAATTTCAGCACGTAATGTGGCTGAGAGAGAGAGACAAGTGGTGGCAGGAGACTAGCGAGCGTATGACTGCTCCAGACCACCGCGGCGAACCTACTGACACAAATCTCAGCTCCCTCCTCCCTCTCTCACTCGCTACATACTCAATTATGTACTGAAAGTACCGAATTACCTGCTTTTTGCACTCGCGTTGCACGGTTATTGCAAGAAAACTATCCATCATACAAGGATCGTTATGGTGTCATTCGAAAGCTCTGTTTATGCCCTTTCAGGGATAGGTACTTGTTTTACGTTCTGGGTCTTATTTAGGCATGAAAATGATCACGTAAACAGCCCTATTTTGGCTAAAAACACCCCGCTGTGCGGTACACATAAATAAACCGCATAGGCCGCTCGTAAGGTGTTAAAGTTGCGGTTTTAAAACTCACGAAACGCTCTTTAATCAAATTTTTGGTTCTGGTCGGATCTACATTTACGTTCATGGCTGTTCTTGGTCCTCGGTCGTTATCCCTGGCGGTTTTGGATTTGGGTCTTGTTGATGGAGCTTTATCGAAATGTGTAGTTCTTGACGGATTAGCATTTAATCTGTCAAGAACCACAAATTTGGATAAAGCTCCATCAATAAGATGGAGGAAAGAGAGAGTTACAATGCACTCCCCATATAATTATGCACACCACAAATTCGCGAAACTCGTTATTCACGGACACCCCTAAATATCCTATTGCTCGTTATCCGCGCAATACCATCTGTAAAATATCAGCTATTCACGGATTTGAATCAGGCGGGCAGATGTGCATCTCGATTCTTGTTTTGGTTGGCCATCTTGCACGTCAGAACATCACCACCGGGCAATCAGCGTCAACACTCCGCCATTGTTTTTTTTGTTTTTTTTGCTCTTTCACCTGCCCAGCCATGCCTCGTGGCACCCCTCCCCCTCCCCCAGTACCTGGAGGATCCGGAGGAAGAAAGTGGTGTTGCCATTGACCAAAAAATGGGAAATTCTACAGAGATTAGATAAGAGTGAAAAACTTTATTTTGTCGTACAAGTGTTCGGTATCAATGAGTCTACTGTAAGATCCATTCGGACTCAAAGGAAAGAGATCCAAGATGCTCTCAAAGATATTTCGAAGCAACCAGGTGTAGTTTGAGGGTCCAAGATGGGTGAGCCTGGTACAACCTAAGTCAATTTCCCATTGAAACCTACAGTGTCTTAAAATGCCCCCTCGTATTCGTGGAACCACGTATATGCGGACAGGTACCGGTACGAGTTAGGTGCGAATACGGGGAGTGCACTGTATATGAAGTCTACCTTATATGATTTATCCTCTATAGAATAATATTATTGTGCCACATGTGCATAAGGCTTGAAATACAAGCCACATGCTAAGAATGAGCACCCAGAATTTAGGTGTAGAGAACAGTATTGAAAGGAACAAACAACGCAACAATGGGACCTGGATGTGAGAGGTTGTGGTGGGGAAGGGAGTGAAACTGAGCGGTAGGCCATGGATATGATGAGTATCCCCTTCGGGGATAATGGCGTCCGGGAATAGATAGATAGATAGATAGATTATATATCTATCTATCGATTGCCGGACGCCGTAATCCCTGAAGGGGTGACCGCGAACGAAACACCCCCATGCACCTCTGTCCCATCAGTCAACTTTCTTCCTCCCATCCATCACTGCTTTCACGCATATACTTCTTAATTCCATCCTTCCACCTCTCATTCGGTCTACCTCTCCCTCTGTACCTCACTTTCGCACACTCTCTTAGTCATTCTCTCGCTTCCCATATGTTCCACATGGCCGAACCATCTCAAGGTGTTCCTTTTCACACTCTCCAGCACATCTACATCCACACCACATCGCTCTTGTATTTCCTCATTCGTCTGTCTATTCCTCCATGTAACTCCGCACACACTTCTCAAATAACTCATTTCCACTCCTCTCACTCTTGGTTTGAGTCTTTCCACCTACGTCCAGGCTTCGCTCTGCTTGTATTTTTCATAAGTTTCTATGATACTGGCTCATATTACACATAATTTATATGACTAAATTTATTATTTAAAGAAAACCCAGGAATGTGGGCAAAATTGTGGGTTTTTCAATTAGGTTATATTGGAAAAAATCCAGGTGGGCAGAAGCGGGTGTGCCACTTTGGTGCCAACCCTGCTCTTCTGGTACTGTACAACACGGCTGAGTTGTCCATTCCTGAAGGTCCTTGTTTTACCTTGGTAATAAACACATATATGAAATGTTTAGGTGGTTTATAGTTATGCAAGCAATAAAGAACTCTAGCGACATTCCTATAAATAATTTAAGACTATTAGGACTGACTTATCACCTTTTCTTTTTAAATTGGAACTGCATTTGCATGCATCCAAGCCTCTAGATCTAAGTTTTAACCCAGGGAATGCTAGACCCCCCTAGGACTCCCCATTGCCCTGTGCTAGACCTAGGCCGATTTGGCGACTCTTCCTAAATGTAACAACAACCACATCATACATAAAACATACATACATAACATTTTAAGACTGAGTTTTCCACACATAAGTGCAGTTTCAGTCTCTTATCCTAATAGCAGCATTCCAGGCATCCCTGTTAAGGGCTGCTTCACTTGTTAAGTTTTTAAATTTGAGATCGGCACCTACTGTATAGTACGATCCCAGGTCTTCCTCGGGTGGCGCCACCCCTTGGTGCAGCTCCCTCCACAATCACAGACCTGCATCTTTTCACCCAATTTTGTTCATCCATGCTCTCCACATGCCCATACCATCCCAGTCTACTTGTACGCATCTCCTCGTTAATACTCTTTATACCTAAACGTCTCATCAGCTCATCATTTGTTATTCTATCCTGCAGCTTGGCCCCACACATTCATCTCACCATTCTCACCTCAATATGTTCCATTCTGTCGACATCCTCTACTTTAACGGCCTATGTTTCTGAGGCATACATCATTGCACTTATAACACATGAGGCATACTCCTTTCCCTTCAGGGGGAGAGGCATTCTTTTCATGGTCAGACTTGGCAGCAGTTTTCTGAATTTCCCCCAGCCACATATAATTCTAGCGACAGTGGCAGCCTCGGCCCCACCACCGGCAGAGATGGTATCTCCTAGGTAACAAAACTTGTCCTACAGCTCCAATGACTCATTTCCAAAATTCACAGCCACAGGATCATCATTTAACACAAGCTCGCCCTTGCACACTACGGACTAAAATTTCTCGATTTCTGCCTTATCCTTCGGCAGGGGTCCTTTTATTCTACTACAGCGCTTACTCCTATAGTGCACCCAACATCGACAGATGCTACACTGAATCGAGTTAGCGCCCACGCCCTTTCCACATACTGCACATGGGTATTCACCACTCTTTTCCACATTGCCTCATCCCAATCTACAATGCATAACCTTGGTTTTGTTATTATTGACTTTTAAACCCTTGCTCGCCATGCCCTCTCTCCATCATCTGCATAAAGCAGTTCCATCACCACCTCCAACACAACAAGTCTTCTTCATCAGCCAGCTGCTGGGACTACCTTAACCCTTGTCTGGCGGGGGTGGACTTAAGTCGGGCTAGAGAACCATGGACTATGTGGCGGGGACCGACTTAAGTCTGTGTGCAATTTTTGAGCAATAATGGCTCTGAGAGAGAGACGAGCGATGGGAGGAGCGTAGGTCGGCTCATGACCGCTCGGCACGGGTCCCGCGCGACTACTGACGTCTACTCCACACACACCCACACTCACTACCTCGCTACACAGGGAATTATGTAAGGAAATTACATTATTTTAGGGATTTTTCCTTCGTCTTGCACGATCGTTGCAAGAGAACGCGTGGTCGTAGAAGGATGGTTCTGGTGTAATTGGAAAGCTCAATTATCGCCCTTTCAGGGATACATAATTGTAATACGCTCTGGCTCTTGTTTATGCAAGAAAAAGAGCACGGAAACAAGGTCGTTTAGTGTAAAACCACCCGCTTGGCGGGTAGTAGAAGTTACTGACGGGACCGCTCGTCAGGCGTTAAGGGAGGTGATAATTGCGTTTTTCTGGACCCCCTTCTCTCCTATGTTTAGCAATGTTAGTTAAGCCCTCTCCTCCTTGTTATGGTTCTGGAGAAACTATCTGGAGATTTCAGAGCTGGACTCCCCTGAGAACTGCTATACGCAGATGACCTACAGTAGTACTTATCGCAGCTAGTGTGTGAGATGCCAAGGCTAAGTTCAGAAGATAGAGAGAGGGCATGGCAAGTAAAGGCTTAAGAGTTAATATAAATAAAACCAAGTTTTTACACAGTAGATTAGGGCTTGGAAAAGTAGAAAAAGGTGGTGCATAACCATGCACAGTAGGCAGAAAAGTGGTGGGCACAAACTTAATACTGTACAGTGTAGCGTCTGCCGCTGCTAGGTACACCAGAAAAATGGTGGGCACGAACTTAACTCTCTCCGTCGTATTTAGTTCCGTAAGTTAGGGGTTGCCCGAGCGCCCGGTATTTCCCCCACAACAATTTTTCTCACACTGAGGGACCGTCAGAAGTCGGAGGAATTTGGGGTTGCCACAAACCAACAGATTATGATCTAACTTACCTAACTTACTGAGCTCAATATAACGCAAATCTCATCATAAACTTATTATTGAGTTATTTCACTAAGTTCATATGACGCGATCGCGTCATATGATACTTTTGGGCAAACCGCCATATAAAGCGATCGCGTCATATATGACGGAGAGGGTTAATACTGTACAGTGTAGCGTCTGCCGCTGCTAGGTACACCAGAACAGTGGTGGGCACGAACTTAATACTGTAGTGTAGCGTCTGCCGCTGCTAGGTTCACCAGAATAGCGGTGGACACGAACTTAATATTGTACAATGTAGTGTCTGTCACTGCTAGGTACACCAACAGGAAATAGCGCAGCACTAGAAAAAAGGGACCACTACCGAGGAAGAAGTCTGAAGTTGAGAAATGTGCATGCACAGTATGCGAAGGTGAGCTTGTGTTCAATGACCGGATTGATAGTGTTAACTTTGGCAATAAGGCACTGCAAATGGTGGACAAGTTTTGCTACCATCTCTGCTGGTAGTGGGACTGAGGCCGCCACTATAGCCAGAATGAGATGCAGCTTGGGAAAGTTCAGAGAACTGTTGCCACTACTTACCATGAGAAAACTCCCTCTCCCCTTGAAGGGAAATGTGTACCGGTACGCTTTATGTATTAGAAGCGCAATGATATATGCTTCAGAAACGTGGCCCGTCAAAGCGGATGGAATGTAATGAAATAAGAATGGTGAGATGGATATATGTGGTGTCAAACTGCAAGATAGGACACTAAATGAAGAGGTGAGGAGATGGTTAGGTATCAAGAGTATCAGTGATGAGATGCATATACTAGTAGGTTTGAATGATTTGGACATGTGGAAATGATGGATGAACTAAGTTGGGTGAACGTGGAGGGAGCTTCACCATGGGATAGACCAAGAAAGCTGTGGGATCAGACCTTAAGGTCTGATCATGAATAGACAAAACTGACAAGTGAGGCAGCTCCGTGTGAAAGGCTGAGGTCACGTCGTTGAAATATTAACGCGATGTAGTTAAATAGAATTTAATAATTAACTCAAATAACGCTTTGTCTGAGTTTGAAGTCAGGAAGCATGAATATAATAAGTTTGAATAAGAGACAAAATATTTAGCACTCTTTGTGAACATTTATAAAAGATTACGTACCCTGCTAATAATATTAAACATAGAATAAGATTTGTTAGGGTGTTCACAGGTATTTACGTGTAGTGTGCAGGTATTATTTCCAAACGAATATATCTATAAACCTTAAATGTAATATAGGAAGATATATTACAAAGTATATAGATACATCAATCCCAGGACAGAGTTTGTATGTTCTCTCGATGCGAGCAACGATTGCTAGGAGAGAAAAATTAAACTCGGATGTTTACGTTAAATTGAATACATAGCATATCTTAGATAACCTTCACAATAATCACCAAACGCATTAGAATCACAGAAGCACTTAATTTGGGTTGAAGTATAGGAGAAAGCAGCCGGGAGAGATCTGGTCACACGTGGCGACTATAGTGCGGTGTCCGTCTGCCTGTTTGAACCAGGGATAGACGACACCTTCACACGGTATATATAGCTAGTAAGGTCACTTCTAGGCACAACACACTCTCTCGGTCCTCCAGCACTCCTTGCAGCTTGTAGGGTACTTTTCAAGGGGATTTTGGCTAGCCCCTACGGAAGTACTCTCTGAGTTGACTTGGTCACGTATACTCCAGCATAGAAAACCCATGCTACACAGTGAATCAACTTTGCCTAACTTCATCCTGTTTTTGGTCAGGTAGTATTACACATTTCAGATAGTGAAAAAGCTGATGGGTTTCGGAATAGTAGAGGCACGAGAATTACCGTTTTTGAATTATTGCTCCATTATCGATAATCTTAAAAATATAATACATACATGGTTATATGGGGAATGGTATTCTTTAAGCATGGTCTAAATTATTAATTAAGTTAATTAGAAATACAATTTTCTCGCTTAAAAATGAATTTAATCATTCAGATTTTATAGACTATAATTATAATAAGCTTAAAGCTGATTTAATAAATTTACATAAACATTTTGTAATCACTACAGTAGATAAAGCCAGCAATAATTATAGCTTCACATGTAAGAAATTTTATCTTGAAAACATGAAAAAAGAATTAGGTATTAAGGGTAACATATTACGTAAAAATATTTGCGGTATTTCTGTTTATGAAATTCAAAATAATCTGAATATTGATAACTTAATCGATGAACATACCAAGAAAAAATATTTGATATTAAACTTTCTGATAAGAACAAGTGCATTGCAAAATTATACATGTTACCTAAATTTCATAAAAGACCTTATAAATATCGCTTTATTGCCGGAGCAAAATTTGCTACCACTAAAACTCTATCAGAACAAGTCGTAAATTGCTTAAAATACATTAAAAGTACTCATAAAAGATATTGTAATACCATCATGAGAAGAACTGGCATTAACTATTATTGGAGTGTTGACAATTCGTTAGAAGTTATTGATCAAATAAATACCATGCCGAAAGTTACCTCGGTACATAGCTTCGACTTATCAACTTTGTATACCAATTTGCCTTTAGATTTAGTATATTCAGAGCTTTGCTTTATTATAGATTTGCACTTTGACAGGTTCGTTAGGAATGGTAATTATTTCATAAATGTTTATACATATTTTAATAATGCATCACTTAGCTCTACTCCCACTAGTTCTGTATATTTTGATAGAACTAAACTTAATGATGCCCTTAAATTCCTCCTTTTCAATACTTATGTTAGATTCGGGCCGTACATTTTCAAACAAATATTAGGAATTCCTATGGGTGGAAATGCTAGCCCTTTAATTGCAGATTTATTCTTGCTTGCTTTAGAATTTAAATATATAAAAGACTTAGTTGACAGTAGCAAGAAAAATAAAATCCCAGAAAAATTAGCACTTGCTAAACTGTTAAGTAATAATAGTAGATATTATATTGATGATATTCTTGTTTGCAATTTGTTAAATTTTAATCAAGTTGCTAAACTTATTTACCCTAATTCTATTCCCCTCACACAATGTAACGTAAATTATAAAGTTGAAAATGTTCTTGATATAAATATAGAGATTGTTAATGAACAGTGCATACTTAAAGTATATCACAAAGTTGATGATTTTAATTTTAACGTAATAAACTTTCCTTTTCCTAGTAGTAATATCGATACTAAAATAACTTATAATTGTTTTTATTCCCAATTAATAAGATTTTGTAAAATCTGCACTAAAGTAGATGACTTTTGGGCTAGAGCTAGGTTACTATACAGACTCTTAGTGGACAGAGGTTTTGAGGCAAGTAAATTGTTCCATAAATTTAATCTTTTTAGGGTCAATTATTGTGACTGTATTCTAAAATTTGACATCAATAATTTTAATCAAGCATTTTTAACTTGAAGTTTCTTGTACAACCTCTGCTTACTTTTTGTCTGTATTTATTGTTTTTTGTCTGTATTTATTGTTTATCTTTTTCTTTTTCTTTTTGTATTATTAATATTAATATTGATGATTTTTTTAAATGTATTGTTCTTGCTAAAAGAGTACTCTTTGTTTAAATCTGTTGTTACTTCATATTTTGCAATTATTTGTCTTTATATTATATGTATTCATTGTCGATAGTATCAATTGCTTACTTTTGCGATTTCCTTAGTTTATTTGTGCTATAAATGTAGGTTATTTGTAGGGTAGTTATTGATAGGGGTCACTTGAGGCATGCTATGCTTACAGGTACCTACCCGATAGCACTATCGTTAGTGAGTGCTGTACTGTATTTTATATATTATTTTGTAATAGTATAGATATCTTATCAATATTTGTATTTTGTACTATTGTTAATGTCTTGTCATGTTGCAAATTTGATTTTAAATAATATTTTGACATTTAACATGTAGTTTCTTTATTCATGCAGAGTTTAGTAAAATTTGCCAGAATGTCCCGGACTTCCCAAACTTGACTACTTCCTTTAACGTGACGATAGTGCGTTGTTATATGTGCGATTAGTTTGCTTGGGAAACAGATTAACTTGCTCATGTAGTAATGTACACCCTATGTGGTGGATTGTGTTCTTTTATTTAATAATTTTCATTTTAGTAAGCGTTGTTTCCACATAGCGATTTTGATAATTTAATTTGACTTTATATTGTCCTTGTTCCAATATTGGTTTGTTTAGTTTGCAAGTTATACATTTTAATTTATTCAATTTTAGAAGTAAGTCTTATAAAGCTAGGATAAGACAGGATAAATAGTTTTACATTTTTACAGCTTCTTAATAATTATGAATTTCTATGCAATAGTTTTGGTTGTTGGTTGGAATCTTCTTATTGTAGTTGTTGCTTCACTTCGTAGTGGCCATGGTCGGTTTTTTCGTCTGGATAGAGAGACAGAAAGGGAGGAGGCTGGTGGCGCAATTCCATAAAGTAAGCTTTATCGTAATTCAAATCTGGTTCCTGTGGTGATGCTTGGTCTTTTGGTGTGAGCGGCCATGTTTTATTGACCACCCGGGGGTAATTAGCAAAAAGGTTTCTGACCATTTCTGGAATGTATATTAAGGGGGCAGGTGAGTCTCGTTTGCTTTTTGTAGATTTTAGGGGCAACTGAGACAGGTGATCTTAATAAGTTTGGAGGGTAGACTTATTTGTGGTTCTTCTGCTTGTTATGGCTGCAATTTTGCAAGGTGATATTTGGGGCTCTTCTGGTTGCTGGAACTGGTTCTTTATTCCTGTTGGCTTATCTTAATTCAGCCCTATTACGTTCTGAGGTGATAACTGGGCATCCGAACCCCTGAACTTTTCTCACCCCCCCTAGTGAACTACTGAACTCTTCTCACCCGCCTAGCGAACCCTCAGATTTCCCGGAATGAACCACCTGACACTCTTATCTATTCACCACCTGCTTCATAGAGCGCCATCTGTGTATCTGCTACGACTATTCTTTCATTCACTAGAGTTGCGTATCATATATATAATGTATATTCTTGTACGATGATGATGATGATGCCCAGAGTTGATGTAAAGAATAGTCCTAATTTAGAGAATCAGTTGACCTTGTGGTATCGCTCCGGTGGTTTGCTCCAGTGAGGGGTGTGTGAGTTACCTCCAGCCCATGTGTCGTCCGTGGAGAACTTGACGTATTGGATTATACTATACAGAGTTCAGATAAGTGGGAAAAGTTAGGAATGAGCTTGGGCTGTTTTTAATCTTATTAATTTTGTTTTATTGTTATTAGCTATATTTATTGTTTATTCATTTGTTATGTAATTTAATTTTGCTCAGAGTAAGATTATTTACAATTAATTATTTTAGTCCATTAGTATACTTTCTGGTAAAGCGCATGACTTTATGATTTGACTAGTTTTGGCTTTATTCAATATAATATTCGTTTAATAAATCTTTATCTAATATTTTTTTTAATTCTAAGAGAAATCTAAAATCAATATTTATCTTAAAATTATTTTATGTTTGTACATTTATATTTATCAAATCTCATTAGTTGTCTTTCTTTGGAAGCATTGGTATTATGATGTATCTATCATGCCTTTAATTTTGTGTTAGTAAATTAATATGATGACTCTATATTTTCTTTACCTCTATTGATAAGTTAAGTGATTATAATTCCCTCTGAAAATACAGACTTTCCAACATTGATAGTGAATCAATTGAACTGTATTGCTGATGTTCAGTCATTTGTGTTGGGGACTAAGTTCTTAGGCAGAGGCCTATATAATCTTTTATCTAAGGAAGTAATATCCTATTAATTCAACTTGGTCTGTAACATAATGGGGGCCTGTCCGGGATATCGTATGAACTTCTGTTGGCGTCTGTACATCACTTGACTATCTCTAGAGGATTATCTGTATTTTGTTATCCATTGGTTAATCATATAGTTTCGGCTTTGCTAGTGTAAACTTTGGACATTCTTAAATTTTGTTTACACTCTTTAAACGTGACGACTTAAAACTGGCATTAGTTAGTTTCGTCTACTTTTGTGTTGTTATCATTAATGAGTGTGGATGGTTTAGCTGTATTATTTAGTATACTAACTTAAAACAGCATCCCCTTCATTTAACATATAGGTTTGTGTTAGTATTATTTAATGTGGATACCCTAGCTTATTCTAGTAGGGACTGTGATCAGATGGCTTAGAGTGATTTTACGAATGTCGATGACTACACAGGATTTGGTATCGTCCCTCACAGTTTATAGGAATTCGAACTTTTTGTAATGTTTAAGCAGAAACCTCAGTTCGTTTTTTTATCAGTGCCATAAAGAACCCATTGTTTATCCAAATTCAATTAACATTTCGGCTCCCTTGTGACTCGGCGACAAGGTGAAATGTCTTGCTCCACAGTATTCCCTTAATTCTCATCTGGATCATCCCGTCCTAGAATTACAGCTTCGAAGACTCTTAAAATATTTCTACCCTCGCATACCAAATGCAGTCTGGGAGATCGAACAATCACCATAATCAAATTCCATGAACAAATCTCCCTCCGGTACGTGTAACGGTAATAGTTTGTTTATCTATTGGGATTGTTCGTGTGAGTAACTTGGTTTAGTTCAGTTTAAACAAATTGCTGGAGTTTTGTTTTTACTCTCTGCCCCTAATATTATAATTTGTCCATGCATTAGTCCCGTGGACTAGACGTATTAATGCATCCAACTGAACCAGGGTACTTCACCTCTTAACCACAATTGATAATATGTTGCTGTTTTAACTAGTCACTGCTCAAGAATTCCTATACCATTACCATATAGGCTAATCATTAACTCCTTGTTCTTACACTGGGCAGTTAAGCGGCAACCTCATTTATATTCTTGAAAACAGTCAGTTTAGAGATCATAATAGCTTTTGAAGTGAAAGACTTTTGTCAGTCACCTAGTCTTGCCAAGCTAAGTGGTCAGTCTATTAGAAAAGAAGTTTGGCGGTATATGGCTACTCACTTTGGAGTAGAAGTAGGCTTTGATGTTACTAAAGAGGTCCTAAAAATTTCGGTCCTCGAACACATGGTACAAAATAAACTAATTGAGGTTGAATTTCTAGACTGTCTCACCCCAATGGGTCTTGCTCCATTTAGCCGTATTTGGTAGTCAAAAGGACTCTCCTCCTTCGTTAGGTTCTTGGTCACCGGAGAAATTCGCTTGGGAGAGGGAGAAACTCGAATTTTAACGACAAAAGGAGGAGAGGTTAGCAAGATTAGAAATAGAAAACTAAAGTTAGAAAGATAAAACTATGAAAGCCAGTTAGCCTTGGAAAGAGAGAAACAGGAGAATCTAGCAAAGCTAGAGGAGAAACTGAAGTTAGAACGAAGGCTAACTGCATCCCAAACTAAACACCCTCCCTTCAACCCCTCCAAGAACATGTCCTTAGTTCCAAGCTTCACGGAGGATGACCCTGACAGTTATTTTAGAACATTTGAGAAAACTGCTAGTCACTTTGGTTGGCCCAAAACTGAGTGGACATGGCTCCTTCAGGGCAAACTATCCGGCAAGGCTGCAGTTGTGTTTGCTAACTTAGACAATGTAGGAGAATATGATTTGGTGAAGACTTCAATTCTAGCAGCTTATGCTATTTCATCTGAGGCTTACCGTAGACATTTCGTAACTACCTAAAGCCTATCCAGTCAACATTTGTCGAGTTTGCTTATGAAAAAGTTAGATTGTTCAATAAATGGTTGGCGTCCACTAACACAAACTCTTTTGATGGCCTGAAAGATTTGATTGTGTTGGAGGAATTTAAAAGGAGGTTGCCGTTTAACTTTATGGTGCATGTAGAAGAAAAGAAAGAAACTGATGTAATGAAAGCCGCTCAGTTCGCCGATTCCTATGCTATTCTCCACAAGACACATGGGGGTCAGGGTAACTCAAAATCACCTAGCCCGAAGTCCTCCTCTAGTGATGGTACTGTCTCAGGGGGTGGTAAACCTTTTGGTAGGAGAACAGATATCTGTAGTTATTGTACACAACCAGGACACAACATTGATAAGTGCCCCCATCCTAACTGTAAGAAAGTCACACCTGGTAAATATCCAGGGAAAAAGTCTGATTCTATTAAGACTAAACCAGTAGCCAGTGTATCTAATTATCAGACTTTTGGAGATTCCTTCTTTGGTTTTAGGTCCAAAGGAACAGGTTCTGTTACCCCAGATAGTAAAGAATACCCCATCACCATTCTCAGATATACCGGAGCTTCCCAGACCATCCTTTTGACAAGAAGTTCTCCTAGTGTGGAAGGGGATTTCACGGGGGAGAGGGTACTCTTGCGAGATTGTTCTTCTTTCCCTAGTTTACTGGTGGCAGAAGTTATGTTGAACTGTGTTTTGGTGAAGGGGAAAGTTAAGGTGGCAGTGCAGTCTGGGGACTTGCTTGTAGATGGAGTGCAACTCATTCTTTGAAATGATCTAGCAGGAACTAAAGTAATTCCAAATCCAACAGATGTGTCTCGTCCTTTGACAGAGAGTCCTACTGCTCAACTAGATGTTAGTCAACCACATATCTTTCCTTCTTGTGCAGTCACTCGATCCCAGAGCACAGGTCCTAGGCTGCAGCCTAGCACTCTTGACACTCCTCTTGATCAATTGCACTCAAACTTAATCTCGCGAGACAACCTTATCACAGACCAAGAACATGATGCCTCCTTAGCTAGATATAAGAACATAGCTGCTGAACACAAAGAGACTTGCAAAATACCTGGGTTTTATTATCGGAACGGTGTTCTGATGAGGCTTTATAGACCTCCAGAGTTGAAGGGCTTAGATACCTGGTCTGAGGTACATCAAGTTGTGATTCCAAAATCAGTTAGAACATCCTTGTTAGAGTTGGCGTATGATGGCTTAGCTGGTCACTTGGGAATAGGAAAGACCTATAAGAAGCTTCTTGCACATTATTACTGGCCAGGGTTAAAACAAGTTGTTACCAACGTTGTCAGGTCTTGCCACACCTGTCAACTCGTAGGCAAACCAAACCAGAACATCCCTCCAGCTCCCCTCAAAACCACACCTGTTATGTCTGAACCATTCGAGAAAATTGGCATTGATGTAATGGGTCCCCTACCTCCAACCAAGAAAGGTAACCAATATCTTGTAATGGGCATGTGCTCATCCACCCGTTGTCCAGAGGCCTTCCCTCTTAAGAATATTAGAGCAAAAAATATCAGTAAATGTCTCTTAGCTCTTTTCACGTCTGTAGGATTTCCCAAGGTGATTCAGCACGATCGTGGAAACAACTTCACAAGTGATTTATTCAAACAGGTTCTTAAAGAACTGCAGATTAAACAACAAATATCCTCTGCTTACCACCCCATGTCTCAGGGCTGCCTTGAACGATTCCATCAAACTTTCAAGGGAATATTAAAGAAATATTGTGCTGAAACACAGGCTGATTGGGATGAGAACACAAATGTTCTACTGTTTGCACTTAGAGAATGTCCACACGAGTTCCTTGGTTACTCTCCTTTTGAATTACTGTATGGTCGTCAAGTAAGGGGTCCCCTGAAAGTTCTAAAGGATGAGTGGTTCAAAGAGACATCTCATTCCAACCTCTCTGTGGCTCAGTACATAGATAATTTGAAAGCCCAGATATCCCAAGTCAGGAAGGTAGCTAGGAAAAATCTCTTAAAGTCTCAACAGAATATGAAGTTGAGGTATGACACAAATGCTAAATATCGCAAATGTTCTTCTGGTGACAAGGTTCTTCTCTTCCTCCCTTTACCTGGTAATGCTCTAAAGAGTAAATATTTTGGCCCTTATCTGATCTGTCACAAAATCTCTGACCATAACTAGGTAGTGTGTACACCTGACAGACGTAGGGACACTCAGCTAGTACATGTTAATTTGCTTAAACATAACGTTGAACGAAAGCTAGAGGAGGACTCGGTATGGTGTCTCCCCGTTTGTAATGTATCTGCGAATACAGAATCCATAGACACATCCGGGGTCAACTCTTCCAATCAGTATTCTGATATGTTTGAGGACCAGGATTCAGTAGTTGAAATTCCATCCCTTAAAGTCAATCCTAAAAACAGTTAAATTCTAGCTAATCATGATGACAGTTTGGTTTATTTGAATCAGAGTCAAAAGGCTGATATAAAATCTCTGTTGAAGAATTATCCTGAGGCAACTACTGATCTGCCTGGTTCTTATAATAAAGACCTCCATGATATTGAATTAGTCTCTGCAGATATATCACCGATCAGACAACCAGCCAATAGGGCTGGCCCTCTCAAGAGTGACCTGATGAATAAGGAAGTTGATTTTCTATTGGGTCATAACCTAGCAGAACCTAGTTGGTCTCCTTGGGCTTCACCCTGCCTCTTGGTCCCCAAACCTGATGGAAGTAGCCGTTTTTGCACGGACTATAGGAAAGTTAATAGAATAACTAAACCAGATTCTTATCCCCTCCCCTTGATTGACGACCTGATTGACGATGTAGGTCGATCGAACTTCACTACTACCATTGACCTGCAGAAAGGATATTATCAGGTTGGGTTAACAGAGAGAGCCAGGGAAATGTCTGCCTTCTGTGACGCTCTTGCATAGTAGCCACGTGCGGACATGCGCGAGTGTCGGCTGCCCAGCCATATAGAAACCAGCTGGCGGCAGCCGGCTGGCCGGCTTTTCCTTAGTATATATCCTACGACAATGTAACTAATGTCTGGGATATTCTTATGTTGTTTCACAGCTTGAAGCTGCCCTTATTCTTAACTAACACATCTTAGTATATTTTATTCTCGATAGTTGATTGTTTCATTATAATATATAAGATGTAAGTCTAGTGAGAGTGGGAGGAGACAAGCGGGAGAGAGAGACCGGCTGGGGGACGTTGCTTTGCGCGGGCGCGGAGAGACTAGCTTGGGACGAGCCTGATGTTGCCATTTGATCGCAACGTTAGGCTTAGTTTCGACTCACGCAAGGGGTAGAGGATTTTGACCCGGCAACTGTGTTGAGTGTTGCCAAGCATGGGATGTATTTTGCATGCCTAGGGTGGGGTCCTGACAGATTCAAGACTCAGAGCTCACCTCACTGTCGTACCCTTCGGACCCCCTTGATATCTATCCCTCTCAACCCCACTTAGAAACTTTCTCTCTTACTTTGTATACCTTCTTTCCACTACTTCACCAATCTATTTAATTATCCCATCCCCTTGATAGACCTTATATCTATTATTGTATTAACGACGAGCTCTCAGATAACTAGATAGGATTTTGGGCCTTATGCAGAGATGTAATTGTTAATGAGACCTAGGAAGCTTTTTTGTTGTCTCATATTTGGTGGTTTCATGCTTGCTAGTGTGTTCTTGTGGCAGGTGAGCAGGGGCTAGACCGGAGGGGAGGCTTTTTGCGATCCTTTAAGTAAAGTCTGCTGGTGCGAGTCCTGTGGACCTGCACGACTTTACTAGGATACCCGTGGGAGTGTGGGGGCATTTTCTTGTCTGTGTGCCTGTGTGTCTAGTGTTGTGTTGTGTGAGGGCCCTTGCCTAGTCCACTCAGCACTGCGCTAGCACGTCTTACGTTTGTTTTAGGGTCGCCAGGAGAGAGTCAGATACTTGGGATCTGAGTCTCTCAAGAGCGCACCCTTTCAATTAGAGTAATTTGGCGCACAGACTTGGGAACGTCCCTAGGCTAGAGCAGGTGGCTCAGCCCGAGTATCTGAAGCCTATATCCTTCCGGCTAGACCTCTGCCACCTGGCAGAATAATAGCTAGTGGTTTATTATATCTGTATGCTTGTTATTGTGCCACAGTTTACCGTTGTTGTGAGCATTGTGAGTCAGGGTGTGGCTTAGAGACTCTGTCCGAGCAGGCTTGCCTGACTAAGAGTGAGAAGCACACCTGTATGTGGTTATGTTGCGAGTTGCTGCCTTTATTTAATTATACCTATGCCATTATACACTGTAGGTCCTATCACTAGTATTTATTCCTGCTTATTAGTTAAGAGTTCTCTAAATCCGTAACGTACTTTTTTTTTTTTTTTTTTAAGAGACAATGAACGGATGAAGGAAAAACTCAGATAAAACAAAAAGTCCATGTGCCTAAAGGCATCCTCCATTCATAAAATGTTTGTAACAACTGGATTTAAACATATGTAGATTGTAAGTTTGTGGAAAGCAATTCGAGGGAAGTGAATTCCAAAGAGTAGTAGTTCTAGGGATAAATTAATTTTGATAAGCAGAAGTTCTGCATTGTGGAGGAGAAAGTGTAAATTCATGGGCGCTCTCAGCTGCCCTAGTTCTACGGGGAAAGATGTGGAGAGGCGGCACAATTGAAGCAAGTTCCTCGGAACAATTGCTGTGAAAATATCTGTAAAATAATGCAAGGGATGCAACGTTTCTTCGTATGGATAATGTAGGAAGGTCCTGTGTGATTGCAGGGTTATTGATTAATCTAATAGCTTTATTTTGAATTTTGTCCAACTGCCTCAATGCAACCACTCCACTTCCACTCCACAGAGGTGAACAGTAATCCATCTGAGAACGCACATGACTTTTATATATACGGCCAACTGCTCGTCAGTGAAGAATTCTCGAACTCTGTACAGGAGTCCCAGTTTTTTAGAGGCATTCTTAGCAATGCTTCTAACATAATGTGTCCAGCTCAAGTTAGTAGTTAATGTTACACCGAGAATGTCAATACTATGGGAAGTGGGAATATTTACATCATTAAAAAATATATGGGAGTCCGTGAGATTCTGTCGGTTAGAAAATTGAATGTACTTGGTTTTCTGTGCATTAAAGGAAACTAGATTCTTTTGTCCCCATTCTTCAATTCTAGAAAGGTCCTGGTTCAGAGAAATTGCAGTGCTTATTTTTGAATTTATAAGATCGGGTTGGGTGAAAGAATTGGTAAATGTGAAGGAACTGTGGAGTGTTGAGTCATCTGCGTAGGAATGTATTGGATTATGAGTGGTAGATATGAGATCATTGATATGAATGAGGAACAGAATTGGGGCCAAAACTGATCCCTGGGGAACACCAGCATTTATTGAGTGAAATTGAGAATAAAGGCCATCTACCATTACACATATTTTTCTGTTATGAAGATAAGAAGAAATTAGTGGAACTAATTTGTTTGCTAAGCATCAGATCCTACAGTAGCCGCATGCAGTTTAGAAACCTGCATCTTGTCTACCTGTACGATGTTTTGAGGACTGTTTGCTTTCACCTTCTTTCACGCAGGGGTGATTAGTTGTATTAATTAACGTAACGTTAAATTTACTTTCTTCTAGTTTGTTATTAAATTGTTTCTGCAATTTAATTCCGTTATCTATCTTTTCCTTGAAGCTTTAAGTCAACTTAATTGTGTGATCTTTTATATAGCCTGCTTGACTATCAGCAGTCTATAGTGTGTGCACCCTGTAACCGAGTCATAGGATACCTCGTTGTCCAGGCAGGACTCTTGACGGTTTAGGGTGGTTTGTTGCCTGGGTTTATAGATAAGGGTTGGATCTAGCGTTTTCCGTTGTTGCTTGTTGCCGCATACCTAGTCCAATAGAAAGAGCCCAGTGTTTATATATCTCAGGACGTAACACTTCATAACTCCTTTTGGGTTGTACCAATACAAAGTCATGCCATTTGGTATGATTAATGCCCCAGCCACTTTCCAAAGGGCCATTAATCATACCATTCAAGGCCTTGAGTGTACTAAAGCATATCTTGACGATCTGGTAATCATTTCAGTGAGTTGGGAGGAGCACTTTCATAGACTACGAGCCCTGTTCTCCCGCCTGAAAGAAGTGGGCTTCACCATAAATTTAGCTAAGTACACCTTTTGGAGAGCTACAGTCATCTACCTGGGCCATGTGGTTGGGAGGGGGCAGGCCCGGCCCAAGGATGCTAACGTGGAAGCAGTCCTTTCCTTTCCTACTCCAACCACCAGGAAAGCTCTTCTACGGTTTTTGGGAATGGCTGGATTTTACAGGAGGTTTTGTAGTAACTTTTCAATCATTGCTTCCCCTCTCACTGATTTCACTAGTCCCAAAGTTTCCTTTGTTTGGTCCACTGAATGTGAGAACGCCTTTAATTGTCTGAAAGGGTTACTCTCCTCGGATCCTGTGTTGAGAACACCTGATTATAAGAGCCCTTTTGTGCTGCAGGTAGATGCAAGTGGTTGTGGTGTGGAAGCAGTTTCATTTCAAAAGGATAGTGACCAAGATTGTCTTCTACCACTGTCATATTATTCAGCCAAATTAAAAAAACATCAGAGATGAGAAAGAAGCACTGGCAATGGTAATGGCTTTAAAAAAGTTTAATATTATTGTTAGCTGTACCTGGAGAAATATCTGGAGAAGAAATAAAAGGTGTATGTTGCCTTTATGGACTTGGAGAAAGCCTATGACAGAGTGGATAGAGAAGGTTTGTGGAAAGTACTTAGAATATACGGAGTAGATGGAAAGTTGCTGAAAGCAGTGAAGAGCATGTAAAAGGGTGCAAAGGCGGCAGTACGTGTGCAGAGTGAACAGAGCGAGTTCTTTGACCTGAATGTTGGTTTGAAACAGGGGTGTGTGATATCCCTGTGGTTGTTTACTGTATATATGGATGGAGTCCTGAAAGAAATACTATCAAGAGCAGTGGATGTTGGTGTATCGCTGAAAAAGGAGGGAAATGAGTGGAAGCTACCTATATTGCTGTTTGCGGATGATACAGTTCTGATGAGTGATAATGAACGGGAGTTGCAGGGTCTGGTAAAGGAGTTTGGAACAGTGTGCGAAAAACGGAATTTGAAGGTAAATGCGGGGAAGAGCAAGGTTATGGTCTTCGAAAGGGGTGAAGTCACAGAGTGTGAGGTGAAGCTGAACGGTCAGGCTATGGAGATCGTCAGCTCTTTTAAGTATCTGGGCAGTGTGTTGAGTAAAGATGGGACTATGGATGAAGAAGTGCGGGAGAGGGTTCAACATGGGAAGAGGATTCTAGGAACGCTGAAAGCAGTAACAAGAAATAGGGTGGTCAGTATGGAAGTGAAGAAGTCCTTGCATGACAGTGTGGTAATCCCGACACTGACTTACGGAAGTGAAGCATGGACATTGGTTGAGAGACTCAGACCAAGAGTGAGAGCAGTGGAAATGAATTACTTAAGAAGTGCGTGCGGAGTTACATGGAGGGATAGACAGAGTAATGAAGAAGTAAGAAGGAGGTGTGGTGTGGAGGTAGATGTGCTGGAAAGTGTGAAAAGGAACTACTTGAGATGGTTAGGCCATATGGAACGTATGGAAAGAGAGAATGACTAAGAGGGTGTACGAGAGCGAGGTGGAGGGAGAGAGCGGGAGAGGTAGACCGAAGAAGAGGTGGAAGGATGGAGTGAGGAAGTATATGAACGAACGCGGTGCTGGTTGGGGGGAGGGGCGTCGACTGACTGGGGACAGAGGTGCATGGAGGCGGTTCGTTTGTGGCCACCCCTTCGGAGATCATGGCGTCGGGCAATAGATAGATAGATAGATAGATCTGTACCTCCATCCCCATGTAATTACTGTGTACACTGATCATAACCCACTTGTCTTTCTCCAGCGCATGCAGGACAAGAATCAGCGTATCCTAAGGTGGGCCTTACAAGTTCAACAGTATAACCTCGACATTAGACACATCTGCGGAGTGGACAACGGGGGATAGCGGATGCCCTCTCTCGTTCCACCTCCGAGGATTCCCTACCGTCGGCTCCATAGTCTCCTTCTTCTGGCCTGCGGAGGACTTTGAGGTTTCCCTTCCATCAGCTCCTTTGTCCTGCTGCGGAGGACTTTGGAATGGGGGGGGGGATGTATTACGTTCTGAGGTGATAACTGGGCATCCGAACCCCTGAACTTTTCTCACCCCCCCCTAGTGAACTACTGAACTCTTCTTACCCGCCTAGCGAACCCTCAGGTTTCCCGGAATGAACCACCTGACACTCTTATCTATTCACCACCTGCTTCATGGAGCGCCATCTGTGTATCTGCTACGACTATTCTTTCATTCACTAGAGTTGCGTATCATATATATAATGTATATTCTTGTACGATGATGATGATGATGCCCAGAGTTGATGTAAAGAATAGTCCTAATTTAGAGAAACAGTTGACCTTGTGATATCGCTCCGGTGGTTTGCTCCAGTGAGGGGTGTGTGAGTTACCTCCAGCCCATGTGTCGTCCGTGGAGAACTTGACGTATTGGATTATACTATACAGAGTTCAGTAAGTGGGAAAGTTAGGAATGAGCTTGGGTGGTTTTTAATCTTATTAATTTAGTTTTATTGTTATTAGTTCTATTTATTATTTATTACATTGTTATGTAATTTAATTTTGCTCAGAGTAAGATTGATTATTTATAATTAATTATTTTAGTCCATTAGTATACTTTCTGGTAAAGCGTGTGACTTTATGATTTGACTAGTTTTGGCTTTATTCAATATAATATTAATTTAATCAACCTTTATCTGATATCTTTTCTAATTCTAAGAGAAATCTAAAATCAATATTTATCTTTATATTATTTTAGGTTTGTACATTTATATTGATCAAATCTCATTAGTTGTCTTTCTTTGGAAGCATTGGTATTATGATGTATCTATCATGCCTTTAATTTTGTGTTAGTAAATTAATATGATGACTCTATATTTTCTTGACCTCTATTGATAAGTTAAGTGATTAGAATTCCTTCTGAAATACAGACTTTCCAACATTGAAAGTGAATCAATTGAACTGTATTGCTGATGTTCAATCATTTGTGTTGGGGACTAAGTTCTTAGACAGAGGCCTATATAATCTTTTATCTAATGAAGATATCCTATTAATTCAACTTGGTCTGTAACAAGCCCCGTCATCTCATATATACTGTATAATTATATATATATATATATATATATATATGTATATATATATATATATTTAAATACCGGTATACTGTACCGTGTATACTGTATATATATATATATATATATATATATATATATATATATATAGATATATAGATATATATATAAATATATATAGATATATATTGATCTATCTATCTATCTATCTATCTATATGCTCAGGCCCAATCCTTATTTTGGGGGTAGCAGACTCAAGACAGAGCAAGAACAGGGAAAACACGAAAACAACATAAAACAACAAATAAACACAGATATAAAACCCAAAACTCACACACATCCAGGTCACCCAGGAGAATACCAGAGACCAGGGTCACCAAAGGTCGCTCCAGCACTCCCCCGGCCCCCGACCACCTGGAGAGGTTCCGATCTCGGCAGGCAGACATGCAGCGGAGCCAAAGCCACAAGCCCTCCCACCACACTTCCAGGCGCACCCTTCATATTAATTGTCTCCCCGGGCCAGGCGCCTGATGGACTATTATCTAGTCCAACTTGCGCCCGACCCCTTACTCCAAAATATATATGTATACATATATTAAGTATATATCACAAATGTAACAGCGCATTTTGAGCGACTGTACACTTTAGGGTAATTCATATAATCACATATATAACTTATACCATTATAACAACCTTTTAAAGAACTATAAGTGTGTTGGTGTGATCTCCCTATAGAAGCTCACACCATCACAATGGACGCTGGTAACTTTCCACTGTGCTAAGGCAAGCACGGATCCCACGGTCACCAAATGGTATCACACATCCGTTGCCAAGATATCGAGAAGTAATTGCTAGCAACTTTGTCACACCCAGTTGTCACATGGTGTTGCTGAGCCACTCCCTCCCTCAAGCAGGGTGGGGCGAATCAGTCGGCACACACCAGCCTCCCATGGAGGGTCCCTCTCTTCAACCCTCTGGGTAAGATTCGTGATCAGTATAAGTGTACAAATACCTTATAAGTATTCAGTGACATACTATTGTTCTAGTGATTCCCTTCGAATCATTAGTTCTCTCTCTTTACAGGAGATCATATTTTATTTACAAGGAAACGGCTCAAGTTCTAGGTTGCAATTAGTGAGTGTTATTATTAAGTAGTAAGTAAAGTACTTATCTCGGTACACACTCGACTCTGAGTATCCACCACATTAAGAAGTACTTTATAATTGCATTTCCCCAACGCACTACAACAGAGTCTAGTGTACTATATTCTAATATCTCAAAATTAGGATTATGGGCTACAGACTTATATTTTTCTGATAAGTAAACTACAAAGCCCCGCGCTTGTTTATTTAAGACTTCTATAAACATTATCCCGTGCTTAAACAATGTTCCAGACTCTTACAGAGTGCTACAACAATGTCTAGGAAATATGAGGTAAGAACTAAGGTTAACCCTAACCATCCCGCTAACAGCCACCTCTATAAACCGCGCGCTACACAAATACACGTGAGCCACTAAATGTGTTTTAATCTCTCAGTGTAGTTCGAACCGCCGACTGTCAGGACGATAGCTGATGCTTTAACTAACCCGCCCTGACGGTCGGCGGTTCGAACCCCACTGTGAGATTAACAAACATTTAGTGGCTCACGTGTATTTGTGATATATACTTAATATTAATGACTCTCATGCTTGGTGGGTTAGAATTAAATTAAATCAATTTCGGCCCGAGCTGCGTCGGGACACTTAGAAATCCTTGTATGGTATTCTGGAATATGGATCCTACGACTAGGTATGAATTGAAATTACATTCGCCTAGTGGGTTTCCCTTCTCTTTAACATAAATAGGATAGAAGGTTGAGTGTCTTTTAGACTGCTTTGGTGGAGTTGGTTAAAGCGTCGGCTATCGTCCTGACGGTCGGCAGTTCGAACCCCACTGAGAGAATAAAAAAACATATATATATATATATATATATATATATATATATATATATATACTGTATAATTATGCAGTATATGTATGTATGTATGTATGCATGTATGTCCAATTGCTCTCATCTATTGTATCTCTAAAGTTTTTGAAACTATTCTTGCTTCCAAATTTCTTAAGCATTTCTCTACTCATAATCTGCTCTCAGATCGCCAGTATGGCTTCCTTAAGGGTCACTCTACTGGTGATCTTCCTTCATATCATACTAACTCTTGTTCATCCTCCTTCCGGGACTTCTGTGAGACCTTTTATATTGCACTAGACATATCGAAAGCCTTCGATAAAGTCTGGCACAAATCTTTAATTTCTAAACTGCCCTTCTTCGGTTTCTATCCCTCCATCTGTGCCTTTGTCTCTAATTTATTTTCTGGCTGATTCATAGCTGCGGTTGTGGACGGCCATCGCTCACTTCTTCATCCTATCAACTACGGTGTTCCTCAGGGCTCTGCCCGATCTCCACTTCTCTTTCTAATTTTCATAAACGATCTTCTCAACTGTACCTCTGGTCCCATCCATTCATATGCAGACGACTCTACCTTACACTTCTCTATTAGTTTTCCAGAACGCCCCAGCCAGCAATCCCTCAAAGACAAACGTAATGAAGCCATAGAACACTTATCTTCTGATCTAACTTCTATTTCCAATTAGGGCAGAGAAAACCTTGTTACCTTTAATGCTTCCAAAACCCAATTTCTCCATCTATCTACCCATGGACTAGCCAGTGGACTATCCTTTATTCTTCAACAATACAAAATCAATCCTTTATCTTCCCTCAATATTCTTGGTGTCTCTTTTTCTTCTGCTCTCACTTGGCAAGACCATATTACCAGTTTTGCTAAGGCAGCCTCCCAGAAGCTGGGTGTGCTCAACCGCCTCAAGAGGTTCTTTACCCCTGCACAGCTTCTTGCTCTGTACAGGGTCACAGTGCGTCCTTGTATTGAGTATTATTCACATGTGTGGGGAGGATCCTCTCACATCGCAATTTTAGAAAAAGTAGAAAGGAAGACCTGTCATATCATTAATTCCTGCCCACTCACCAATTCTTTGCAAACTCTCTCTCTTCGCCGCAATGTTGCATCTCTCTCGCTATTCTATCGCTACAACAATAATCAGTGCTCCTCAGAGCTCTCCCAGTGTATACCACCTCCTCTACGTAGAGTACGTGGTACCCGTCTTGCAACGCAATGCCACCCCTATTCTGTGCAACTCTCCAATCCAAGAGCGAAACACTATTCTCAGTCTTTCTTCTATTCAACAATTAAGCTCTGGAACTCTCTCTCAGAATCTGTCTTCTTCCTCCTCCTTCCATGTGTCCAGGCATTTTGGCTGGAACGCCCCTTGATTTTGGCCTGTCACTCTTTCAACTATGGGGGAGGCATTCGCCACATGCAGTTCTGCCTTGTGTCTCCCTCACTCACATAGACAAAAACAAATTTATATACTCTGGCACTTTCCCCATTTTTTTTTTTTTTTTTTTTTTTTTTTTTTTTTTTTATGGGGGTGGCTGGCTCGAGACAGAGCCCGAGCAGGGACATCACAACACATCAGAGAAACAAAACAAAACAAAACACAAAATCACATACAATCTAAGCAAAAGATATAAATATATAATATACAGTATATATATATATATATATATATATATATATATATATATATATATATATATGTTTCTAGTCTCTCAGTGGGGATCGAACCATCGACCATCAGGATGATAGCCGACGCTTTAATCAATTACACCATATTGAGTATATATATATATATTATGTCAGTGGTAGGTACATTTCCAGGATATCTAATTTTGTAGATTAAGAGTAGGACAAGAGCCACAACAGCATACATGTTGAGTAACTTATTTGCAAATTAAATAGTATAGTATTTTTCAGCAATAAATGTATCATTCTTGTTCCTAAATTTAGATATAATTTAAAAATTTTGTTGACTGAATCTATGGTGTAAGTCACGTGAATGGTTTCTAATAGCAGAATAAGCAGAATAAGAATAAATAAGCAACAATTTTCTGCTATTAGAAACCATTCTCGTGACTTACAGCATAGATTCAGTGAACAAAATTTTAAAATTATATCTAAATTTAGGAACAAGAATGATACATTTATTGCTGAAAAATACTATATAAGTAAATTCAAACCAGAATTAAATACATAGCTTCATTTATAGGAAGCTTCAGTTTTTTGTTTTCCACTGTATTGTTTCTGGGAGTGTTTTTTGTTGAACTAAGTTTCTTGAGGTCTAGGTGTGTTTTTTCTTTTTGTTTAGTCTGTTCATTTCGGTAACTTTTGAAAATTCATAGTTGGCAGCTCATATTTTGTGTGTATATAAACTAGGAGTTTACTGTTTATTTTTACGTCAGTCACCACCTACACAGCAGTTTCTCAACATCATAGTAAGCTACATGTGTGTATGTACTTCATATACCTTTTCAAATTTATATTGATAGGTTAGATTAATCTGTTTTGTTCACATACGTTTTTGAATGTCCTTATTCGGTTGGTTAAGTGTAAAATATAAACTTATAAGGCTTGCCTTTGAATTTTATATATGTCTAATAGATATTTTTCTGTTTTGGTGTGTTAGTCAACATAATAATGTAAACATAATTTTACTTTTAATAATAAAAGATTTGTCTAATAATTTTAGCAAAAATAATTAGTGTGATTTTGCATAATATTTTCGCAGCCACTGTCAAGTGTGCAGTAATATTCTTTATTATACAGTTGGATATAAGTAAAGAGATCCTCCCAAGCTGTATAATAATAACATATTAATTGGTTAAAAGGATAAAGTTCTTCTTTTGTATATTTTGTATTGTTACTTTTGGAAAAAGCTAAGAGATGCTCACAAGCTTTGTACTTAACATATGTTAACACTAGGTTACTTTCTTTTTAGGATCGTATGTTGAAATATAGCCTGATGATGGATGTATGATACGTCCGAAAATTTGCAAATACATAACTCAACATGTATACTGTTGCGGCTCTTGTCCTACTCTTCATCTACAAAATTATATATATATATATATATATATATATATATATATATATATATATATATATATGCAACTACAAACAAATATAAAGGTTTTCAGAGTAAATAGATAAACAACATTTACATTTAGACAAATGCATATACAGTACTCTATCTGTTATAGAGTTCGTCACCTGCAAGTGTCACCGATTAGCGTGTCGCACATCGGTAATATATTTTACCGGATTTAGTTTGCAGCAAATGTTTGCAATTCCAAGTCGTTTCTTATCTTATATATTTAACCCGGGCTGCCTTTGTAAATGACGGAGGTCATATCCGGGTGATCTGGATAAAAAATTACGTATGTAAACAAAGGCCTATCTCCATTAATACAATATGTAGAACATTCATACATATGTCAAAATGTAGCCCTTACCTTGATCTGTAGACTGGCATTTAGAGCTCTCTAGCTCAACTGGTTCAGGTGTGATGGCAATTATATTGGAGGTAACTTTTGGCGCGTATGTACCTAGACGCGTCTGAACGTTCTGCCGCGGCCCCAGCTGCGACGCACTACTGGACTAATCGCACCACCCGATATTATTCCGAGAAGCGATTTAAGTGTTTTCATTAGTTTATTTGGCCATTATAATCATTGTTATGTAATGTTCACTCAATAAAGTTACTTATAAAGATATTTTTGTGTCTCACTTGTACTTATATTTGTTACATATTTTTAGTGTCACTTTCACTGGACTATGCTATAATCGATAGTGTCATTTTCACTAGTATTTATTGTTAGTAAGCTATAATACAGATTTTAGTGTCACTTGTTCATATTGTTATGAAGGCACTTATTATTACTTTTATTTGTGTCTCTGTCTCTTTTACCCATTATTACCCTACATTATAGTGTCACTGCCACTGTTATTGTCACTGGCACTTATTATTACTATTATTTGTGTTTCTTTCACTTTTACCCATTATTAGCCTACATTTTAGTGTCACTTTCACTGTCATTGTCACTGGCACTTATTATTACTGTTATTTGTGTCTCTATCAATTTTACTCATTATTGTATATTCTTATAGCCTAAATTTTTAGTGTCCCTTTCACTGTCATTCTCACTTGCACTTCAATATTGTTTTAGGGTGTGACAATCGTTGAAGCAACGTCCAGCACACAGTGCCACTTCACACTCTAGGCATTCCCATGTGGTTTTCTTTACTCTATGGGGTCTGAGGTTTGTGTGGCTACAGACATGGCACCTCTTCTGCTTCTTGGCAACACCACCTGGTACTTTGGGAGGAAGGGAGTTTAAGCTGGTGCTTCCTGAAGAAGTCAGCACACGCTGTCCGGTCCACCCTGCCTGGTCCTTGTAAAGGGCTCCCGGGTACAGAATGTTTTTGCAGGAGCTCCAATATCACCTGTTTGTGGAACTTCCGCAGTGACTTATATTTCTTTGCCCCTGGAGTCCTCAGCCGGTATATGTTGTAGGCGTTGTGGGCTGACATGTCCACCGTGTGTAGCACAAACTTCTTGTACCACCTGCAGGATGTTCGCAGGCAGTTGATGAAGCCCATCTGCATGTCGGACTTGTCTATGAGGTGCATTTTGAGGACAAATTTTCAAGGACAGCAGCTGGCTTCTGGACGGGATTTTTCGTCTTCCGGTCCACTTTCCCGATGGCGACCAACTCGGCTTTATGGCATGTGGTGAGGAAGTTTACCTTCCGCTGGTCATGCCAGTGGATAGAAAGGATGGGGCCACTCTTCTTGTGGAACACATCCGTCTTATTGGTCTTTGTCGGGTACACTGGCATGCCCTTCCTCTTGGCCTTGACTGTGCCGACAGTTCCGGTCTTGCGGTCATGGAGGTACTTGGTGAGGATGGGTGAGGTATAATAGTTGTCTGTGTACAGGATGTGGTTCTTGTGGAAGTGTTTCTCCATCATGCACAACAGCGCCGCCAAATCCAATGTCGGAGTCAGTTATGATCTCGCCACCATTGGCGCTGTAGACCACAAAGTCAAGAACATATCCCGTCTTGCAGTCGCAGAGGACGAAGAGCTTGATGCCGAAACGGTGTCTCTTCGACGGGATATATTGCCGGAAATGCAGCCTCCCCCGGAACAGGACCAGAGACTCGTCGAGGCACATCTTCTGGAATGGTATCAGGTAGGTGGTAAAGCGATGGCGTATCATATCATACAGCTTCCTGATTTTCCAAAGCCGATCTTGAAGGTGGACATGCATATTGTTTGTCAGGTGGAGATAGGACAGAATGTCGAAATATCTGTCCCTGGACATGAATTTCCCGAAGGCTGGTGTTGTGATGAGATCGGCAGTGATCCAATAGTCTGCCAGTGCATGCTTTCTGATGTGTGTCATCAGCATAGTCAGTGCCAGAAAACATACATTTCTGGCACAGTGACAGCTCACCATGCCACCATTTTGGCACTTGTTTTCGTGCCAATAAAGTTTGCACAGATTTCGTGATGGTTCTTGGTTTCCTCCACCAGGTATTCCATGACCTCGTTGTCATAAAACCCACAAAAAAGTTAACTAGGGCTTGCATCTGGGCCACAGGGATATGCTGCTGACATCCCTGAGCCAATTTGCTCCTCGTCAAAAGCAGGACAATCTGGTTCAAAATCTGCCCCATCAGTCCAGACAAACACCTCTGATTGTAGGACACGCCCACGCCCACGGGCAGCGGCGTCGGCATCGGCAGGCTAAACCGCACGCCCACGACCGCCACGGCTTCGCCCTCGAACTCGCCATGTCGGTATCTCCTCTTCTTCCACTTTCTCCTCCTCCTCCTCAGGTGATGTCAGGTCATCTGGGGCAATGTTAGGGTCGTTGACATCTTCTTCGGGGGATAATTCTGGCGAAGAAGTGACCGGGCGTCGGCGGCGGGGCGTGGGGGGGGGGGGGGAAGCTGTAGAGGGTGGAACAATAGGATGCTCAAACCTCCGGAGTTGGACTCCTTTTGCGGCGACCTGAGGGCTTCTCACCTCCAAATAAAGCTTCCCGATGTAATGAGGCCTGTGGTACACTGTGGGAGGACAATGCCGCACCACTAGTACCATTTCCAAAGGCCCTTTGCTCATTATGAGGGAGAGATAAAGTTGAGGGCTGTGGGTGACCTCCGCGGTGTCCCGGGTCAAGGCATCGAGACAAAGGAATGCGGGTGGTCGCTAGAACAGGGTCGGCGTCATTGTCACTATCACTTTTGCCTTCCCTTGCTTCCTCTGCTGCCTTGCGTGCTTTTTTGGCTGCACTTTTCACTAGTGTTTTCATGTAAAAATATTTGCCCACTGTCAAGGGCGTACGAGCAGGCAAGGGGGAAGGTTGAGGAGTAGGCCTAGGCTGACCACGGTGCAATGGCGGCGGGGTAGGCCTAGGCTCAAGCACACTTGGAATTTCCACTGAACTTTCATTGAACACTTCTACATCATGGTCCTCACTACTACCTGACATGTGATACAAATCTACTGCATCGTCACCATGAAAGCCCTCAAAATCCTCAATTTCACTTATATCTTGCACTTTATCGACTTCGCTCTCGCCACTGCTTGCTTCAAACGAACTTTTAGTTTCATTTTCAATGGCCAAAAGTTGTCTTTGGATTGCACTATCACTCAACAAACGCTTCGCTTTCTTACGATCAGGCTTTTTCTGGGTCGCAGTAGGCGTCGATGTTGCTAGAGGGATAGCAGCGGGCTGGGCAGAAGGTTGCAGGGAATCGGACGTGTCAGAAGACATATTTTTGCTATATCTCGCTATGGCGGGCACGTACAGACTGATAACGGTAGTAGTTGAGGCTTGGTGGTTCTGCGATCGCTTTCAAAGCACGCTTTCAGGCATAGGGATTTTAAAATGACACACAGTCTCCGGCCCATCTACCACGGTGTCATTTTAAAATGCTGCCCGGGCGGGAAGGGTTAATACCCTAGACAGTTTTTTACCCACTACTGATCATTATATTATACAATTCCATACCATGGATAGTTTTGATTATTTGTTATGCTGAATAATGTTTAGTGATTCTTCAAAGGATATGAAGATTTGCCTTAACCCCTTTTGTACCGATGCCGTTTTTTTTTCAATTTCATTTCAACTACAATTAGATGATTTTATGCAGCTACAGAAAGATATATGGTTGCTAAAAGGATTAATTGGGATAGCCTGTAGTTATTATAGGGTAGACGTTCTTCCTAAGATTAATAAAATCGTATAATAGTAGCCAAAATAAAATGAAAGGTATATCACCGGTACATAAGGGGTTAACCATTACACTCTGCACTTCTTACAAAACAATATGCACCTATTACAAACCTGGACACATCTATATAATTATATACCCTCGTTCGAAATTAATGCCCAACCTCAAGAACACCATCCTTGCATTCTCACTTGACATTGTTACAAAATATACCTCAACAAAATTATTCAAACCTATAATAATAATATCGTGGATTCACGATAGCCAGTGGTATAACATACGTTTTCTATGTATCATACCCTATATACAGTATGAAACAATACAGTATGTACAGTATGTAAGTATGTAAGCTTAATAAGTTAAATAAGGCCTATTATAGGAAAGTATAGTATTTATGAGTCTTTAGGAATGCATATATGTTTTATCATATAGCCATTTCGTAATATTATAAAGCGGTGCGATATTTACCGCTAGATATCCGCTACAAACTTAGCAGTATCCGCTAAATTCGTTGCGCAAGACGATGACGTCTCGGACGGAGACACCTCGCACCAGAGCTCCTTTGTCCACCGTCGAAACAACACTACCTCCACTCCTCAGTTCACCGCGATCCTGGTTCCGGCTTCATTCAGCTCTCATCATTACTTCATCCAACTGACTAACAGACAGCTAAGCTTATAATATCATGATTTAGACTTCAAAATTATTCCTTATCCCTTTATAGTTAAGTGCGCCCCACGAGGCCGCTTGGAATAAACAACCTCCCAATACTGTTCGAGAAGTAGCCATTTGTCTACCATCCACTAGCAAACATCGATTTACACAGTATCTAACTACAACTTTCCTATGGTGATTTAATAGTGAGTTACAGTCCCGGTATTTGTTATTCATATACATTTTATATGAGCGGACCTTTTCAGTCTAGGTAGAGTAAACTCAACTTCTTTATATCCGCCATATTGGTGCCCAGATCCGGGACTTTGGCCCACAGTTTGAATTTCCGATAGTTAGTTAGGTATTATGAGCAAGGGTAATGTTGAGGGAGGTTGTAGATCGAAGGATACCGCATTGCGGTATTCGGCCACTCCTACGTGACCCGAATGAGTGCAGCAGACCAGGGCCCTGAGGATTACAGGGGAGCGAGCGGGGATCGGCTGTTCCAGTTTCGCTACTTTGGGGTACCAGGGGTTAGCATCGATAGTCTTAAGTCCTCCGATGAGTGGGGTAGGCTGGTATTATGCCGGCCTTTTTACACATATTTACCAACAATCAAGATACCCATAGAGGGTTATGGCAGGACACAAGTCCGTTGGCTACTCTTAGACCAGGGCTCACAACGATCCTTCATAAAGAGGTCGGTGCTGGACGGTTTAAAACACTGTGTAGTAGGTAGTGAGATCCTTAGGTTGCAAGGTTTCACAGGAGTGACCGACAGTAAAGACTACGAAGTAGTTGAAGTTGCTTACATCTACCGTAAGAAGAAACACTTCTTACAGTGTGTAGTGGTAGATGAACTCCCAGACTATCAATCTGTAGGAATTCACAAAGTAGAGCATGCACTTCGTAGGAAAGGTATTTACCTGTCTTATCCCTTAGGTGACTTGAAGGAGGTGCACATACTGTTAGGAGCAGATTATTATTATGATGTAGTACACCCTGGATTTAAAAGAGAGAGTGGAGTGATCTTGATCCCCACTAAGTTTGGCTACTGCATGAGCGGTACAGTCCAAACTACCCAGTCAAATGTTCTGGTTGACACGGTATCCGTGTTGAGGATGAGCACGACCGCGGCAGAAGAGCTCATTAAATGTGAGACTCACATTGAGGACCCAAAGTTAGCTGCCGAGTTCGATCTAGAAAGACTGTGGAAACTCGACCACATAGGGATTAAACCTGTGGAGAATGATTATGAATCGAAAATTGTGATAGAGAAGTTCTCGGAATCTGTGCATTACTTGACCACAGAAAAACAATACAAGGTTTGTCTACCCCGGAAACATGAGAATATCAGTTTACCCAAAAATTATGGTATAGTGTTGGGTAGGTTGTGCGCCTTGCAGCGGAAACTAGCCCACGAACCAAGCACCTACAAGGCTTATGACGAGGTTTTTAAAAATTATCTCAACCGAGGGTTTATTGAGGTCGTCGATGTGGATGAACCAAGGAATTCTGGGAAAATCCATTACCTCGCACATCATGGGGTAAAGAAGGACAGTGTTACCACTCCCATCCGAGTGGTATATAACTGCTCAGCCCACCTAGGCCATAGTCACACTCTAAATGATTATTTATTTACCGGCCCTTCAATGGTGTCGGACCTATCGCAGCAATTGATGTGCTTTAGATTGGGACGTTACGCATTCACCAGCGACATAGAAAAGGCCTTCTTGATGGTGAAATTGCAGAAGGGGGATAGAGACGTCACCCGGTTCCTTTGGTTCAAAGACATCGACGACCCAGAGAGTCCCATAGTGACCTATCGGTTTAAGGTAGTCTTGTTTGGCGCTATGTGTTCACAATTTGTATTAAACGCGACCAATAAAAAACATCTTGATGATTCTGAAAAAGACACGACTGAACTCACTCGCAGATTATACATAGACAATTTGTAGGGGTCTAGTGATAGTGAAAAGGAACTAGTCGCAAACTATAGGCAGGCTAGTAGGTTGTTCACTGAGGCCCATCTGTTTCTCCGCGAGTGGGTTTCATATTCTGTGTTGCTTCCGGATGATCTAATTATTGATGGGGTAGCTTCTGATAACCAAGAATATGCCAGAATTTTGGGGATGATATGGCAACCAGGGAAAGACACACTGATGTACCGGAACAAAGATTATACTAAACAGACAGGGACGCAAATGTTTGATCCTTTGGGTTTAGCATTACCTGTCACCATCAGAGCTAGGATTCTAATACAAGAAATATGGAGACGCAACGTGGGACAAAAAAATACCCGATGATCTTGTTGAACAGGGTAGGTCCTTACTAGAAGATTATAACACCCTATGTACAATAGAGTTACCGCGCCAAGTGGCCGCATTTGGACCCATGTCTTTACATGCATTATGTGATGCGAGTGCCACAGCGTATGGAGTAGCTATTTATTGTGATACCTCGTTTGGGATTCATTTACTCACCGCCTGGGCTAAGGTTGCACCGGTAAAGGGAGTCACAATTCCCAAATTGGAACTAACTGCCATGCTGCTATTGGGGTGTTTGGTTAACCATGTACGCACTTCATACAATAAGGAACTGCAACTAAGGGCGGTACACGTATGGTGCGATAGCCAAATTGCACTAAACTGGGTGCATAGTCAAAGGACATTGCCCGCCTATGTGTGCAATAGGGTGGATGAAATACTATCCCTACTACCAAACGCCATCTATCATTATGTACCAACCAAGGACAACCCCAGTGAGTTGATAAGTAGGGGAGTAACGGCGTCCAAATTAATTAAGTCCGACCTGTGGTGGCAAGGCCCAATATGGCTGCTCCACGAAGAGGATTGGGCTGTTTGGAATGCCGAGGTTGAGTTGGCTTTGCCTTTAGAAACGGTGATAACCGTCATTCAACCGACATCAACACCGAGTCCTATGTTAGAGTGGGTAAGGATCGGTGGGTACAATAAGTTAGTCAGGGTCGTAGCTTGGGTGTTGCGTTACATCGCCAATATAAAGGCCAAGCTACAAGGACGACTCTGCAATCTGGGTTAAGGCTTAAATGCAGAAGAAATAAAACCAGATGAGATAACACTAATTAGATGGGTTCAAAGGAAATCCTTTAGTCAGGAATTAGAATCCATAAGAAGTTCTGGTAAGAAAAAAATGCCTAACATCGTGCGTCAAGTAAGGCTACACCTGAAAAATTATATTATTAGATGTGAGGGACGTCTAAAGTGGTCAGGTGTAGACGACTGTGCCAACAATCCCATCTTGATGCCAGTAACACACGATGTCACCGATCTACTGGTACAACGCACACACGAGGAAGTAATGCACTACGGGGTCCCCCATGTTATTTCTAAATTGCGTCTCAACTGGTGGATACCCAGAGTTCGACAGGTAGTTCGATGAGTAGTCAAAAGGTGTGTGGTGTACCGTAGACTAATAGGAAGACCATTTACAACTGGACCTGCTCCACCCTTGCCAGAGTGCCACGTTAATCATCTAGAACCCTTCAGAGTTACAGGACTATAGACTATACCGGCCATGGAGGTATAAAGTAGGGAGTCGCCTTGAGCCAATCTCCCTATACACTCAGATGATGCCGGTGGGTGGAGCTTATCAGCCCGGTGGGCGGGGCTTATTCACGGGAGATTGACTCAAAACATTGGGCTCTCTGCTTCGACTTACTGCAATTTGCCCCTTCTTTTTGCCTGTCAGACAAAGAAATATATAAATTTGGCTGTATTTAAAGAGCAGAAAGCTTTACTTTTGTATTTCCTAGGTGTTTCAATGTCATATAACCATAGAGTTTATAGCTATGTAGATATTATACCCATGTTATAACCACAATAGCAGCTCGTATACAGTAAAATAATTAATATACATCAAGTTCCAGGAGAGAAATAAAACCGTTTTATAATAATAACACAACATAATACATAATAGATTTTAGTCAGTAGCCAACCCACACTCCCATGAAGGGGTAGAGAGGATCAGCAAGAAAGGAAGCTTCCTGAATCCCTTGTAGGAATCAATGTTATAGCTGGAAGTCCTAATCCCAACCTCCAGGGATACCTAAACTTGTACCTATTCTACCTGTAGACTATTTTCCTTTGTGACGCTTCTGCATAGTAACCACGTGCGGGCATGCGCGCACGTCGGCTGCCCAGCCGTTTAGAAACCGGCTGGCGGTAGCCGGCCGGTTGACTTTCCCTTAGTATATATCCTACGACAATGTAACTAATGTCTGGGATATTCTTATGTTGTTTCACAGCTTGAAGCTGCCCTTATTCTTAACCAACGCATCTTAGTATATTTTATTCTCGATAGTTGATTGTTTCATTATAATATATAAGATGTAAGTCTAGTGAGAGCGGGAAGGGACGAGCGGGAGAGAGAGACCGGCTTGGGACGTTGCTTCGCGCGGAGAGTCCAGCTTGGGACGACCCTGAAGCGCTGCCACATGCATTTGATTGCAATGTTAGGCTTAGTTTCGACTCAAGCACGGGGTAGAGGATTTTGGCCAGGCAACTGTGTTGAGTGTTGCCAAGCCTGGGATGTATTCTGCATGCCTAGGGTTGGGTCCAGACAGATTCAAGACTCAGAGCTCACCTCATTGTCGTACCCTTCGGACCCCCTTGATATCTATCCCTCTCAACCCCACTTAGAAATGTTCTCTCTTACTTTGTATACCTTCTTTCCACTACTTCACCAATCTATTTAATTATCCCATCCCCTTGATAGACCTTATATCTATTATTGTATTAACGACGAGCTCTCAGATAACTAGATAGGATTTTGGGCCTTATGCAGGGATGTAATTGTAAATGAGACCTAGGAAGCTTTTTTGTTGTCTCATATTTGGTGGTTTCATGCTTGCTAGTGTGTTCTTGTGGCAGGTTAGCAGGGGCTAGACTGGAGGGGAGGCTTTTTGCGATCCTTTAACCCTTCTTTAGCGGCCTATGCGGTTTATTTATATGTACCGCCCAGCGGGGTGTTTTTAGCCAAAATAGGGCTGTTTACGTGATCATTTTCATGCCTAAATAAGACCCAGAACGTAAAACAAGTATCTATCCCTGAAAGGGCATAAACAGAGCTTTCGAATGACACCATAACGATCCTTTTATGATGGCTAGTTTTCTTGCAATAACCGTGCAACGCGAGTGCAAAAAGCATGTAATTAGCCACTTTCCCGATACAATTCCGTATATAGCGAGTGAGAGAGGTAGGAGGGAGGTGAGATTCGTGTCAGTAGGTTCGCCGCGGTGGTCTGGAGCAGTCATACACTCGCTACTCTCCTGCCACCACTTATCTCTCTCTCTCAGCAACATTACGTGCTGAAATTGCCACTCGAGTTATGTCGAGCGCCGCCACATAGTCCAGCTTTATTTAACTCGACTTATGTGGTGAGCCGCTTTTTAAGGGTTAAGTAAAGTCTGTTGGTGTGAGTTCCGTGGACCCGCACGATTTAACTAGGATACCCGTGGGAGTCTGGGGGCATTTTCTTGTCTGTGTCCCTGTGTGTCTAGCGTTGTGTTGTGTGAGGGCCATTGCCTAGTCCACTCAGCACTGCGCTAGCAGGTCTTGCTTTTGTTTTAGGGTCGCCAGGAGAGAGTCAGATACTTGCGATCTGAGTCTCTCAAGAGAGCACCCTTTCAATTAGAGTAATTTGGCGCACAGACCTGGGAACGTCCCTAGGCTAGAGCAGGTGGCTCAGCCCGGGTATCCAAAGCCTATATCCTTCCGGCTAGACCTCTGCCACCTGGCAGATTAACAGCTAGGGGTTTATTATCTCTGTAGGCTTGTTATTGTGCCACAGTTTACCGTTTTTGTGAGCATTGTGAGTCAGGGTGTGGCTTGGAGACTCTGTCCGAGCAGGCTTGCCTGACTAAGAGTGAGAAGCACACCTGTATGTGGTTATGTTGCGAGTTGCTGCCTTTATTTAATTATACCTATGCCATTATACACTGTATGTCCTATCACTAGTATCTATTCCTGCTTATGAGTTAAGAGTTCTCTAAATCCGTAACGAACTTTCTTTGCTAAGCATCAGATCCTACAGTAGCCGCATGCAGTTTAGAGACCCGCATCTTGTCTACCTGTACGATGTTTTGAGGACTGTTTGCTTTCACCTTCTTTCACGCAGGGGTGTTTAGTTGTATTAATTAACGTAACGTTAAATGTACTTTCTTCTAGTTTGTTATTAAATTGTTTCTGCAATTTAATTCCGTTATCTATCTTTTCCTTGAAGCTTTAAGTCAACTTAATTGTGTGATCTTTTATATAGCCTGCTTGACTATCAGCAGTCTATAGTGCGTGCACCCTGTAACCGAGTCATAGGATACCTCGTTGTCCAGGCAGGACTCTTGACGGTTTAGGGTGGTTTGTTGCCTGGGTTTATAGATAAGGGTTGGTTCTTGCGTATTTCGTTGTTGCTTGTTGCCGCATACCTAGTCCAATAGAAAGAGCCCAGTGTTTATATATCCCAGGACGTAACAAATGGTGACCTTGCATACGATTTACTGAACAGAGGAATATAGTGGTCATTTGTTTTGAGATTCCTTATGATTAGAGGAATACAGTGGACATAGAGTTTTTTTTTGGAGCAACCAATATAACACATTAAAGACTTTAAATAACATTAGTATATACATACTTGCATAGGACATAAGGCACATTCTATAACCGTGAAAATTACTGCAGTACACAAACATGTCTAATACATCAGAACACAGTGATGGGTCAGGTCACGATACGGGCTCGGAGGGAGAAAGACCTGTGGAATGGCTAGTCGATAGCGAGAAGGGTGCTAGAAGATTTTTAGAGGTGCCCCTTACCGCTGCCAGGGTGTTGAAGCTGAATAAGTATGGCTTAAAGTGTGTGGCAGGTCTTCAGGGTCACCAGGGTTTAAGTGGCGTGAGAAAGATCAGCTGAGGACTTTGATATTGGGTTTAGAAGGGAGAGACCCCCCCTCCACTCTACCCCCATATCAAACGTCAGGGTGCCTGAATTTAATACATACCCCCAAGTTGATGGTCAATGGCAGCGTGGAATTCAATCACAGCGACCCTCTCCATTAAATGCACCTTCCCCTCCTCAAGGGTTGACTCCAGATTTGTTGTTTCGGCTTGAGATGGCCAAGGTTGAGGCCGCTGAAAGACAGGTTAGAGTTCAGGTTGAGGCTGCCGAGAGACAGGCTAGTGTGCAGGCTGAGGCTGCAGAGAGAACAGCTATACGAGAGGCTGAACTGCAGGCAGAGTCTACTAGGTATCGGGCTGACAGGGATCTGGAGAGATCTCGAGTGGAGGTAACAGGGCGAAATATTGGGGGAGGTAACAGACATCGGGACCAATCATTGTCGCACCTGCTTAAACTAGTTCCTATGTTCGATGAATTATGTGTGGCTGAGTTTTTTATGCGATTTTGAGAAGAAGTGTCAGGAACACCAGTGGCCTCAGGAAAAGTGGGCAGCATTAGTTTCATCAAGACTCCTAGGAAAGGGGCTAAAAGCGTATGATGCACTATCTTTAGAGTCCTGTGTAGTATATGATGAGCTAAAGAAGGCTGTGCTACGGGCCTATGAGTTACAACCAGAAACTTACCGCTTGAAGTTTCTGGGTCTTACTAAGGGCAAGGATAGTACCTTTCTAGAACAAGCCCGGGACTTGTCTGATGCACTACGACATTGGCTGCGTTCTGAGAGGGCAGCTACTTTTGAGGAGTTGAGTGAGCTGGTTCTCTTGGAGCAGTTCTTTAAGTGCACAGGCGGGGACTTAACATTAAATATAAAGGAAAAAGATCCTTAGAACTCTCCAGGAGGCAGCAGAAATGGCTGACCTCCGACTGTCATTAATTCGAGGGTGCGGAGCAGCAGCTAGGAGTGAGTCGGGTGCAAAGGATCGTACCCCTCCCCCTCCCAAGAATTTTGATACACATAAATACACAAAACCATCTAGCACTGACAATAAAACTGAACATAAACCAAATACCGTCCCGTATAAGAAGTCTAATGGTACCTCCCACTCCCAAGGGAAACCAAAGAGTAAAGAGTGCTTCGCATGTCACAAGGAGGGTCACTTTGCAAATGCTTGTCCGAACATGCCACCAAACAAGGTTGTGTCATTGGCCCGCAGCATAGGGGTGTCGCCTATATCTTCTGAGTTTGCCAAGGGTAGTTCGTCAGAGGGTGGGACACAGCCTGTGTTCAAGAGTCTGGAAGGCTCGAACCCTGTCCGCGACGTCTTTGGGGGTCATAGAGGGCATGGTTTTGTGAGGTGGGCTGGCGAAAGGTGAGGAGTTAAGCTATTGCGTGATACGGGGGCTTCTCAGACCTTGTTAAAGAACTTTACTGGTAGACCGATTAACGCTGCTCGGGTGGTGGTAGTTCAGGGGATCAATGCTACGAAGTCCTACCCGCTGGTGCGGATGGAGCTGGAGGTGGGTGGTGTGGCGAAGGAGCTGGATGTAGGAATTGTAGAGAACTTGCCTGTTGGGGGCGTCGACCTCCTCCTCGGCAACGACTTTGCGGTGCCTGCTTCTAAGGTTTCACCCTTGGTCGTTGCCGAGAAGGCGGCCGACGTTAGTAGGGAGGAACAGGAGTGGGTTGAGAAGTGTAGCGTACAAACCATGGCGTGTGTTGTGACGCGTTCTCAGACATCCGGAGCCTAGCAGCCACCACCTCAGTATATCAAACCGCGGAGGAAAGGTCACAAGAAAACGGGAAGTGTTGGTCAATTGGAGAGTTTTGAGCCGGCAGTGTTTATTGGTGACTCATTATTGGCACCTATGTTAGAGTCTGGAGAGGCCCCGGGGCCTGTCACCGCTAGTGCAGGTGCAGGGCAGGAAGAGACTCTGCGACAGCATCGATATGCACAGCATGAGGAAAGGATGGCTCAGCGGGACATTGGAGGTGGAAATAAATTATTTAAGATGAACTTGGATAATCTCGCACCTGCTGATATATGTTCCTTGCAGCTGGAAGATCCTGAAGTCAGGGCGTGTGGTTATGGTGCTGTTGAACTGGAGAGCGATGGGGATGCGCAGCCTGGTGATTTTTTCTTGTCCGAGGGGATCTTGTATCGGAGACATCAGGATCCCAAGAAAAAGTGGGATGGCGGGTCAGGATTAGTGGACCAGTTAGTAGTACCGAGGGTGTGCCTTGAGAGCTTATTGAGATTAGCTCATGATGTGCCTTTGGCAGGGCACCTGGGGGCACGTAAGACGGAGGCAGCTCTGAGCAAGCTTTTCTGGTGGTCTGGGTTAAAGGCGAGTGTCGTGTCATGGGTGTCACAGTGTCACACTTGTCAAGTTGTTGGGAAACCCAATCAGGTCATCCCGAGAGCCCCGTTACAACCCATCCCTGTCATTGGGCCGCCCTTCAGCAAAGTAGTTATCGATATGGTTGGCCCATTGCCCCCCACTAGTGCCAGCAATAAATTTTTACTAACTGTAATGGATGTAGCAACACGGTATCCAGATGCTTACCCCATACGCAACGATATGGCTAAGACTGTTGTCAAAAACCTACTTGTCTATTTCTCTCGTTATGGCTACCCTCAGGAGATCCAGTCTGATCAGGGATCCAATTTTACTTCTGCTCTGTTTAAGCAGACCATGCAGCAACATGGGATAGTGTCTGTGGTGTCATCTGCCTACCATCCCGAGAGTCAGGGAGTTTTGGAAAGGTGGCACTCGACTCTCAAGAGTATGTTGCGGTGTTATTGCCTGGAAAAGGGGAAGGACTGGGATCTAGGTCTCCCATATATGTTGTATTTGCTGCGAGAGAAGTACCTGGGGAGAGCTTGGGATTTAGCCCGAACGAGTTGGTTTTTGGACACAGGGTCAGGGGGCCCCTCCACATAGTCAAGGAGATCTGGGAGGGAGTCACACAGCCATGCTCGCTTCTAAAGTATGTTGTTGAAAGCCGTGAGAGAATGCTAAAGAGCCTGGAGGTAGCAGGTCGGAACCTTAAGAGTTCACAAGCTCAGATGAAGGACAGATACGACCAGAAGGTGAAGCTGAGGGAGTTTGAAGTAGATCAGGAGGTACTGATACTACTGCCTCTGGTGGGACACCCCTTGTCTGCCAAGTATTCCTGTCCGTATCGGGTTGTAAGGAAGGTTTCTGATCTACACTATTTAGTATCTACTCCTGATCGTAAGAAAAAGAACCAACTTTGCCATGTAAATCTGATGAAAGAGTATGTGAGGCGCCCCGCCGAGCCTCTCACTGTCCCGGTGTTGATCTGCAGTGATCGTGGTGGAGAAGGAGGAAGGGACTGTCAAGCTGCGGGGGAGGATAATTGGGATTGTCATGTTTCTGCGGATCAGTGGGCGGGGAATTCTAAACAAGTGGCTCACGAGTTGATATTGCACCTGCCTGAGCAACAACGTGTAGCTGTGCAGCACTTGTTTGATTCAAACCCAGCTGTTTTCGCGGAGCATCCTGGCCTCACTACTCAAGCGGTGCATGATGTCGATGTTGGGGACCACCCGCCCTTTAAATCAGTGCCATACCGTGTTCCCCCTATTAAATTACCAGCACTTAGGGAAGAGCTGGATTATATGCTGAAACGTGGGCTGATTTCTGAGGGTGCAGTAAGGTGGACTTCCCCAGTCACACTGCAGCCCAAACCAGATGGCAAGGTGCGGTTTTGTATAGATTTCCGCAGGTTGAATGGTTTAACCCCCACAAATGCCTACCCTCTCCCTTGCGTGGACGACAGTGTGGATAAGATAGGAAAAGCCAAGTTCCTCACTAAGATAGACCTTGTTATGGGATATTGGCAAGTGCCCTTGTCTGAGCGAGCGCGAGAGATGTGTGGGTTTGTGGTGGACGGTGCCACATATCGTTGCCATGTTATGCCATACGGGCTGAAAAATGCCCCTGCAACGTTTCAGAAATTAATGAACGACATTGTAGCCGACATTCCCAACTGTACAGTGTACCTAGATGATGTCATAATATACGACGATGATTTTAACAGTCACTGTGCTCACATCGGACAGCTTTTTAATAAACTGAATGAAGCAGGTTTGGTGGTAAACCTGGGTAAGTGCAATTTTGTCAAAGCCACAGTTTTGTACCTGGGGTTCGAGGTGGGGATGGGTCACGTGTGCCCTCCACAGACAAAGATCAAAGCCATCGATCAGTTTCCCCAGCCTACGACTAAGAAACAAATCAAGCGGTTTCTAGGTATGGTAGGCTATTATCGTCGCTTCATCAAAGGCTATTCGACTGTACTTGCACCTTTAACTGACTTATTATCTAAGGACAAGAAGTTCCGGTGGTCTCCTGAGTGTGCAGAGGCGTTTTCCTTTGGTGAAACACCTGTTATGTACCCACCCCATACTCAGGGCCCCGGACTTCAGCAGACCTTTTCAGCTGGCGACTGATGCCAGTGGCGTAGGGGCTGGGGCTGTCTTGTTACAGACAGATGATGAAGGTATCGAACATCCAGTGAGTTTTTACAATAAAAAATTCAATAGTGCACAAAGGAATTACTCAGTAATTGAAAAAGAACTCCTGGCGATAGTGCTGGCGCTCAGGCACTTCGATGTATATGTTCCTGCTTTCGGACCAGTCGTAGTGGTTTATACCGATCATCACCCTCTGAAATTCTTGAATCAGTTTCATAACCGGAATATGAGGCTGACCAGGTGGTCACTCATGCTTCAGGAGTATAATCTGGACATACGCCATATTGCCGGTTCTGATAACGTGATAGCGGATTGTCTATCAAGGGTGGATGATGATGGTTAGACTGCCACAGGATTGAGTGTTGAGTGTGGAGGAAAATAGGCTGTCACTGTAGTTCAGCCGAAAAAAACAAATTAAAAAAGCAAAAACCTTATAAAAACTTTATTTTTTATAACGTGTAGAATTTTGTATAAGATGTTGTAGCAGTATCTAAGTTGAATGTTTTCGCTTATTGTCGCTGAGTTAGTGGAACTTGCTCGGTGGAGCACAACAGTCTTTATTTTGTTTTTATATATAGTGCCTTGTGTCGCAACAGTGTGTGGTACTATGAGAAGCTTTCTGTTAGATATGAAGAACTTAGTCTAGGGTCTTATATCTTGGGGGAGGTGTGACGCTTCTGCATAGTAACCACGTGCGGGCATGCGCGCGCGTCGGCTGCCCAGCCGTTTAGAAACCGGCTGGTGGTAGCCGGCCGGTTGGCTTTCCCTTAGTATATATCCTACGACAATGTAACTAATGTCTGGGATATTCTTATATTGTTTCACAGCTTGAAGCTGCCCTTATTCTTAACCAACGCATCTTAGTATATTTTATTCTCGATAGTTGATTGTTTCATTATAATATATAAGATGTAAGTCTAGTGAGAGCGGGAAGAGACGAGCAGGAGAGAGAGACCGGCTTGGGACGTTGCTTCGCGTGGAGAGTCCAGCTTGGGACGAGCCTGAAGCGCTGCCACATGCATTTGATTGCAACGTTAGGCTTAGTTTCGACTCACGCACGGGGTAGAGGATTTTGACCAGGCAACTGTGTTGAGTGTTGCCAAGCCTGGGATGTATTCTGCATGCCTAGGGTGGGGTCCAGACAGATTCAAGACTCAGAGCTCACCTCATTGTCGTACCCTTCGGACCCCCTTGATATCTATCCCTCTCAACCCCACTTAGAAACGTTCTCTCTTACTTTGTATACATTCTTTCCACTACTTCACCAATCTATTTAATTATCCCATCCCCTTGATAGACCTTATATCTATTATTGTATTAACGACAAGCTCTCAGATAACTAGATAGGATTTTGGGCCTTATGCAGGGATGTAATTGTTAATGAGACCTAGGAAGCTTTTTTGTTGTCTCATATTTGGTGGTTTCATGCTTGCTAGTGTGTTTGTGTCAGGTTAGCAGGGGCTAGACCGGAGGGGAGGCTTTTTGCGATCCTTTAAGTAAAGTCTGCTGGTGCGAGTCCCGTGGACCCGCACGACTTTACTAGGATACCCGTGGGAGTCTGGGGGCATTTTCTTGTCTGTGTCCCTGTGTGTCTAGCGTTGTGTTGTGTGAGGGCCATTGCCTAGTCCACTCAGCACGGCGCTAGCACGTCTTGCTTTTGTTTTAGGGTCGCCAGGAGAGAGTCAGATACTTGCGATCTGAGTCTCTCAAGAGAGCACCCTTTCAATTAGAGTAATTTGGCGCACAGACCTGGGAACGTCCCTAGGCTAGAGCAGGTGGCTCAGCCCGGGTATCCGAAGCCTATATCCTTCCGGCTAGACCTCTGCCACCTGGCAGATTAACAGCTAGGGGTTTATTATCTCTGTAGGCTTGTTATTGTGCCACAGTTTACCGTTTTTGTGAGCATTGTGAGTCAGGGTGTGGCTTAGAGACTCTGTCCGAGCAGGCTTGCCTGACTAAGAGTGAGAAGCACACCTGTATGTGGTTATGTTGCGAGTTGCTGCCTTTATTTAATTATACCTATGTCATTATACACTGTATGTCCTATCACTAGTATTTATTCCTGCTTATGAGTTAAGAGTTCTCTAAATCCGTAACGTACATTCTTTGCTAAGCATCAGATCCTACAGTAGCCGCATGCAGTTTAGAGACCCGCATCTTGTCTACCTGTACGATGTTTTGAGGACTGTTTGCTTTCACCTTCTTTCACGCAGGGGTGTTTAGTTGTATTAATTAACGTAACGTTAAATGTACTTTCTTCTAGTTTGTTATTAAATTGTTTCTGCAATTTAATTCCGTTATCTATCTTTTCCTTGAAGCTTTAAGTCAACTTAATTGTGTGATTTTTTATATAGCCTGCTTTACTATCAGCAGTCTATAGTGCGTGCACCCTGTAACCGAGTCATAGGATACCTCGTTGTCCAGGCAGGACTCTTGACGGTTTAGGGTGGTTTGTTGCCGGGGTTTATAGATAAGGGTTGGATCTAGCGTTTTCCGTTGTTGCTTGTTGCCGCATACCTAGTCCAATAGAAAGAGCCCAGTGTTTATATATCCCAGGACGTAACACCTTATAACCTACTTTATATGATCCCAACTCCGTATACCTATCACCCACACCTTACCTATATTATATCTGTCCTTGAAAATCTTTTCTATAAACTATCATGATCCTAACACCATAACTATCACCCACATCTTACCTATATGACAAACACGGGCAAGCGACGAATACATTAATTTGTTGTAATTACCACAGAAACAGTAGCCTACTGGACACTACCATTGTATTATACAGACATTTTCACAGATGAATCAGGACAGTTACGAAAACAGAAATTACAATAGTACAAAATTGGTAGAGAAAAAAAAAAAAAAAAAAAAAACATTCGAAACTGTAGGACGCTCTTTACCAAAGCACAAAAGTTTGCCTAAATGGCATTACAGGAAAGAAATACCACCTAGCCTAACCTAGGTTAGAGTAACCTAGCCAAACCTAGGTTAGAATAACCTAGCCAAACCTAGGTTGTATAAATCAAACCTAGGTTGATTTCAGATTAGATCAGATTAACCTACCCTCACTAAAGTATCTTAATCAAGTTAATATTAGGTTAAAAAGTTGTGATTTTGGTGTTTTTTACAAGTTTTTCCCCACAAATTCTCTCTGCTTCATAGCCTTGCCTTCACTAGTGTATTTAGTGGTGAATAATGGATAAATATTAATGTCGGCTCGTTTTCATTATCACCAAAGGATAGATATGAAGAAAAACTATAACAAAAAATGAAGAGAAATATTGGTGATATAGCTGTTGGTCCCCAAAAAGTATCATTTATCGTACCTTGTAGCTTACCAATATATACGCAAGCTTCTCGGTTTCGCCTTTCTAACGCTCTATACTTAACCCTCTCCGACATGTTGACGCGATTTTGAGCCTATTGGGGATACTTTAAAGCCTTTGTTACCATCAGGGGTATTTAGAAACCTTTAGTTTAGTTACTTCAACCACAGCAGTTGTCTTTGAGTTAGCTGTGGGCAGAAAACTAATTTTGGAGAGGTAATTATAAGAGTGAGAGAACTCTATATCTTATTGCTAATCTGGCAACCTCTGCGTCATAAATGCGTGAAAGGTAGAGTAAAGCTATTTAATTCAGTGTTTCACTATCACCGTTACACAAGACATTTATGATACCAAACACCATGGTGTATTGTTTACAGGTTCCATTTGTGTCAATGTTTACTTTCTATTCAAATATTCATGCAAGGGGAATAATTTTTCACTTCATACACGGTACTCTTTCACCCAATATACTTAATTTATTTGATTTTTTTTTATTGTTATTCGCTTCTCCACTTACCTGTGGAATGTTATAGAACCACTATGCTATGTCACATGCTGAACAGGCTGGCATTGTGTCTAATAATCACAGTAATTCACAGAGATTTATCTTCAAAAAGACATCAGCTGATTCAATGTTTTGAGTCAAAACATGTCACGTTGGGAGAACAGCGGACCAATAGCGTGCTGGCGTCAGGGCTGTGACGTCATGCCCCCTCCTTACTTTATACCTCTATGATACCGGCGCACTGAGGACTAGGGAACTGGACAAGGTTTATGTGTTGCTATTTACTTGTGCCACTTCACGTGCGATACATTTAGAACTCTGTGACAATATGTCTTGTGAAGAGTATATGCTGGCATTCAGGAGATTTTGTGCACGTCGTTCCTTCCCTCATTTCATTCTTAGCGACAATGCTCCCACTTTTCTTCAAGCTTCCAGGTACTTGAAAGATATTGGCAATGATCCAACAGTTGTTGCTTACTTGGGAGTGCAGAAATGCGAATGGAAGTTCATTCCAGTCAAAGCGCCGTGGTTTGGTGGAATGTGGGAACGGTGTGTAGGCATCATGAAGTCAGGCTTACGGGCGGTTGCAGGACGCGCCTTGTTAATAAGGAGCGAACTAATAACTGTGCTCACTGAAGTCGAGGTGGTTGTTAATGATCGTCCTCTCACCTATGTATATACGGACCAGCAAGAACCACTGCTACTAACACCAGGGCAATTGCTCTACGGCAAGCCGTTGACTGCATTTCCTACTGATTTGCAGTCTCAGGCAGAGTTAGAGGACCCTGCAATGTTCACCGAAGCTGCAGTGTCATGTCGGTAACAGTACATTTCCAAGGTTAACGGTGACTTCAAAAAGAGGTGGATTAATGACTACTTATTAGCACTGCGTGAGAGGACATCTAAGATGTCTGGTAAACCATCAGCACCCTCTGTATGCGAGATAGTGTTCATCCATGATGAAAGTCCTAGATTGTACTGGAAGTTGGGCCGCGTAGTGAAGGTGTACGAGGGCGAAGGCTCAGTAGGGCGAGTAGCGCTGCTCAAGACAGCTACTGGGACTACAGTTCGCCCGGTCGCACGACTGTACGCTATGGAGCTTGGCTCTTCTACACATGAAGAAGCTCCACCTGATGATGCTGGATCCGAGGAGGCTAACTTAGTCGATCCACCACAACCCGTTGGGGATCCGCCTTGGATCGGGACTAGACCCAGACGCGCAGCCCATGGCGCCATTGATATGTGGCGACACAAGATTGCTTCTGGGCAACTCTAGATATAAGGTGGGGTTCAGGTATTGTGTTTGGGGGGGAGTGTATCGTGGATTCACGATAGTCAGTGGTATAACATACGTTTTCTATGTATCATACCCTAAATGCAGTATGAAACAATACAGTATGTACAGTATGTAAGTATGTAAGCTTGACAGTAAGTATGTAAGCTTAATAAGTTAAATAAAGCTTATTATACAAAAGTATAGTATTTATGAGTCTTTAGGAATGCATATATGATTTATCATATAGCCATTTCGTAATATTATAAAAGCGGTGCGATATTTACCGCTAGATATCCGCTACAAACATAGCAGTATCCGCTAAATTCGTAGCGCAAGCCGATGACGTCTCGGACGGAGACACCTCGCGCCAGAGCTCCTATGTCCACCGTCGAGACAACACTACCTCCACTCCGCAGTTCGCCGCGATCCTGGTTCCGGCTTCATTCAGGCTTCATTCAGCTCTCATCATTACTTCATCCGACTGACTAACAGACAGCTAAGCTTATAATATTATGATTTAGACTTCTTTAATATTATTCCTTATCCCTTTATAGTTAAGTGCGCCCCACGTGGCCGCTTGGTATAAACAACCTCCCAATACTGTTCGAGAAGTAGCCATTTGTCTAGTACCATCCACCAACAAACATCGATTTACAGAGTACCTAACTACAACTTTCCTATGGTAATTTAATAGTGAGTTACACTCCCGGTATTTGTTATTCATTTACATTTTATATGAGCGGACCTTTTCAGTCTAGGTAGAGTAAACTCAACTACTTTATATCCGCCATAAATAATGATGTATTCATGTGTGCTGAGGAATGTATCTATTTATTACTAGGGCAATACACAAAACTGAAATTATGGACATAGGACGGGAACTTTTAGCTTGAATTTACACAGTTATTATACAAGGTTCCCGGGTCCTTGATTTTTGTTTAATAAATGTGGTAAAAAATATCACCATTCTCGTATATTGAATTGATATCATAATGAACAGTGTGATTTAAGGGAAACACAAGCCTTGTTCGTCAAACATATACAGGTATGTGTTATTTTATTCCATAAACATATTTCAATTAATACAATTATTTTGCTTTGGGTGATATAATTGGGTATTGCATCCCAAAATGTTCAATGTTAACATTCATATTCGTGTTCAGGAAGTTCAGGGGCTTTAGAAAAACACAGTTTCGTTGAGAGGTGGGTGGGGGTGCACGCTGACCCTATCTGACCCACCGCCTATAAGGGGATATAGGTAGTTTTTCTGGTCCTCCTTCTCCCTCATGTTTAACACATTAGTTTTGAGATTTTATGACGTTCGGCCCATCAGTTTGGCGATTTTTTTACCTTTCGCCCCAATTGTTTGTCAATATAAAGACTTTTCGTGTCATTTCGATGTCAATTTTTTCCAAGCGAGGGATAGCGAGCCTGTAATTTAAGAGGAGCCAGCCATGTGCTGGGACATTTTTCTATCGAAAAATGTATAAATTTATCTTGAAGGAGGGTCTTGGGTTTTTGTTTAAATTTGATGGAGGTCTAGGGAGGAAACTAAAAAAAATATATGAAAATATATATAAATGAACAACTAGATAAGCCCATTCCCCCTTAATGGAGGAACAATTATGATACTTTGATGAACCAATTTGATAAACTGTTTGAGACACAAATCAAATCACTGTAATTCACTAGGTAACACATACAGTACCGGTGACGTCCTTTGTATCATATTATGGCAACCACGAGACGATTTTTATTCAGCTTAGGAAGGATCTTTGGTAGCTAAAAGGATCATATGAGATATTATGTCGCCATTTTATGTATGTATTTATTTATTTTGTCTATGTGAGTGAGCAAGACAAACGGCAGAACTGTCTGTAGCGAGTGCCTCCCCCAGAATTGAAAGAGTGACAGGACCAACATCAAGGGACGTTCGAGCCAAAATATATGCTAGAGGTCCTTCATAAGCAGAATAAAATCATCTAATAGTTGCCGGAATATAAGGAATAGGACGTCACCAGTACAGAAGGGGTTAATTCTCGCCGTCTCCCTTTTATCATTAGGAGGTGTTCAAGTATTCCTGACCATGAACGTACATTGACATTCCAAGTTTGTAATACCGTAACTGCGTAGACTGATAAAATCTTCTTGAACTACGCTGTAAATTTCATCGTAAATATAACTTTTATATCATCGTCAAAAGTAATTTAAATACAGATATTAAATGGAAAGGATGTGGAGAGCTAGAGTGTGGAGATATATTGTGTGAGGTTTGTATGTGTGGCGATATAGTGTGAGAGTTTGTATGTGTGGAGATATAGTGTGTGAGGTTTGTATGTGTGGCGATATAGTGTGAGAGTTTGTATGTGTGGAGATATAGTGTGTGAGGTTTGTATGTGTGGAGATATAGTGTGTGAGGTTTGTATGTGTGGCGATATAGTGTGAGAGGTTTGTATGTGTGGAGAGATAGTGTGAGAGGTTTGTATGTGTGAAGATATAGTGTGAGAGGTTTGTATGTGTGGCGATATAGTGTGAGAGGTTTGTATGTGTGGCGATATAGTGTGTGAGGTTTGTATGTGTGGAGATATAGTGTGTGAGGTTTGTATGTGTGGAGATATAGTGTGTGAGGTTTGTATGTGTGGCGATATAGTGTGAGAGGTTTGTATGTGTGGCGATATAGTGTGTGAGGTTTGTATGTGTGGAGATATAGTGTGTGAGGTTTGTATGTGTGGCGATATAGTGTGAGAGGTTTGTATGTGTGGAGAGATAGTGTGTGAGGTTTGTATGTGTGGAGATATAGTGTGTGAGGTTTGTATGTGTGGAGATATAGTGTGTGAGGTTTGTATGTGTGGAGAGATAGTGTGAGAGGTTTGTATGTGTGGAGATATAGTGTGTGAGGTTTGTATGTGTGGAGAGATAGTGTGAGAGGTTTGTATGTGTGGCGATATAGTGTGTGAGGTTTGTATGTGTGGAGAGATAGTGTGTGAGGTTTGTATGTGTGGAGAGATAGTGTGTGAGGTTTGTATGTGTGGAGATATAGTGTGTGAGGTTTGCATGTGAGGAGAGATAGTGTGAGAGGTTTGTATGTGTGGAGATATAGTGTGTGTGGTTTGTAGTGTGTGTGCTCACTACCCGTGCTACCGCCAGACGCTGCAGACGCTCTGTCAACGCTCTCACGATATCGATCATAATTTGAGTATTAACTACTCATCCTCTTCATTCTTGTGCATGAAAGGTGGTTAAGAGCACGTTTAACCATCCTGTAGCTTAGTAAGTAACACTGCACGATATTTCGCTGTGTATTGACTGATAAACTTTGTGTTTATCACAAGACTCCTGCTCGGACAGGGCGCCACTAGCGCCATCTATTGTTTTGTTTTGCTTTGTAAACAAACGCTCTCCTATTACTATTTTATATAAAATCGTAGCCCCTAATTTTACCCATTACCTACTGTAGTAAGTATCTATTTAACTGCCTTGTATGTAAGTAAAGCTTTGCATATTAATTTGCTAATAAACAATATTGTTTACTAACTAACCTGCCTACAGGGACTAACGCCGACGCCATTTTGTAATCAAACTTTTTTGGGGGATTATACATATTAAATACCAGCAAATTTTGAACCAAATTTAAGTGCATTAATTTATCTTTTCCCCCTAGATATATTCTTGACTTTTTCTCCTCAGACTGATTTTACTTTAAGCTAAGGGTGGTATTTGTACAAACTAACCTAGCCTAACCCAACCTGCCAAGCTTTTTATCCTAACCCAAACCTAGTCTAGCCTATAGCCAGCCAATCTGTTTTATTATTAACTCTTGTAGATATTGTATTTAGTATCCTACTGTAGCTCTACAGTATATATCTGTAATTTTAGTTGTTGCTTGCACGATCTTGTAATAACCTTTGACTGATACACTTGTTTTATCTAAAAAGAGTAGGCTGCTGCTTTACTAGGCTACAGCGACACCAGGGCCATCTGTTGACACTGTATATTAACCCCTTGTGTGCAGTCACACTTTATTTTTATATAATCTCTATTTGGTGAATTGTATATTTAGTTACATATTCTGTTATACATATATTTGTTTAAGGTTAGGTTATCACACCTGGTAGCCTATTTCTGCAAATTTCAATTTTATTATTTTCGGTTAGGCTATTCAACGCTGGTAGCCTATTATTGCGTATTTCAATTGAAAAAAAAAACTTTTGGTTAGGCTATCGCCTCTGGAAGCCTAATTCTGCGTATCTCAACATTTTTGTTTTCGGTTAGGCTATCACCCCTGATAACCTATTTCTGCGTATTTCAGCATATTTGTTTTCGGTTGAAGTGATTGAAGTGTTTTTAAAGTGAGTGAAGTGTTTTAAAGTGAGTGAAGTGTTTTTTAAGTGAGTGAAGTGATCTGAAGAAAGTGACTGTCACCATGCCTCGCGCTTGTGCGAACTGCGCCGGTAGGTTTGGTGAGTCCATGTTTGCTACTGTCGATTTTCAAGTCTGCCGGCTCTGCCAGCAACGAGAGAATTTTACAGAGAAATTAGATGAAGCCTACAACAAGATCAACGTCCTCACCATGAAGCTGCAATCACTCCAAAAGTTTGTAACACTCAACGTTGGAGTACCACAAACTTCAATTGTCACCGCAACTCCAGCAGCCACCAACGCCCCAACGTCAACTGCCAACAATTCAACGCCTACAGTAGCCACTTCAGCTGATGTTTCCGATACTCAAGATACAAATAGTGACTCTCTTCCCCCTCAAGACAACTTCCGTGTCGTGAGGAACAACGTTTGGCCCAAGACCAGGAAACACATACCGATTACCGAGTGTCAAAACCGTTTCCAGATACTCACAGACCCAGATGACGAAGAGGAAATAGAAGAAGTCCGGCTCGTGGGAGACTCGATGATACGTGGTCAGCTCAAAGAGTTTTGCGCCAGGGCACCTAAGACCAGGAAGCGTTTTTGTATCCCTGATGGTGGTGTGGACAACGTAGTTGCAGCAGTTGACGAAGTATCAAAGCTGGCCCCTGCTAATACAATGTACGTCATCCACGTTGGATCCAACGATGTACAGCGAACCCGGTCGGAAGATTTGCTTTTAAAGTACCAGCAGCTGATCAAGTCGTTTAAGGAGAAGTCATCAAGGATCATCATCTCAGGAATCGTCCCCCGGCTCGGTGTAGAGAGCCGATTTTACAACATTGCCACCAGCACAAATCATTGTCTAGCAAACCTCTGCAGGAAGGAGAACGTGGGATTCGTCGACACCTGGGACAATTTCTACTACGATGACTATATGTTTTCGGACGATGGAGTTCATCTGAACCAGGTGGGAGCAGCACGTTTTGGGCATCTTCTCAACGATGCGGTGACGGATTTTCGGAGAAGAAATCGACTCAGCACAGGACAACCAGGAAGGAGGACCGAAGACAGCGAGGACGGCAACCTACAAAGGAATTAAATACTAATCCATCAAGAACCGCGAATTTGGATAAAGCTCCACCAACACGACCCAAATTCAAAACCGCCAGGGATAACGACCGAGGACCGAGGACAGCCATGAATGTAAATGTAGATCCGACCAGAACCAAAAATTCGATGAAAGAACGTTCAGTGAGTTCTAAAACCACAACTTTAAAGGTTTTCTATGCAATCGCTCGTAGCATACACAATACATTTTCAGATTTAGAGGAACTAGTGTTTACAGAAAAGTATGATGTGATTGGCATAACAGAATCTTGGCTCAATACAGAAGATAGAGACTTTTTAGCAGAGTATTCACTTCCCGGTTATGTAATGTTTGAGAACAGCCGAATAAATAAAAATGGAGGTGGCGTTTTATTTTATATCAAAGAAAGTCTTAACCCGACCCTCGTGTCAAAACCTCAAATTGTGAACGTCGACACATCTCTTGTGCTAATAAAGAATAATATAGGTACAAAAATAATACTTGCGTTAATATACAGACCTCCAGCTCAATCAGTGCAAACTGACCGAGAAATTTACGAACAAATTGCAGATGTAAGTAACTCACAAGATACCGTAATTTTTGGCGACTTTAATTTACCTGTGACCAAGTGGGGCGATACTCTTACTTCACACTCCGGACATGACTTGTATACGAACTTGCAAGAGAGTTCGCTTTATCAATTTGTTCGAACGCCGACCCGTGGTAATAACGTTCTTGACATTGTACTTGCAACAAAAGAAGAATTGATAGAGAATTTGAATGTTGGTGATGAATTCAGTAACAGCGACCATCGTACGATAACTTTCACTTTAAAGTTTACTAGTAACGAACCAAATAGTAGAATAGAAAAAGTCCCTAATTTCAAGAAAGCAAATTTCCATAAACTTAGAGCTATGTTTAAAGAAACTGACTGGAGCTTTTTAATTAACAATAACGACATAAATACATCTTGGAAGTTATTCGAAACCACTTACCTAAAAGCAGTGCAAGACTGCATACCATCGAAAATACGGTGTCCAGGCCATAATAATAAGCCCAAATGGTGGAATAAAGATATTTCAAACTGCCTGCTAGCTAAAAAATTTGCTAATGATAGATTAAAATCCTCACAAAATGACGAAGAACGGGTGAAATTTTTAGAGCTACGACGCAAAGCCAAAAAGTTGATTAAGCAGAGTAAAAAGACCTTAGAGTTACATATTGCGAATCAAAGTAAAACAAACCCGAAAGAATTCTATAGTTATATCAGAAAGAAAAAAGTAGTTACTTCAACTGTTGGACCGTTAGTCGATGAAAATGGAGAATACACCAAAGACGAAGTACAAATGAGTAATGCCCTCAATACCTTCTTTGCATCAGTTTTTACAACAGAAGACCTCAGTGATATCTCTACACCATCGCCGATTCAGATTGATAATTCAGATGTTCTAAGCAATATCACCGTTACAGAGAGAGAAGTATTGAATTGTTTAGATAAACTCAAGGTAAATAAAACGCCAGGACCTGATACAATCTCGCCTAGAGTTCTAAAGGAAGCTAAGGATGAGCTCTCCAAACCACTGACATTACTATTCAATAAATCCTTGCAGTCTGGAACTATGCCTGATCAGTGGAAGCTAGCCAACGTAACACCTATATTCAAAAAAGGCAGCAAATCCCTACCCAGTAACTATCGTCCAATTAGCTTAACCTCAGTTGTTTGAAAAATGCTAGAAACGGTCATACGAGACAGACTCGTAAATCTCTTAGAGGAAAATAACATACTTAAAGATATTCAACACGGCTTTCGTAAAAAACGTTCCTGTTTAACAAACCTCTTAGAATTCTTCCACGATATCCTCAACCTCTACGATGAGAGTAAAGCTGTAGATATTATATACCTTGATTTTCAAAAGGCCTTTGACAAAGTTCCCCACAAACGTTTACTGCTAAAACTAAAAGCGCATGGAATACAAGACGGTGTGTTGAAATGGATAGAAAATTGGCTCAGACACAGAAAGCAAAGGGTAGTCATAAACGGTAAGGCATCTAAATGGACCAATGTAAGTAGCGGGGTACCCCAGGGATCGGTACTAGGACCAATTCTCTTTCTAATTTACATCAACGACATAGATGAGGGTCTCACCTGTACAATCTCAAAATTAGTTGACGATACAAAAATTGCAAATAGCGTACTCTCAAAAGAACAAGTTGACGATATGCAACACAATCTAGATAAATTGTCACATTGGACCCAAATTTGGCAAATGAGTTTCAATGCGGATAAATGTAAAGTACTACATGTCGGATACCTAAATGAGAAAGCAAACTATTCGATGAATGGCACTCAGGTAAAGAATGTAAACAGAGAAACCGATCTGGGAGTAACAATATCGAGTAACCTAAAACCGAGTCAACAATGTTCAGAAGTTGTTAAGAAGGCAAACAAAATAATTGGCTTTATAGGCTGGTCATTTGAGCCTAAATCCAAAGAAGTTATCCTAACCCTTTACAATTCCTTAGTCCGCCCTCTTCTGGAATACTGCGTTCAATCCTGGTGCCCTTATTACCAAAAAGATATAAACAAGCTAGAACGAGTTCAACGTAGAGTTACCAAAATTATACCTAGCCTAAAGAACAAACCATACGAAGAGCATCTTAGAGAATTAAATGTATTTCCTTTAACCCAGCGCAGATTAAGAGGTGACTTAATTCAAGTGTTCAAAATCATCAAAGGCATCGACAATATGAATTGTAGTAAGTACTTCACTATCGACCAATCTAATTACATGCGGGGAAACGGTTGCAAAATTATTGGTAATTCTTTTAACTCGCACGAATCAAAGAATTTCTTCTTCAATCGAGTTGTCAACTTGTGGAATGGGCTTCCCCGAAACGTTATAGACTGCATCACCGTTGATTCATTTAAACTCCGCCTAGACAAATATCTCTCATTAAACCCGCGACTGACTGCGTTTGTAAATGAATAACTTGATTTTATCCCCCCCTCAGTTACTAACCCATCTGTCCTCTACTAACTCCCTAATCCTGCCACGGACATTAGTTCCAGGGCAGTAATTCCCTTTCCAATGTTCCCTTACCCACTCTAAACCACTGTTTGGACACTTGATCCTCAGTGTTTTGGAGGGCAAGCAACCTAGAAAGGTCACTAGACCTGTTGTTGCTTGATTTCCTTTGTACTTCCTTTGTACTTGTACTTCCTTTGTACTATGTGTGGAGAATTTAGGGCGGAGTGATTTTCCATTTTTGTCTATAACAATATTCTAATAGAGCCTAAAAGTGGCGCATGTATGAGAATATAGCATGTGCATAATATTGGCTCAATACGTTTATATCTTCTGCCGCCGGGGATACCTTGAATATTGAAGCTATGAGGCAACAAATGTAAATTTCGTAATTTGTTATCTATATTTCTCTATGCCTAGAACTATTTCTAATAGCGATAAAGTTGATGACAAAGACCTCATATAGGCCTACACATATTTTCAAGGGTTTTCATTTATTTTATATTCTGCTCCCGGGAACTATGCCAAATTTCGAAAATGGCGGTAATTTTTGTATATTTTTCGATATGCGATATGTCTGAGAAAATACATTATTAATTTTCATTAACATTTGCATTGTACTTTGGGCATGAAATAACATTTGTTGAATATTTTTGTCACTGTATTTTGTATATTTTGTCTATTAACCCTTTCGCTGCGGGTGACGTTCTGGAATGTTTTGGCAAGTTACAGCAATTTCCAGGCTTTAAAAGCCTGTAAAAAACGTAAACATCGAGTGTCAGTGGGCGGGAGCTTCAGGGGCCCACCTCCGATCCTCAGAGCAGCGAGCGGCTCACTGAGGTAGACTGTGTCTCGCGCGGATCTCTCACTGCCTCTCACAAGAGTGTTGCCAAGCGAGCGAGTGCTAACAAATAGCGGGTTTCCCGCATTTCTATGGCACCGCTGCGGGTGAACCAGAACAAGAAAATGTTGACCAACAAGTGCCATTGCCCAGTAAACAAAATGATACATCACAAGAGCAACTTTCTGCATCAAACTCTAGTGATAGCGATGATACAGCATCAAGGACATCATATTATGAACCAACACCAAAAGAAAAGGCAGGCATGATGAAAGAAAAGAAAAACAGACTCCATGCACATGGCGAAGCATGTGATCGTACAGGAATCTCAGATAGGGCTGCAGCTTGTATTGCTTCTTCAACATTACAGGATGTTGGCTTAATACAGGAAAATGATTCTACTGCAGTAATTGATCGAAGTATGATAAGAAGGGCCAGAAAAAGAGTTCGTTTGGAGCATCAGAGAAATTACAAGATTACTTCACCATTGCAGGGAATTTTCTTTGACGGACGTAAGGATAAAACAAGGACCCACAAAGAAATAAACAATGTAAAGCATACATGAATTGTGGTAGAAGAGCATATTGTCATAGTTCAAGAACCAGAATCCCAGTACATTGGCCATATCACTCCTGCATCAGGTTGTGCCACTGCAATTGCAACAGGCATCATCAATTTTCTAGAGATCAATGACATCAGCACAGAAGACATTGTTGCTATAGGCTGTGATGGTACTGTAGTAAACACAGGTCAAAAGGCAGGTGGTATTCGTGTGCTTGAAAAGAAACTACAAAGGCCAGTTCAATGGATCATATGCTTATTGCACGGAAATTAATTGCCGCTGCGACACCTTATTCAAGACTTGGACGGCAAAATAACTGGGCCAGTTGGCTTTACTGGACCCATTGGAAAGCAACTGAATGACTGCAAGAAACTTCCGGTTGTACAATTTGATGCTATTCCATCTCCTGATATTGACATAGTTGAAGCAGAGTTAAGCACTGATAAAAAATGTCTGCTCAACATCTACAGAGAAGTATCAAGAGGTAGTTGCTCTCCAGCTCTTGCAGCTCGGAATCCAGGAAAGATGGCACATTCCAGATGGCTGACAACAGATAATACAATTCTGCGCCTCTACATCTCAACCTCTGATACTTCGAGTTCCTTGAAAGAGATTGTGCGATACATCATGACTGTCTATGTACCTATCTGGTTCAAGGTAGTGAAACACTCTTCTTTCACTGAAGGTGCAAAGCATTTTTTTGAAATGATGTGTCTCTCCCAGACCCTTCCCAAGAGATGTAAGACAATTAATAACAAAGTCCTAAAGAGAAATTCATTTTTTTCACACCCTGAAAATATTATTATTGCCATGATTCATGATAAGGAGCAACATGTAAGAGATTTGGGTTGGAGAAGAATCATGAAGGCAAGATCAAGGCCATCGCCAGAGGGGGAAGTTCGTTTCTTTGTTGTCCCTGAACTGATTTATGGTAGTGAAAACTACTATAGAATGATTGACTGGCAAGAAACTGAAGTGACCGAGCCCCCTGTGACCAGAACAATCCCAGATGCAAGAATAAATGAGTTCATTAAGACAGGAGTCCAGCCTGAGGGACTCATCCCATTATTTCCTTGCCACACACAAGCAGTTGAGAGGTTAATTAAAATGGTGACAGAAGCCTCTGCAAGTGTTATTGGAAAAGAAAAAGAGATGGTGTAATCTGCTCCCGTCTCCACTCTAGAAAGAAAATCCCTAAATTTGAAAGTAAGAAGGACTACCATGTGTAAGTAGACATTATGAGCCAAAGGAAGGGTAGTTGGGCTGGTTAGGGTGGAACTCGACGTAAAGCCACCTCCACGTGATGAGTTCTGGGTTGCTAATTTAAAAAAAGAAAGAAAACACAAAAAAGCAAGCAGACAGCTGTACGTTAATATGTATGATATATCGTAGTTATAATATCGAGTTAACATAACCTTGAAGAAATATTTAGGGTGCTTCTTGGGGAAGAAAATACTGTGCTGTACTATAGGTACTATTAGGTACGAAATATTATACGAGTCAATTCAAGTATAAACTGCAAAATATATAGCTACTACAAATGCATCAAGTCAATGTTTTAGACATAGCAACATATGAAAATATGCATAAATTACCTCAATTTTCGTAATTTGGCCTAGTTCCCAGGAGCAGAAGATATTAAAATAGGGCAAAACCCTTGAAAATATGTGTATATGAGGTCTTTGTCATCAACTTTATTGCTATTAGAAATAGTTCTAGGCATAGAGAAATATAGATAACAAATTACGAAATTTACATTTTTTGCCTCATAGCTTCAATATTCAAGGTATCCCCGGCGGCAGAAGATATAAACGTATTGAACCAATATTTTGCACATGATAATTATTCTCATACATGCGCCACTTTTAGGCTCTATTAGAATATTGTTATAGACAAAAATGGAAAATCACTCCACCCTAGTGGAGATATAGTGTGAGGTTTGTATGTGTGGAGATATAGTGTGTGAGGTTTGTATGTGTGGAGAGATAGTGTGTGAGGTTTGTATGAGTGGAGATACAGTGTGTGAGGTTTGTATGTGTGGAGATATAGTGTGAGGTTTGTATGTGTGGAGAGATAGTGTGTGAGGTTTGTATGTGTGGAGATATAGTGTGTGAGGTTTGGATGTGTGGATATATAGTGTGTGAGGTTTGCATGTGTGGAGAGATTGTGTGTGAGGTTTGTATGTGTGGTGATATAGTGTGTGAGGTTTGTATGTGTGGAGAGATAGTGTGTGAGGTTTGTATGTGTGGAGATATAGTGTGTGAGGTTTGGATGTGTGGATATATAGTGTGTGAGGTTTGCATGTGTGGAGAGATTGTGTGTGAGGTTTGTATGTGTGGTGATACAGTGTGTGAGGTTTGTATGTGTGGAGAGATAGTGTGTGAGGTTTGTATATGTGGAGAGATAGTGTTTGAGGTCTGTATGTGTGGAGATATAGTGTTTGAGGTCTGTATGTGTGGAGATATTGTGTGTGAGGTTTGTATGTGTGGAGATTTAGTGTGTGAGGTTTGTATGTGTGGAGAGAGAGTGTGTGAGGTTTGTATGTGTGGAGAGATAGTGTGTGAGGTTTGTATGTATGGAGAGATAGTGTGAGAGGCTTGTATGTGTGGAGAGATAGTGTGTGAGGTTTGTATGTGTGGAGAGATAGTGTGTTAGGTTTATATGTGTGGAGAGATAGTGTGTGAGGTTTGTATGTGTGAAGAGATAGTGTGTGAGGTTTGTATGTGTGGAGAGATAGTGTGAGAGGCTTGTATGTGTGGAGAGATAGTGTGTGAGGTTTGTAGTTGTGGAAAGATTGTGTGATAGGTTTGTATGTGTGGAGAGATAGTGTGTGAGGTTTGTATGTGTGGAGAGATAGTGTGTGAGGTTGGTAGTTGTGGAGAGATAGTGTGAGAGGTTTGTATGTGGGGAAATAGTGTGAGATTTGTATGTGTGGAGAGATAGTGTGTCAGGATTGTATGTGGAGATATAGTGTGTGAGGTTTGTTTGTGTGGAGCGATAGAGCGAGAGGTCTGTATGTGTGGAGATATAGTGTGTGATAATTGTATGTGTGGAGAGATTGTGTGAGAGGTGTGTATGTGTGGAGAGATAGTGTGAGAGGTTTGTATGTGTGGAGAGATAGTGTGAGAGGTTTGTATGTGTGGAGAGATAGTGTGTGAGGTTTGTATGTGTGGAGAGATAGTGTGTGAGATTTGTGCATGTGGATAAATAGTGTGTGACGTTTGTATGTGTGGAGAGATAGTGTGTGAGGTTTGTGCATGTGGATAAATAGTGTGTGACGTTTGTATGTGTGGAGAGATACTGTGTGAGGGGTGTATGTGTGGAGAGATAGTGTGAGAGGTTTGTATGTGGAGATTTAGTGTGTGAGGTTTGTATGTGTGAAGAGATAGTGTGTGAGAGGTTTGTATGTGTGGAGAGATACTGTGTGAGGATTGTACATGTGGAAAGATAGTGTGTGAGGGGTGTATGTGTGTAGAGATAGTGTGTGAGGTTTGGATGGTTGGAGAGATAATGTGAGATGTTTGTATGTGTGGAGAGATAGTGTGTGAGGTTTGTATGTGTGGAGAGATAGATCGTGATTGAGGTTTGTATTTGTGGAGAGATAGTGTGTGAGGTTCGTATGTGTGGAGAGATAGTGTTTGAGGTTTGTATGTGTGGAGAGATAGTGTGAGAGGTTTGTATGTGTGGAGAGATAGTGTATGAGGTTTGTATGTGTGGAGAGATAGTGTGTGAGGTTTGTATGTGTGGAGAGATAATGTGAGAGGTTTGTATGTGTGGAGAGATAGTGTGATAGGTTTGTATGTGTGGAGAGATATTGTGTGAAGTTTGTATGTGTGGAGAGATAGTGTGAGAGGTTTGTATGTGTGGAGAGATAGTGTGAGAGGTTTGTATGTGTGGAGATATAGTGTGTGAGGTTTGTTTGTGTGGAGAGATAGTGCGAGAGGTCTGTATGTGTGGAGATATAGTGTGTGATAATTGTATGTGTGGAGAGATAGTGTGAGAGGTGTGTATGTGTGGAGAGATAGTGTGAGAGGTTTGTATGTGTGGAGAGATAGTGTGAGAGGTTTGTATGTGTGGAGAGATAGTGTGTGAGGTTTGTATGTGTGGAGAGATAGTGTGTGAGATTTGTTTGTGTGGAGAGATAGTGTGTGAGGTTTGTTTGTGTGGAGAGATAGTGTGTGAGGTTTGTTTGTGTGGAGAGATAGTGTGTGATGTTTGTATGTGTGGAGAGATAGTGTGTGAGGTTTGTGCATGTGGAGAAATAGTGTGTGACGTTTGTATGTGTGGAGAGATACTGTGTGAGGGGTGTATGTGTGGAGAGATAGTGTGAGAGGTTTGTATGTGGAGATTTAGTGTGTGAGGTTTGTATGTGTGAAGAGATAGTGTGTGAGAGGTTTGTATGTGTGGAGAGATACTGTGTGAGGATTGTACATGTGGAAAGATAGTGTGTGAGGGGTGTATGTGTGTAGAGATAGTGTGTGAGGTTTGGATGGTTGGAGAGATAATGTGAGATGTTTGTATGTGTGGAGAGATATTGTGTGAAGTTTGTATGTGTGTGTGAGGTTTGGATGGTTGGAGAGATAATGTGAGATGTTTGTATGTGTGGAGAGATATTGTGTGAAGTTTGTATGTGTGGAGAGATAGTGTGAGAGGTTTGTATGTGTGGAGAGATAGTGTGAGAGGTTTGTATGTGTGGAGAGATAGTGTGAGAGGTTTGTATGTGTGGAGACATAGTGTGAGAGGTTTATATGTGTGTAGATATAGTGTGTGAGGTTTGTATGTGTGAAGAGATAGTGTGTGAGGTTTGTATGTGTGGAGCGATAGTGTGTGAGGTTTGTGTAGTTGAAGAGATAGTGCGTGAGGTTTGTGTAGTTGAAGAGATAGTGTGTGAGGTTTGTATGTGTGGAGAGGAAAAAACAAAATAGAAGTGAAAGCAGAAAAATGGAAAGAAGTAATGGAATGAGAATAGCTTTTGAAGGGGTATGAGGTGGTGTGGGAGTATTTTTATGAAGACAGGACTAACACGGGAGGTGAACGAAAAATGAAATGTTTAATCAGCCAAATTAAGAATATACAGAAATATATCTGTTTTGCTAGTACTGTACATTTTAGTTCGTTTATAATGGTTTGTTATTTTCACTATCGTGAAGCTGACAACCTGAATTCATCAACGGGGGCCATAACTGGCTCAAATAATACCATATTTATATCAATCTCTACCAATGTCACAGAATACAGAATTTCGGTTCACACGTTTTATTTCTTAGTAGCTACGGTACAATGATGGCATGAACCAAGTCTCATCTATATTTAATAAGCTTAATTAAATATGGGTATCACATTAAATGGATAATCACTGCGAATAATTATGCAAATAGTAATCAGAATAATAATGAACTCATGAAACAAATACATATACATTAATGTAATAAGTCACTAGAGAATCACAATATAAATAAACAGAGAGGTTGGTTTCAAAACAATAATTGGTATCCTGAAGGTAAACTAGCAACCGCTAGGGGATTAGCCGACAAAAGGTAGATATTAGTTCCTGGAAAGCATACGGGCAGAACTGATTTAATTATGGATAATAGGATACCAAATGATAAGCGAATTACGTTTACACTAATTCAGCTAAAAGAAGATATGAAGCTTAATTAACTCAAAGAGTCATAGTAATGAATATAAATTAACTGAGGTTGCAAATAATTATAATAGCCTGTATGCGGGCTGAAATCGCCTTGGCGCAGGTTAAGTGCGGACGTAGGTCTGACAGGAGTTTTAATCAGTAACTCAAATAAAGCTTGGCCTGAGGTTGACATCAGGGAGCGAAATCTTTAACATAGTTCTACTATAACTATATAGGGAACTCTCTCTGTGCACACCTATCTTATGCTCACGTACCCAGCCAAAAATATACACAAAATTAAGATCTGGGTGTTCTTTTTTTTTTTTTTTTTTTTTTTCTATATTCCAACTTACTTTCTCTCGGGCATAGGCTGAGAGCCTTAACATTCACCGCTTTACAATGAACAGTGAAGCCCGTGAGGTCTTGTTCCAGTCTAGGGAGTGAGACATGTGAAGCACGTAGAGTACAACGAGCACCTGCCATCTTGCCTTCACATGAGGCACGGTGCTCACTCATGGCCCGAAACGACCCCATCTCTGAAGCCATCTCGTTCCCGTGCTTCACTGTCTCACCCCCTACACTCGGACTCTCACACTTACACACACACAACGCCACCTGTTGAGCAGATAACTCACCAGGCATTGCACCCCTATAGCATATTTTGAATATGGGAATATTCATACACTGCTATTTAATCAGGGAACAATGAGGGTATTTTATTGACGTTTCGGTGGGCTTGTGGTAATGCACTGATACCAGGTACAGCACAAATTCCATCCCAATAATATCTTCCCATTGATACATCGGGATTTGAACCCGGGACCTTTGGATTACCAGGCCAGTGGCAAGACCACTGCACCACACCTCCCCTAAATAAGTTACGTGTAGTGTGCAGGTATTATTTCTGAACGAATATAATTATGTAAAGTTCTGAACCGGAATATAAGAGATATATCCCCAGAATTTATACATATATCAATCCCATGAATAGAGTGTGTAATGTTCTCTCAACACGAGGGGCTATAGCAAATAAGAAGAGAACCGACAATCTCTGGTTTTAGGTTATACTGAACACTGCATATGTTAACCCTTTTGCTGCGGGTGACATTCCGGAACGTCCTGGCAAGTTACAGCAATTTCCAGGCTTTAAAAGCCTGTAATAAACGTAAGAATCGAGTGTCAGTGGGCGGGAGCGTAAGGGGCCCACCTCCAACCCTCAGAGCACCGAGCGGCTCACTGATGTTGAGTGTGTCTCGCGCGGGCCTCTCTCTGTCTCTCTTAACAGTGTAGCCATGCGAGCGAATGTTACATAATAACGTGTTTCCCGTGTTTCACTGGCACCACTGCGGGTGAACCAGACCACGTACGGGGACCGTTCTGGTGTCATTTTGAAGCTATTCTCGCCTAGTTTTCGGCAGAATACACTTCATTTAATGCAGATGCTTGATTTATCATTCAGGAGTGCCTGAATATGCCCTAAATGGCCCAAAATAGGTCGAAGCCAAAGGGTTAATCACCCTTCGCAATAATCAATCAAAACTCTTTACACAACGAGAAGCACTTATGTTTGGAAGAAGGCATAGGTGAAGGAGCCCATGAGAGATCTGGCCACGCGTAGCAACTGAGTCCGACGTAATCCTGAGGACACCAGGTACGTCTACCACACACACTATCCCACAGGTATACTCGCTCCTTCTTCGGGATCACCTCCGCCGGTACTTTAAGGGTAGAACGGCTAGCCCCTACGGAAGTACTTCCAAATTGAGTTGGGTCTTCACGTATTGCATGCACCTAGAAGGGAATGCGCTACCAAGGTCAGCCTCAATTTTGCCTACCAAATCTTGGTTAGGCCAGGTAATATTTTGATTTAATTATGACTAATGGGCAGAGCTCCTCGAGGTGTAAAAGGGCATGACAAATATAGTTTTTGAATATTGCTCCAGTTATTAACATTCTTAAAAATACAATGCACATATGGTTATATGGGTAAACACATTCTTTATTTATTAAAATTATGTACAATGAGGAAAGGGTATATAGGAATGAGTAAACATTAATTTAGTGTTTTGTGTAATTACATACATTTGATCGTGTATATGGAAAGGGATCTTTATTAAGAAGAATATTGAAAAGGTTTTTGTTTCTCATTCTCGATGTTGTTGTAGCGGTTGTCGGTTGTCGTAGTAGAGTTACATCAAAAGGCAAGGAGGTGGTTGATGCCTTAATTGCATAAACATCTCTTCATCGTAGTCCAGATCGGGCTCCAATGGAGAATTCACAGAGTGAAGGTAGGTCAGTCATTTTTCTTTGTGTGAAGGGGGCGGAGGGGGGAGATTAGCGGCTGACCTTCGGGGGACCCTAGAGGAGGTATATGTAGGGGGGGTTTGCTGTTTTTTCAGGAGGGATGCCTTATTCTGTTTATTCCCCCAATTTAACCGGGATCACTCCTCTATCTTCTTCTTCTCCTTTATGGCCGCAATTCTGCACTTTGCGGGATGGTGTTGTGGCTTTTATTTACACCCCGCATCTCAATATCAACCCCTTCTTATTCTATTCTAACTATATTTAGAAGATTTTGTAGAGTTTAACCCTTCCTACCCGGGCTGTCTCAGCCAATGACGGTCGCCCCTACCCGGGCGATATGGCCGAAAAACGTCTAGGCCTAGGCTACCGTATTTATGTTTATTTTCACTGCTAGAACTTTCCCACTCATCTATAATCGTAGTGCGGTTTTCAATCTGTATTTTGGCATTGAGTAGAGCTCTGTAAGTCAACTGGTTCAGTTGTGATGACGATTTCAGTGGAGCCAATATTGCAGAGATGTTGCCAATATGGGGGCTTTTCAGACACTAATTTCGTCATGACATCATAACAATAACATTGAGGAGTCTTCTCCTTCTTGTTTTCGGAGGTGCGGTGACGAACGCTTGGGTTTGTTGACATACGTCGTACGCACGGCGTTCGGAGCAAGCTTAATTAGGCTATTAAGCTCATGCCTTACATAAGGCATACCGGGTATTGGCCCTTCTTTCGTGCTGTCATTACCTAAGGCAGCCCGGGTAGGAAGGGTTAAGAAGGATCTGTGGTAGTAAAAAGGGTTGAGTGAGATAGTTCGAAGCATGTTTATTGCTGGAGGCTCTTTTTAATCTGAATAGAATTGTCTAATACTAGCCAGAATAAATTATAAAAGACGTCACTGGTACAGAAGGGGTTAAATTAGACGATAATTTACCCCAAGCGCAATAAAAGGATAAATATAACAATAATCAAGGAGGATAATAGTCAGAACAGTAAAGTTATTGTGAGAGAATATTGTGGTGGGGTTGTTCTCATATTTTTTGTTTATCTTTCTGTCTTTTTCTCTCTTTCCCTGGCTTTTATCTTATATTTTGATAGAACGAAACTTAAAGATGCCCTTAAATTCCTCCTTTTCAATACTTATGTTAGATTCGGGCCTTACATTTTCAAACAAATATTAGGAATTCCTATGGGTGGAAAGGCTAGCCCTTTAATTGCAGACTTATTCTTGCTTGCTTTATAATTTAAATATATAAAAGACTTAGTTGACAGTAGCAAGAAAAATAAAATCCCAGAAGAATTAGCACTTGCTAAATTGTTAAGTGATAATAGTAGATATATTGATGATATTCTCGTTTGCAATTTGTTAAATTTTAATCAAGTTGCTAAACTTATTTACCCTAATTCTATTCCCCTCACACAATGTAACGTAAATTATAAAGTTGAAAATTGTCTTGATATAAATATAGAGATTGTTAACGAACAGTGCATACTTAAAGTGTATCACAAAGTTGATGATTTTAATTTTAACGTAATAAACTTTCCTTTCCCTAGTAGTAATATCGATAGTAAAATAACTTATAATTGTTTTTATTCCCAGTTAATAAGATTTTGTAAAATCTGCACTAAAGTAGATGAATTTTGGGATAGATCTAGGTTATTATACAGACTCTTAGTGGACAGAGGTTTTGAGGCAAGTAAATTGTTCCATAAATTTAATCTTTTTAGGGTCAATTATTGTGACTATTCTAAAATTTGACATCAATAATTTTAATCAAGCATTTTTAACTTGAAGTTTCTTGTATAACCTCTGCTTACTTTTTGTCTGTATTTATTGTTTATCTTTTTCTTTTTCTATTATTAATATTAATATTGATTATTTTTTAAATTGATTGTTCTTGTTAAAAGAGTACTCTTTGTTTAAATCTGTTGTTACTTCATATTTTGCAATTATTTGTCTTTATATTATAATAATTATGTATTCATTGTCGATAGTATCAATTGCTTGCTTTTGCGATTTCCTTAGTTTATTTGTGCGATAAATGTAGGTTATTTGTAGGGTAGTTATTGATAGGGGTCACTTGAGGCATGCTATGCTTACAGGTACCTACCCGATAGTACTATCGTTAGTGAGTGCTGTACTGTATTTAATATATTATTTTGTAATAGTATAGATATCTTATCAATATTTGTATTTTGTACTATTGTTAATGGCTTGTCATGTTGCAAATTTAATTTTAAATAATATTTTGACATTTAACATGTAGTTTCTTTATTCATGCAGAGTTTAGTAAAAATTTACCAGAACGTCCCGGACTTCCCAAACTTGACTAATTCCTTTAAAGTGACGATAGTGCGTTGTTATATGTGCGATTAGTTTGCTTGGGAAATAGATTAACTTGCTCATGTAGTAATGTACACCCTATGTGGTGGATTGTGTTCTTTTATTTAATAATTTTCATTTTAGTAAGCGTTGTTTCCACATAGCGATTTTGATAATATAATTTGACTTTATATTGTCCTTGTCCCAATTTTGGTTTGTTTAGTTTGCAAGTTTTACATTTTAATCCAGTCGGCCCCATTCAGCCAAGTGTGTTAAGACGGTCATACCCATCCAGGTGTCTATTTCTTCCTGGCGATCGATAGCGAGCTAGCATTGTATGGAGAAATCCATCTGGAGACTTTTTTCTATCCAAAAATGTACAAACTTAGCTTGCTGTCAAAACAAAGTTATATATATGCTGGCTCGCTACCACTCGCCAGGAAAATATTGACACCTGGGTGGGGGTAAGCGTCTTAAAACAGTAGGCTGAATGGGGCCGAATGGATACAAACCAAAGAGAGAGGGAGAGATAGAGAAAAAAAGTGAGGTGGGCTCCCGTAAGCCATACTGGTGAGGCGGGAGGACGGAAGTAAAACTACAATATACTGTACATGAACTTTGTTTTCCGCACCTTTCATTCGCAGCTCTGATCTTTATTGTATAAATATCTATAGTTTCTTCCCTATGTGTTTGAAAGAGACGAATGTAATGCCGTCTGTAACAAGTGTCCCCCCAAAGTAGAAAGAGTGATAGGGAGCCAAATTCAAGGTACGTATAGTCACAATTACGGGACACACAGAGCTTGAAGTAGTTTATGTCATAAGATGAGGGAAAAATTGTTTGAGGGAAAAAAGTTACAAAATGTACTTGTTGAGTAGAAGAAAGACTGGAAAAATCGGTTAATTTTTGGGTTGAGAAGTGGACTGAATAGTGGTGGGAATATGTTGAAAGGCGGGTGCCCCACACTCTTAGTTAATAAGGAGGTTTGGCAGCTTCTGAGGATTACATCATATTAAGATAATTATTTGTTAGCGTTTTATATGAACTCTTATACTCACCTCTCTCTCTATGTTTCTCTCTCTCTCTCTCTCTTTCTCTCTCTCTCTCTCTCTCTCTCTCTCTCTCTCTCTCTCTCTCTCTCTCTCTCTCTCTCTCTCTCTCTCTCTCTCTTAATCAGGTATTCAAGCTTCTATTCAACTGGGTCCGGAACTATTTCCAATTACCAGAAAATGTTCATGCATCTGAACATCCCATGTTGATGTTTATTCTGCCTTGAGTAGATTGCATAGCCCAAATCAATAATTCACCGAAAGCCTTGAAGGTATTTGTGTAAATTAAAAACAAAACACATTAATTTGACACTTCCAAGTCGTGAAGGTAATATTATTGGTGAAGGGCTAGCAGAAACACAAGCAAACTGTTAAACAAAAACCACCACAGTCGGTAGTACAAGAACCATCACAGTCGGTAGTACAAGAACCATCACAGTCGGTAGTACAAGAACCACCACAGTCTGTAGTACAAGAACCACCACAGTCGGTAGTACAAGAACCATCACAGTCGGTAGTACAAGAACCATCACAGTCGGTAGTACAAGAACCATCACAGTCGGTAGTACAAGAACCATCACAGTCGGAAGTACAAGAACCATCACAGTCGGTAGTACAAGAACCATCACAGTCAGTAGTACAAAAACCATCACAGTTGGTAGTACAAGAACCACGACAGTCGGTAGTACAAGAACCATCACAGTCGGTAGTACAAGAACCTCCACAGTCGGTAGTACAAAAACCATCACAGTCGGTAGTACAAAAACCACCACAGTCGGTAGTACAAGAACCATCACATTCGGTAGTACAAGGACCATCACAGTCGGTAGTACAAGAACCATCACAGTCGGTAGTACAAAAACCACCACAGTCGGTAGTACAAGAACCATCACAGTCGGTAGTACAAGAACCATCACAGTCGGTAGTACAAGAACCACCACAGTCGGTAGTACAAGAACCATCACAGTCGGTAGTACAAGAACCATCACAGTCGGTAGTGCAAGAACCATCACAGTCGGTAGTACTAAAACCACCACAGTCGGTAGTACAAGAACCATCACAGTCGGTAGTACAAGAACCATCACAGTCGGTAGTATGAGAATCATCACAGTCGGTAGTAAAAAAACCATCACAGTCGGTAGTACAAGAACCGTCAGAGTCGGTAGTACAAGAACCATCACAGTCGGTAGTACAAAAACCACCACAGTCGGTAGTACAAGAACCATCACAGTCGGTAGTACAAGAACCATCACAGTCAGTAGTACAAGAACCATCTCAGTACAAAGGAGTACAAAGGAAATCAAGCAACAACAGATCTAGTGACCCTTCTAGGTTGCTTGTCCTCCAAAACACTGAGGATCAAGTGTCCAAACAGTGGTTTAGAGTGGGTAAGGGAACATTGAAAAGGGAATTACTGCTTTGGAACTAATTTCCGTGGCAGGATTAGGAAGATAGTAGACGACAGATGGGTTAGTAACTGAGGGGGGGATAAAATAAAGTTATTCATTTACAAACGCAGTCAGTCGCGGGTTTGATGCGAGATATTTGTCTAAGCGGAGTTTAAATGAATCAACGGTGATGCAGTCTATAACGTTTCGAAGAAGCCCATTCCACAAGTTGACAACTCGTTTGAAGAAGAAATTCTTTGATTCGTGCGAGTTAAAAGATTTACCAATAATTTTGCAACCGTTTCCCCGTGTGTAATTAGATTGGTCGATAGTGAAGTACTTACTACAGTTCATATTGTCGATGCCTTTGATGATTTTGAACACTTGAATTAAGTCACCTCTTAATCTGCGCTGGGTTAAAGGAAATAGATTGAATTATCTAGGACGCTCTTCGTATGGTTTGTTCTTTAGGCTAGGTATCATTTTGGTAACTCTACATTGAACTCGTTCTAGCTTGTTTATATCTTTTTGGTAATAAGGGCACCAGGATTGAATGCAGTATTCCAGAAGAGGGCGGACTAAGGAATTGTAAAGGGTTAGGATAACTTCTTTGGATTTATGCTCAAATGACCTGCCTATAAAGCCAATTATTTTGTTTGCTTTCTTAACAACTTCTGAACATTGTTGACTCGGTTTTAGGTTACTCAATATTGTTACTCCCAGATCGGTTTCTCTGTTTACATTCTTAAGCTGAGTGCCATTCATCGAATAGTTTGCTTTCTCATGTAGGTATCCGATATGTAGTACTTTACATTTATCCGCATTTGCCAAATTTGGGCCCAACATGACAATTTCTCTAGATTGTGTTGCATATCGTCAACTTGTTCTTTTGAGAGTACGCTATTTGCAATTTTTGTATCGTCAGCAATTTTTTGAGATTGTACAGGTGAGACCCTCATCTATGTGGTTGATGTAAATTAGAAAGAGAATTGGTCCTAGTACCGATCCCTGGGGTACCCCGCTAATTACATTGGTCCATTTAGATGCCTTACCGTTTATGACTACTCTTTGCTTTCTGTTGCTGAGCCGGTAGTACAAGAACCACCACAGTCGGTAGTACAAGAACCATCTCAGTTGGTAGTACAAGAACCATCACAGTCGGTAATACAAGAACCACCACAGTCGGTAGTACAAGAACCATCACAGTCGGTAGTACAAGAACCATCACAGTCGGTAGTACAAGAACCACCACAGTTGGTAGTACAAGAACCATCCCAGTCGGTAGTACAAGAACCATCACAGTCGGTAGTACAAGAACCATCATAGTCGGTAGTACAAGAACCATCACAGTCGGTAGTACAAGAACCATCACAGTCGGTAGTACAAGAACCATCACCCTTGGTAGTGCAAGAACCATCACAGTCGGTAGTACAAGAACCACCACAGTCGACAGTACAAGAAACATCACAGTTGGTAGTACAAGAACCATCACAGTCGGTAGTACAAGAACCACCACAGTCGGTAGTACAAGAACCATCACAGTCGGTAGTACAAGAACCATCACAGTCGGTAGTACAAGAACCACCACAGTCGGTAGTACAAGAACCATCACAGTTGGTAGTACAAGAACCACCACAGTCAGTAGTGCAAGAACCATCACAGTTGGTAGTACAAGAACCATCACAGTCGGTAGTATAAGAACCATCACAGTCGGTAGTGCAAGAACCATCACAGTCGGTAGTATAAGAACCATCACAGTCGGTAGTACAAGAACCACCACATTCATTATTACAAGAACCATCACAGTCGGTAGTACAAGAACCATCACAGTCAGTAGTATAAGAACCATCACAGTCGGTAGTACAAGAACCATAACAGTCGGTAGTGCAAGAACCATCACAGTCGGTAGTACAAGAACCATCACAGTTGGTAGTACAAGAACCATCACAGTCGGTAGTACAAGAACCATCACAGTCGGTAGTACAAGAACCACCACAGTCGGTAGTACAAGAACCATCACAGTCGGTAGTACAAGAACCATCACAGTCGGTAGTACAAGAACCACCACAGTCGGTAGTACAAGAACCACCACAGTCGGTAGTACAAGAACCATCACAGTCGGTAGTACAAGAACCATCACAGTCGGTAGTACAAGAACCATCACAGTCGGTAGTACAAGAACGTACACGAACCATCACAGTCGGTAGTACAAGAACCACCACAGTCGGTAGTACAAGAACCATCACAGTCGGTAGTACAAGAACCACCACAGTCAGTAGTACAAGAACCACCACAGTCGGTAGTACAAGAACCACCACAGTCGGTAGTACAAGAACCACCACAGTCGGTAGTACAAGAACCACCTGTGACGCTTCTGCATAGTTGCCACGTGCGGGCATGCGCGCACGTCGGCTGCCCAGCCGTTAGAAACCGGCTGGTGGCAGCCGGCCAGCCAGCTTTTCCTTAGTATATATCCTACGACAACGTTACTAATGTCTGGGATATTCTTATGTTGTTTCACAGCTTGAAGCTGCCCTTATTCTTAACCAACGCATCTTAGTATATTTTATTCTCGATAGTTGATTGTTTCATTATAATATATAAGATGTAAGTCTAGTGAGAGTGGGAGGAGACGAGCGGGAGAGAGAGAACGGCTGGGGGACGTTGCTTCGCGCGGAGAGTCCAGCTTGGGACGAGCCTGATGTTGCCACGTGCATTTGATTGCAACGTTAGGCTTAGTTTCGACTCACGCACGGGGTCGAGGATTTTGACCCGGCAACTGTGTTGAGTGTTGCCAAGCATGGGATGTATTTTGCATGCCTAGGGTGGGGTCCAGACAGATTCAAGACTCAGAGCTCACCTCACTGTCGTACCCTTCGGACCCCCTTGATATCTATCCCTCTCAACCCCACTTAGAAACTTTCTCTCTTACTTTGTATACCTTCCTTCCACTACTTCACCAATCTATTTAATTATCCCATCCCCTTGATAGACCTTATATCTATTATTGTATTAACGACGAGCTCTCAGATAACTAGATAGAATTTTGGGCCTTATGCAGAGATTTAATTGTTAATGAGACCTAGGAAGCTTTTTTGTTGTCTCGTATTTGGTGGTTTCATGCTTGCTAGTGTGTTCTTGTGTCAGGTTAGCAGGGGCTAGACCGGAGGGGAGGCTTTTTGCGATCCTTTAAGTAAAGTCTGCTGGTGCGAGTCCCGTGGACCCGCATGACTTTACTAGGATACCCGTGGGAGTCTGGGGGCATTTTCTTGTCTGTGTCCCTGTGTGTCTAGCGTTGTGTTGTGTGAGGGCCCTTACCTAGTCCACTCAGCACTGCGCTAGCACGTCTTGCTTTTGTTTTAGGGTCGCCAGGAGAGAGTCAGATACTTGCGATCTGAGTCTCTCAAGAGAGCACCCTTTCAATTAGAGTAATTTGGCGCACAGACTTGGGAACGTCCCTAGGCTAGAGCAGGTGGCTCAGCCCGGGTATCCGAAGCCTATATCCTTCCGGCTAGACCTCTGCCACCTGGCAGATTAACAGCTAGGGGTTTATCATCTCTGTATGCTTGTTATTGTGCCATAGTTTACCGTTTTTGTGAGCATTGGGAGTCAGGGTGTGTCTTAGAGACTCTGTCCGAGCAGGCTCGCCTGACTAAGAGTGAGAAGCACACCTGTATGTGGTTATGTTGCGAGTTGCTGCCTTTATTTAATTATACCTATGCCATTATACACTGTATGGCCTATCACTAGTATTTATTCCTGCTTATGAGTTAAGAGTTCTCTAAATCCGTAACGTACTTTCTTTGCTAAGCACCAGATCCTACAGTAGCCGCATGCATTTTAGAAACTCGCATCTTGTCTACCGGTACGATGTTTTGAGGACTGTTTGCTTTCACCTTCTTTCACGCAGGGGTGATTAGTTGTATTAATTAACGTAACGTTAAATGTACTTTCTTTTAGATTGTTATTAAATTGTTTCTGCAATTTAATTCCGTTATCTATCTTTTCCTTGAAGCTTTAAGTCAACTTAATTGTGTGGTCTTTTATATAGCCTGCTTGACTATCAGCAGTCTATAGTGCGTGCACCCTGTAACCGAGTCATAGGATACCTCGTTGTCCAGGCAGGACTCTTGGCGGTTTAGGGTGGTTTGTTGCCTGGGTTTATAGATTAGGGTTGGATCTAGCGTTTTCCGTTGTTGCTTGTTGCCGCATACCTAGTCCAATAGAAAGAGCCCAGTGTTTATATATCCCAGGACGTAACACACCACAGTTGGTAGTACAAGAACCACCACAGTCGATGGTACAAGAACCATCACAGTCGGTAGTAAAAGAACCATCACAGTTGGTAGTACAAAAACAATCACAGTTGGTAGTACAAGAACCACCACAGTCGGCAGTACAAGAACCACCACAGTTGGTAGTACAAGAACCACCACAGTCGGTAGTACAAGAACCACCACAGTCGGTATTACAAGAACCACCACAGTCGGTAGTACAAGAACCACCACAGTTGGTAGTACAAGAACCACCACAGTCGATGGTACAAGAACCATCACAGTCGGTAGTACAAGAACCATCACAGTTGGTAGTACAAAAACAATCACAGTTGGTAGTGCAAGAACCATCACAGTCGATGGTACAAGAACCATCACAGTCGGTAGTACAAGAACCATCACAGTTGGTAGTACAAAAACAATCACAGTCGGTAGTACAAGAACCATCACAGTCGGTAGTGCAAGAACCACCACAGTCGGTAGTACAAGAACCATCACAGTCGGTAGCAGAATTCTGGCAGATTAGTTATCTTAATTGTGGATTTGTGAACAAATGTGTTTATAGTATTCTATGTCGGGGAGGCAGCTGTTTAGGAGGAGTAGTGCGTGAAAGGTTCGGGAAACAACAACACATAATTCAGCACAACACAGGTTTATTCCTAATGGAATTAACTTATATATTATATGAACAAGTATGTTGGCGAAATATTCATTTTGCTTACTTATGTAAATAATTTGCTTCATGATTGCATGTTGATTAATTTGTATTGTTTATGTTTTATCTCCGCTTTCGTTTTACGATTTTGTTTTATTTGCTCGTCGCATTTTGTTTTATCAAAGCGAGTGTGTTAGTCTTTGTGGGAGTTTATTTATCCAGCTTCATTGATCTAAATGCTGATGTTTACCAACTCCTTGTAATTGCTGTGTAAACAGTGTTGTGTATCAACAACATTAAAAGTCAATTATTACTGTGTAGACGTATTCTAATTGATCCCAACACATCTAATTGTTCCCAGCATATAGGCTCTGTCTTGAGTCGGCCACCTTCAGTTATGGGGTATGTGCCTGAGTGTATAGATGAATAAATATCTAATTGATCCCAGCATAACTCCAAAACTTACGTAAGAAGGCCATAGAATACCTATCATCTGATCTCTCTACTATCTCTACCTGGGGCAGAGAAAACCTTGTTACTTTCAGTGCTTCCAAAACACAATTTCTCCATCTGTCTACTCGTCGCCTCCTTTCAGAAAACTATGAGTTATAATAATAATAATAATAGTTCTTAAAGCTAGCGCATGCTAAGCTAGCTAAGGATAGCTCAATAAGGCCGATTAGGCGTATTTCCATTGGGGTCCTGTACTACTACCCCATCCCTTTGCTCATGAGGGATGGTAACGACTCAGTGCTTGTGAAAAATCTTTAATGCGCCGAGCGTGGGCGCGAACCCGGGCCTTCTGGGTGGAAGTCCGAGACGCTAGTCACTACACCAAGCGAGCCGCTAATTACATGGAGGGATAGACAGACGAATGAGGAAATAAGAGGGAGGTGTGGTGTGGAGGTAGGTGTGCTGGAAAGCGTGAAAAGGAACATCTTGAGATGGTTCGGGCATATGGAACGTATGAGAATGACTAAGAGGGTGTACGAGAGCGTAGTGGAAGGACAGAGAAGGAGTGTAAACCGAGAGAGAGGTGGAAGGATGGAGTGAAAAAGTATATGAATGAAGGCGGTGCTGGTTGGGAGGAGGGGCGTCGACTGACTGGGGACAGAGGTGCATTGGGGCGTTTCGTTCGTGCACACCCCTTCGGGGATCACGGCATCAGGCAATATACAGATATATATATATATATATATATATATATACAGTATATATATTTATATATATAAATATATAGGGGAGGTGTGGTGAGTGGTCATGCCACTGGATTGGTAATCCAATGGACCCGGGTTCAAATCCCGATATGTCAATGGGAAGATATTATTGGGATTGAATTTGTGCTGTACCTAGTATCAGTGTATTACCACAAAGCCCACCGAAATGCCAAAAACAATACCCTCATTGTTCCCTGATTAAATAACACTGTATGAATATTCCCATATTCAAAATATGTTACAGGGGGACAATGCCTAGTGAGTTCACTGCTTAATAGGTGTCGTTCTGAGAGTGAGGGTCTGAGGCTGGAGGATGAGACAGTGAATCACTTGAACGAAGCAACCAGCCGCTTCAGAGATGGAGCTGCTTCGAGCCATGAATGGATGCTTCACATGTCTCACTCCCCATACTGGAACAAGACCTCACGGGCTTCACCGTGTTGAGTGGTGGAATGTACAGGTTCTCAGCCTATGCCCGAGGGGGAGTAGTTGAAATATAGAAAAAATAAATAATAATAATAATAATTATATATATATATAATATAAACTATATATACAGTATATATATATATATATATATATATATATACATACATACACACACATAGATGTATTTATTAATTGATAGGTAGATAGATAGAAGATAGATACATGAGATGAAAGTTTATTGGATAGGAAAAATAGTCACTTTCTTTAAGACGCAAGAGAGAAGATATATATTTTTGGAGGTAATTTTGATAAAACACAGAAAAAGAAAGTTAACTCGGTAAAACAATTCTTCAACACAGTATTATTTGTTTCTTGCACCTTTTTTATATTAAGGAGAAAAAAGGTAGTTTTTCTGGTCCCCATTCTTCCTCATGTTTAGCCCATTTGTTTTCAGATTTTTAGACATTAGGCCCATTAGTCTGGCGATTTTAAAACATTTCTTGTCAATAAAATTAACCCTTAACTGGTGGCGCACCAACATAAGTTGAGTGAAAGAAATTTGGACTATGTGGCGGCTCACAACATAAGTCGTGTGCCATTTTCAGCACGTAATGTTGCTGAGAGAGAGAGACAAGTGGTGGCAGGAGAGTAGCGAGCGTATGACTGCTCCAGACCACCGCGGTGGACCAACTGACATGAATCCCACCCTCCTCCACCCTCTCACACTCGCTACACCGTGAATTATGTAGGGAAAGTACCGAATTACATGGTTTTTGCACTCGTGTTGCGCGATTGTTGCAAGAAAACTAGCGGTCATACAAGGATCGTTGGGGCGTCATTGGAAAGCTCTGTTTATGCCCTTTCAGGGATAGATACTTGTTTTACGCTCTGGGTCTTATTTAGGCATGAAAATGATCACGTAAACAACCCTATTTTGGGTAAAAACACCCCGCTGGGCGGTACATATTAATTACCGCCTAGGACGCTCGTTAGGTGTTAAGACATTTCATGAGAGATAATTGCAATATTTTTAAAAGAAAATCTTACTTTCTCGCGTCATGCAGTAATTGTGCAAAAAAACAGAATTATGTAAAATACTAGAGTGTAAATATATAGATGATATGTGTGTGGGTGTGTATTTGTAAATATTACTATAACATATATTGCTGATCTGACCTTATCCTGAATCAAATTACTTTACTTGAAGCTGCACATTGAACTACATTCTAATGACGCATACAATGAACTAATCAACCATTAAGCAATGCAATATAAAAACACATTCCACAAGCTATGAATGCTTCCTGGTTCCAGGTGTGACAGTCCTAACCAAATTAGTCATTAGTATGGGATGCAAGGTAATTAAAACCCAGCCCGGGATATAATTAAAGGCAGTGGGTTCTGTGAGCAATACCAGAGCTCATCATTCATCATCGGCAGAACACACGTTGTTGCTTCATCAGTCTCCATCACCATTATCTTAACTGGGAAAGTTAAAATTGTTAGCAAATACTACATACTACAATCAGTGTCTTTAGCCGTTATTTGCCATTTTCTGCATTAAGGTTAAAAAGTAAAAGTCTTTAAAGTATGTAACCAAGAAAACACATTGTTCTAGAAATGGTAACACACATTAGTAATTAAAATGTCATTGATATGAATCCTGGAATTGTTACTTCTCATACAAACACCTGTTATACTCATTTATACATATAAATTAAATGTTAGTATGTATATATAGTTTTTACATAAACATAAAATGGACTATGGCAAAAGGCTTTACTCCACAATTAGATACGCCATGGGTACGCCAAACCTTTGAAAAAAGAGACAGCCAAACACAATTCACTATACAGTATATATTTGGAATACCTGTACTGTAGGTCATCCGCTCCTGTTGCTTTGATGAACGAATGGTGAAATTAATATATATATATATATATATATATATATATATATATATATATATATATATATATATATACATACATACATACCGTATTTGTTACGATGAATGATTTAAACTACCGATCTGGCCAATCATGGCTCCGCTCCCCATCACAACCACTGCTTTTCCGCAACTGGAATCAAAACAGTGTGTAGGGCCGGCGCTGATTGGCTAGGTCTGCCCAGCTGGTATGGCATTGGTTGCCTGAAGTTGCAAGCTGAGAGCTGATTGTTTCCAGCATCTGTGGGGTTGTGTTAGGTTGCCTGCAGGTACAGTAATTTTGCTGAGGGTTTGGGATCTTGGAGAGCACAAGGGACTGGAGTTCTCGGAAAAGGCTCCAGTCCTGACGTTATGCTTGCCTTACAGTGTGCTGGCTAGATAATCCAGAAAAGGTTGATAAACTTTGAAGTCCTATTTTAACTAACAAACTAATTTTGGATAGTTAGTGAGAGTTTGTAAGACATTCTGGAAGGATTTTCGTGACTGTTGGTTCGGTTGGTGTGGTGAACGGCAAAATTATAATAAGTAAAATGATTCAATATAATTCCCTCAAGAACTGAATCGTGAGCTATGCCATTTTCCCTTTTATTCTTAACCCCTAACTGTCGTCGAGCAACATAAGTCGAGTTAAATAAAGCTGGACTATGTGGCGGCGCTCGACATAGGTCGAGTGGCAATTTCAGCACGTAATGTTGCTGAGAGAGAGAGACAAGTGGTGGCAGGAGAGTAGCGAGCGTATGACTGCTCCAGACCACCGCGGCGAACCTACTGACACGAATCTCACCTCCCTCCTCCCTCTCTCACTCGCTATATACGGAATTGTATGGGGAAAGTGCCTAATTACATGCTTTTTGCACTCGCGTTGCACGGTTATTGCAAGAAAACTAGCCATCATAAAAGGATCGTTATGGTGTCATTCGAAAGCTCTGTTTATGCCCTTTCAGGGATAGATACTTGTTTTACGTTCTGGGTCTTATTTAGGCATGAAAATGATCACGTAAACAGCCCTATTTTGGCTAAAAACACCCCGCTGGGCGGTACATATAAATAAACCGCATAGGCCGCTCTTAAGGTGTTAATGTGAGAGATACTGTGATCCTCAGTTTGATAAAATCGTCGAGTGTTGGCCACAGTACAAGATAACCATGTATCACTGAACATAAACATTAATGGAAGGTAGTTTATATTTATTACCCAAAAACCATAAAGTACTGTGATCGTACAGAGGTAAACCATACATACCTTATACCTTATACAACATTCCATTGTTACCTTGCGGAAAAATTAAGACCTTAGCCACACATGTTTCGGTATATATATATATATATATATATATACAGTATATATATATATATATATATACAGTATATATATATATATATAGCGACACGAGATAGCCATATATTTGTATTATAAAACATTTGTTTTCAAAAGTAACAGTATAATTTGCTTCATATATATCTTAACCCCTTCTGTACCAGCAACGTCTTTTAAATCTGATAATGGGTACTATTAGATGATTGTATGTATTGTAATCGTCTAATAATTGCCAAAATATGGATACAAATACGTCACCGGTACAGAAGGGGTTAAACCTTTCAGCACCGTGATGCCTTTTTACCTTTGATTCTTGCTAGATTTAGACGATTTTATGCAGTTTAGGAAGGACTCGTGTTATTCAGAGGGTTTATTTGAGATCGTGTTTCCTCTCTGAGTCCTAAAGATATATTATAATCCAAAAACAATCGTCTAATAGAAACCAGAACGGGATTAAATTAGCATCATCGTGCTGAAGGGGTTAAATCCATATCACTTTATATTTAGTTCTGTCCTCAGTCCCTAAACAAATGTTTAAATCTATTTATATTACTTGAAAATATATATGAACTTAAAATAACTAATTGTTTGACAAACTATAAAACAAGAAACATATAAAGAGCTAGACAAACAAGTTAGTAGAACATGACATGACAAATTGATAGCTGAACCATGTCTGTAGTTGTCACACGTAAGGAGAACAATAAAGATGAACACGTCTGAGACTTGCAAGGTATTAAATAAACAAGTGAACTAAAAATGTCATACAACAAAGGAATATGTGATTAGTAAACTGTTTTATTGAATTATCAATAAAAAGGGGGAAACCAATAGAAAAATATGGACGACCATTTGAAAGTATGACATCATAAGAAAGATTAGTAACACAAATGTGGAAAATGGGTCGTAGGGTTGTAGGTTCTTCATCTCCTGCATAAAATAATATAGGGACAGCTAGATTGCATTACCCAGTGGTGAAGTAGGCTAAGGCATGGTGCACACAATATATTGCCATGTATCAGACCACATTATGTATACAGCTTGAGGGCATTTATATTAAGTATTATATAATATATGCACTGGATGCGGGATGTGAATTATTCATACTCGGTCATCCGGCCTTGTTTTTAAAATGTACAGAATTCTGGATATTTTACAGTCTGAATCACATTAATTACTATTATGTTGGAAACGGGATGAAGTACAGTCGTGCAAATAAGTGATGTCTCGGCACCAAGTATGATTTGATCAATAATTTGGTAACAGCAATATCTAAGCTTCATTTCGATATATCTGAGTGAAATATACAAACATGTTCCTACACTTACCCCCTCTATTTAACATCTGACAGACATTAATACAGCACAGAGCAAGCCAAACTTAATGACAGCTGGAACTTGACTTATTAGCGCGACTGTACAGTATATTACCACAATAATATTTAGTAACAACAATGAGCCAACAAATGGTTGAGGTCTTTTTGCGAGCGATTCCTGTTACTATATTATTAAAGTATTAAATTATTCCTGATATTCTATATTATTTTATTTATTTCATATAATTGTCTTTTGCTAATTCGTTATTTCCACACAGTGATTTTGATATGTTCTTTTGTCGTTATATTGTGTCGTCCCTGTTTTGGTTTGACATTTGAATTAGATTGTAAGCTTGTAAGATATAATGGCATACATAACCTGTTGATGTCAACGTATATACAGTATACATTTTGGGGATAATCACATAATTCCTGATAACACGTAGGAATGATGATTGATCGTACAAGGTTATGGTTGATTGTTTGGTTATTATCAAATTTGTAGGACACATTACATTTTGTCATACCTGTCAAGGGAAGTATATGGAGGTTATAGTAGCATCGTTATACATCATTGTTATATATCATCATTGTTATATCATCGTTGTTTGCCTGGTTGTTTTGCTTATAAGAAATATTTATCAATAAGTAATGAACGGATTTAGATGAAATTCGTCAACATTTCTGATACCAAAATATATACAATTAACTATTGATTATGCTCCGGTGACCAGATTCATCCCAAGAAATACGCCCACCCACCGCATTCGTTGTGGGAAGATGTGTGTCAAAGCAAGAGGTACTTTAGAAGCTGAAATACACCAAAAACAATGTTAATTCTACATTTATTTGTGACAGCTATGTACCATGTACGAGTGTGAGGTTCAATTCATGTTACAGGACATATCTCATACTGTCTAACAAACAAAGTAGTTGCTAAAATGACTAGATATTTCATTGGGCTCTTTCGAGTGGAAAAAATACAAAAGAAATAGAGAATAATATGCTTCATCTGCGTCCCAACTGACTACAAGACAAAGAGATTCCATCCATAGATAGATAGATAGATAGATAGACAGAGAGAGAGAGACAATGAGAGAGTGAGTTATTGTAACTACTGTTATTTCATGCTTGTTTCCGATTTGTGTTTGCATAAGTGTGAATATTTGCGAGTGTGGCAGTGCTTTGGGTGTGTTAATTTAGTTTGTGTGTGTGTATTTGTTAATTATTTGTTTTATAGCCAGGCTATAATGTTACCAGGATAACAATAACAGTGAATTTGAAAGATACAATGTGTTAGTTAAGTATTTTGTTCTCCCCGTGGCCATTTCCGGGTGAATGGCGGGTAGTGTGTTGTGCTTGTAAGTAGAATGAATGCAACCACTTTATCCCGCAATTACCGCTTGCCAAATTAATGCTATACCCTGTTCCAAATAAGTAGGCCAAAACATTCGAACATTAACCTCTATAACTCACTAAAGACACGATTAATCAAGCCAAAATTATAACATTTGGGAATGATCACCCAGGGAATAGGTGTGGAAATGTACAACCCATTTGTTCTAGTCCTTTTACATGCATGGAACAGGGCATAGCTCAGTATTTTGTTTTCCCAGGCAATATCCGGGTGAATGGCGGTGTGTTGTGTTTGTAAGTTGAATGTACGCAACCACTTTATCCTGCAATTATCGCTCGTTCAAATTACTGCTGCCAACATTCCCTGGCTCAATTTCATTGATATGGGGTAATTATATATATTGGGTAATATATATATATATATATATATTATATATATATATATATATATATATATATATATATATATATCTCTTAAAACAAAAGAATATAAATATATAATAATAAAGTATTATAATAACTTTAGGCTACCCTTCTGGCCAGCACAATGCTCAATAAAAAAAACACTCCTACTACCTCTTTTATAGATGTGTCTCTACCGATATAAGGGAGGTAGTCGCTTTTTTTGGACCCCCTTCTCCCTCATGTTTAGCATATTAGTTTTGAGATTTTGAGACGTTCGTTCCATTAGATTGGTGATTTTGAGACCTTTCGCCCCATGTCTTTGTCAATATTAAGACCTTTCGTGCCATTTAGGTGTCGATTTTCTCCTGGCGAGTGATAGCAAGCCTGTAATTTTAAAAGGGACCGGTCTTCGGCCGGGACAATTTCTACCGAAAAATATACAAAATTATCTTGAAAGGGGGTCTTGGGGGTGTTTTATCTAGCCCACTCATAACAGTTCATGGACTCTGCCTATATATAATTATGGGAGTAAAAATTACTACACAAATACACAAACAGACAAATAATTAAACCCATATAAGAAAACTACAAAACGTATGCTCGAACAAATGCATAACATAAAGTAACAACCAATTACGATACCCTGTTCCAAATAAGTAGGCCAAAATGCTTTAACACTAACCTCGATAACTCACAAACAACTAGAGTTTTCGAGCTAATATATCTACCATTTGGGATGGGTCAGCCAGGGAAAAGGTGTACAAATTGACAGCCCATTTGCTCTACCCCTTCTTGAGTTACAAAGGTTAGGGTTCATGATTTCTGGCCTACTTATCTGAAACAGGGTGTAGCAATGTTGGCATACATAATATGTTAATGATAGCATATATTTTATTAACTTATTTTATTTATGTATTTTATATAGTTATTTATATATTTTAGTTGCATAGTAAGCATAACGTGGTATTACTATCATCGACAAAAGTTCGTGCCCCCCATCCTGCCACTGTGTGAATACGAATCACCTGGGGGTCGAAAAACGAAGCATATACTTATTGGGTGTAAAGGGCACTTCTTTCAGATGCTATGGATATTCGTGGTTAGGATTATTTAGTGGACTGTATATAAATACCATACAATAAATTATATCACCTGAATACTGGAACTAGTGCTGTAGGACCTAGTTGACTTGTTGAGCCGTGACGATGTTACAAGATGGTGTGTGGGAAATTGGAGTGTTAGCTAATAGACTAGAGTTGATGAATAAAGAAGGGGGCCACTATACTTGATGATTGATGGGAATGATGATTAATGATCTATGGATTAGTATGGATAGATAGAGAATTGATGAGCTAAGTACTATCACTAATGGGTCGAAAGGTGAGGTGAAAACACGAGAGTGTAGGCAGACGATCTGGTTGTGGTGGCGGCTAGGTAAAGAGTGAGTGCAGGACCCTCACAATATTCGCGGGAGGTCCGCCAATATCACGCATGCGCGAATGGGTAGGTATATATTTTCCCACCCAATTATAATTACCTAAGTTCATAGGAATGATAGATAACCCAATATCCAATACAGAACATAATTAATTATTCTATATTGATCCCACAAACTTAATACTAGAAACTTGACCGTGTAATAACTCGACAATACGGCCCAACTTCCAGAAAGCGCGTGGACCCTCATCATGGATGATGACGACATCACCGATACCTGGCCACCGACCATTTATTGGTCTCAGCTTACACTTATGCACCTCTCTGAGGGTCACCAGATACTCGTTAGACCAGCGTCGCCAGATAATCTTTCGACAGTTTGCGAATATATTGATATCTGGCTGAAATGACATCTTTATTTATGTAGTCTGGATCTTCCAACCCATCCTCCACTTCATTATCATCAGGAAGATCCTGCAACTGATAATCACGCACCAACACAGAGGGTGTTATTGGGGTTAGATCCTCTAGGTCACCGGAAGCATAATATAAGGGACGATCATCGATAGTGGCCTCAATTTCCAACAGTAGAGTAGTCAATTCCTCCAAGGAAATTAAGGCATGTCCCAACACCTTCTTCAACCCCTCCTTGACAATGCCGATGCATTTTCCCATATAGAGCCGAACCACGGCGCCCTAGCCGGGATAAACCGCCACTCACATTGAACACTGCCCAGGTGGGACTGAACTTTAGGGTGATTACAAATGTCCAATAAGTACCCAGAGGCCCCAACAAAAGTGCTGGCATTGTCACTTAAAATGATCCGGGGAAATCCCTGTCGACTACAGAACCTCCTGAATGCGTGGAGGAAACTGTCACAAGTGAGGTTGGTGACTATTTCGATGTGAATCGCTCTGGTGACCGCGCAAGTAAATAAAAGCATGTAAGCCTTTATGGTCGGCGAGTCCTTGATCGGGATTGCTCCGCTATAGTCCACCCCAGTGACCTTATACGGGTCTCCAGGGGTGGTTCACAGGGCTGGTAAAGGTGGCAGTCCTGCATAGTCGTAGGGCTTACCTTTTACCCGACAACATTTCAGACATTTACCCAGTACACTTTTCACCACCTGCCTGAGTTTAGGCTCCCACCATTTTTGACGAACGTAGGCAACCACGTGACCGACCCCGTAATGGCAACAGAGCCGATGGCACCGATCAATTATCAGGTGGGTCAAGGGATGTTTGGAGGGCAGAAGTTTAGGATACTTGCATGATTCTGAGATAGCCACTAACCTATATCTGCCTCCACAATGAATTACACCTCCCTTCAGGTGTAGTCCTAACTGGTTGATTAAGTTATTTCTGGACTGTTTAACCTTCACCATTATTTCAAGTTCCAGCGAATAGGTCTCTTTTTGGCATAATTTGAGTTAAACATTATCTGCAGCTCTAATTTCTTGTACGTTGAGATGAGCACTACCTGTTGGGGGCAGGCTATTTCTTTTTGCCTTCAAATTATTTAAGAAACGTATCACCCATGCTGTGACACGCTGCAATCTTTCATAGCTGCTATATTTGTGCCAGTCCCATAACTGTGTGTCATCTTGGGGCACCGTGCCTACAATTTGGGTCACGATACCAGCGGGATGCTGTTGGAGATCTATATTCTCTGGCCATCCATCGGGTTTCGGGAGCCAAGTAGGCCCATTCCACCACAACGCAGAAGAACTCAAACATTTAGCAGACACGCCTCGAGATACCATATCACTTGGGTTCTCTTTAGTCGATACATACCTGAAATAAGCAGTCGGGACTAGGGCATGTATCTCGTTGATGCGGTTAGTGACATACACTGGCAGTTTCTTTTGACTGTGAATCCAGTGTAGCGTAATTTGACTGTCACTCCACACATAGGTTTCAGAGATATGAAGTTTATCTTTATAGGCACTCTCAACGAAGTTTATCATTCTGGCGGCTAGCAGAACTGCAGTCGATTCCTATTTAGGGATGGAAAGGAACTTGATGGGGGCCACCTTAGCCTTTGCCATGACCAAGTGGCTACCCTCTGGACTGACTAGATATATAGCAGTCCCGTAAGCGACACTGCTTGCTTCAGCAAATGCATGCAGGGAAACAGTCTTTCTGAAACAGATCCTCCTAGAGAACTCAATACAACTACAGAGAACCATGTCATCCACTATCCCCCGCCATTCCGCTTGCAGGTCCACAAAGAGATCATCGTCCCAACCCAATTTCAGTCTCCAAATAGTTGGAGAAAGATTCGAGACCTTATTGATACTGGCAACACAACACCCAAAGGATCAAAGAGTTTGGCAGCAAACCTTAAACACTCATGCTTTGTAACCTGTTCAAAAGGAGCAAACTGAACTCCAAAGGAAAGAGAATCAGAGTCAGTTTTCCACACCAGGCCAAGTACTCTCACCAAATCCTGTTTTCCCGCAGCAACACCATCCCTCTGCAACACCCTTCTCAAGACGGGACTATTTGTGGCCCATTGGCGCAGGAATAAATGGGCATTATCCATTACTTCACGAGCCATATCGTAAGCATGGACGAGGGAACTTTCATTATCCCCTGTACCTTGGAGGTTATCGATATAATATAGCCCGGCCCTAATTTCCTGCACCAACTCCGGGTCTGCATCAACAAGAGAAAGATACTTAAGGATGGTCGCGTTAAGGAGAAATTGAGAATAGGTAGCACCGAAAAGGACAACCCTGAACCGATAACAGATTAGAGGAGAATCTAATTGTATAGGATCTTTCAGCCACATAAACCTAGTGTAATCCCTGTCATCTTCATGAAGTTTCAACATCAAGAAAGCCTTCTCGAAGTCACTGACCCATGCATACTGATGCAGACGGAATCGTAACATAATCTGAGCAAGGTCCGGTACTAAAGAGGGTCCTGTATGTAGACAGTCGTTTAGACTGGGTTTGTGTTTGACGACTTTAGCGGAACCATCAAACACAATACGTACCGGTGTAGCCTTGCTCTGTTTTATGACCCCATGATGCGCCAGATAATGACATGAGACAGAGTCATCGAAAGGAACCTCCTCGATGAAACCCTGCGACAGTTGATCAGAAATGACCTGTGAATATTGGGCACAAAACTTAGGCTCAGCCATAAATTTCTTTTGTAGACCTCGTAATCTTCCAACAGCCAAACCTTTATTGGTAGGCAACTGTTCTTTTAATTCAGTCCAGGGCAGACGTACCTGATATTGTTGACTCTCAGGCTCGTAGGTGACTGTCTCCTCATAACTGATCAAAGCTTGCCGTTCGGCTTGCGAATGTTATTTGGGTGATATGCCAATGTGGTCTAAATCCCAAAAAGTATTCAGTTCTTCTTTGCACGGGAACTGTCCAGTAGACATATATTGGTCCACTGGAGTTACTGCCACTTTTAGAATTGTTACAACCTCAGTATTGGAGCTGGATGTGGATGCCGCATAAGAACCACTCAGTGCATATCCGAATTTGGTTGGAAGTAAAACCAAAATACCTACCCGTTTATAACCAGGTTGCACTATGTTGTAGTAATAGTCGGCACCAATTAGTACCTCCAGCTGTGCTGTCTCTGTGATGCATGAATCGGCCAATTTAATGCCATGGTGCTTTAAACTAGTAATTTCAGCACTCAGACTAGACTCACCTTTATGTTCGGGAAGTTCCTCGACCACAATTGCTTCGAGACGATGGACCTACCCCGATGTAAATATTTCAGTGCTACAATAGTATACTCACGAGGGGTTTGAGTTCCGGTGAAACCATGAAGCCGTAATTCTTCCGTCCCCACGGTTTCGTAGGAAAGGGACGGTAGTACGGATTTCTTCATGAAGGTCCTCTGTGAGCATTGGTCTAGTAGCGATCTGACTTTTATACTTTTCCTGTGTCTACCCTTTACAGGCAGCTGAACTGTGGGTAGGATCACAGTTTGCTTATTCATACTTACAGACATTGTTGTTGAGATTGTAGGTGTTGACTCTTCCCTAGTAGTACCTCCACTTGCCGGTCTTGCGTCTCTCTGTTTTGGGCACAGGGAGTGAAAGTGCTTACCCTGGCAATACCTACAATTTTTGATGTTAGGGTTAGTGCACCCATTACTACCATGATCACTGGAGAGACATCCCACACAGAGTCGTAGTTGCCGGGCTCTTTTAATTTTGAGCGGTCCCGTTTTATGCTTAAAGCATTTATACCAGGGATGGTTATTCCCACCGCACAGTTTACATGGGAACCAGCTACTACCACTCTGTGTTGCGAATGCAGCCGTAGCCACAGGCATATTCTTTCCTGGGGAGTCCTGACCAACCATGTAATACAATTCTGCCTGAAAACACTGTGTGAAAGTTTTGTAATCTAGGCTTTGCTCACCCATCTCCCTCCTAATGGTCTCCTTAACTGGTGATGGCAATGTATTCAGCAATGTAACCACACAGAACTCTTCCAGACTCACCTGTTGACTAGTCATAGATCTCATAGCACTTTCCATGGTGGCGTAGAAAGCCTTTAGTTTTACGGCTTGACGTTTAGGAGCGACAAGGTTATGGAAATGCATAATATGTGCCGCTTTTACCCTGTCGGGATGCCCGAAGGTTTCTTGAAGCAAGTCTAAGGCAGGGGCGTAACTTGCACCCTCAACTGTGAAACCTTCTATCAATTTATAGGCATCCGCCTTTAAGAGATGGAGTTGGGTTCGAGCCGTGAATAGGTGCTTCGCATGTCTCACTCCCTAGGCTGGAACAAGACCTCACGTGCCTCACCATGTTCAGCGGTAGAGTGTAAAGGAAAACTGACCCTTTAAGTATGTTAACTTTTTAATTGCACTTAAGTCAGTCTTTTCATGCACCACACATCGAAATATGTCCCAAAACCCAATCCATAATGTGGAGGCGCCAGCGAAGGTGGGTAAGATCAGGTGCGGCAATTTAACTCCCGTTCCTTTTTTGTTGTCGGATCGAGTTTGCCCTTCTGCATTACCCAATTTCTCCTATAACCTGACGATTATCCCATTGATCTCAAATAAGTAAATGGTATCCGCTTGGTTCTCCTGAAAATATTCAGAGTCTGACGGGATAAATGGCAAACTATCAGAACATGGGTGGCATTAGGACTGTAGAATTAAGTGTACGCGCCTGCCGAGTGCCGAAATAATTAAAGTTAAACCCAAAATACAACCCTTCAAAATTTAGAATTTAGATGCTGCAATGTAAATTGAAAAGTTAGGCTATCACAGAAATGTTGAAAAACAGGGTTAAATTAGATGCATCAAGATTTACTAATAGTTTAGAAATGCCAATAGATATTTTTAAATTTAGATTTAGTTAAGCTTAATAAGAAAGAACACATTTGTAATGAACTTAAATTTAAATGTAGTTAGGCCTAATCAGAAAAACAAGACTTGTTGAACTTTAAATTTAGTTAATCAGAAAAAATACAATATAAGGGTTAGTTAAATTTAATGCATGTTCCATTCCACAAATGTTCTGTCAAGCAGAGCCTCAGCGTCCGCACCAAAGAACTTCCGAGCCGACTCCACGATCTCGCGGAACAACCGATCAACCGGTGTGAGATGGATTCCGTCCCACCTAAAATCAGTCGCTGCGGTATTCATCGGCATGTATCTGCTCCGGTTCCATGGCAGGTTGCGCTTAAGCCACTGATTGATGGAGTTTCGGATACGGTTAAACTCATCGAATTAGACTCCTCGTGGATTCTGGCACTTCTCTATGCCAATTATGTAACAGTGGCCTCCTGTTTGACTCTCTATATCTCTGGCCAACTCTTGGATCTGATTGGCCAGTTCCTTAGGGGCAACGCCTGACCTAATATCATTACCACCTATTGTCAGGTATGATAAGTCAGGACGCCAGCTAACCAAGTGGTCCCACGCTTCAGTGCTAGGCAAGGTACGTATTCTAGCCCCTGGAGCGGCAAGAGATTTGATTGTGTAGTGGGGGTGGTAGATAGACTTATATATGTACAGTTCGCGCACATCGGAATGGCCAATTATGGCCACCTTTTTGTTGAGGCCAGGGTAAATAGCCCTCTCTGGCTCAAAACCTTCCCCTACACCACCTCCTGCTGCCCCGTGCTTAAAAAATCCATGTGCCATGTTGGCAAATCAGGAAAATCCTCACGGCCGAAAAACGAGCAAAGAATCGCGGGAGAGTAGCCATCAAATGCACCGACAAGTAAACAAAGTAGGCCCGGCCAACGATCACACTAGGACGGTCGAAGGACCATATATTATATGGATATTCGTGGTTAGGATTATTTAGTGGACTGTATATAAATACCATACAATAAATTATATCACCTGAATACTGGAACTAGTGTTGTAGGACCTAGTTGACTTGTTGAGCCGTGACGATGTTACAAGATGGTGTGTGGGAAATTGGAGTGTTAGCTAATAGACTAGAGTTGATGAATAAAGAAGGGGGCCACTATACTTGATGATTGATGGGAATGATGATTAATGATCTATGGATTAGTATGGATAGATGGAGAATTGATGAGCTAAGTACTATCACTAATGGGTCGAAAGGTGAGGTGAAAACACGAGAGTGTAGGCAGACGATCTGGTTGTGGTGGCGGCTATGTAGAGAGTGAGTGCAGGACCCTCACAATATTCGCGGGAGGTCCGCCAATATCACGTATGCGCGCGAATGTGTAGGTATATATTTTCCCACCCAATTATAATTACCTAAGTTCATAGGAATGATAGATTACCCAATATCCAATACAGGACATAATTATATTATTCTATATAATTATTGATCCCACAAACTTAATACTAGAAACTTAATGTAATACTTAAAGTATGACTGTCCATATCAAAGTGTGGACAGATGCTTCGTTTGTCGACCCCCAGGTGTTTCTGATTCACTCAGTGGCTGGTTGGGGGAATCAAACATTTTCGTTGAACAAAATACAGAGTTAATGAACACGTACTATTGTTGGAAAAAAATAGCCAACATAGAATTTGAGATACATAATACAAAAAACAAAATCAGTGTTGTATAAAGTTCTATGTACAGTCACGAGCATAAATGCTGCAATGTCAACCAGATAACATCAACTCCTTCATCACTAGGGGTTTATACTAAGCTGAATAAAATCGTTTGACGGTAGCTAGAATGAAATACAGCAATAATTGTGAGTTTGAATAAAACACTTTTGCAATACCTTTGGAGACAAAGGGGCGAAACTTATTTGGTTGGTGTCGCAGTATTTATGCTCGTGACTGTACGTTTTCTATGAATAGATGTTTCCCGATAGATAGAGTTAGTAGCAGGGTGCTACCAACTAATGACCCGAGTCCTCTCTCCTTATTAGACACTCGTTGGCCATCCTCCCACCGTTAGTGCTGGGCTACGTACCACGGGCAGGACTGCACCACCCGGCACGGGTGGTGAGAACGCTATAGTACTGCAGTTCTTTTCGCCCTATTCTGGTGTCGATCCATAGTCTATCTCCGGACAGTTTGCTTCTATATATGTCTGGTTACGGCCTCGGTGTGAACATATAAGGTGAAAGACTGTGTGTGCAAGTTGTCTACACGTTATGTCAAATGTAAAAGGGTTACTTTTCAAGCGTGATCTGAGAGAGAAAATCATCTTCAACCCTGGACCATTATTGACGACCAGATGGCAACAGCAACTTCAATTATTCCACAAGTTTCCGTTAATTTGAGCCATGGTAAGTCTAGCTAGTTATGTATATATTTATATATATTATCTTAGAGTGTTTAATTCTCATTGAACATGCATAATCAACTTGCCACACAACAATTCCCTGTACACATTGACGAGAAAATCGCTCGTGTGACATCGCCTTAACTCTTTCTCGCAGCTTATTGCTCCCCCACCCGTCCCTCCCTCACCCCACCCCTCACCTTTCCCCTCCTTTCCTAACCCCACAAGGGACTGGAGTTTTCGCAAAGATGCTCCAGTCCTGCCGTTATTCTTGACTTACAGTGTGCTGACTTAATAATCCAGTAGGGTTGATAGCCTCTGAAGTCCTATTTTACCTAACTAATCCTAACCCCAACCCTCACCCTATGCTCTCACCTCTCTCCTTCACCCCATCCCTCCCACCTCATCCCCCCCCCTCCCTCCCTCCCTCCCTCACCCCACCCTTTGGCAGCATATCTTCTACCACCTCCAACACATTTCCAAGGTACACTCTGATACCATAGTATCTAGCCCACTCATATAAAGTATATTGGTGGACTTCACGGGATGGATGTAGTTACCGGGTGTACCACTACCGACATACAACATAAATCATCTATAAATACTTATAATAAAATAAATACTTATAAATCTATAATACTAGGTTAGGTTAGGTTAGGTTATTTGGTTAGGGTAATGTATTTTTGTATCCAAAGGCAGTTAAAATAGACGGGAACATGATGGTGAGCGTCTGCGTAGTGTAAACAAGACGGGCGGTACACCCGGTAACTACATTCTTGCCCATTTGTTTAAGCTTGATGGAAGTCTAGTGACTAAAGTATATGATAAATGAATAGATAAATATAGATACCCAATAGGGAGGGGGTGGCGACTCCCAACAGAGCACGAACAGAAGCAACATTACAAATAGACCAACATAAAATCACTATCCCCTTAAGGGGGGTGACCTGCTGTTGTTCTCCCCTTTTCTCTTTTTCTCTGGCTTGTCTCCATTCGGTTCCATTCAGCCTACTATTTTAAGACGTTTATCCCCATCCAGGTGTCAAGTTTTTCGTGGCGAGCGGTAGCGAGCCAGCATATTTAAAACAATTTGTTTTGACATCATGCTAAATTTTTACATTTTTCGATAGCAAAATGTCTCAGGCGAATGCCATTGTATACAATAATATGCCCTCACCCCCCCCCCCCCCCCCCCATGACATATTGTCATCATCATATCTTGCCAGCAGGGGGCAAATAACCGAACCATTTGCCGTCAAAATAGACTGCGAAGTTAACAGCGGCGATCGCCCCATGTAAACAATGACGACCGTACGCCCGGAATCTACATCCATCCCAAAATATGCCCCATAGATCCAGATTCAAGATAAAGTTGTACACTATGACTTACAAGCTTAAATTATAATAACACAGACCACTCCAACAATATTTATGCAACCCCCAGATTATTAATAATACAATGTTTGCACAAGCCACAACTGGGATCAAAGGAAAAATAATCTATTGACCGTGAGAGGAATATCGTACATCAACTAATTGGCTAATGGGTCGACATCTTTGCCAGTCCTATTATTATTATTGGAACGTCCACGTTAATTATTATTAAACCCTTCAGTACCGGTAACTTCCTTTTCATTATATTCTGGCTGCTAAGCGGCGATTTTATTCAGATTAGGAAGGACTTTTACCCGTGAAAAAGTTTCAAACTATCTCGATTAATCCTTTTAGCTACCATCAGTGGTTGGAAAGCTGTATGGCAGGGTGTTGATAGAGAGGATAATAAAATGTACGGAAGTTGCAATAGGAGAACAGTGCGGTTTTAGGAGGGGAAGATGGTGCGTGGATCAGATGTTTGCAGTAAGACAGTTATGTGAGAAGTATTTAGAGAAGCATAAGGAGATATTTTGGGCTTTTATGGATTTGGAAAAAGTGTATGATCGTGTGGATCGTGATGCAATGTGGAAGGTGTTAAGGATTTATGAAATTGGAGGAAATTTGTTGGAAGCAGTTAAGAGTTTTTATGAAGGGAGCAGAGCATGTGTTAGAGTAGGAAATGGTGAGTTGAGTGAATGGTTTGAGGTAAAGGTAGGTTTGCGACAGAGTTGTGTATTGTCACCATGGCTGTTTAATATGTTTATGGATGGTGTGGTGAGGGAGGTGAAAATGAGAACTATGGGAAGAGGATTGGGTTTAGTAGGAAAGAATGGTAGATATTGGGAGTTGAATCAGTTGCTGTTCGCTGATGACACAGCGTTGGTGGCGGATTCTGAGGAGAAATTGCAGCGGGTAGTCAAAGAGTTTGGAGTGGTTTGTGGGAGGAGGAAACTGAAGGTGAACGTCAATAAAAGTAAAGTAATGGTGTGTAATAGGGGTGATCATAGGGTGAATCTAGATGTGAGGCTGGATGGGGAAATATTGGAACAAGTTGAGTGTTTTAAATATCCAGGAGGAACGATAAGCAGGAGTGGAGGAATGGAAATGGAGGTAAAACAGAGAGTGTGTGAAGGAAGGACAGTTTTCGGAGCAATGGGAAGTATGTGGAAGACGAGAAATCTCGGAATGAAAGTAAAAAGTGCAATGTATCAAGGAATTGTTGTGCCAACAGTGATGTATGGGGCTGAGACATGGGCTCTGAAGAAAAAGGAGAGAAGAAAGCTGGATGTGATGGAGATGAGCTGCTTGAGGAGTATGTGTGGAGTTACTCGTAGAGACGGATTGAGGAATGAAGAGATACGTAGGAGAGTGGGGCAGCAGGAACATTTGTCAGCCAGAGTGGACAGAAGAGTGCTGAGCTGGTATGGTCATGTTGAACGAATGGGAGATGAAAGGCTTACAAAGAGAATATATGAGTGAGATACAAGGGGAGATAGAAAGGCAGGAAGACCCCCATTGAAATGGAGAGACTGTGTAAGACAAGCTTTGGATGATAGAGGAATGACTATAGATCAGGTAAAGGAAGTGGTAATAAACAGGAATGAATGGAGAATGCTTGTGAATAGTTGAATGAACACGTGGTCATTTGGGGGAAGGGGTCTGGTGCAAGTTGGACTAGATAATAGTCCATCCGGCGCCTGGCCCAGGGAGACGATTAATATGAAGGGTGCGCCTGGAAGTGTGGTGGGCGGGCTTGTGGCTTTGGCTCCGCTACATGTCTGCTTGCCGAGATCGGAGCCTCTCCGGGTGGTCGGGGGCCGGGGGAGTGCTGGAGCGACCTTGGTGACCCTGGTCTCTGGGTCTTCTCCTGGGTGACCTAGATGTGTGTGAATTTTGTGTTTTGTCTGTGTTTGTTCGCTGTTTTGTCTTGTGTTTTGTGTTTTCCTGTTCTTGCTCTGTCTTGAGTTGGCCACCCCCAAGAAAATACAAACAAACAAAAATAATAAAATAGAGGAAAATAAAATGAAAAATAGGAAAAGTGGGGATTGGGCCTGAGCATATAGAATATATAGATATAGAATAGCTACCATCTATCTTACCTATGCTTTATAAAATCGTCTAAATGTATTTGATATCAAATATATAAAGACGTCACCGGTACAGAAGGGGTTAATGTTACAATGTTTTATTCAGAGGTGCTTATTACACAAATTATCTCAGCAACAAACACGCAGAATTATGTTTTAACTTTCTGGAAGCTGATATTCTGCGAGAGCTGGACTCCACCTTATGTACAGTTGTGGACAGATGAAACAGATACAGCCTTGGTCTGTCCAAGACCTCAAAAGAGGGCAGCACAATTAGTGCCTATAAATTATCTGGTAACAGTGATGGTGTGGGGGTAGTAGGTGAAGGTATGGGGTGGAGGGAGGGAGGCGAGGCAGGGGGAAGGAGGGTACAGGAGTGGGAGGGGTAACCAGCGGCAGGTCGGGGTGTAGGGAAGTGGGTGACCAAATACTTTACTGTTAAATAATGATTAATTTTGTGTTTTGAACATTATGTGAGATTATGATTGCGAAATATTGGAGTCGTAAAGTGTGTAGCATAATAAACACGCTACAGACTGTTAACCTGCTATTGCTCTCCCCTCTCTCTCTCTCTCTCTCTCTCTCTCTCTCTCTCTCTCTCTCTCTCTCTCTCTCTCTCTCTCTCTCTCTCTCTCTCTCTCTCTCTCTCTCTCTTTCTCTCTCTCTCTCTCTCTCTCTCTCTCTCTCTCTCTCTCTCCATATACAATATATATGTGACATACAGTATAGGCATTCAAATATATGATATCGTAAATCTATAACGTAATACTACTTCATTTTTGTTCTCTGCTTAGAGGGCCTACTGAGTTTTGATATTGGGAATGTGGTATTGTTCAAACATGAGAGCGTCAGATACAACTGAACTACCTGTTGGTTACCTAACAAGGGGGAAATATAGTAATTGTTATTATTTGTCAGTTGGTGAGTCAGTCAAACTTCAAATATTATAGTTAGTGTTTCAGCATAATGGTGAGTGTATAGGTCATAGTAGTAACGAAAGTATGTAATGCATATATGGTGTATATAATACGGTATCAATGACACGCCAATTAAAGTGTTTTCCAAGTGTAGCCTACTGGAGGTGTTATCAGTGTTGACATTGCCACGGGTATATAATCGCTTTTCATTATATACGTCCATAAGAATTTAAACAATATAATATTATAAATTAATAAAACATTATTCAATGTATCTATAAATAATAGATTTTTATTAATTTCACTCCAAAGTAGAAACCAGGAAACAAAGGATGACTAATATATATTTACATAGCAATACGACTGTTCAAGAAAAGCAACCAGTTATATATAATGTGTCAATACAATCCTCAAAGTTTCGGTATATAGGCGCAAAATATCATGTTATAAAATAATATCCCCACATTAAAAACTAAGTTACATTTATTGGTCAAACCTCTTGGTAGATATGCTCAACAATAATGACGCAAGGGTACCGGTGTAAGCTTAATTAATATAAAATGAAAACACGATTATGCAGAACCATTCCGGTATATCAGGTATTTGTTGTTTCGTTTTGACGGCATCAGTAGAAGTGTAAGTGTTAAATGAGATAGCGTTAGGGCCATTCCGTGCTACGGGTTCCTAGCTGTATACAGTTGGTTAGTGCCTCAGAGATATGAGGATACGCTTCTTCACTTGTTATTGCATATAGTAAATGAGTTAATTAATTGTTGGCGGGACGTCTTGTAAGTGGAGTAATTGAGATAGCCATTACCAATTTTATAGATAAATAGCCTTCCAAAACTGAGGAACATCCTATAATGATCGTGAAATTAATGTGAAACAGCTTAAACGTATAAAGAAAGGGTTGGGAATACATTAAAATGAAAATACTGAATCGGATTGTAATAATAATGGTGAGCAAAGATGCATGGTATATACAACTAGCAAAACGAAAATAATACATTGTGCTGCTTTATGATATATACATGTGTTTAAGATAATTAGAGAAATTCATAATATCATGACCTAGGCAAAAGTAGATTTCGAATGTTTTTTTTTTTTTAGATATAGCTACTAACAATCTAGAGAAAGATGAACCAGGAGAGATACATAAAGCTTGATAAATAAACTTTAACAGATTACAGAAAACAGGAAGAGATTAAAGGCGCAAAAGATAAACGGGAGCAACGAATTATCAGTCCTCATTAATCATTTAACCCCGTTCTCAAAAAATCTGGGTGAATTTTCATGTATGTGAACATATGACCTGTGATTTCGTATGATATTTAACAGTAAATTGTGAATAACTTGAAGCTTAACAACAAGGTCAGTATCTAAAAAAAAATAGCAAAGGAGGAGTTGCAGCATTTCCGTGTGTATTGTTGTCAGAATTGTTGTACGAAAAAACACACTTGGTATGGAATATATACACATATATTTCATTTATGGGGCTTTTAAACTATTGCACGTATTATAACATTTATTAATTCAATATTTCCTTAGGTTACCAATAATACAATCTTGACAAATATTGCCAATCAATAATATAAGGTCCATTGATTTCTTAATATATTTAGTTACAAACCGACTTTACAATAGCATTATTGGTAACTCTAGATTATATACATCCTTATTAACCAATAAAGAGGGTAATCTTAATCTTACTAAATAATTGACTCGCACAAAACCTGTAGAACGAGACTGCAATAAAAGCATGGTCATATTATAGTTAGTAGATAATTTTTGTATGTGAGTTAGTGAAACAAAAGGCAGAACTGTCTGTGACAAATTCCTTCCCTATAGTTGAAAGAGTGACACGGCCAAAATCAAGGAATGTTCGAGCCAAAATACCTTGATACACGGAGTTTAAAGTAATTAAAGTCATAGGATGAGTGGAAAATGGATTCAGGGTAGAGCGTTCCAGAGCTCAGCTGTTGAATAGGGGAAAGATTGGGAATATCGTTTCACTCTTAGGTTGGAGAGTTGCAAAGAGTAGGGGTGGAATTGTATTGGAAGACAGGTTCTACGTACTCTTCGTAAAGGAGGTGGTATACATTGAGAGAGGGTGAGGAATACTGATTATTGTAAAATCAGTGGAATAGCGAGAGAGATGCAACTTTGCGGCGAAGAGAGAGAGATTGCAGAGAGTCAGGGAGTGGACATCAGTTAATGAGACAAAAGGTTTTCTTTTCTACTTTGTCAAGAAATGCTGTGTGAGAGGATCTTCCCCACACATGTGAACAATACTCAATACATGGACGCACTGTGCCTCTGTACAGAGCAAGAAGCTGTGTCGGGGTAAAGAACCCGCGGAGACGCGGGTCAGTAGAGAGGTCAATCTACGGATGAGACGCCGCCACTTGAGATCTAGAAAATATATAAGTAAAAGGAAACGTCAGAGTAAGCTATGGGTATGACAAAGAACGCTCAATTCTCACTCTGATAGACCAGCTCATCACCACATGACTAGAACCCAGTCTTCTCAGAATCAGCTAGGAAAGGCCCTAGAAAGCTGCCTTTGGCGGGAGGATAGCTCCCCTATTTCAACCCCTTTCGGGGTTGATCACCCACCCCAACATGTTAACATATTATCCTCCTATCCTTCGTATCCATCTCTACCCCTCACTGTTATTTGTTCACTATGATCTACCTCTTTAAACTATGGTAGAGCAGGAGCAAATGGGCTGTATGTATGTAGTGACCCCTTGCCTACCTACCTACCTTACATGCAGCCTACAGTCGGCATCGCAAATTTCGATACATGTTTATCCCTCGAACTGATTAATCAAAACTATAAAATAATAACCTAACCAACCTAACCTAACCTACCTTACGGCCTCTGATCTAACAGTATTTCAAAATATTATGTTACAGGCTTATGGCAGATAACCCCTCTGTAATCATTCGCAATATAAACAAGGGACTGGAGTTCCCCAGTTCTGACGCTATTCTGGCTATGCTGGCTTAACCCCTTCACCACCATTTCGTAATTTTCATAATATTCTGGTTACCATTAGACCGAGTTTCTTTAGTTCGTAATCTATACGACTCATATGGGTAAATACGATCTCAATAAACCCTCTTAGTAACTGTACGTAGGTCATTCTTAAGCTGCATACAATTACCCAATGTTTACTAGAATCAAAAGTGAAAAGGCGTTATGGTATACTGAAGGGAAAAATACTCCAGGAGAGTCAATAGCTTCTGAAGTCCTATTTTACTAACTTATTTTACAATATATCAAAAGATAAATTGAAGATTATTTAGGTGACAGAATATGGGAGAGAGGATGTCACTGTAAGCCCCTCACAACAGCTCCCCTTGCCTTTGTTTCATTCCCAACACGCCTCCACCACACATCATCATTGTTATTGATATTATACCCCGGCGGGGGTGGTGGTGCTGGCCCGCTCAGTAACCTCGCGTTACCGACGCAATAAACACCAATGTTATTATAAATGATCGGTGTACTCAGGCTTTCCAAGTTTTAGAGAAAGTATATAATGCAGAGTCCCTGTGAGACTAGTGGCTGTTATCTAACATGTAATATTTTATCGCTATAAAGACACTGTAATCAAGGTAAGTGCTCTTGGTTGAACACTTGTACACTATCAACACGTACAGCACAGTCACTACAAACAGTCACCATTATTTTTGTTCTCACTAAAATCTGTTTTACATTGTTTGTTTTGAGTCCAACCCCAGGGTCCTTCATAATTTATTATATTCAGAACCAGTGATGTTGCTGTATTGAAATGATTATGCTAAAAAAAAAAAAAAAAAAAAAAAAATATATATATATATATACCGATATATATATATATATATATATATACTGTATATATATATATTAATATATATATATATATATAAAATCGAGGTGATCCAACATGTTATCAGTGCGATAATGCCTTCAAAGGTGTTTTGTGTTTTTTCATAGAACTAGTTGTTTCGAGTAAAGATGGGTTTGTTGATATCAGTAGTAAATTTGAGATAAATTTGCCTCCTATGACTTATATGTTCAGTACTAAGATATTTATTTAACCCACAGAACCCCAGCGACGCAGCGTTTGTGTCCAAAATGTATGTAACGCTAAATCCCAGCGCCGCAAACCTTGCGTCCGCCACTTCAACCTCTATTATTCGGCTCGTATGGTAGGAAATTGCTTGAGAATGGTATGGGATATACCGTACGATATTGCCGAACAGTGGCGGTACCAGAAAACCGCCCAGGCAGGCCGCGCGGGAGGTGGCGGGCAGATTAGTGGTGCAAGTTTACCCGCTTACTTCACCGCGATTTTCGACTTTATTTACTCCTGTCGTATGGGAGCTAGAGGCTTGAAATTTGTATGAGATACGCTTTAGGATGTAGGCATTACTTGGACATACTCAGCTACCCCCCAAGTCCTGCCGGGCAGGTGGTGATGCGGGGGAGGAGTGGAAAACACTAACCGCTTATCTCCCCACGACTTTCGACCTTATTTACTTTTGTCCTATGGTAGCTATAGGCTTGATATTTGTATGGGATATTCCTTAAGATGTAGGCAGTGTATGGCAATACCCAAATTTAGGTTTGTTGGGACAAGGGACGCGCGTGACAAAGGAGAGTCAGTTTACCCATACATCTCGCGAGTGCAACACCATGTCGGATTTACCACGTCGTTACCCACGCTGGGGAATATCCCTTGATGATGCCATGGCCATACTTCATGAGAGTGATGTGCCTGATAGTGACACTGGATCGTCAGATAACGATTCAGAGGAAGAATATTGTCCCACTTTGGCCGAGATAGAGGACATGCATGAGGAGGAACCCATTGTCCCCATCTCTCGTCGCTTCGCAATGTTACAAGAAAGGGAGGAGAGTTGGTATCTCTCCCCGTGACATAGTGGACTCCACAGCAACTGGGAAAGAGGATAATGAGGATGAGGCAGATATCCCAGACCCTATGGCCTTCCTCAACATTCCACTTTCTCATCGTAGGGCTGAGAAGAGAAGAGCTGAGGATGAGAGGGGTCAAGGTCCGACACCATACGTGCCCCGCCGTGGTCCTCCCCCGCGTTTGCCTTCACCACCACCCCGCATTGCCTCTCCACTAAAAGCGCCAACCCCTAACATTTGTTATGGGTTGTGCAGGGGTGCAGCCATCTTAGCAGCGCAGCCATTGACTTCTTCTTCAGAAGAAACAGATGAGGATATGCCTGCCCTAGAATCATCTCCACCACGCCATCTCGCACGCCGCCTGTTTCCCTTATCAGCCCGGGATGACTCAGCGCATTCTTTGCCCCCACCATCACCTCCCGGACCACTGCCATACTCACCTATACCTTCTCCTCAGCCTGGGACCTCCCACAGACACGACACTCAGACACCATCACCACCTGCATCGCCACAATGCCCTGATCGTGCGCAACGCCCTACCAGCACACGTGGGCGTGGCCGAAGGGGTTCTAAAGTGACCCTAATACGACGGCCCACCCCTGGCGGTGCGAGAGCAAGGTCTGGGTCGGCTCGACCAAGGCCGAGGTTGAGGGCAGGGGCAAGAGGCAGGGCAAGGCCCTCCCGCCGCCCTGATGGTGACTCCCCTCCTGACGACTCTGGCGACGAAGGTGTGGTATTTGGTTGATAGAGAAAACTTTGTTCCCACCGACTACAACTTTGTGGGCTCTGGAATTGCCGGCCCTATGCTCCCAAACCAAGGGCGCCAGACCACGAGACTTGATATCTTCCTGCAGTTTTTTACTGCAAATCTCGTGGCTCTAATTGTTGGCCAGACCAACTGGTACACTTATTATTTCATGGCTGGGAAGGAGCAGCTAAAATACTCTGCAAGGCTGTCATGGTCCACCCTAAATGTCCCAGAGTTTCACACATTCTTGGGCATTGTCATCCTGATGGGGGTCACAAAGAAATCCTCCATAAAAAAAGTACTGGTCCTGGGATCCCCTCGTCCGAACCCCTATTTTTGGCCAAATAATGAGCAGAAATAGGTTCACGGCCATAATGGGGAACCTACATTTCATTGACAGCCTGGCAGCCCACACCAGAAATCAAACTCAACCAAGAGCAATAAAGGACCCCATGGAGAGGAGAAGACCCATCTTCGAGTACCTGAAGGTGAAGTTTGCTGCTGCCTTCAACCCCCATCAGAAGCTCATTATTGATGAGAGTTTGCTGCTGTGGAGGGGGAATATTAGCATCCGGCAGTACATGCCCAACAAATGACATCGATATGGCCTGAAGACCTTCGTGATGTGTGACTGTCAAACCGGTAACATCCAGGACATAATTCTGTATATGGGCAGGAAAACAGAATTGGTAGATACGAGGACATACGGCATTTCTGGGGCCGTCGTCATCACCATGTTGGAGGGCTACTTGGACAGGGGCCACATACTGTACCTGGACAACTGGTACACCAGCCACTCCCTTTCCAAGTTCCTGCATAGCCGCACTACAGGAGTCTGTGGCACCGTCAGGAGGAATCGGATCTTCATACCCCAACTACCACCCAGACGGGAAAAAGGGCTCCATCATATACATGCAGGCTAACAATGTCCTCATGTTGTCCTGGATGGATAACCGGGATGTGAACGTCCTCACAACAGTCCACGGTCCCATCTTCCAAGACATCTTGGAATCCTTGACATCTATCATCTTCGTGATAGAGCAACTGGCGAAAAGATCAAGAAACCTTTGGCCATCTTGTGACGCCTACCAGCGTTGGCAGAATCGCCTCCCGTTAGCCACTAGCGCTCGCCAGGGCAGTGAAATGGGCTACAGTTATCAGAGAATGTTGTTCTTTCTTTCACAGTACTTGCATTGTTACAGACAGTCCAGTGGTGGTATTTATTTTCGTCTGTGACAACGGGAAGTATTTTATATCATGAGTAGAAGATAAGATGCATTGTAGTGAAGTTGAGAGAGAGAGAGCGAGTGGGCAGCGTGGGGTAGTGAGTGTTGCTTCCCTCCTCCCTCCTCCCTCGCTTGGAGGAGTTTCCCGCCCGCGTGGCTTTCACTCGGTTTTGATTGGCTGGTGGTTCTTGGCGCGTCATAGAGGCCTGCTGCCTTGTGACGTATCGGCCTGGGATTGGCCGACCACCATGCCTTTGTGGGATCCTGAGGGTCCCGAGGAGCTACCCTCCACAGAACAGGCTAGGGACGCACATGACTAACATCCTTTTTACCACTGTCCCCCATATCTCCACCATTCTGATACTGTCTCTCTTCCTCAACTTCTTCTCTTTCATTCCTCTAATCTTTTAACGTCACAGCACTCCCTTTGGGTTCTGCACACGATTTCATATCGGCCGATCGTATTATGTGCGTCGCTCTCTGAGATATTTACATGTACTTAGAATAGGCTTGAGGGTTCTTAGTTAGTAGAGGTTAAGAACTCGGTGTGTGTCTCCATTATTGATTTAGTGCTCTGCTGGGTTATTTAATGCTAGACTGGGATAAGGCTTCTGTTGTCGTTGTCAGCGATGTGTGTATGGTTTGCTTATACCTACACGACTTCGACGGTTTCTGTGGTAGCCTAGGTTGTCCTTTTGGTTGTGCCTTTTGCGAGTGCAGCATTGTGTTGTAAGAGGGCATTTGCCTACTACCTTAGAACACAGTGCTGCCTCTTTGCTTGACTTTAGAGGGATCGCCAGGGTAGTACCAGATACTCGAGATCTGGATCTACCAAGAGAGCATCCCCGTCATTAACGTAACTTTAATCATACCGCCTTAAGGACAACGCTAGGCTATGAGCCAGTCTTGCTCAGCCACGGTTTCTTAACCTTGATATCCCATCTAGACTTTATTCGCCGAGCAGACACTAGTTAGGACATGAACTCTTTATGATATGTATGCATTATTATTCACAGCATTTATTAGTCTAGGTTGTTGCTGAGTTACACAACCATAGCAGACTGTTTCGTTGATGAGGAAGCATTTCTTTTAGTGTCGAGCATTACTGCCGTTGCGCATTTATAGTATTCCCGTGTCAGTTAATATTATATGTCCTATCTTTTTGTGTATTCAATCTACACGTATGGTGTCCTGCCTCCTGCCTTTATATAATTTAAGATACGAGCATCTTATGAGCATCAGACTTTCTTCAGAAGTTTCCAGGTCTATGCTGTAGGACTAGACTTCACTTTCTTTCAGATAGGAGTGAAGAGTTTATTGTTGTTTAGAGTTACTGTATTGAAGCATGTTTTTATTGTATTAAATCTTGCAGTGATTTAATTGATCTTTCCATAGCTTCCCTTTTGTGCATTTTAACGTAACTTGCATCTTGTTTGTTATCAGGCTATACCAGTGTGGGTTAGCCTGATTTAGAGTACATTTATGCCCCGTTAAGGATACCCCGTTATCGCAGATTAACTTTGGAGGGTATAGGTGTTTTTGTTCGCCGGCATATAAGTTCAAGGGTTTGGATCTAGTGTACCATTGTTGCATAGTGCCCCATTACTAGTCCAATCATTAAGTGCCCTTGTTTTATTCGTAGCCCCGGTCGTAACAATCTGTGATTATAACATCAACATGCGGCTGGTGGACGAATCAGGTGCTGTCATCTCGTCAGTTGAGTGTGTGAGGAAGACGATGAGGTGGTGTAAGAAGTTATTCTTCCACCTCCTCGATATCACCCTCTACAACAGCCACATCCTCCACACAACAGTCACCGGCAAGCAGGAAACGATGGAGAACTTCTGCATCGAGTTGTCCAGGGAGATTTTGAGGGAAAACATGACTGCCCCCCACGCCCAGCAACCCCCCGCACATCGACAGCCAGCAGCAGAAGGGGTTGACAGGCTGACAGAATGCCACTTCCCTGAATATGTGCCGCCCACAGAACACAATGAAAAACCCCGAAGATGGTGTCATGTGTGCCGGAACACGACACAGAGGTCCCCTCAGAGAACAGACACAAGGTGGATGTGCCTAAAGTCTGTTCAATCGAGAAATATCTGTAAGCCCCTCCCCATTCCACCAGTGCCGTAGTTTACATAAAGGTTATCGTACCGCAGTCTCGGCTGTATCACTTGACGTGTTACCATGAAGCTGATAAGGTCTCCTTATAACATTCAATGCAGGAGAGATCCTGCAGTTATTTTGTATACTGCACAATTTTCCTCTACATCACTATACTGTTGAATGTTTTTGTTATGGAAATTGATTCCCAAAAGGTAAAGAGAAACTACAATAATAAAATTAGAACAAGAATTAGTGGAAGATTGGTTGACAAATGTTCATACCACTGTTTATTTATCCTCGATATTTGCACCAACTATTGAATCAGTTCATGAAGCAAGTAAACATTCTTAGACGGAAAATTATTGCCAATACCATGGTCATTTCGAATTGTATTGAAAGTATGGCAGAGTTGATGTAGATGATGTTATATGCAAAGATGTGCGAGCGCATGGACATAATTTTGGTGAACTCTACTTTCTCGCTCTCTGTATGTGTCTGTACCTCGATCCTCCTTCCCTCTCTCTCCCCCCCCCCCCAACTTCCATCCCTCACTCCCTCTCTCTCTCTCTCTCTCTTAGTGTAAAGTTGATACAGTGTAACGATCGTCAACTTTCTACAGTCAATACTTTTGTGATCCACTTAGCAGTCAATAATGATAATACATCTAATTGGTTGACTTTATTTGTTGTCAAAGTATTTGAATATGTAGACTACAATATCCCTGGCTTGACTAAAACGTTGGGGCACACCAGCCGGTCTGCCACATATAGCTATGGTCTGCCAAGGGGAGACGGCATCCTTCCTCTTCAGAAGACAGGTGTCGACTGACGTGAACGGCGAGTGTTACCCCATGTAGAATGCAACAGTGTTGTCAATGTAGCTACCTTCCCGCTAAATCCAGAAGTATTTACTTGATCAAGGGAATGGAGGCATTGAAAATAGGCTCCAGTCTTGAATTTTCATCCTGACTTGATAATCTAGAAGGGTAGACAGCTTTGAAAGCCTTTCTTAACAAATATTAATGATAAATAAATGTTTACTTTGATCTAGCGGCAAAGTTTATACCTAGTGATAAGAATTCTCATATAATAGTACTCTAAAACTTTGAGCCTTTTCTGGTCAACATTGTGGTATTAGTCTAGCAATTTTAGGCATCCATTAACTATTGTGTAGCCTTCTAGCAATGTTTGTAAACTGATTGAGCAAACGTTGAGCCTTTTCTGGTCAACATTGTGGTATTATTCTAGCAATTTTAGGCATCCATTAACTTTTGTGTAGCCTTCTAGCAATGTTTGTAAACTGATTGAGCAGTATTTTTTCTTTGGTTTGGTAACCCTGCTAGACACTGCTACATGATACACTACCCCAGCTAGCCACAAACACACATACACCAATTATAAAAGAGCTAACTGGGAAGCATTCACAAATGAGACAGAACAACACTTCACAACTCTAAACAGTACACCCATCACTAACATCAACAATGCTGTACACATACTCAATAAAACTATCCAAAACGCTGACAAGAAACACATTCCAAGAGGTAATAGAAAAAGACACAACCCCAACTTCACACCAGAAATTCAAAACCTCATCAGACAACGCGACATACTGAAACACTCCCCAGCACCCCACACACAAGACATCACACAACAAATTCAAGCACTCAACACCCAAACTAACAACAAAATACAAGAACAACAAAAACTATATTGAAATAAATTCCTACAAACACTTGATCACAAAACAAACCCCAAAAAACTCTACAAAACACTAAACATCATTACACTTTCCAACAGCAACACAACACAATCACATGGTGCAATCACAACAACAGACTCTACTCCTTCATTTAAACAACAAGCAAACACTCTCATCAATCACTTTTCACATGTCAGCCACCTAAAATCTCACAAAGACGACCGACGTGTCATCCGGCGTAAGAGACAATTCCCCACAGACCCTGACTATACACCCTTCACCAATCACCAGACAAAGCATATCATCAACAATCTCAAGCACTCACCCGCCTATGGCCTAGACAACATAAGCAACATACACCTCAGACACCTGGGACCACAAGGCATACAAGCACTCACTAACATATCAAACTACAGCTATTCACACAACACAATACCAGACATTTGGAAGCATGGTATCATCATCACATTCCCCAAACCCAACAAAGACCCCACGCTACCCTCCTCGCACCGCCCCATCACACTCCTTTGCTCCCCCGCCAAAGTCATGGAACGCCTAGTATTACAACTAATTACACCTGACCTACCCCTAGCTCCAACACAACATGGCTTTAGGCCACTGCACTCCACAAACACTCTTCTCACAGACCTTACACAAAGAGCTTTCGACGGTATCAACTCAGCTAGACCACCACACAGATCACTATTAGCCACACTTGACATTAGTAAAGCCTTCGATGCCATCCCCCGCCACAACCTAACAAACAAAATCTACAACACAAACATGCACAACAACACAAAAAGGTGGCTGGCCAACTTCCTAGCAGGCAGATGTGCACACGTATCTTTTGCCGGTCAGTCATCTAAAATCAGAAACTTTCCAAACGGAGTCCCACAAGGAACCGTGTTATCGCCCGCGCTCTTCAATCTGTACATGCACGATATAACTACACCCAATACGCCCCAAATAAACTTAGCCTCCTATGCAGATGACATAACACTCACATGCACACACCATGACCCAAAAAGAGCAACAGATCTCCTTCAACCCTATCTCAACACACTACATGGCTGGTGCACTACAAACAGACTTAATCTTGCCCCAGCCAAATCCACCGCAACCCTGCTCACAAGTTGGACAGGAGAACACGAATACATCCCTCAACTCACCATTAACAACACACCCCTAACACATACACACACACCCAAAATCCTAGGAGTAACATATGATACTCAAATGACATTCAAACAGCACACCACAAACATTAAAAAGAAACAGACACCCAGACTTCCTCATGTCACTTGCTCACACAAAATTTGGACACAACAAAGAAACTACCACCACAGTATATAAACAATACATAAGATCAGTGATGGAATACGCAAGCCCAGCCTGGGCTTCTAACCTAGCTGAAACACATCATAAGACCTTACAGACTATTCAAAACAAAGCCCTGAAGATCATTACAGGCTGCACAGCTACTGCACCCACAGATCACCTACATCAAGAAACCAAAATCCTCAAAGTCAAAGACCATCTGGACATGAGAGGCACTCAATTCCTGGTAGCAGCCTCCACGAACCAAGACCATCCACTAAACTACATGGCAACACACCCACAGACACCAAGAAATATCAAAACAACACCCAGCACACGGTATCACACACAATTATTGTCCTCTCTCCCTCCCTGCCCACCCCGAACCAACTTCCATAAGCACATCCATACTCATATCTCTCACCGATCCATCCACTCACTCACAGACAACACGCAGCTGCATGCACGACCTCCCGAAATCCATCCTTCCGAATCCTCCCTTCCTCGCGATGACAGAGTCCACCTGGCCAGGCTGATATGCGGACACCATCCAGCTCTCCTGAGCTATCAGAAAAGACTGGATGACTCCGTTGTCGACACCTGCCCAGGATGTAACACAGCACCCCATACCATTAAACACATCATAGAAGACTGCATTTCACACAACCACTTACGCCAACAACACAATCTACACTCTGTTACGACTGAGGTTTAAATATATCAGGGCTCTTATTCATTGGACTAGTTATGGCATAAATGGTACAACGGAAAGCGTACTTCTATATGCAATAATAGGTTATCAAACTCTCAATAAATGTGCTTCTACTCTAGGCTAAATGTTATGTGAAAACAGCCTATTACTACCTATAACCGAAGGTGCTTCGTTATTGTATGCAAAGTAAGGTGGTAAGAGAAGTTACAGCTTACGTTACTTTAATCAATAAATGTCCGGCACTCCTGCATGAAAGAAAGTGCACTAAAGTCCTTCAACACCAACAAGGAATCTTCTTTAAATGTTAGATGCTATCAAGATGCTCGAATCGGAAATGGAACCCCAAAAAGGCTGGCAGCGGAACAATGCTCGAGCAGGCTATGCTCACAAAAAGGCAGGATATATAATGCAGTCGGGACCAATAATATCCTAACCGCTACAACACTAATAATAATCGCCACGACAATGCAGTATTTCTATCAACAAAAAGAGCCTAAGTCGTTTGTGTCTCAATACATCAAACTAGGCTGCGAAATGCTTGTGTAATCATAAACGGGTATGCATAATAAGAGTAATTGGGTTAATATACTTAATGTCTACTATGACTGATAAAGTCTAGCTAGAGTCAATGATACGAGATACTGGTGCGCATGGCATGCCGCATAGCCTAGTGCAAATCTCAAGTCTGTGCGTCAAGTATTACGTTAGAGTGAAGGGTAGCTCTCTTGAGAAACCTTAATACCGAAGTATTAAGCGTTCTCCTGGCGTACCTCAAAGACACACAACGAGCTTAGAACAGTGCAGAATGGTATAGGCAAAAAGCCCTCATTCGTGCATGCTCTATTCTCAATGGCACACAGACTAGAATTTACCCAATCAACTCCAGTTCTCAGGTATATCGTGCAGCTTTTAACTAAAGCCAGCACCCATCGGAAACAATACCTTATAGTATCAGACTCCTAGTCTAGCATTATATAATCCAGCAGAACACTAATAATTACAGGAAGCAGTACTGAACAATATGAATGCCAACCAATGCTTTGTGATCAACTTATCTTAACAACTAACATACATGGGTTATATCAGACCTTAACGCACAATACAACTGGCCAGCATTAAGCTGATTTTGCAGAGTTAACCAGAGGGGGTATAATATTAATAAAAGGTGGTAAAATATATTGAAAATGAGAGAGATAGGCAGAGGAAAAGGTTCTCAGGTGCAGTAAGGGAGACAGGTATCAAAGGGATAAGAGGGATGCGTTCTAGAAACCAGATCTGAGGGAGAGAATAGCGATGGAGCTGTATATATACTAGCACTAGCTCGAACCGCGTAGAAAAGCGGTAACAAGTCCTCTAGCCAATGCTAAAGAAGCTAGCCAAACATGACGTCATCAAGCATGGTAAAAAACTCCTCTAACCAATCCCCGAGGCCAGCCAGCTATGACGTCATCGAGTATAGCAAAACACTGCGCGCCTCCCCCCACTCTGTTCTACTCTCTCTCTCTCTCTCTCTCTCAAATCCTATCATTACTACTTAATGATAAAACATATACTTTGCAATTAAATATATAAAGTCTTGACATGGGTGAAAACAAAGAGCCTTTCTGGACTGCCCATGACACGAGCTTTCATATGAAATAAAGCACACAACAATACATCAACTGTAGCCACATCCACTGCCCTGGCGATCCTAGCGAGTCACTGTAGGACAAGCCATGCGGTTCTAACGGAGTGGTTAACGTCACAACTCAATGAGAGCTCTGTGGGAAAGCCCGATTGTGGCCATGGCCTTTCTCAGGGACTCGGGGCTGTTTGGCCAGGCAGCTTAGGGAACAACAACAACAACAACAACTACCACGGATCCTTCCTAAGCCGCATAATGTCGTGTAAATATAGCTAGAATATAACATAACACACATCGCTGGTACTCAAAGGGTTAATGTTCACTAGAGACCCTATATAGTATAGTATAGTATAGTATAGTATATAATCTGTATAGCATAATTATATAGTATAGTATAGTGTTGTAGGTAGCACCAGCGAACTTAACAATAATCTTGACCCCTTAACTTATTACTCAAAATGCATGAAAGCAATCGGGCTGACATTTCTATCATTTGGGAAGAGTCGACCAGTAAATAGGTGTGGATATTTACAGCCAGTTTGCTCTAGGCCCGTTTGCGTTACAGTGATGTCAGTGATCAAGATTATTGTCAAATTGGTTGGCGCTACCTATATTTACTATAGGGTCTCCAATGCTCACTATATTTCTTCCCTGCCATGCACAAATTATTTTCAAGTAATATTTGTCACCACTTTTTACATTTATTTTTTCCTTCTATGTATATGAAGGAGATATAAGGCAATGCAGCCTGTAACAAGTGTCTCCTCTATAGTTGAAAGAGTGATAGACGCTACCTTAAATGCAATATTTGTGGATTAAAAAGAAGTGTTGTGTGTTTAGTGCTGTAAAATGAATAGGAGGAGGAGGTGTTTGTGAGAGCTAGCTGAATTACCTTCTATGTAGTAGAGTCAAATACAAATAGTGGGGGAAGCCAGGCCAATGAAACAGGAGTTCCAGCAACTCCTTATCATATGCCTATGTGGCATCCCTTGGGTACTGCCCTGCTCGATTGGTGCCTACAACTTCCCCTATTCCCCCTCGCTGGGTGCTATGTAATCTGATCAAGTACGGTACACCTAAATATTTGAAACCATCTTCATCTTGTCGCGAGCTGTGGCATAGTCAGTAGAGCGTCGGCTGCTGATCAAAAGGTTGGCAGGTCGAGCCCACACTGTCAAAATTTGTATTGCTAGATGTCAAGCCCGGGTAACTTTACCTAGCGATTCGATTCGTGACAAACACCTAATGTTCATGGCTACCCCTTCTCGGGAATTACGGTGTCTGGCAAAAACAAATATATAAATGAATACATTAATATATTAATATAAGCAAATATATAAATAAATACAAAACACAAATCATCACCCTCCCCAATATGCTGGTTTACGTTTGCCATAATATTTTTCACCTATTATCTAGATTATTGTATCTCAAACCACTGCTATATTTCCAGTCTGTTAGTGTATCTTTAGTCACCATTGTATCTCCCCCCACAGATTTTTCATCCATTCATGTTCACTCATGTGTATTTGTGTGTTTCTGCTTCTTTTTAGCACATTTTCACTCCAAGCTTTTATTATTCTGTGTCACTATGCGTTTTGTGTTTATGTTTTAAGTTTTGCAGGAACTCGGGATCCACATTATTAATGTTGCCAAAGTGTTGGTTCTCACAGGTAAAAGTTGGAAAGTGTGCTTTATCTTGGTGATACTCTGTCGTGTAAATAATAATAATGATAGAAGTAATAATAATAATAATTATTATTATTATAAAAAGAATAAAATAATATAAACTAAAATAATAATTATGACAAAATAATAATAATGATAATAAAAATTATAATCTATCTATCTATCTATTGCCTGACGCCATGATCCCCGAAGGGGTGGCCACGAACGAACCGCCCCCATGCACCTCTGTCCCCAGTCAGTCAACGCCCCTCCTCCCAACCAGCACCGCCTTCATTCATATACTTCCTCACTCCTTCGTTCTACCTCTCCCTCTCTGTCCTTCCACCTCGCTCTCGTACACCCTCTTAGTCATTCTCTCGCTTCTCATACGTTCCATATGGCCGAACCATCTCAAGTTGTTCCTTTTCACACTTTCCAATACATCTACCTCCACACTATATCTCCTTCTTACTTCCTCATTCGTCTGTCTATCCTTCCATGTAACTCCACACGCACTTCTCAAGTAACTCATTTCCACCGCTCTCACTCTTGGTCTGAGTCTCTTCCCGAACGCCCATGCTTCGCTTCTGTAAGTTAGTGTCGGGATTACCACACTGTCATGCAAGGACTTCTTCACTTCCATACTGACCACTCTATTTCTTGTTACTGCTTTCAGCATTCCTACAACCCTCTTCCCCTGTTGCACCCTCTCCCGCACTTCTTCATCCATAGTCCCATCTTTACTCAACACACTGCCCAGATACTTAAAAGAGCTGACGATCTCCATATCCTGACCGTTCAACTTCACCTCACACTCTGTGACTTCACCCCTTTCGAAGACCATAACCTTGCTCTTCCCTGCATTTACCTTCAAATTCCGTTTTTCGCACACTGTTCCAAACTCATTTACCAGACCCTGCAACTCCCATTCATTATCGCTCTTCAGAACTGTATCATTCGCAAACAGCAGGTTTTTTTTTTTTTTTTTCTATATTCTAACTACTTCCTCACGGGCATAGGCTGGGAGCCTTTACACTACACCGCTGAACACGGTGAAGACCGTGAGGTCTTGTTCCAGTCTAGGGAGTGAGACATGCGAAGCACCCCGGCTAGAAGCAACTCCGCCTCTGAAGCCGCTTCGCCTCTGCGCTTCACGGTCTCACCCTCCACACTCGGACCCTCACTCTCAGAACGCCACCTATTGAGCAATTAACTCACTAGGCATTGCCCCCCTGTAACATATTTTGAATATGGGAATATTCATACAATGCTATTTAATCAGGGAACAATGAGGGTATTTTTTTGGCATTTCGGTGTGCTGTGGTAATGCACTGAAACTAGGTACAGCACAAATTCTATCCCAATAATATCTTCCCATTGACATATTGGGATTCGAACCCGGGTCCATTGGATTACCAGTCCAGTGGCAAGACTAATCTGCCACACATCCCCTAAATAGCATAGGCAGCTTCCACTCATTTCCCTCCCTTTTCAGCGATACACCAACATCCACTGCTCTTCCTAGTATATCTTTCATGACTCCATCCATATATACAGTAAACAACCACGGGGACATCACACACCCCTGTTTCAACCCAACACTCAGGTAAAAAAACTCGCTCTGCTCATTCTCCACACTGCCGTACTTTGCACCCTCATACATGCTCTTCACTGCTTTCAGCAACTTGCCATCTACTCCGTATATTCTAAGTACTTTCCACATGCCTTCTCTATCCACTCTGTCATAGGCCTTCTCCAAGTCCATAAAGGCAACATACACCTTTTGTTGCTTCTCCAGATATTTCTCCACAACACAATTCAGGGTGAAAATCTGATTTACACATCCTCTTTCCTTCCTAAAACCTCCCTGCTCGTCGCCTATCCATTTCTCCATTATCACTCTCACTCTCTCAATCACTACCCTACTGTACACCTTCCCTACTACGCTTAAAAGACATATTCCTCGGTGGTTACCACACACTCCTCTTTCCCCTTTGCCCTTATATAGGGGGACTATTATGCCAGTCTTCCAGTCATCGGGTGCATTCCCCTTCTCCCATGCTAGTTTGCACATTTTCCATACCCATTCGATCACTATCTCACCACCATACCTCAACATTTCCCCACACACTCCATCTGTTCTTGGTGCTACTCTTTTCATAGCTTCCCACACTTCTGACCGCCTGATCCCCTCCTCCTCCTCTTCTCCCTCCCATACCATATACAACTATGTTTGCTGGCTCTTCATTCCTTACATTTAGCAACACATTGAAGTACTCCCTCCATCTTTAGACTCTCTCTTGCTTCTTGGCTAGCATTCTCCTATTCTTATCATTCACACCCTTACTGTTTCCCTTGCTACCTTCCCTAACTTTCTTGACTTCTTTCCAGAAAAGTTTCTTACACTCCCTCCATTTTACACTCAGATTCCTTCCAAATTCCTCATCTACTCTTCTCTTACTTTCCTTCACTACTCTCTTTATCTCAACGTACCTCGCTCGTTTCTGCCTCTCCAAATCTTCATTCCCTCTGCTACCCAACCACTCTCTATACCAGGGGTGTCAAACTCATTTGCTCTGGCCGGCCAAATTTTACACGGTACAATATTGTAGGGCCGCATTAACCCCTTCTGTACCGGCGACGTCTTTTATATTTTATTGTAGCTATGTTTAAAGGATTTTGTACAATTTAAGGATCTATGGTAGTGAAGAGGAATAAATGAGATTGTTCGAAGCATATCAATTGCTGGAGGCCCTTTAATTTGAAACTGAATAAAATCGTCAAATAGTAGCAAAATTAGTTAAAAAGACGTTTCCGGTACAGAAGGGGTTAATGTAGCAGGCCAAATGTAATATACCGGTAATGCCGCCACCCGTCCTAATATAAATTAAAATAAATGCTTCATATTATCCAGATTTAACAATTTCAGAAAATATCAAAAACACATACAAACATGTTATTCAAATATGAATTACCGGCAACTGTGCCACCTGTCGCACTAATTTGCAAAGAGCCCTCACTGACCATAGATTGACAACACTGGTTTGCCATTTTCCCAGGCGTAATTTGTTAGTACAGGAGATAGACCAGTGACCTCTCTCTCTCTCTCTCTTTCTCACTTTATTCCATTTAATCTCATTATCAACTATTATAATACAGTGACGACCGCCAGGTGATTTTGTTCAAATTAGGAAGGACCTCAGAGAGAGAGAGAGAGAGAGAGAGAGAGAGACCGACAGACCAGACAAGACAGAGAGGGAGAAAGAGATAGAGACAGACAGACAGACAGACACAGTGTGTGTGAGAGGGAGAGAGAGAGAGCGATTATATAATTCAGAAGTATGAGTAAACTATTATATTACTTATTGTTTGGATGGGTTTTCCACATTCTATAAAGTCAATGTTTGAATTAAGATTCACTTAGACTTGTATTATTTGTTTTTGTCTCCTCTTTTTTTCCTACCCTTCTCTCTCTCTCTCTCTCTGAGGTCCTTCATAATTTGAATACTATCACCTGGCTGTCGTCACTGTATTAAAATAATTGATAATGAGCAGTAAATGGAATAAAGGAAGAGGAGAGAGAGAGAGAGAGAGAGAGAGAGAGAGAGAGAGAGAGAGAGAGAGAGAGACAGAGAGAGAGAGACAGAGAGACAGAGAGTTATTTAGTTAGTTAGTTATAGTTAGTTGTGTATTATCTCCGTAGCCTTGGGCCTCATACTGACCATGATTGCAATAACCGTCTCACTGGCCCCGAATTGAGCATATCATAAACCCGTTGACGATTATATTCAGCTTAAGAAGAATGTCTAAGGGTGAAAGAGTATTTAATCTCCTTTAAGCTTCTTACTCTCACAAATACTTCCTAGAATTAGACCTTAAGTTAATATAGTACCAACATATAATATATTTAAAAAATAATAATCATGTCTAGTATAAAAAGGCAATATTTTACACTACTAGGCCAACCTGGTTTGCGGGCCGCATGCTAGAGGGAAGGGGGCCGCATGAGGGCCGCGGGCCGCATGTTTGACACTCCTGCTCTATACGCTTTTTTCTTGTCTTCCACAGCTATTTTTACCTTTTCTGTCCACCATGCTGTACTTTTCACTCCCCTCCCTCTTCTCCTCACTCCACACACCTCCTCACATGCTCACATATCTCTTCCTTAAACACCTTGCTTATCTCCTCCACTTCCTCCATATCTTCCAGGTCGAACCCACCTAGTCGTCTTTCCACTGCTCTCTTGTACTCTTCCCTGTCTTCCTCCTCCTGCAACCTCTCCACCCTCCTCACTAATAATACTAATAATAATACTATAATAATACTAGTAGCAATATTAATAATAATAATTATAGTAATAATAAAAATAACAAACACAAATATTACACAAATTGTTGGTTATTGCACATGTAAGACACTAACCATTTGTGTGTATCTTTGTATGATGAGGTAGGGTGATTATTCCTTAACACACACACACGCACACAGACAGTCATACACACTACGCACACATGCACATACACAGTCTCAATCACACACACACACAGTCATACACACTCACGCACACATGCACATACCCAGTCTCACTCACACACACACACAGTCATACACACTCACGCACACATGCACATACCCAGTCTCACTCACACATACACACACAGTCATACACACTCACGCACATACACCACACTCTCTCTCTCTCTCACACACACACATACACACTCACACACATACACACACACACAAACTCATGAACACACACTCACATACACACAAACTCATACACACACACACCCACTCATACACACACACACGCACAAACACACACACACACACTTATACACACACACACACACGCATACATGCAGATACACACACACACACTCTCTCTCTCACACACGCGCACACACACATACACACACACACACACTGCCAATATCATTTGTTTTCCTGTATGTAAGAAAGGGAAAAAGGGCAAATTGAAAAAGTGACAGAGAGCGATACTAATGATACGTTAGACTAACACTGTCCGGGCACACGGAACTTTAAGCAATTAAAGTAGTAGAATGAGGGAAAGATAGATAAAGGTACACAGTTCCAGAGTTTACTTATTGAATGGAAGATAGGCTGGGGTAATCGGTTCGCTCTTGGGTGAAAGAGTTGGACAGAATAGTAGTGTGAATGTGCTCACCCGTTCTGTAATCTTTCCACAAAATATTGAGGCTTTTACTGAAAGGACGAATGAAGACTTGAGGCGGTGTCACACGAGTGAATATTACGGTCAATTTCTACGGGCAATTGAAGTCTGGCAGCTTCAAAAGCTAAGTTACATAAAAAGCAAACTACCTAATATATTCTCTTTTCCATCTAGTTTCTGATTCCAATATGAATTGTATTAATAACAATATATAGCAGACAACTGATATGGTTTAATCTTTAACAGGCAGATTATGATATTTAAGGGGAGGGTTTTAGTGTGTTCCCTAAACCTATATCAAGCTTAAAATTACACCCCCTTGACCCCCTTTCGGTTTTTAGTTTATTCCCTAATCCTCCATCTAGCTTAACATTACACTCCCTTGACGCCCTCCCGGTCGTCATCATGCGACTGTGTCGAGAGCATTGCAACGTCCCAAAGCTGCTCGTCGGTGCAGCTTTTTCTTTAGCAATATAAGGGGACTTCACTCTAACATCAATTCTGTACACCAATTTCTTCAAGCAGAATCCCCTACTCTCCTTTTATTGACAGAGACTCAAGTAACATCTACATCTGACACGTCTAGATTTAATTTTCCAGGTTATCAACTGCTCCAAAATTTCAGACCTAAAGAGGTGTATGTTGCTTCGCAAAATCTGAAATTGCCCTGGAGGAGGTTACTAGTTTCAATTGTCCCTATTTTGATTATTCTATATACAAATTAATTTCTGCTGGTAAATTTAAATACATATGTTGCATCTACCGTTCCCCAAATACTCCTCCAGAGCAAAGTCTTTTTGATTCTCTGTCCTCACAACTCAGTGTCCTCAACTTAAATGCTTCTTCTGAAATCACTGTGTTGGGTGATTTTAATGTCCATAATGTTGAATGGCTCACTCATTCAGCCAGGACTGATGATGCTGGTCTTGAATGTGAGCTATTTGCAGACTCATTTAATCTCACTCAACTAGTCAACCAACCCACCCGTGTACCAGATAATCCTAATCATAATTCCCACCTACTGGACTTATTTTTAACAACCAATTAAGAAAATTATGATGTTACAGTGAGGTCCCCGCTTGGATCTTCTGATCACTGTCTGATACAGGCCACCTGTCTATCACCTACCACACCTTCCCACTCTGAACCTGTTTTGGTGACTAAATGGCATTACGATAGGGCAGACTGGGAGGGTCTTCAGGGTTTCTTTATTGATATTCCCTGGACCTCTTTCTTTTCTAATGATGCACACTCCACCTTGAGCCACATACAAGATTTTGTAAAAATTGGATGGAATGGAAACTTTTATTCCTCATCAAAAGTACAGTAAAAGATCTAATTCACCTAAATGGTTTGACCATAATTGTGCTAGAGTAATTGAACAAAAAGCAATAGCCTACAATGCATACACAAGATCAAAAACTCATGAAGCCTTTGATTACTTTAGAAACATCAGAAATCATGCCAAAACTGTATTAAACCTAACTAAATCAAACGTTCTCCACAAGCAGGCAAATAAACTTCTAAATAATCCAAATGATAACAAAATATTTTGGTCTACTCTTAACTCATTTAAATCCAACTTCACTACTGCTTCATCCATTCCACCATTAAAATCTCCGACTGGCAATCTTGTAAGTGACCCACGAGGTAAAGCTAACCTTCTTGCGGATATTTTCTCCACCAACTCAACCTTAGATGAAATAAATCAAGATGTCCCTGTACTTAATTTTAATTCGCCTGAAATTCCCTCACTGAAGATCCACACCAGACATGTCAAAACTATTTTGCAGAATCTCTCAGTAGATAAGGCTCCTGGTCCAGATGAAATTCCTCCAATAGTACTTAAGAATTGCTCCTTGGTGCTCGCTCCTGTATTGGCAAAAAATTTCCGTCTGTGTACTCATACCTCATGCTTCCCAGTACCCTGGAAAGAAGCAAACATCCATCCAGTTCCTAAAAAAGGTGCCTCTTCAGATCCATCAAACTACAGACCAATAGCTATAACTTCCACTCTTGGTAAAGTCTTTGAAATTATATTAAATAATCACATAATTAAGCATCTTGAGAATAATAATTAATCAGTGATAGGCAATATGGTTTTAGACGATGTCGATCAACTGCAGACATGCTTTGCCTTCTTACGCATCAAATCAACCAAGCTACAGACCAACATGGTGAAACACATACAATAACACTGGATATATCAAAGGTATTTGATAGAGTCTGGCATCAATCCTTATTGTCGAAGATGTCACACTACGGCCTTGCATCATTAGTTCCACTAATTTCTTCTTATCTTCATAACAGAAAAATATGTGTAATGGTAGATGGCCTTTATTCTCAATTTCACTCAATAAATGCTGGGGTTCCCCAGGGATCAGTTTTGGCCCCAATTCTGTTCCTCATTCATATCAATGATCTCATATCTACCACTCATAATCCAATACATTCCTACGCAGATGACTCAACACTCCACAGTTCCTTCACATTTACCAATTCTTTCACCCAACCCGATCTTATAAATTCAAAAATAAACACTGCAATTTCTCTGAACCAGGACCTTTCTAGAATTAATGGATGGGGACAAAACAATCTAGTTTCCTTTAATGCACAGAAAACCAAATACATTCAATTTTCTAACCGACAGAATCTCACTGACTCCCATATATTTTGTAATGATGTAAATATTCCCACTTCCCCTAGTATTGACATTCTCGGTGTAACATTAACTACTAACTTGAGCTGGACACATTATGTTAGAAGCATTGCTAAGAATGCCTCTAAAAAACTGGGACTCCCGTACAGAGTTCGAGAATTCTTCACTGACGAGCAGTTGGCCGTGATATATAAAAGTCATGTGCGTTCTCAGATGGATTACTGTTCACCTCTGTGGGGTGGAAGTGGAGTGGATGCATTGAGGCAGTTGGACAAAATTCAAAATAAAGCTATTAGATTAATCAATAATCCTGCAATCACACAGGACCTTCCTACGTTATCCATACGAAGAAACGTTGCATCCCTTGCATTATTCTACAGATATTTTCACAGCAATTGTTCCGAGGAACTTGCTTCAATTGTGCCGCCTCTCCACATCTTTCCCCGTAGAACTAGGGCAGCTGAGAGCGCCCATGAATTTACACTTTCTCCTCCACAATGCAGAACTTCTGCTTATCAGAATTCATTTATCCCCAGAGCTACTACTCTTTGGAATTCACTTCCCTCGAATTGCTTTCCACAAACTTACAATCTGCAAATGTTTAAATCCAGTTGTTACAAACATTTTATGAATGGAGGATGCCTTTAGGCACATGGACCTTTTTGTTTTATCTGTGTTTTTCCTTCCTCTGTTCATTGTCTCTTTAAAAAAAAAAAAAAAAAAAAAAAAACATTACACTTCCTTTTACCCCTTTCTATATAAATTTGTAAATTTTTCGGTAGAAACATTTCTGGTTCCCCCTATAATTACAGGCTCGCTATCGCTCGCCAGGGGAAAATCGACACCTAAATGGCACGAAAGATATTAAAATTACCCGAAAGGGGAGAAACGTCATAAATCTGAAAACTAATGGGGCTAAAGATGTGGGAGAAGGCGGGGCAGATAAAATGCCCATCTCCCCTTAACAATATCACAGAACGCCTGATATGGTTTAATTAGGAACAGCAGATTATAATGTTTAATTCATTCCCAGCAGTACTGTAAAAGGCACTTGCCGTGAACGTAATTTTATTATACTAGATGCTCTCAACAGTCTCTCATGTGTACTGATCAAACACATAAACTACACTGGAAATGCACACAGCCTTCTCTGGCTTTTTAATTTACTTAAAAGAGGATGGGCATATAATTATATTTGCTTATTTATATCATATTTTATAATATATTTAGTTTCCTCTCTAGACCTCCACTAAACTTAAAAACACATCCGCAAGATCCCCCTTCTAGATATAATTGTAAATTTGTCGGTAGAAAAATGTCACGGCCTTTTAAAGACTCCCTATCACTCGTCAGGAAAACAATTGACACCTAAATGGCACGAAGTCGTAATACTGATAAAAAATTGGGCGAAAGGTCTTACAATCGCTAAACTAATGGGCTGAATGTCTTAAAATAAAACAATATACTAATGGGGTTAAATATGAGGAAGAAGGGGAGGTCAGAAGAACCAACTCTCCTCCGTTAACGAGTTATTACTCGACTTTGTAGTGATTCATAAAATGCAATCAGCAAGCACACAAGCACACACGCATTCAGAAGCACCATTTCACTCATCAGCCCCCAAATCGTATTACTATCCGCATGTTATTTTGTCTTCTTGCAACTGCATTGCAAAAGTAAAAACAATTAAATGAGGTTCTGCGATGATGCAAGTACGCTAAACGCCGCTGTATTATGCAGACATACATTCATACATTAATAGACCTAGCGTTCCACACAGAGTGTGGTTCCGGTCTCATGTCCCTATGTATTGAATTCACATATATTGCCATTATTTATGAAGTTGTCATATTATGCAAATAATTATATAAACACATGTTTATCCTATGTGTAGTTCTTTTTACGAGTGCACATTTAATGCAGCTGTATATGGGAATACATAATTATTCAATTACGATATTAAGAGAGCTTGTAACCAAAGTAAAACAAAATATAATAATAATAATAATAAAATAATAATAATATAATAATAATAATAAATAATAGTAATAAAACTGGAGAGAGACAGTGTTATAACAGGGTTTTTACCAGGTTTCAAGACTGGATTTGGTAGATTCTAATTAACTGGAGAAGTCAAAGATCACACAACACATGCATAGACAATGAATAGAGGATACATATAACACTGAGTAAGTGTATGAACAGTTGTTTTATATTTATGTCTTACTTAAACAGACATGAATAGGTATATAAGGAGTAATAGTATATATATATATATATATATATATATATATATATATATATATATATAATATATATATATATATAACATAAACTGTCCTAGCACGTTCGAGGATCTGTATGGAGAGCCAGTATACAATAGGTTTTTAGTTCGCCTCTTATTTCACTCACTAAATTATTGATTAAGATTTATCAATCGTACCACAGATATTGCTAGGTATCTGTACTCGAAGTAGTACTCTAAACACTTGTGCAACTGAATTGGGTTTCACTATGGAGTCGATGATGACGGACTCTATTTTTGCTAAGACACTGGCACTTAGTGAATATAATACAGAGTAATTTGTTGTAGACTCTATAGATATTTCCACACCTTCGAACACTAGTGGGAATAGGCAAAGTCATATATTTATAGACTCTGATTTCACGATGTCGACTGAGGATATAATAGAGTCAATAGATGTGGACTCTTAACTTATCTCCTCACTTGCGCACTAGTGGGAATTTAAGTAGAGTCAATACTGAGGAACTCTATTAGGTAGTACACTGTATAAGAATTAGGTAGAGTCACTCTTGGTGGACTCTAACTTTATAAATGTATACCTCGTCACTGGTATCGACTTCTTTCTGTGTTTCAATATGTACTCCTATGCTAACACTTGGAGCTGGAGTAGTGATGAGTTGAGGGAACAGCTTGGGGTCTTCTGCGTTTCCGTTGGCCGTCCAGATTGGACTGTCGTGTGGATCAGCTGGGTGAGCTACAGTTGGATTAATGGTATGAGGTCTTAAAATGAAGCTTCCTTATGTGTCATGACACTGGGCACTTCATCGGACTAACGCGAGTAGGTTTAGCATATAACTAGAGTTACTTGACTGTCCTGACCGTTATATTAATCGGTGATGAAGTTCTGTTAAAGTACTCTTGGTGTGGAATCTTTAATATACTGTCTCAAATGCCATGGCACAGGGACAATATATCGGGTTAACGCGAGTAAATTATAAGGTCATGATCATTACTATATTCCTCGACTACCAGCTGACCGTTGTAAGAGGTTCAAAGAACTCGGGGCGGTGTTTCACACCTAACGAGCGGCCTAGGCGGTAATTTATATGTACCGCCCAGCGGGTTGTTTTTTACCCTAAATAGGGTTGTTTACGTGATCATTTTCATGCCTAAATAAGACCCAGAGCATAAAACAAGTATCTATCCCTGAAAGGGCATAAACAGAGCTTTCCAATGACACCCCAAGCATCCTTGTACGACCACTGGTTTTCTTGCAACGATCGCGCAACACGAGTGCAAAAACCATGTAATTAGGTACTTTCCCTACATAATTCCCTGTGTAGCGAGTGTGAGGGGGGATGGAAGGGTGGTTTTCACTTCAGTTGGCCCACCGCGGTGGTGCGCGACGGTCATAGCCTTACTACACTCCTCACACCGCTCATCTCTCTCTCTCTGCAACATTACGTGCTGAAAATGGCACACGACATAAGTTTGTGAACTGCCAATTAGTCCAAATTTCTTTCACACGACATAAGTTGCGCGCCGCCAATAAAGGGTTAAACCTTTTAATTACAAATGTCCAACAACATGTCATTGAACAAATGTACTAAGGACTTCTATATGCAGAGTGCTGGTTAAGGTATCTCGCAGAGCCATGGACTATGCAAACGATCTTGACATGCCAAGTATCCTTAGATAGTTTGTGGAGGTGCGGTTTTAATAATAAAAGTGAGTTTCGGACATGTCCGGAATGTATACTTATACTATTAAAGGTGCACCCTATTGTGCACCTTAATGTTAGTACAATACCATGGTATGTATAACAACAATTCCTCAATAGGGAAAATACTCCTACAGACCTTTCAGAATATTGGTCATGCTTTCTATCCTTACTTGAAAGGGAGGTAATTTTAGGACTATTCACCACTAATATGTCAGGGTGTCAGTGTTATGAAAGCCCTAGAATTGCATGCCTTGTTCAGGTTTCGTTGGGATAGTAACGAGTTTTGCTGAGATGTCCCGGGGTAGGTGTGCGGAGCTCACAAGGTCATATGTCCAGGCGGGGCGGATCTAAGGGGATTAGGAGGGCCCCTTAGAAATTCGCGGGCAGGTGAACTTGCCTGGTGTCGTTGGAAGTTATGGTGTAATTGTGGCAATTCTGGCGTCTCGTCTGTTGTTCGTAGAGTGCGTGGAAGTAACATTAGTAGGTCTATTGGTGTGGGTATTATTCGGGGAATTCTGGTGGTGATCTCGTACACGTGGTTTGGCCATGCGTGTGCCTTTTGTTGCTGTTGATGCTCGGATGCTCTTATCTTCGGTCCTGGTTTGTATATTCTGGTTCTCATTCTTCTTATTGGCGATGTGGGGTAATTTTGTGATACGGGGCATCGTGTATAGTTTATACCTTATTTTTTCCGTCTATGGTGTTGTTGATTTTACTTCAGTTTCTCCTTTGTCTTCTTCTGGGACAACGTTTTCTCTGATGATCGGGGTGGCCATTTTGTCTCTTTTGTTGATTGTTATTTTCCCCTGGTTGTATTATTACTATGTCTTCTGCTGCTACTTTTATCTTCTTCGTTGGTGATTTGGCTCTGTTCTTCTTTTTCCTCGTTACTCTCGGTGATGATGTGGGAAGCTGGAACGTGGGACATCTTGGTTACTTCTTTCTTGTGCTTCTTGTTTCCGTTGTTGTTGTTTTTAGTTTAGTTTCGCCTTCCTCGTTGTTCTTGGGGCGCTTTCCTTCTTGTTTCATTCCGTGTACCTTGGGAGTTTTCCTTTTCTTGGTTCTGGGGGTCTTCGTTATTTGTGTTATTTTAGACAGAGTGATCAGCACGTTGCTCTCCTCTTGCCCGGGCCAAGAGACTAAAGGTCGTTGCACACTGACACGAAAGCACCTCCAGACGAGTTCACGGCTCAAAATGTCAGCCGGCGAATGATACGGCGAATCGGCAGAATAATCGTGGATATCGTAAATTAGCCGTGGGTAACTCTCACGGTCCAAGCGACGTATCGTGGGTCGATACGAGATTTTGAGCTATGCGATACAACTCAGAAGAATGGTATACAAACATCGTAACAAAGCCGTGAGACGTGCAACCGATGGGCTATCAAGGTACAAAAGGGGCGTGCCTGAGCACCAATCACACAGTCTGCAACTATTTATTTTAGTATAGATATATTTAATTACAGATTATACCTATCTATATTGTTCAATTAATTATATTATACTCTCATTCCTTTTGTTTTAGTATATGTTTTATATATATGTTTTCATAACTTATTTATTTATTTAATTCATTATAATGGTCAGTTTAAATACAGTAGTATACCTTCATTCGTGTTAATATTATTTTGTCTTTAATTGTTTATATATTATTTATCAACTCTGCGAAGCAGAGTGGTATCGCACACACAGATGCCGTATACTGTGCACTACCAGTCAGCTTGTCTGTCATCGTCCGTCGTCATCCGTCGTCGTCCGTCTGTCTGTCCGGAAACTCCTCCTAGACCGTTCGATGGATTCTCACCAATTTTCACAGGTATATCCATCTGGTCAATGCGAAGGTCAGTCGAAAGGACATTTTCCATTTAACCTAAAAACGAAGGTCAAAGGTCAAGGTTAAATATAAGGCCAATATTTCATATTTGTTTAGTTTTAACTCACATGTCTTCATTTTCACTATGCAAGTTACTGGTAACGTTAATATCCTATTGACCAAATTTTTGGTGAATATTCTAAAGGGTAAGGTCAAAGGTCGTAATAAGTTTTTCACTAGTATTTTTTTTTTTTTTTTTTTTTTTTTTAAGAGACAATGAACGGAGGAAGGAAAAACACAGATAAAACAAAAAGGTCCATGTGCCTAAAGGCATCCTCCATTCATAAAATGTTTGTAACAACTGGATTTAAACATTTGTTGATTGTAAGTTTGTGGAAAGCAATTCGAGGGAAGTGAATTCCAAAGAGTAGTAGCTCTAGGGATAAATGAATTCTGATAAGCAGAAGTTCTGCATTGTGGAGGAGAAAGTGTAAATTCATGGGCGCTCTCAGCTGCCCTAGTTCTACGGGGAAAGATGTGGAGAGGCGGCACAATTGAAGCAAGTTCCTCGGAACAATTGCTGTGAAAATATCTGTAGAATAATGCAAGGGATGCAACGTTTCTTCGTATGGCTAATGTAGGAAGGTCCTGTGTGATTGCAGGGTTATTGATTAATCTAATAGCTTTATTTTGAATTTTGTCCAACTGCCTCAATGCAACCACTCCACTTCCACCCCACAGAGGTGAACAGTAATCCATCTGAGAGCGCACATGACTTTTATATATTACGGCCAACTGCTCGTCAGTGAAGAATTCTCGAACTCTGTACAGGAGTCCCAGTTTTTTAGAGGCATTCTTAGCAATGCTTCTAACATAATGTGTCCAGCTCAAGTTAGTAGTTAATGTTACACCGAGAATGTCAATACTAGGGGAAGTGGGAATATTTACATCATTAAAAAATATATGGGAGTCAGTGAGATTCTGTCGGTTAGAAAATTGAATGTACTTGGTTTTCTGTGCATTAAAGGAAACTAGATTCTCTTGTCCCCATTCATTAATTCTAGAAAGGTCCTGGTTCAGAGAAATTGCAGTGTTTATTTTTGAATTTATAAGATCGGGTTGGGTGAAAGAATTGGTAAATGTGAAGGAACTGTGGAGTGTTGAGTCATCTGCGTAGGAATGTATTGGATTATGAGTGGTAGATATGAGATCATTGATATGAATGAGGAACAGAGTTGGGGCCAAAACTGATCCCTGGGGAACACCAGCATTTATTGAGTGAAATTGAGAATAAAGGCCATCTACCATTACACGTATTTTTCTGTTATGAAGATAAGAAGAAATTAGTGGAACTAAGATGCAAGGCCGTAGTGTGACATCTTCGACAATAAGGATTGATGCCAGACTCTATCAAATGCCTTTGATATATCCAGTGCTATTGTATGTGTTTCACCATGTTGGTCTGTAGCTTGGTTGATTTGATGCGTAAGAAGGCAAAGAATGTCTGCAGTTGATCGACATCGTCTAAAACCATATTGCCTATCACTGATTAATTTATTATTCTCCAGATGCTTAATTATGTGATTATTTAATATAATTTCAAAAACTTTGCCAAGAGTGGAAGTTATAGCTATTGGTCTGTAGTTTGATGGATCTGAAGAGGCACCTTTTTTAGGAACTGGATGGATGTTTGCTTCTTTCCAGGGTACTGGGAAGCATGAGGTATGAGTACACAGACGGAAATATTTTTCCAATACAGGAGCGAGCACCAAGGAGCAATTCTTAAGTACTATTGGAGGAATTCATCTGGACCAGGAGCCTTATCTACTGAGAGATTCTGCAAAATAGTTTTGACATGTCTGGTGTGGATCTTAAGTGAGGGAATTTCAGGTGAATTAAAATTAAGTACAGGGACATCTTGATTTATTTCATCTAAGGTTGAGTTGGTGGAGAAAATATCTGCAAGAAGGTTAGCTTTACCTCGTGGGTCACTTACAAGATTGCCAGTCGGAGATTTTAATGGTGGGAATGGATGAAGCAGTAGTGAAGTTGGATTTGAATGAGTTAAGAGTAGACCAAAATATTTTGTTATCATTTGGATTATTTAGAAGTTTATTTGCCTGCTTATGGAGAAAGTTTGATTTAGTTAGGTTTAATACAGTTTTGGCATGATTTCTGATGTTTCTAAAGTAATTAAAGGCTTCATGTGTTTTTGATCTTGTGTATGCATTGTAGGCTATTGCTTTTTGTTCAGTTACTCTAGCACAATTATGGTCAAACATTTTAGGTGAATTAGATCTTTTACTGTACTTTTGATGAGGAATAAAAGTTTCCATTCCAATTTTTACAAAATCTTGTATGTGGCTCAAGGTGGAGTGTGCATCATTAGAAAAGAAAGAGGTCCAGGGAATATCAATAAAGAAACCTTGAAGGACCCTCCCAGTCTGCCCTATCGTAATGCCATTTAGTCACCAAAACAGGTTCAGAGTGGGAAGGTGTGGTAGGTGATAGACAGGTGGCCTGTATCAGACAGTGATCAGAAGATCCAAGTGGGGGACCTCACTGTAACATCATAATTTTCTGAATTGGTTGTTAAAAATAAGTCCAGTAGGTGGGAATTATGATTAGGATTATCTGGTACACGGGTGGGTTGGTTGACTAGTTGAATGAGATTAAATGAGTCTGCAAATAGCTCACATTCAAGACCAGCATCATCAGTCCTGGCTGAATGAGTGAGCCATTCAACATTATGGACATTAAAATCACCCAACACAGTGATTTCAGAAGAAGCATTTAAGTTGAGGACACTGACTTGTGAGGACAGAGAATCAAAAAGACTTTGCTCTGGAGGAGTATTTGGGGAACGGTAGATGCAACATATGTATTTAAATTTACCAGCAGAAAATAATTTGTATATAGAATAATCAAAATAGGGACAATTGAAACCAGTAACCTCCTCCAGGGCAATTTCAGATTTTGCGAAGCAACATACTCCACCTTTAGGTCTGAAATTTTGGAGCAGTTGATAACCTGGAAAATTAAATCTAGATGTGTCAGATGTGGATGTTACTTGAGTCTCTGTCAAAAAAAGGAGAGTAGGGGATTCTGCTTGAAGAAATTGGTGTACAGAATTTATGTTAGAGTGAAGTCCCCTTATATTACTAAAGAAATAGCTTATAAATTTATTATACTAACTGTTAGATTCTCACTAGGCTTACCATGTATATTCGGAATACCTCGGCCAAGGTCATACAAGAACCTATACAATTCCATATGAAAGGTCAAGCTCACAGGTCAAGGTCAAATAAAAGGTCAATATGCTATTTTCTTTACTTTTCATGCAAGCTTCACAAAATTTGGTGAGATAGTTGCACTTTAACCCTGCTCAGGTAAGGTTCCAGAAGTGTGGCGTAATTAGCAATGTGGCCCCATATGGTTACCGGCACTTTA